>OX103947.1:8229838-9429838 GCA_944470405.2 Schistosoma mattheei | reverse complement strand
CGTACGAGTTTTATGCGTCATTGATCCGATCGCTAATTCACTGTTCTCTAATTGGCGATATCATTACGTTATACATTGATAGGGGCACAGAGCACAAGTTATAACACATTAGGCTAAAATGTCACATATCAGTGTTAATCGTAAACTGTCAATTATTTAGTAACGAATTGGATTCATAATTATCTTCACTGACTTTCGGTAGCTCTCATATGATAAATAATCGTAGACTATTATTCCAATTAAATGTAGAATAAAAAAATGAAATAAATCAATGAAATGAAACAAGGAATTCGCTCATCAATTCAGCAGGACTCTAAAAGGTTTGATAAGATTATACTCTTCATTCATAAGTTATTAGACCTCAGTTTATTTGACTAATTCTTGATGAATCTCAGAGAAACACATGAATGAAATCCATATATTAGGAAATCTGTTTCACAATCAATCATTAGTCGAAAAGTCACTTTGCTGAATTTAGTTGTCGGAAAAGGTTACACAGTGATTTCACTATATTCTGTCGATTTAAATCATAATATTTCCATCTGAATTCAAATCTAACTGTTATCTAAGTTTAATTTTTACAGAATTAACCAGATGTTTTGATAAACTTCATGGGACAATGAAGCGGTTAATCATATATTATCACAGTAGCTGTTCCATTACACCTGATCTTAAAACAAATTAAATTAAATTCTGTAAACCGAGTGTCCGGTTGGTATACATGTAACTATCATTAAAAAGTTTATTTTGTGTTTATTAGATGTCAATTCCATTGACGTAAATATTAAAATTCTAGTTTCTTATCAAATTGCGGTAAAATAAGTCTTGATGTGTCTATAAACAGTGCATAGTAGTGTATGTGTTTGGTGACTGATAGATGACCACAAGTGTTTCCTAGGAATTTGTCAACAGCATGTATGAAGCATTTAAGCATATAACATTGTATTGACTACAGTATATCATCGAATAGTTTCATTTTTTGACCAACAAAACTCCTGTTAACAATGAAGCATAGGCTATGATAATGTGGTAGATAATATGGATGTTTCCATTTCAGCGTGAGTTAAATGTTCTATGATATGCAACATTCGTTAAATAAAATTCAGTTACGAGTAAAGCACTGTTCCAAAGTGAATACTCATATAGTTATATAATAGCCATTTCTCCCATTTAGAAACTAATCAATGTAGAAGTTATTAATTCAATATGATGAACATGGTTTGTAGCACAAAAGAAAGATTCTAAAAGTTTCACATTCCCTAGGCCGAATGCTCCAAAAAGAAGTGGACTATTAGAAGTTTTCTGGGTCAGGGAAAGGAAGAAAACGATTAGAGCATCAAGTTGATAAAATCATTTGTTAGTCGCCTAAGAAATTTTGATGACTCCTGTTTTTTGGCTTTTTGGTATTTAGTTTGATAGCGTTGTTCAGAAAGACAATCAACCTTTTACAAATAAACTATCTAGCTCAGAGATGACAGATCCTCTAAAAACTTTAAAATTACTACAATCTCCACAAAACTCCTTCTGATACTGATCAACATATGCTCATTAGTGATTGGCTTCAAGATGTATATCCTGGAGTAATATTGAGAAGCAGTGACCAGTGGAGTTCAACCGGGTCAGTTGTGAGATAGTAACTCACTGATGACAATGGTGGATGTGTCGCTTAATTTTGTGGATTAGTTGAAGTTAGACATTAACACCGTTGGATGCCGGCTTAATGGTCTAGTTGGTTAAGCGCCTGGCGAGAGAGTGATAGGTCCTGGGCCCAAATCCCGCCAGACGGGATCGTGGATGCGCCCACAACAGGGCGAAACGGCCGTCCAGTGCTTCCAGGTTTTCCATGGTGGTCTAGCTCTAATTGACTCATGATCTCAACTGTTCAGAATAATATAAATCAATTATTCTTCAGTGAACAACAAAGATAAGGTGACTATAATCAGAATCAAGTCAAACATGAATTGTATCTCACTAGAATTTACTTTAGTTACAGACATTAAATGTCGAAACAAACATAAAACAGTAGACAAATGAGAAAACTGAACAAATAACTATTTCAAACAAGAAAATATGTTAATCATCTACTTGTATTTCATGTTCATAACTGATAAATAAATCAGATGGGGAGTTGATTTCATTAACATTTTCCAAATGGGAAGAATATAAACCTTGATCATATTTTGATAGAATATAATCACACAATCGTTTACATGGCCAACGAAATGAAATATAATCTTTATGTTGTATATCTTCTATACTATTGAATAATAATGATATTTTACGTGTAAAATTTATGATACATCCATTTGTATTATTTTGATTGGTAAATATACTAAGTTGATTGTTTAAATGTTCATGTTGTAATTGTAATTCATTTAAATGCATCATGTTACTTGATAATCTTGAAAAGATTTTAACTAATTCAATATGTTGTCTTGTTAAATTTAAACAATCTACATTGAATTGAATTGAATTAGTATTGGTCATTGAATTATTTATATCAGAATGGAATAATTTGTAATTTGTTAATTCATTTGATATATTCAATAGTTGAATCTATAAAAAAAAAAGATAGAAGAGAATAAGAAAAAAACTTTCCGGTTCGGATTGTGGAGATTATTAAGTTTTTGATTGAGATCATAAAGCGATTGATGTTAGATCATCATTGAAAACCTGGAAACGCTGGACGGCCGTTTCGTCCCATTGTGAGATTCCTCAGCAGTGGAGCTAATCCATGTCGAATAGAGATAGGTATCTACTTCAGTACAATGGAAAATGGTCGCGCGATTTCGTGGATTAATCGAAATTAGGCATTAACACTATTGGATGCTCGCTCAGTGGTCTAGTAGGTTAGGCGTTCGCGCAAGAGACTGAAGGTCCTGGGTTCGAATACCGTGAGCGGGATCATGGATGCGCACTGCTGATGAGTCCTACATTAGGACGAGACTGTCTTTCAGTGTTTCCAGGTTTTCAATGGTTATCTAACATCAATAGGTTCATGATCTCAATCAAAAAAATTGTATTCGTATTTTTGTAATAAAATGCATTTTTTAAAAATTAGGTATTAGTTGGACAGTAAAGGATCTATGCTAATTTACAAAGTTCATAGTGAATTGAATATCTCAATCGTTATTTAGTTGAATAGTTTGTGGAGATAAGTATAGTATTCATCAGTGAATAAACATGAAAATAATTTCAGGAGTTCTAGTGATAGACCATGATCGATGAAATTTAACCATACCGAGTGTGAGGCAGTTACCTACTAATGGCCTTGGATTAAAGTTTTACATCATGAATTAATGAAATTTAGAAATATAAACCACTGGATGAATAATTAGTGGTTTGAAGGTCAAGCACTGACTGTAAGGCCAGTAAGTTCTAGATTCGATCCCAGGCGGGGTAGTATTTGTGTATTGTCGAAGAGTTCCACACTAAGACAAGGTAGCGAACCAATTATTCTTGATCCCCCTTCATATTCTAAGTGAAATCAGTGCATGATGTGAATTACGAAATTTGTGATGTTTTATCTATCGCGAGTTGACATCAGTTGAGGAAACGTTGAAAATCAAGAGGCACAAACTACTGTTTTTAACATGTTTGGATATCTCAGACGGAGAGTACTCGCGAATCGGCCAAGTATCGAAACGAAGAGCTTACATTACATTTAGATCACTGTATCGATGCCCAGCCATCCGAATTTTTAATATTACTCAACGTGCGATGAATATATAATATAGCTAATCCCAATAAACTAATCTACTAAGCAATAAACATGGGATCACTAGCGATTACCTCTGCCAATGATGATGAAAATTCTATTGGCACGTCATTACCAATGAATTCCACGCATATAGGAAATGTAACGGTGATCACTGATGACTTTATATGATAGTTGAGACTGAATTTAGTCCATAGACTAATGTATTCCAACTCAATTTTTTAGATGCAGCATACGCGCCAAGATCTCTGGAAATCATTAGTTTGATCTCTGATGGTGCTAAATGTGCACTTCTAAAAAGTCATAAGCGAGAATAAGACGGGAATCTAGTTCGCAATTCTTTTTGGTAACTGTCTAGATAGTGCTAGTTTGCGAAGTAGAGAAGCAAGTTACATTCAAACCTATGTAATGATCAAATCAAAGGTCAGAAACTAATGAACAATTCTATCTAAAAACATTAGTATTTGAGTTCACGCGGTTATAGAACATGGAGAGGAAATTCTACTATTATTAATGAGTAACTGAATAAAGGCGAAACCCCAGAATCAGTCTGCCTTATTGAAATGGGAGTTTGATTACAATACAACTAATAATCTCAGTAGCACAATTACTGAATTCATCAATGAGATTAAATGTAATCTACTTAATACAAATACAAGTATTCAAACTTACTTTATCTTCACAAATCTTTTCAAAAGTTTCAATTTCATGAATCCTTAATTTTTGAAGTGAATTAAGAATGTTACAGTTAGGCAATAGATCTAACAAACAACTTGTTAATGCACTGCCACATTCCAAATGAGATAAGCCTAAATCAATTGATATAAAATCAACATGGCAAAATTTCTGTCTACATACAAATCCTAAAAGATTAATAAATATAAGATAGAAAGAAAATATAACTGAAGCAAAGAAAGGATATTCATTTAAGAAAATCTGTTTAAATAAAGGTATTTTGTAAAAGTTCGAAACTACTTACAATAATCGTTAGTAGTGTGGTATGTGGTATTGGTGGCGACGGTTATAAGTAGTATATATCATCAATCGAAAACGAAATGCCTGGTAGCACAAGGTTAAGAAGATCAAAGAAAGGAGAACGAGAACAAAGAATGATTTTTTTGGAAACGAAATAACAATGAAGCCTGAGATGATTGATTGATATTTGCAAAAGAAACAGTCAAGTTTGAGACAATTGATTGACATTTTGCGAATGAAGTATTTACTGTATGATACTCAGATTTTACTAAGATGTTCTGTAATTTTGTATTCGAATACATTCGATTGTTCCCACTTGTGTTCTCGTTCACTACAGTAGGAGTCAATTGACAATTGTACTTATGTCTATAACAGATATCATTTCTGTTTATGACTTCATTTACTTAATAGTAATTAGCTTATAGCGTTTAAGGAGAAACAATAGTTTAGTAGTTGAAACAGGAACTATTTTAACTCTACTAATCTACTTTAGTTAAACCAGATAAATAGTGTCACTAGGCATCATAGAGACATTAGGATTCAACGTTGAATACCTACAGTTCTACTTGATATACAAGGTGAACTGTTTAAACTCTAGCTCACCTATACTATTTAGTTTAAGAGTACTACATATTAGATTATAATTTGTCATTGGAGATTTGGTTTCAAGTCATAACATGTATTACATTACTGTTTTAAATGAACCATTTTGGGCTTTACTATGCCAACATGTTCATAACAGATAGTGTGGATAATTCCAGATAACTGAAATGAAATCTTTAGTGAAATATTACACTTTATTATGAGGAGCTCACACATTAAACATGTAGAAAAATGGCCGAAAATTTCAGATATCTCACACTTAGTGAATATTAAAAATGTTTTCGATAACTTCAATCAAGTTAATTTAAGACCCATGAGACAGTAGGATATAAATTTTGTCGGCCATTTACCTGCCAATACAAATAAGGTTTGAGTGTTAGATTGATATAGACCTATTGATGGAAATAACACTCTCGTCGACTGAACTCTCGGGTATTGATCTCCATCCAGGAGGTCCACTTATCGACTTAGAATACGCAGATGACATAGTCCTGTTTGGTGAAGACGCTGACAAAATGCAGAGTCTTCTGGTAGCGCTAAGCAACAATGCCAGAATGTTTGGGATGCGCTTCTCTCCCTCTAAATGCAAGTTGTTGCTTCAGGACTGGTCTGCGTCAACACCTGAACTAAGGATAGGGAGTGAAGTAGTCGAACGCGTTGACAACTTCACTTATCTTGGAAGTCTGATCAGCCCTAATGGGTTGGTGTCTGACGAAATCTCAGCACGGATTCGAAAAGCTCGTTTGGCTTTTGCCAACATACGTCACCTTTGGCGGAGGCGAGATATCCGTCTATCAATAAAAGGACGAGTATACTGAGCGGCTGTTCGTTCTGTTTTAATTTACGGCAGCGAAACATGGCCCTTAAGAGTAGAAGACACCCGTAAGCTACTAGTATTTGACCACAGATGCCTTAGAAATATTGCTGGCATCTGCTGGGATCACCGGGTAAGTAATAGTGAGGTTAGACGCAGGGTATTAGGGAATGATGGTAAATCAGTTGATGAGGTTATGAATCTTCATCGACTGAGATGGTTGGGCCACGTGTTACGTATGCCTGAACACCGATTACCACGACGTGCAATGCTAGCCGGTGTAGGGGATGGTTGGAAGAAAGTTAGGGGCGGCCAAACCAAAACGTGGCATCAGTGCCTAAAGTCACTAACTTCTAGTCTGAGCCATGTTGGTAGATGCAGACTACTTGATTGGGGTCCGCGTGACTTTCGTAACCAATGGTTGGAGACCCTTGGTGACATGGCTCAGAATCGATCACAATGGCGTCGGTGTATACACTCCCTGTCTTCCCTTAAACTAAGAGATTAAAATCACTTCATATCTTTCTTTCTACGAACTAATTCTTTCTTCCTATACTATATCCTTATTGCAATCTTTCTCCTATATATTACCACCTCTGAATTAACTACTTTTATGAATCCGGTGTTCATCTTGCTGTGCTAATGAGGTATGGCAACCTGGACCGATGCACATATGTGCCTGGTCCTACGTTGTAGCTGACTGACTGATATGATGGGAAAGCGTGGCAGTTAGGACCTAATTTACTGGAGAATGATTGATGTATAAAATGAATTGTGTCCAAAGGTTTGTGATATCTGAGTTTGTCATTTTACCGTCTCGTCCAATTGTAGGACTCCTCAGCAGTGCGCATTCACGATCTTGCTCACGGTATTCGAACCCAGGGCCTTCAGTTTCGCGCGCGTACGCTTAACTTACTGGACTACTGAGATGGTATCCAACAGTGTTGGTGTCTAACGGCCGTCCAGTGCTTCGGGGTTTCTAATGGTGGTCTAACATCAATCAGTTCATGATCTCAATCAAAAACTTAATAATCTCCACAACCCCTATACTGATAAATAATCAATCAAGTCAAAGTCAACAGAACAAACTATCAATCATATGTGAAGAAATTTGAACAACTCACTTCCGCCTAAAGTTTATATTGATAATGATGATAACAATGAAAACTCAAAGAACGAAACTCTACCACAAAAAGAAAAAAACTAGTCGATCTTACTCAACTAGCTCATCAGTGATATGAATAAAAGAAGGTATAATGTCATATACTTTAATTGCTTACCAATTTCAGTATATTGACTAAATGATGTCCATAAAACAATTTGACTATTTTTTGTACTGGATATATTTTTATTGAAGACTTGATTAAAATAAAATCTTAATAAATAGTTAGTATTTTCTTTTGCATTGAAACTATGAAATTGATCCACATTAATGAAGATTATCTTATCTAAGAAGAATAAATTATAATTAATAATACATAATGAAAATGATTCATTGTTAATGAACTTGTTTGAAAATGAATATACAAATTTCAATAGTTGAAATCATGAGTTAATTGAAGCTAGACCACCATGGAAAACCTGGAAGTACTGGACGACCGTTTCGTCCTATTGTAGGACTCCTCGAACTCAGAACCTATCAATCCCGCGCGTGAGCGCTTAACCACTAGACCACTGAGCCGGCATCCAACAGTGTTAATGTCTAACTTCAACTAATCCACCATTGTCTTCAGTGAGTTACTGTCTCACAAATGACCCGGTTGAACTCCACTGGTCACTGCTTCTCACTATTACTCCAGGATATACATCTTGAAGCCAGTCACTAATGAGCATATGTTGACTAGTATCAGAAGGAGTTTTGTGGATATTTTAATAATTTCAACTATCTCCACAATCTCCATAAAACCCCTTCTGAATATACAAATCATAATATGTGAAATAATACGAATGTAATTATGAACAACTTAGAGAACAAGAAATAGAAACTATAATCCCAATGGAGATCGTCAAAGAATTACTAATAAAATGTACTATGAATGTACATTTCAAATTTAATAGTGAAATATATAGATAAATAAACGGTGTCGTGATGGTTCACCCCTAGGTCTTATATATTGGCTGATACTTTTTGTCTCTAAATTGGAAAACGGCCCACTGTTATATATTAATAAACTGAAAATTATAGAAAGAATTCTAATTGGGCAATGGCTACTATCCTGAAGTATATAAAAAGTATAGTAGGCTTTCCAGCTAATATCATCTTCACGTTAACCGATTATGATCATAAACTTTGTACGACTTATTCCACAGGTAATGATAGTTATTATTAAATATTTACGTATTTTAATCTCAATTCTGACCCAGATTTTAAATACTTATCTATTAATTTATTATCCTCCGTACTACAATATCATGTTATGAAGATTGTTGAATTTAAGGTCTCATATTACAGATTGATCTTGACCAGATTAAGGATCAAACCTTTAAATATCAATTCGAATTAGAAATGAAATACTTATTACTAGCAAAGTTATTTGTTCATATTGGTGAAGAGAATCAACGTAGAATAGAATATAAGTTATCAAGCAGTTTCTAGTCCCTTTTATAAATTTCAATAGAGTAATGATAAGATAGAGTTAATTTGAACAATCTAATAACAATTCCATCATCTCATTATTTTGTTATCAAAACATCAATGATAAATAACCCTAATAACTTACTTGTATGAATGGCGTAGTTAAAATTGGATATAAATTCTTTCATGTCTATGTAAAGATCACAAATTAACTGATCTTTTTTGCTAAAAATTAGATTAAGAAAAGTACAGGGTAATATTACTTGATATTTCTACATTTAAATGACCCAACAAAAACCATTGACAATTTAATTCAGATACAGTTAGTTATATAAATAAATATGGAAGTCAGAAGGGGTTTTGTGGAGATTTTAGAAATTTCACTGATTGAAATCATGAGTCAATTGAAGCTAGACCATCATGGAAAACCTGGAAGCACTGGACGGCCGTTTCGTGGATTAATTGAAGTCAGACATTAACACCGTTGGATGCCGTCCAGCTCAGTGGTCTGGTTGGTTAAGCGCCTGGTGCGAGACTGGTAGGTCCTGGGTTTGGACCTCGCGAGGTGCAGGGCCGTAGATGAGCACTGCTGAGGAGTCCCATACTAGGACGAAATGGCCGTCCAGTGTTCCCAGGTTTTCCATGGTGGTATAGCTTCAATTGACTCATGATTTCAATCAGTGAAATATAGAAGTGTCAAAATATTACTAGAATTGGTTTCTTAACCCCTTAATAGAATTAAATTCATTTATTGGGTATAACTTGATATAATCAGAGAGGGTTTTTGTGGATATTATTATAATTTAATAGTTGAATTCATGAGTCAATTGAAGCTAGAACATTATGGAAAATCCGGGAGCACTGGACGACCGTTTCGTTTTAGTATGAGACTCTTCAGCAGTGTGTATCCGCAATCCCACCCCAGGAGATTCGAACTTGATATGTTAGCCTATAAATTATATTATTTATTCACCGATAAGTATACCGTTCAAATGCTTTATCTAAGTAGATGAGACTCAGAAAACTCCCTTTGTAAATAAACCAATACCTTTGACTTTCAGGTTTAATTTTATACGTCTTTTTATTTTTGCGAACCTCTGAACGTTTGTATTAGTGAGTTTTGCCTCATATATTGGCATTATTAATGGAATATACACATACTAAAGAGTGATAATAATTGATAAATATATAGTGAAATCATGAATTCGGTAGATTAAATTATCTAAAGTATTCAAACTGTATGCCTGCAGATTTTCTGCCATCATTTATTCTCACTGTTTATAATAAGGCAAGCAAATTAAGTTTAACTGAGTACCATAAATGTTTGCATTTATTATTGTTGTCTTTCAACCCGATTCTCTTTGAGTGCATTAGCTTATATTACTTATTAATATTCAGTAACCAATTTTGATTCTAATAACTTCAAGAATAATGTGTAGCGTATCTCTGTTGTGTGTAACCATTATAAACAAAGAAACGAAATTGCAACATTCTATTAAGTTACTACTGTAATTTCAATTCTTTAAGATTGAAGCAGTCGTTTTCAATTGTATTGTATCCAGTGAATGTTTTTGACAATTTTCATATTTCGTGTTCTTAGTTCTAATTTTAATATTATCTAAAATTATAATTTGGACCCAAATATTAGTAGCCATATACATTTCATGAATTACCCTTCTTTGACTATATAACTTGACACAGTATGTATCGTAGACACTTCATGAATTGATGTTCATAAAGCACTTCATATTAATTTCGCAATAATAATACTGTCTTTGCAGATAATCTTATGTCAGTTATACACTGGATTTTACGCATCACTTAATCGTGTGAATGACGACTTCGATATGAATTTACAGTTTGATAAAGTAATTTTTTCCAACTTTGAAAAACTAACTTGAGCCAACTAGAGAATAATTCGGTATGGGATACAATGATCATTAGAGTGAAGGAATCGACAACCTCTGACAGGTCCGATCCCGTGTCACCAGCTTCGCAGTCAGAGACGTTACCACTAGTTATCCAGGCCGCGATTGACATCCTGTAGGACTGAAGTGTATTTACAATTGATTGATCATTGGGTGGTAACCGATGTCATGTATGTCAGGTCCTTCTTAGTGCAGATCGAAACCTAGGTCCAGAGTTTCCTGTTGACCACCTCTAACCACCATCTTATCTCAACATAGTGCACGCAATGTCCAGTAACCTAGACTGGTAGCCACATTGCAACTTAATCGATAGGAGTCTATCTGCACTAAGAAGGACCTGACATACATGATATTGATCAACACCCAGTGACCAATCAATTGTAAACATTTACTTTAACTGAACGACAAACTTACCTTGAAGAAATGTTATCACTTTCATCAGTATCATCTTTTGTTAGTAATAATGATTTTATTACATTGATACCAGTTAGATCTGGATCGTAAATAAACAGATATAACATTGATTCATCAACATTATCACTATCACACTGTTTAGTATGAGCATATCTAACCGACCATAGAATTGTAAGTATAGATAGAATAGCTTCAAGTATATAACTAATATGTCGATCATTATATAAAAGTATTAATTCTGGTGGAAAGTTTTGTTCAATGTAAACCATTTCATTAGTTCGTATGGCTGTGCTTGAATAATTTTAAACAATGGTAAATTTTGAAGAAATTTTTCACATATTATCAAATTTTCCTTTTGATCATTCGTAGTTTGGTGATAGACTTCCTAGAAAACAAGTATAAAAGTATTATTTTCTAGACTTTCTTCAGAAGTATACTGTAAATAGAATAGTATGAATTGAAATACATGGTGAAACTTTAAACAATAATAAACACAAGTAATAATTTCAATAGTTAAGATCATGAGTTAATTGAAGCTAGACCACCATGAAAACCTGGAGGCACTGGACGGCCGTTTCTTCCTACTGTGGGACTCCAGAGTGGTTTAGTTGTTAAGCTCTCGCGCGCGAGACTGATAGGTCCTGGGCTCGAATCCTGCGAGGCGGGTCGTGGATGTGCACTACTGGGGAATCTCACAATGGAACGAAACGGTTGTCCAGTGTTTCCAGGTTTTCCATGGTGGTCTAGCTTCAATTGACCCATGATTTCAGCCATTGAAATTACTACAATCTCTACTAAAACCCTTCTGATACATATGTAATAGTTTAGATTCTCCACCTGTTGATATTCAAGAATGCACATAGTTTTTTTCTATTTAGGCAAACTGGCAACCTAATTTTATGTCTTAATATTATTTATAGTTAAGAGTTTTGAAAATTTCAGGTCGTGACTAGCAAAGGAATCCAGAATAAGATTTTTTTATTTGGGATGAGTCACTAGCATATACTTCCATAGTACCGTTGATGATGTGGATATCGGAACTCAGTAGCTTATGTGATAACACCATAAACCTACATTGGTTACGGTGATTTATTGTTCAGCGTGGTGAGTTCCACATTGTTTTTCACATTATTTTCCTTATTAACTTTATTTTCCATCACCTTCCATTTTAGTTTACCTTTATTATTCATATATATATGTTCTTAACGTATATACGTGTGATCGATTTGTTCAAAAGGTATTGCTCGAATAAATATCATATAGCTCTGATAATTTTCTTCTCATTATTACATTACCCAAATTTATCAAAAGACTATTTGCTGTAGATAACACACTGCTTTACAAAACGATCAGTACTGGGTGTGAGTTTCAGTTTGAACAACAAGACTGTATTGTTTATAAATTCAACTGAAGTGGCCAAAAAGGACGAAATGTGCGTTTTTAGTTCTACAATTTATTACAATCGAAAAAAATCATGAATTTTGATCGAACTTGACTTCTTTTAAATTAAAATTAAAACTCATATCTGCTGCACAACCAGGCACCCTGCTGAAATCAGTAGCTAGATTAATAACATAATGGCGTTTGGAGCGAACGGCACTGGCTTTGAATCCTGGAGTGAACTCCAACTCTGGGGTGTGATGGAATTCAGCTGATGAATCCTAAATAGGATGGAACCCGCTCTTCGGATCTCACTACTAGTGAAATTCCTTTTCTTCTTTGCTAACGTGTGTCATAATTCGATGTATCGACGTGATTCGCATGGATGAATATACACTAACTAATCATCTTGCCAAAATTCAGTCAAGAATATCAACAACGGGATAATTCAATCCGTCTCAACTTGAACTGAACCCGACATAATTGTTTGGTTTGAATGCGATTGATTCCAGATGTTTTACAAAGCTTTTTTCATTCTAGTTTCCGACAGTCTTTGGTCGAATATATATATATATATATATATATATATATATATATATATATGACTCAATTTTGCTGAACTAATTTCGAACAGTCATTTTTAGAAAAATGATAAAATTTACGAAACGTGATGATAAATAACAAAATAAGTGTTTCTTTAAAGTAATCAACTTCACCTTCATTTTATTCCAAACAAGAGTTTTGAAATTATTCCACAATGAAAATCTGTAAAATAATAACATATAAAATAAATAATACAAGAACCAAGATATTGGTTTGAACTATGTACTAGGACTACTCAGTTATTCGATCTTATTGATTTTTAATGGATGAGTAACCTAGGTCGGTTCGTAATATCACTAATATTCGGTAATCTCCTCAAACCACCACATTGATAATTATGACGGGCCCGCTAGTGACTAGTTTTTAAAGGTAATCGGGGAATTCTAGTAAGAAGTTGTGACCAGAGGAGTTCGAACGTTTCAGGTGTACAACAATTAACTACTGAAGAAAACAGAAGGTTTTGACATACTATGGCAAGGTAAAACGTCGAAGATTAGATCCTGGCTCAAGGGTTAGCGTTCATGCGCTTTACCAGTGGGTCCTGAGTTCGTTCCCCAACAATGAGGTCGTGAATAAGTACTACTGTGGTGTCTCATACTTGAATAAAGCAACTGGTTAGTACCTTCTGACTAATAATGGATGTGCAACTTAGGTCAGTTTGTAATATCGGTGACGGTCAATAACTCTCATAAACCTCCATACTCATATTTTATTTGTTAGAATAATGATGGTTAATGTAGTTCTCCTGCCTTTACTGATTCATCATGAAATTTATCTCCAAATAATTACAAACTCCCATAAAACCGCCTAAATAAATGAATAATAATTCTGTGATAACTAATGACTATCTTTAATGAGGATTTCTCGAAATTCCCATAAGAAGTTATGGCTTGTAAAATAATCCTATTCGTAAATGAGACTGTAACATTGTTCTAATGCTAAATTAGTATGATGTAGATAATCGCTGTATATTATGAACTGACTGATGTTGGATAATGTGACCATAGAATTTGACTATTTTTAGAATGAATACTAATCTGCTGACTAAGAGACCTGAAAGTCATGGCGTTCAATACCTCCTACCATCCTGGACGAACACCTGTAAGAAGTTCATGCGTTACAAGTAACAACCATTCCATATTTTCTATTTTAAAATGGTTTTCAAGGTGATATCAGTCATCAATGAAATCAATCAAACTGTTTCTGTTATCGTACTAGGACAAAATTAAATGTACACATAATTTTTACCTAAGAAAGAGAATACATTCAGAAGAAATTATCATGAATATAAATTGTTTCAATAGGCTTAGTTCATGATTTATCCACATTGAAAGTTATAACCTATTCATTTGTTAAATCCGTTTTAAACCACAGCAAAATTTGTTTAAAAAGAATAAAAGCTAAAAAGTTGTTTATTCAGTTTATTGTTTAGATTTTGATTGAAATCATGAGTCAATTGAAGCTACATCAACATGGAAAACCTGGAAGCACTGGACGGCCGTTTTGTCCTAGTATGGGACTCCTCAGCAGTGCGCATCCACGATCCCGCACCCCGCGAGATTGGAACCCAGGACCTATCAGTCTCACACCAGGCACCTAACCAACTAGACCACTGAGCCGGCGCCCAACGGTGTTAATGTCTAACCCCAACCAATCCACGAAATCGCGCGACCATCTTCCATTGTATTGAGGTAGACACGTGTTTCTACCCGACACGGATTAGCTCCACTGGTCACAGCTTCTCACTAGAACTCTGAGAATTTTCTCACGAAGCTAGTCACTAGTGAACACATGGTAATCATCAGTTTAGGGGTTGTGGAGATTGTTAAGTTTTTGATTGGAATACTAAGACAAAACGGCTGTCCAGTTCATCCGGGTTTTCCATGGTGGTCTAGCTTCAATGGACTCATGATTTCAATCAAAAACTTAACAATCTCAACAACCCCTAAATTGATTATTGTTTAGAAGTGCATGTTTACTTTCATGTCTAAAAAATTCCCCACTAGATCAATCCAAATCTTATCAAGCAACTATATCAGATCAAATCATCTATGTCCTTTCATTACACAATGAAATTATTATAAAAGTGTTATACAAGGGTTCCTATTAGCTATATGAGTAGTTGCAATTGTTTGACAAGTCTCGGTATATCACGTCCTTGTGCTTATATGCCATCTTATGGTCAAATAGTAGATGCAATACTATATTAAGGGAAGCAGATTATATTCCTAGTCAAGTTCTTAGCTTATACGTCCTTGTCTAAAATCAGAAGGACAATTTCGAGGTTCTAGTCGTTTCTCAGTTTTCTTCACTTACACGATTAGTTGGACAAAAATGTATAAAGCATGAGTACCAGGATCCAGCGTTGTGAATCGTAACAATAATCATTGAATTACTTCTGATATAACATAATTTAAAAATTGATATAATTGTAACTTTAAATAGAACACTAGTCAAAGTTTTAATAACCTAATTACCATCACATTACTTACTTCACTGCATATTCACTAAAAAAATACAAATACGACCTTCATTTTGAAACAAACATACACACAAAAGGACAGAAAGTAGAATACTAATTACCTATGCTTAATTGGTAATGTTTGACAATACACTGTCCCCAATGCTCCGAGTATATTGAACCAAAATGAAAATTTTTAGTTGCATCATGATTACTAGTATCATTGTATAATTCAGATAAATTACTCTGTATAGTTGATGCTAATGCTTTAGCTTCATGAATTTTATAATCTAATATCTATAATAAGAAAAAAATTAGTAAATGGATTTTTATCCTTAGAAGAAATCGATTTCATTGGTCATTCCTTTAGGACTGACCAATGACATTATCAGATTAGTAACTAGTATTGATTAAATTTGTGCTCAAATGTATTAGGTTACACCACATGTTAATAACCTGTCCAATTATATTAAGTTCAGAGGGACTGTATTTTGGTTCATATAGCTCATTATATGATTGATTAAAAACAATAGAATTCCACGAAGAAAATTTTCGTTCCGACAAAATCGCTCGTATTTATCGTTGTTTGGGTAGATAGATGAATCTTTATGAAGAATAGAAAGAGATTACGTCATAAAGTGATCTGAGATTTCAAATATCAAGAGAAGGTTGAGTAATGTCAAGGGTTTAGAGAAGAATAAGAGGATGGAAATAATTTACTGGTCTGGAAAGTGCGAAGTATAAAGAGAAAGTGAAAAACATAAAGGT
This sequence comes from Schistosoma mattheei, assembly GCA_944470405.2. Taxonomy (NCBI): domain Eukaryota; kingdom Metazoa; phylum Platyhelminthes; class Trematoda; order Strigeidida; family Schistosomatidae; genus Schistosoma; species Schistosoma mattheei. Next base: position 9,413,599 of record OX103947.1, on the reverse strand, counting down.
CATAATAACAAGTGAATAGTTATCTCGGAAAATCACTAGAGGATAATATCAAATGATTACGGTTTAAAAAGCGTACAAAATAATAATATAAACAAAAACAAGACATAATAAAGAAGAGAATTAGTGCTAAGGAAGGATGAGAGGTTGGATGTATCACTTTTGTACGTAGAGTTTGAAATTGGGGGTCGTCGACACCCCAGCAGTACTCTTAAAAGAATTAGATCAAAGAGAGGCCGAGTCAAAAAATTATGAACTGCTAAGGCGATGGTCATTAGCAGGAATAATGCAAGTAAACATTAAAGACATCATAATAATGGTAATTGTTGAATCTGCGTTGGAGTTGTCGTCGTTGTTAAATATGTATGAACTCTATTAGATCTGAAGTCTTACTGATTATACTTGACCATTGAAATTCTCACAATCCAAAGTGTGGACATGAAAGACTGGTGCAATGAAGATGTATTAGCTCTCCATAAACATTTCCCTAAACAAGTTTCAAAATCACGTTCAAAATTAAATCGCTTATTAGGACAAAATACATTCATTCACGTACTAATTTTTGGATATACTTTATCAGTGTGGCGTTGTGGAGATCGGAAAATTTTTGATTGAGATCATTAATCGATGAATGTTAGACCACCATTGAAAACCTGGAAGCACTGGACGACCGTTTCATCATAGTATGGGACTTATCAGCAGTGCGCATCCGCGATCGTGGATTGGTTGAAGTTAGACATCAACACCGTTAGGTGACGGCTCAGTGGTCTAAAGGTTATGAGTTTAGGCACGAGACCGACGGTCTCCATACTGGTAACATTTTTCTATTAAAACTGTCAATATTTGGGACATACTTGATATCATTTTTTTAATAAGCATTAAAATCAATACGAAAAACGATTAAGCTTACATCGATATTCTCTGAAAGACGTTTAATTTGATGTTCACATCCGACTAAATGATTATTAGCCATTTCTATGTTTATTTTTGTTAGTTGTAATGATAAATGTAAATTGCCTAATGCTGATTCATTTCGTCTAACTTGTGCTTCAATTGAAGAATAATCATCAATGTGATTCTGCAAACGTTCTCCAGCATCACAGCAATCACATAATGCTCTTAACCATTGACATAATCGGGCAGCAGCAACACTTACCTATTAATTCGGATAAAAAATTTTGATAAATTGAATGAACCAGTCATTATTTTAAATGGTTAATAAGGAGACACATCAAGAATGAAACTTGTTTACTCATTGAATTATGTAGTGGTAATGGATATCGTAGAGTTGGAATGTAGTTAGCAGTTTGATCCTATAGAGATGTTTTTCCTATTTGATAGTCGTCAGCTGAATGTATCTCCATCTTGGTATTGGTGTTCAGCATCTTTCTTCTAAAACACCTAACACATTATCCACAGAGAAATTAAAGACGAAACTAGACCTCACTGATAGCCAAACACTAAATAGATTAAAACTTTTGATAACTCTATATCGAAGGACTGAGCTCAGGATACTAATGTAATAACAGAGAGTAAAAACCTGCAGTTATGAATGTTAACAACGGAAAATCATAAATCCTTTTTGATGATTGCCTTGTTCAATGAAAGAAGTTTAGTAGGATAAAAAGGCTCAATAAGAACGTAAAGAGTTTTAATAAGATTAAAGATTTTTAATTAGTACTGATTTAACGCATAATATATTTGCTAATTATAGCCTTTGCGTCTCTCTATATGTGCATAGATTTTAGTGTGCCTGCTCTCTATACTATTTAAAGGTATACTACAAGAAAGTTGTCAATTATGTGAATGGTTTGTATTTGACAAATTATCACTTATTACTTATTTGAATAATTTCAAATGCTTATCGACAATCATGTTCATAATATCAGTATGAGAATTATGAACATTACTGAATTTTATTGAGATCACCAAGCGACCTAGGTTAGACATCCATTGAAAGTCTAGAAACATTGGACAGATGTTCCGTGTCAATGTAATGCTCCTCACTAGTGAACATCCTTGACACCACCACTGGAGATCAAACTCAGAAATTTCAGTCTTACTCATGACCGTTTAACTTTTAAACCACTGAGCTAAAATCCGGAGATACGTTCACATAATTTTAATCGATTCACACTAATAAGGTGTGTGACAGCAGGAAAAAATGGTTGTTCAGTGCTCACAGGTTTTCAATAGTTGTCTGGCGGCGATCGGTTCATGATCTCAGTAAAATATTTATGATAATTTTAGAAGAGTCAACTCTTGGCCTACGAGTGGCCTTCCACAAAGTGTGCAACAGAGTCTAATTTTCTCGACAAGTTCCAAGATACGATGAGTCGATTGGGATAGCTGAACATTGTATCATTTAGTGAATGAAGGTGCTGGGTAACTAAATAACTACAACTTCCACCATCTAGATTTCCACTTCTTTTCATATTTGTACTAACTATTCATGTTATTTCAGTCCGCAGGTATTTTCGGTATTTAAACGTATTCAATGTTTTAACTACATGGCTGAATGATAGAAAAATTTATGATTAGGGATATAATAATTAATAGCTAATGTATGAAAACGTTTCACTATTTCGGCCTTTATTAAGGCAAGGTCCCGGGTGTCAGGATTCATCTTTTTATAAAAAAATTCTTTCTTTAGAAATGAAATCTCTTAACAAACTAATAAATTAAACACTATTAAGTGGTTGAATTCGATCGATAGTTAGTTCTCGAGATACAGTTCATGTCAATTGAAACTCTTAAACGAGGCGAATCCGTCATCTTAAGAAAATCGATTTTCCACATGAGATTTAAATCAACATCTCCCAGTGCCGAAATCAGTATCTAGAACAAACAAATAAACTTATATGTTTAGAATGGTAAAATCCAGGAATTAAAGGTTGATACTATTGTTAACATAAACGGAATGAAAAATTGTACCCTTGACTAAATTATATTATGCTTGTGATGAAATCTCAAATTCTTGAGTTCGAGTCTGTATGGGATGAAGATTATATACTCTTTAGATTTACTAAACCAGAAGATATATCTGTTTAAGATTACTTGTTCAAGTATTAGTTCATAATCATGATCCATGAACGAAGACTTTAAATGACATAGCTCTAGATTCCCATTTCAAAGCTTCCATCTTATTCAACTTAAATATATTTTTTTCTAAAACCATTTTACTTACCTGTAATAAATTTTCAAATGTTAATATGCTTGAATTATTTAAACGTTTTCTTAATTCATTATGTTTATGTTTATTAATTGATTGAATGGAAAGTCTCAAGATTTTACTAATAAATTTGACTGGAACCATCATATGTTTTGCATTTTCCCAACTACAATTATTGAATAAAGAAAAGTATATAAGGGAAATAATAAAAAAAACAAGAACTTTACACATCATAAAATACCTTATTTCGAGAAAATAAAATAATCGAGAATATATACATATACAGAATTAGAGGTAGAGAACACTACGGCGTACCTGAGAAGATAGTCAATATCATACGGAATTCCTATGATGGATTAAACTGCGGAACTGTGCATGGAGGACAGCTCACAGACTTGTTCAAAGTAAAAACCGGTGTCGGGCAAGGTTACTTACTCTCATCCTTTCTCTTTCTCCAATGATCGACTGGATCATGAAGACGTCAATATCTAAGAGGAAGCATGGAATACAGTGGACAGCTAGAATGCAGCTGGATGATTTAGACTTCACAAGCGATCTAACTCTTCTACCACACAACAAAACCAAAGAATTGGGAACATGAATGTATTCAGTCATTTACTTACAAATCAGTTCCCACTCAGATTCTAGTATAACCTTGTTTTATACCCTGATTATGCAGTTAGATAACCTGTGACATTAGTCTCGAAACTCATCAATCTCCTTGATAAGTTTGGCTACTTAGTATGACCTTGTGACTGAATATATGAGTTCTATATGTGACTAGTTGACCCTGAGGGTAGAGAACTACCCTATTCACTAACTAGCGATCTGACACGTGGATAATGAGTGATTGACAAGAGAATAGAAGATCAAAGTAATAAAAAACCTATATCCGAATTCCGGACTAAAGAAACTAAATGAATAATGGACATAAATATCTGCTAAAGTAGACCGCAATTTGCATTAAATGAAAAAGGACAGTATATCCCAAATTAGATCAGCTAAGGTACTGGAATAGTATACAATTTTTATGGTAAAGTTACAAAAGCTTTGAGATAGAATGAAAATATTACAGTAGCATCTCTAATGATAGTAGGATTTATACTAAAGCTTGTCGTTAAGAGGATTAGGAAATTACGTTAAATTAATATTATAATTAAGAATTAAGCGTGTTAATATTCTAAACAGTAGCTTTTACAGTTTATCAATTTTTCTTTATTATTCTGTTCACAACAAATCTTAAACCTTAATCTCAATCTTATTCCTTAATTCAGATCTTAATCGTCTTTCATCTTGAATGTAAAAAATTATTCGTGTATATATATCCTGTATTCCAACTGACTAAAGATTAACTCTATCTTCCGAGGGCCAATCAGAAGTCACTAAGGGTCATGAGTTGAGCATAAATTTATTGCATTGTACCAATACTATCATTGTTCATACTTTATTTAAGTCATATTACAGTTCAGTACTCCAGTTAGGAAACATTAGTGTTAACCCACAGAATTGAAGTCAACCATTTATATCTCAGTAGTTCAATATACCTCTTAATTTATAGATAACATGATTTTAAGAAATCAAAATACATTTTAAAAATATATAAACAACTGACTTTTCCTCTTCATCCATAAGCATACAAATTAAATAGACACAGTTTTTCACATCATCTGGTGGTTCACGATATGATCGTATTTCATCTAAATCTTCAATGGATAAATTATGTAATCCTTGAACAGCTAAACGATAAGCATTCTCTAACTAAAATCAAAATAAGTTTTTAAAAAAAGGCATAAAAATGTATGTTTACTCTATTTTTTGTCAAAAATGATTCAAAGAATAAACTAGAGTATGCTGAACTAGGTCTGGTAAACAGTGAACTTTCAACAATCAGACTAGTTTCAGACCTTGACGCAGTTATTGACCTAACATTCATCCTTTGTTATATTATAGGACTTAGACATACCTACTAGCCGCCTAGTGTAACGGTATTTAATAACCTTAAGACAGTATTTAACTCAATTGCTTGACAAGTAACTGTTGCCAAAAACGTATACAAACCTTATGATGGCCTCTTACTCGGACACTACTGGTTGAGTAAGAGCTTATGGTGAACTATCATCAGAAACGATGACATTAATTGATATTCACCACAATTGCCCAGTATCCTCATTCTTATTTCACCTTTTCATAGGCTTTCGTTTAGAGTTAACGATATCGCCATCTGGCTTATAAGGGTTGAACCTCTTATTCAGGAATACATGGTTAAGAATAGACAGAAATGGATCAGGTACATTCACAATTTGTCTTGTAAACCTTGATCTTTAAAACTGTCTCATGTATTTTACTCTTGAATAAAATCTTTCTTCTGGAATCAGAATGCCTACCTGTAATATCGTTTACTATTATTGATTCTATTATTATTTCTACTATTCTGACCTCTGTTTCGATAGTTTCATCTGACTGTTCTGATATTTTGTATCAAATAAATTCATTTTAAAACATGAATTAATATCTTGCTATATGAAATCAGTCGAACTCAAAACTGAATGTAGGGATCCAGAATGTTTTCAACTACAATCCCTGCCAGGGAAGTCCTACTCACTGCCTTCTCGTCAAAGGGGTGTTGTTTACTAAATTGAGAGGACGAAAAGCGAATGTCCGGCGCTTTAACCGGATTCCAAACCATTGTTGCACATGGGCTCCAGTATCTTGTGGGAACAAATGGCGTATGAACCGATTATTGGTCACCGGCTTCCATGGGACTGCATCTCCTTACGATACTCCACTGCCTTGTGAATTAGACCTTTGTGTCGAAGGCCCGGGGTGTGGCCCCTAAGAAAACCACCTGCTTCGGTTTGGGCACCCAGGCAGGTATCACAGCCCTCACACATATCGAATGAGATTTGTGTGGCGCATATGTATTTGGTGCCTCTTTGTACCAATATGTATGTGTTGAAATAAGTAAATAAATAAATACAACTACAATCGATATCAAATTAGATTCTATTAATTATCCTTCTTAATCTATAAAGGAAATACTTTAGAAGTAGTAAATACAGTTCTATAAAAGTACATGTGAAAACCTACAGAATATTTACGAATTAGTTTGATTATTTGCATTGCATTTCATGTGAATAAATATACAAGGAACATTATATTTAATGCATAAAATGTACAAAATCACATTCGAAAATATACTATAAAGAGTACTGGTATTAATGAAATATCCAAAAACTAGATTTGAAATCTTTCTGTTGTATCTTTAAGATATAAACATATTATGACTTCAGAAGATATGATAGGCATGATGTCTTCAATTGTAGAAAATGATTACTTTGAAAACTTCAATCAAATATTCCATAGTTTACCAGTTAGTGACTTCATAAACAGATATGATATCTCATGACATTATGTCATCCTTAATACAATCGGATTAAAAATGGCATGACATATACATAGTGTTAGTTGCTTTTTATAAGAACAAGACGTTGAAAACAAGGCGTTTCTCAGTCTAATTCTGAAAAAACTCCTTTGTTTTACGTATTATTTTATGTAATTTGCTTGAGATATTATTTAAGTAGTGTGATTTAGGGCAAACATTAATGAAATATATTAATAGGTACAGTTGTAGTTCAGTCATTATTTTAAGCCCATAATAAATCTTATTCTAGTTTTCGGACATCCCATTCTATTCATTCTACTTGAGTCATAAATGTTGACCTTGTTAATTATTCGCTTATCACTCTTCACTGTTTTTATATGAGCGTATATGTGTGCACACTTCATATCCCATGACTCACCATATGTCTGTGGTTTATTTTGTCTGCCTATAAATATCGAGTAATGCTTGATTAAAAATGAGTTGGCATACCAGCCATCCCCACTCGCGTCGCTTCTCTTCCTTCTATTCCATTCACCTCATATACAAAATATATGTATTCAAAATCCCATTCTCGTTATTTGACTTATTTAATTCCGTTATTGACTAACGTGATTAAAGTCGACGATGATATACGAGAATCGGCGATAGCAAACATCCATACGATCTAATTGGAGTCAGACCCACGGGCCACAAAACGGTAAAAACAATAAAAACGGGGAGTAAATTTTACTAATTCTCAGACGGTGTATCCATTTTCTTAATCACCCTAATATAGACAAATAACTAATTACATTAATCCTTTAACATTTAATTTATCATACTACTAACATTATATGAGTAGCTTTATAAGCAAAGATAGATAGTGGCTAGCAGTGGTATACAGGACGTGCGTCCCGTCCTATTTGCGACTTGAACCTAGCACCGTTCGCTTCAAACACCATCGCTTTATCCACATAGCTACTCAGTCCTGATATCCACCTGCTTGTGCAATGGGATGAAGTTATATTCACTTAGTGTTGCTTATTCGTATCTTATCATTGTTACTTAGGACTGTAATTGATCAGTCTCTGGTTGGTATATGTGCATCCTATGCTAACTATCTCGATATTGAACTGAAGTCATAAGTTATATAAGCAAAGATAGATAATAGCTAACAATGGAATCCATGAGACACATTTCGTCCTATTTAGGACTCATCAGCTAAATGTACTTGCATCCTGGAATTGATGTGTATAACAATGAGAAGATATAAATAGCTTTAAATGTATACACTATAAAAAATAATAAATTATACTTTATGAAATTCATTTTCAGCTAATTTCTTCACATGATCCATTGGTTTCTTCATATTCATTAATTCATTTTCTTTATGTAAAATTTCATTTTTTAAATATTGTAAATGTTCATTTGTATTTGTATAATTTAATTTAGCTTCAGGTAAATATATCTCTTGATAATTAGATAAATCTTTTCTCATTAATTCTAATATAGAATTAGCTTGAATGATTTGATTCTTTAATAAATCATAATTATTTTTCATTGAATTATAAAGTAAATTAGTATCATTGAATTGATTATATAATAATAATAATTGATGATTATTATATTGTTCATTTCGATCATATTGAAGATAATACCAAACATTGATTGTTTGTATAATGTAATTGAATGAATATTGATTATTGAATAATGTTTGTTGTCTATGAATATCATTGATATTTTCATTTAAATAATGATAAGTTAATAAATAAGCTTCAATGAATAATTCATATAAAATGTAATGATTCTTATCATTATTATTATTTAATAAGAAATCATAATTGTACAAGAAAGTTTTCAATATAGATTTTGGATCCAAATCTATATGATTAGTAATACTTTTAAATTGTATATTCATATGTTGTAAATCATTTGTTATTTCATTGAAATTGATAACACAATCCCATGATATATATTGTATGAGTTGATTATATATTATATCTGAAAAGGAAACAACAACAACAAAAATCAGATGGGGGATTTTGTGGAGAGTTTTTTAGAAATTTCATTGATTGAAATCATGAGTCAATTGAAGCTAGACCACTGTGGAAAATCTGGAGGCACTAGACGGCTGTTTCTTCCTGGCATAGGACTCATCAACAGTGCGCATCCACGATCCTGCCAACCACCAGATTCCAACTCACACCAGGCGCTTAACCAACTAGACCACTGAGATGGCATCCGACCAGTGAAATTTCTAAAATCTCCACAATACCCCTTCTGATAATAATCATCTGCTCACTAGTGACTGATTTCAAGAGACACTCCTGGAGTTCTAGTGACAAACCGTTACCAGTGGAGTTCAACCAGGTCTGTTGTGAGATATCAACTCACTGAAGACAATGGTGTATGGTGGCGCAACTTCGTGGATTGATTGAAGTTAGACATTAGCACCGTTGGATGCCGGCCAGCTCAGTGGTCTAGTTGGTTAAGCGCCTGGCGTGAGACTGAAAGGTCGTGAGTTGGAATCTCGCGGGGGGTTTGGGATCGTGGATGCGCACTGCTGAGGAGTTCCATACTAAGACGAAGCGGCCGTCCAGTGCCTCCAGGTTTTCTATGGTGGTTTAGCTTCAATTAACTCATGATTTCAATCAGTGGGGAAAAAATAAATAAATAAGGGATTTTATTGGTATTCGGTTACATTGTAATGAAGATTTTGATAACTATTACGTAATAATAACAAACTACGTAAAACAAATGAGTGTAGTCAAATTAAAGGGGTTTTTATTTTTACTGGACTGAATTGTAAAAATATAAAGATTATTTTCATCACTTCCTGATATCAGTTAAGATAACTTCGAAACCAAAGGAAAAGAGATCAATAAATAAGGGATTTTATTGGTGTTCGGTTACATTGTAAAATATCGATAATTAAAACTTTTGACAACTATTCGGTAATAATACAATACTACGTAAAACCAATGTGTATTCGAACCAAAAAGATTTTTTTCTACTGGACTAAATTATTTTCATCACTTCCTGATATCATTTATATCTAGAGTTTAGATTCTTATTATGCCGAGTATAACTTGAGCACTTGAACGCTAGAACACTCACAAGTCGTAAATGAGAAGATAGAAGACAAGTGAAAGAAATGCTATTCCAAAACAGTGTCTATTATGATACAATACTTTCAGGTATTTATAGTTTTCAGTAAAAAAATGAAATCATCATTATAGCTTGCCAATCCGCACACAGGGGGTTTTTAGCGTTTGTCCAATAGGGAAGCTATATGTTTTGATTCTGGAATATTCTTTCAAAAGATGATTGAATGGAATATCTTCGGTCTTTCTGAAATTCTTAGAGCTTCCTCGAGTTCACCTGTAAATCGTCCTCACAAAAACAACGAAATACTGAAGAGTTGTTTTGTCCTGAAGTTAATAACTAGGACCCATTGATTTCAATTTATATTAATTTGGAAATAAATAAGTTATTTTGAAAATGATCTCAACCATTGTTTTATAAGTGTTGGTATAAAGTAAATATGAATAGCTCAACATGTAATGCGAATAAGTTATTTGAATTCATCAGTCATAGACTCTTCTCAAATGAGAAAAACAATATTCTGCTTAATTGTTTATCTGTCTGATTAGATGTGGTTGATAAGAAAACCTTTTCTGGACATTGTTTCGGTTAACTTTAAATCCGTAAAGTACTAATGTTTAGTTTTATGACCGATTTTCTTTATGAATTATGAGCTTTCGTTTAATTTGTAAATTACTGTCATAGTCTCTTTTATTTCAAAATTAATCTAATGTCGTAGCTAGGATAAAATTGTATTTTACTTATTTCTTGTGAGCTGTGGTCATTTGTGTCACCTATTTATTCGTGTACCTATTTTGCATAAGTCAGATCATGAGTAAACCGGATATATGGTGCCAGCTATATCGTCTTCTCTCTCTCCCTCAGCTAGCTAACATATCCGGTTTTCAGTTGGTGGTAGGATATTGTTTCTGATCATTGTCGTTCAGTCATTAATCAAACTCACGGGCTACAAGTCACATTGATGTACTGAGTAACCCATTACGTCAAGGCTGTAAACAAAGTTGAGACAAGTCTCTCCCTGTTTATTAAGCTCAGACTAGTGGGCAGACAAAACAAGGACATACCAGTAATATTTTGATATGAAGTGAGAAAACATAGTTGGCCGTAAAATGATGCATTCTGTGTTTGAATTGACCTGGTAGACCTTACTGATGAACGTCAAATGGCATGACATACAGGTCAATGGATTCCTGTCGACCATCTGTAAACTACTTAATATATCAACAAAGTGAGTAAGAATTTAAGTCATTTACACTAGTGGCCACGTTGAATTAAGGACCGGACAAACATTAAAATACTCACTACCCTGTGACTAATCGATAACAAAATTAGTACACAGGCATTTATTTATATATAATAAGAAAGTTTTATGTTTCTGATATATTTTATGACTGTTGATTAAGTTTTCCCCTCTATCGCTCATCATCTTCAATCGCACACGTAACAACAAATGCAGGAGACGACCAGTGTAGCAACAGCCTCAGCAGCAGTACGCATCAACATACACAAAGACAAAACCAAGATTCTCCCATACAACATAATATGCACCAATCCAATCACAATCCACAGAGAACATTTCGAAGATGTAAAAACCTTTACATATATGGACGGCATCACTGATGAACACGATGGTGAATCTGATGCAGATGTGAAGGCGTGAATCGGAAAACCAAGAGTAGCATATCTAAAACTGAAGAACATCTGGAACTCATAACAACTGTCTAACAACCAACACCGAGATCAGAATTTACAATACAAATGTCAAGATAGTTCTACTGTATGGGGTGGAAACATGAAGAACTACGATGGCCATCATCCAGAACATACAAGTGTTTATTAACAGCTCTCTATACAAAATACTTCGGATCCGTTGGCCAGACACTATCAGCAACAACTTATTGTGGGAGAGAACAAACCAGATCTTAGCGGAGGATGAAATCAGGAAGAGTCGCTGGAAGTGGATAGGACACATATTGAGGAAACCACCCAACTGTGTCACAAATCAAACTCTCACATGGAATCCTGAAGGCCAAAGGAGGAGAGGAAGACAAAAGAACACATTACGCCGAGAAATGGGGATAGACATGAGCAGAATGAACAAAAATTGAACGGAACTGGAAAGGAAGGCGGTGGACAGAGTGTGTTGGAGAATGTTGGTCGGCGGCCTTATTATTTTTTACTATTATTATTATTATATGGATATAAAACTTACCATCCTTTGAAGCAATAACAAAAATTCCTTTCAGCTTATCATAATTCATTTCATTCCATGGTAAATCAAAACGTAGTTCCTGTAATCTTTGTATCAATAAAAGTAACACATTTACATCATCATCATTATCACCATCATTAATCTCATCAATATTGTTGCTATAATGATCATCATCATCATCATAGAAGGTCTGGTTCACATTTTGATTTGATAAATCAATAATAATCATTTCATATTGTTTATAATGATCCCAAAATTTTTCATTAGAATTTTGATTCAATTTTATTAAAAATTCTATTAAACATTTTGTATAATAAATTTTATGATAATTTTTTAATTTCATAATACATTTGATAATTTGTTTTTGTATATGAAAATTGACTCCATATGTTTTACAATTAGTAGAGTTATTCAGTAGTATATAACAAGGATTATGAGTTAATGAACTTGATAAAATGAAGAAAAAAAGATAAGAATATTGAAAAAAAAGACATATATGTATTTAAATAATTGAAATCATGAGTCAGTTGAAGCTAGACCATCATGGAAAACCTGTTGTAAGCACTGGACGACCGTTTCGTCATACTGTGGGACTCCTCAGCAGTGCGCATCCACGATCCCGCCTCCCTCCTTGGTATTCGAACCCAGGATCTATTAGTGTTGCTCACAAGCACTTAACTATGAGACTACTGAACCGTCCGGCATCCAACGGTGATAATGTCTAACTTCAACTAATCCACGAAATTAAGCCACACATTCATCATTGTCTACAATGTGTTACACACATTAGTAGAGTGCATAACCCATAACTCTTAAAATAAGATGAAATATTTATTTGTTTGTATCAATCCACGTAAACGAACAAATTTAACTACTCATATTCGTCAATTACTAAACTGAAAAAAAATTTATTAGATAAATGACTTCATGAAAATTAACAAACAATAAAGATAATTTTTGTCATTTGAGAATAGATCAGTTTAAATGTAAGGTTGATTGTTTACAAGTGGATGAAGTTGATCCCTATTTCTACTGATACTGTTACTTAATATTAACCAGGGATAATATAGTGTTTTCCCTGTAATAATTCCTACTCAATTCTTCAATTTAGCCAAACCATACACAGATTGAAGGAAGATAACTCAACGCAAGAATGAGAAGAAAAAGACAGCAGATGATATATATATATATATATATATATATATATATATATGGACTGTAGTTGGGTATTTTACAGCTATGACAAATGGGTTGATACTAATCTTACTATACATGAGCCCGACCACCAACTTGAATGAAAGGGCTGAAAAAGATAATTGAAATTTATTGACTAAACCAAGTATACAGATACGTGTACTAATTCGTGTGTATATTATCTGTTCTTTAGAAAATTAAGCTTGATGTTATATCCCTCAGAAGTGAAAGCCAATTCTTGGTCAATCATATAAGCTTATCATTTGACCGGTTTTTTATTGGCTGAATATATCACTGAGACGTTTCCAAGTTTTACTGTTCCTTGATTAAACTTTATTAAGAAAATTAAATTTCGAAATGTAAACTTTACACTCAAAACATAACTGTAGATTTTTATTCATAGGAGACATGAAAACAAGTGATATCTCAATATATAATAACATAAATTTCAAATGATATACAATGTAATGTCATACATCATCAACTATGACATGCCCAATAATTTTTTCACTTAGTATTCATTCCATTATCACTAAAATTGTCAATTGTCTTTTGTATTTAAAACTTAAACTCTCATTACTCAAATTATGCAATAAATAATATCAAAATCAGTGATAATATTCAATAGTTGAGTTCATGAGCCAATTAAAGATAGACCACCATTGAAAATCTGGAAGTACTGGACGGCTATTTCATCCTAGTATGGAACTCCTCAGCAATGCGCATCCACGATCACACTCGCAGCCCAGTGGTCTAGAGGTTAAGCTCTCGCGAGCGGAATTGTGGGTGCACACTGTTGAGGAGTCCCATATTAGGATGAAACGGCCGTCCAGTGCTTCCAGACTTTCCATGGTGGTCCAGCTTTAATTGACTCATGAACTCAACTATTTAATTATTACAATCTTCAAAAAAACCGCTTCAGATAATAATGATAGTTAAACATACCTGTAAATTAAATCTATTGCATTTCTAATCATATATTGTAATATTGAATCATAACTGTTGATTTCTATATCACATATAGATAAGTCATTTTTTAAATTAACAAATATAGCTTCTAAATCATTGGTCTGATCCAAACATCCTGGCAAACTGATACATGGTATAAGATGAGGATTTAATAAACCATACTTTGCCCAACTTCGATGACTTTTATTACACTTTTCATCATATTTTTCATAGAATGGTGAATAGATCGGTCTTTTATAATTTGATAAACTAGTTTCTGTTTCATCATTCAACTTCGAACATAACTGCTCGATTTGTGTACTAAATTCATAATTTATATCATTATCATTAATAGATATTGATTCAGTTGAAATAATCTGTTTCTCTTCTTCTTTTTTCCCTTTTTCAGCCTCCTGGAGTGACATACTGGAAAGTTCATTTGTTAATAAAGTGGTTGGAAATGTTGATGTTGAGATGGTGGGTGGAGTAGAAAATGAATTCACTATAGACATAGTAGAAGTAGTAGTAGCCATGACCGTATCAATGCGTGAGTTCGGTAAAGAGAGTACGGAAGAAGATAGAATAGGCATAGAAGTTAAAGAAGATCCATATACTAACGAATCAGATAAAGAAGTAAATACTGAAGTAGTGGAATAATTTGATGAAGTATAATTGTTCGAATTATATTGAGTAGATGTTGAAAAAGTGTTGAATGATTGTGTCGAAAAAGAATTATTGGTTATAGATGTGGTTGGTATAGACGAAGATGTAATCGAGTTAGAATAACATGAAGAATAACTGAAAGATGTTGTTAATGTTGAACAAGATACAGAAGGAGAAGAAGTTGAATTGATTGAAAATCCACTTTCATTACAAATACGTTGAGACACAACAGATGAGGATGTATTTGTCATTTTTTTCAAAGAATGTTTGTTTAAATGTAAAATAGACTGTCTGGTGATTTTTGAATCAAGGAAAAGACTTCCAGCTGGTCCAAATAGAAGGTATGAAATTGGAACTAAAAGACCTAATGAAGACGGTTTCATTAAATAATAATCAATGGATTTCGATAAATTATTAAATAACCATTCTGAACATAAATCTTTAGGTAATAATGGACTAAAATATCGTTTGATCTCTTGACATAAAAACAACACTGATTGCAAAATGTTACTGATTTGATTTTTTGAATTGAGATGAATCGATTCACTTATCACTGAAATATAAAAAAAACACTTCATTTTCATTAAGAGATAAAACAATCTTACGTAATCTGTTCCGTAAATACACAAAATAAAGTTTTATGTACGCTATTGTATAGTTGGAGGTAGTCAACAGGAAACCCAGTTGACTACCTCAACCATCATCTAATCTCAACATAGTGTACGCAATGTCAAGTCATCTAGACTAGTGGTCATATTGCAACTTGGTTGATAGCATTCGATCTGCACTAAGAAGGTTTTAACACACATCACATTGATCACTACCCAGTGATTAATCAATTGTGGCTATTGCATAGTATTTAGGATACATCATTTTAATACTTTTCAACATACTTCATTTGTTATATTTGTCAGTGCAAGTGTCACCTCTTCTATTGCTTAGAAAATTCCCTAAAATCTTTAGAAGTCAAACTGTTCAGATAACTTATCATTTCATGGTTTTCTAGGATTTTGATTATTGTCAATTTTCTTGAATTCAGTTCAACAAGAATCATTCAAATAGTTAATTAGCTATCGAAAATTGAAAGAGACCACATATATTCAGTGGTTTTAACAATATATCCGGTTAGCGACCATCTTGGTCTCAAACTATTTTATGTCCTCTGTCTTGACCAAAAAGTTTGATTTCTTTTAAAGGAAGTATTTGCTTTAGTGAGTTATGTTAATGAAGTCTCAATATAGTATATGAAATGTTGAATCCTTTAGACCATTATTCACATTACAAATATATCGATAAAATTCTTGAAACTTTAAAAAACCGAGTTGAATCCCTACCACATACAAAATAAAGCTATTCTCTAAACATGTTCATTACTACGAATGGATATTCAACTGGAAATTTCATGCTAAATATTGTCAATAAGTTACAACCAACCTTAACTAATCTTTTAAATATGAATATTATCTCAAGACGTTGGAGTGAGTTTTTAGCTGAGAGAGGAGGCTTATCTTGATGGAATCATTTTCTCTGAGTTTAGTGATTTAATCATGAAACTCTCTTTTTCTTTCCAGGAAACATTATCATCAGTACAAGTTTCAAAAGGAAGGTAGATATTTAAGACTTTACACATATAACTAACAAGTTGTTCTGTGATTCTGAATTTGAATCAGTTACATTCATAAACGACAGAACAAGCTCTTAGTCATGTAAGTGGAACTTTGACAGATAAGTATCATATTGACACATATATTATTTTACAGATTGAAATCACGAGTCAATTGAAGCTAAACCATCATCTAAAACCTGGGAGCAATGGACAGCCGTTTCGTCTTAGTATGAGACTCCTCAGCAGTGCGCATCCACGATCCTGCCCAACGCCAGGTCCGAACTCAGGACCCATCAGTCTCGCGCCAGGCGCTTAACCAACTAGACCACTGAGCTGGCCGGCATCCAACGGTGTTAATGTCCAACTTTAATCAATCCACGAAGTTGCGCCACCATACACCATTGTCTTCAGTGAGTTGATATCTCACAACAGACCTGGTTGAACTCCACTGGTAACGGTTTGTCACTAGAACTCCAGGAGTGTCTCTTGAAATCAGTCACTAGTGAGCAGATGATTATTATCAGAAGGGATTTTGTGGAGATTTTAGAAATTCCACTGAATGTATGCCATCTCAGTGGTCTAGTTGGTTAAGCGCCTGGTGTGAGTTGGAATCTGGTGGTTGGCAGGATCGTGGATGTGCACTGCTGAGGAGTCTCATGCTAGGACGAAACAGCCGTCTAGTGCTTCCAGATTTTCCATGGTGGTCTAGCTTCAATTGACTCATGATTTCAATCAATGAAATTTCTAAAACATCTCCACAAACCCCTTCAGTCATATATTATTAACTTTATTTCAATAAATCAAAAAACATTTTTTCTAAAAAAAGATGACCTACATAAAGGTGTCCATCTTGAATAAATATGTCTATTTATATTATCTGATACAATTGAACTATTCAATGGGATTTCATCAGTTGATTTGCATGGATAATAGTTTTTTAAATGGTATCCCATAGAATGCGAAATCTTATGCATGATTAACCAATCTACTTTTGTATTATTATAAGTACAACGTTCTTTCATTAAAGCACAATGCATGTACCATATTATCCAACTGAATCTCTTGAAGAGAAAAAAGAAACAATTATGTTGTAACCTCATCATAAATATTGTCTTTTTTAGAATAAATTGTACTTGATTATTAAAATTAAGAAAAATATTATTCTAGAATTAACTAAAGTCTGAAATTCAAACCATTGAATGCTAATGGCACAAAGGCTAAACTTTCACCGAGAAATCTGAAATTCCCGACTTCTTTCTCTGATGAGGTCGTGGATGCTCGCCGCTTATGGATAGTATGCTGAGATGAAACATATCTGATGGTTCCTGGTATTCAGTAGCTCTTCAACTAATTAATTGAAAAGTTCCTCCTGATTAACTGTTCACGTTGTTGCTTACTCTGATAATGGAATTTAGAAAACCCAGGGTTGTTTCTTTAGACAAGCTACATATAAATGATTGAAAATATTCAATCAATCAAAAAAGATATTTTAAGTTAAACAACTTTTGAAACGGAAAACTTTCATATGCAGTAACTAGATAGGATATTGTTCCTCAGTTAAAGTTGTCTAATTAATAGAAATCGGAACCTGAATCGTGTAACTTAAATCTATTATAACAACTCTGCACTAAATGGTTTAAATTTTGACCATTTGTTTTCATCTTCACATCTTGTTCTTACTATATAGATTTGGATCCAATAAATAATATATGGCATTCCTGTTAATAAAGCAATTTCCAATATCAAGAATTTATATCTTAAGAAAAAACAATGTGATGATGGCTAGAATTGGAATCCAAGGCAGGTTTCGTTCCATTTGGAATTCGTCAGTACCTGCATCATATGGTTTCGTCTTAAACAGAACTAAACGTTTGCTCTGGATTTCACTGCTAGCCATCATTCACGTCTGACTAAATACTTGTGATGTAATGGTAACTTTGAAACAATTCTCACAAGATACAAATAAGCCAAAAGAGTCTGGTCAGTTGGAAGTCACGACATTGATGGGAAGATTCAAGCAATTATTACAAAGATCTAATAACGATTTCCATTAACGAAATAATAAAGTTGAAATAAGTTATGCACCAGGTCTCATCTTCTCTGATGGCTTCATCACCAGTCTGTAGAATGTGGTACATCAACCAGTAATAATCAGGTTTCATTTATACATGAGACACATGGCTGATAATTTTACTATTTGTTAAAACAATTTAGGCCTTAATCGCATCTTAAATAAATTCGATAGTTATCATCAGTCAACCAAATTCATACTGGAAGTAAAAGTGACTGTGGAATTTCGTTTCCGTGTTATCCTGTGGAAAAGATCAAATAGTTTCTTACAGGGATTTATATGTAAAAAAAAAACAGACATGGAATGATTAGCACATTAATTTACAAAGTTAGGTGCCATTAAATTGATCATAAAACTTAATTCATTCCTTATCCTTGAGGATTAGGCAGACACGCTCTAATGATACTATAGATGAAAGAGTTTAAACAAACAAAAACAAAAGTACTTCAATTACCTCAACTAACATTCCACTTATTCTTGACAATGCATGACACATCATTGATTGACAAAGTAAACTTATTGGACTAAAACCATAAATATTTTGTTCATAGAGAAATCCATCGATATTCATCTCTTTTACAAATAATAAACAAGGGTCTGTTAAACTGATATATGCAAATTGATACGTTAAACTATTTAGTGTTGTTGAGAAGTGTAGTTGATGATTATGATCCAAAGATGTTAAGATTGGAATAAAATTATATTTTGCTTTAGAGTAATTATTATGATTAAGATTACAAGTAGTTAATTGATTACGTAATTCTTGATTCCATATTCTTTGTGCTTTTTGAGTTATTGAATGAAAGAAAATCAATAAACAATAATGATTAATAATTAAATAAAGCAGATTCATAGTTCGAACCACAAAATGATATTCATTCAACCTTAGTAACCAGTTAATCTGACTTCACTCTGAAAGAACATACTAATATATTATAAACATAAGTCTTCTATTTTAATTCCGTATGTTACACCTAAGCTAATCCCGTTAGTGTAATGGCAGTAATAAGATGGCAAATAAGGGTTCAATTGGTTGTATTTATCTCCGGCCCTCATTTATTATTCAGGTAAACATTGAAAATGACAAGCTGAAAAGTGATGAGAAGTAGAGGATGCGAACATGCCAACCCGATTTGATAAAGTGTGACTAAATATTTATAGTCAGACAAAAATAAGCCATAGACATGTAGTGACTAGTGTAAGCGATTAACTCGACCTCATATAAAAACATTCAATGTTAATAAGTGAATAATTGACAAGGTCGAAATGGGACTCAAGAAAGACAAATAAAGTGATCCATCAGGTAGCTAGAATAACATATGTGGGCTTGACAAGGTACTAGGCGCTAAAAAAAAACTGCCATTGAAAACCAGGATGTATTAAACGTCTGTCTCATCCTAGTAACGGACTCTTCAACAGTACTCAGCTACAAAACTATCATTACTTACTTACGCCTGTTACTCGCAATAGAGCATAGACCGCCGACCAGCATTACGAAACTATCATGTGCGATAAAAATAGTTACTATCTTCAAAAGTAATTCATAGAGCTCTGATGTGAAACCGTCACCAGTAGAGTTCAACAATGTTGGATGTAAGACAATCATTCACTTCAGGCAATGGAAAATCGCCACATAATATCGTGAACTGATCGACGTTAGATAATGTACATCATTGGATCCTGATTCAGTGTTCTAGAGGTTAAACGTTCGTGCAGGATATATTTGTGTTCTCAATTTGACTCCCTGAGTTTGGGTCGTGGGTGTACATTCCTAATGAGTCCCATGTTAGGAACAAACAGATGCCTAACGGTCTTTGGTTTAAAATGGTGGTTTAGTTGAGAAATAAAAATTCCACAATCTCCACAAAACCTCATATTCATATAACGAAAATTTGGTTAACAACAAACGTCGACATATCCATATTCTCTAGTATATTGGTTGGATTTCGGGTACTAGACATATGTTTTGTTCCACTTAAGATATATATATATATATATATATATATATATATATATATATATATATATATATATATTAAGAGAGAGATCGTCGAGTTTATTACTTTAACCACAAACTGACATTCTTAAAGAAACCACTGAAAACTTGAAAAAACTGAATATTTTAGTATTCCATTTATTAGCATTGGGCATCCACGACCTTACAAGACCTAATCTTATTGTCTTATTCCCCTTACAACATGCAATGCCATGTTTTGATGTATAAAGATCCTTCCTTGAGAAATAAAAGATCTATTGAACCCCTGTTTTCTGTCTTCTTACTTGAGTGTGGTTGCTGATCTGCCTAGTTGCGTAGATGTTTTATTATTATTATTATTATTATTATTATTATTATTATTATTATTATTATTATTATTGATAACTCCAACCATTATTATTTTGAACCCAAACCAGATGTAAACAAACCACAGCATGTCACCTTTCCCTCTGTTTATCGTTTATAAATGTGTCTAACGAGATGATTAATGTGTATCACTTCCATTTATTCATAGACGTATGATATTTGAAATTATATTAATATGCTTTTGACACAAATTAATATCAGATAGAGAGCCAATAAAAATTCCAAGAGTATTGGTTCGTTTGAAATCAAGAATTATCTAGTCTTACGCACGGGTTCGAATCTACACAAAATTCGAATGCATGCTTTCTGGTCATGTTGTGGTGTGTGCTACTGATGTTGACAGATATAGCTAGTATTTATCATCAATCGAAATTACATTGCCTAGCAGCGGAAGTTTAAGAAGATCGAAGAAAAAAGAACGAGAACAAAGAATGATTGGTGTAGAAATGAAAGAACAATGAGGTCCTAGACGATTGATCAACATTTTGAAAATGAAATATTCACTGTATGGTTCTCAGATTTTGTTAAGACGTTCTATAATTTAGTGTTAAAATCTATTCGATTGTCCTCATTTATGTTCTCCTTTACTACACTGTAATCAACATTTTATCATTATATTAACAACTCTATAGAAAATAGTTACACTTCAGTATTTTTATATCGTATACATATTTTAACGCAAATTCATTATTTCTTCTCAACTCATACTGTTTATGCCTAGTGTTTTCACTGAGACTGTTACTACCTCTACTACTCTGATATTTTTCTTGATTACTTCACCACTTAGTGTTTATGTGGTATGACAACTTAAACCAATGCACATATACACCAGGTTTTGCTTTGTTTCTGATCAACTAACTGAAGTTTATCATAGATAAATATGAAATGAGGAAGAACCCTCATTTTTTACACTGAACAATAAACGTACGACACTAAAAAATGAATAGGATAATTTTGACTTTATAGCTTCTTATGACTGAAGTTCTTGGTGTCACCCATCACAATGTGAAGAGATGTTATCAATGAGTTATTCAAATCGTGTTTACTTTTAGATAACTACACAGATCTGTGGTTTACTGCTTGTTTACCATTCAATATCAAACCATAAAGTGAAATCGATCCAATCAGACTAATGGTCAAACTATGAATTCATCGACAGAATTCTATCAAAAATAAGGATCTGTTAACATGAAACTTGATTATCTTCAGATCAAATGATCAATAATAGTATATTTGCTTACTTGTCGCTGTTTTGGAAATCAAATGTACATCTTCTAAAATGATAACATTATGCATCAAATTGATTTTTTTATCAAATATTTGTTTTGGATATTGATTATTAGTTTTTTGTGAATTAGAAATGATTCTATGTAGAAAATCATTTGATTGAATTCGAAATGAACTTGTACACTTTTTCCCCGTTTTATTATTATTATTATATGAACTAATTAATTGTTTAGATCGTTCTGAATTTTGACTTATAGCAATTGCAAGTTGTGATTTACCTGAACCAAATGGACCGGAAATTATTACTGGTCGACCAGATTGTATGAATAATGAACCAGTAAATAAATGAACTGTAAGCTATAATGAATAAATATATACATCAATAAGTGCATAAGAATAAGATTATTTAGACTGTTCTTATTTACACAGAAATAGAATATAAGATAGTTGTTAAGTAGTTGACTGTAATCGGTAACAGATCTGATAACTATCTTCTACCATCTGAAATCTCAGTTTTGTGAGGACGACTTATATTATTCAAACTAGTAACCGTTATTGTAACTCAGTCGATCGAATTTGACCAGAACTAGGAGATTAGACAAACGTGAAATTAATCACTATAGTGTGATCAATCAACTGTAAAAAAAAACGGCCCATTGAATATGTAAATCCTAGTGTTCTAATAGATTTATCATTAAAATGGTCACTTTTCATTTTAACATCATGTATTATCTAAATTTAATGTGGTCTATTAAAACAATGGTGAATCTACAATGTGACGAATGAAAAAGTAAGTTGACTGGTCGATTTTTGAATTCAGTCATGCAATTTTTAGATTGAATTCGTTACAGACTGATCTTTGCTGAGTGACTATTCAAAAACAGGGAGCACCGGACAGTTGTTTCGTCTCCTCGGTACGGCACATCCCCATGACCTCACTAGGAATTTTACATAAGACCGTCAGATCTCTCAGAGAATACAAACATTATGAGACAGTCAATTTCGGAGTAGGTTTCTTGATGACCTGAAGTTTTTGAAGTCCGATTATCAGTCCAGTGCCTAAAGTGCTAAGGTAGTGTCCTAGACATAGTACTCAGTGTCAAAATACTTGACGTACACTATACTACGTAAATTATTCACAAATAAGATATGGTTATTGATAAAAAAAATTCGTTAATAAAAATTAAAAAATTCATTGTCTTCATTGTCTCAAGGTTACATTAAAAGTACAGTTAAGAAATACATAACAGTATCTCGAGTAGATACATCTTACTCTATGGTATTTTAAGGAACTATTTAGAAACCAGCTTACATAAGCCGATTAGGCGGTTCGGTATTTATAAACTTTTAATAAAACTGTGTCCCCGTGTTTTCTGTAATCGATTACATATCTTATGACCCACAAAAATATCTTCACAGAAATGAGTAAATCACACGTCAATACAACAAATCTCTTAGCTAATTCTGAACACATCGATAAAAGAGTTAGTAACAAGGAAATATAATTTGCAAATAGGTGAAACACAGAAGACTTAGAAAATCTATTCTATAGATTACATTTATCAATATCCCCATACAAATTAAGATAGTATAGTCATGATCAGTGAATCTTCCTCAAAATGTCCAAATTACAAATAGCACAGATTTTAACTGATTTCAACTTTTCATTCATCATAAAGTATTTTTTACATTACCAAGTAATCATTAAATCATGAAAACATAATACGATTGTTTCAGTGCTAACAGTTCAAACGAGTTTCCGAAAAATCTAAATTAAAGCTTACTTTTGTAAGCAATGATGGATAGTGGCTAGCAGTGGAATCCAGGACGCGCATTTCGTCCTATTTGGGACTCGTCAGCTGGATGTATCTGCATCTCAGAGTTGATGTTCACTCTGGGACAAGGCAATATCGAGGCATACGCACAGTATGCACATATGCCGATAACAGACTGATCAATTGCAGTCTTAAACCTCAATGGGAAGATATAAGCCAAATAATACCAAGTGAATTAAAGCTTACTTGCCATTAATTATCAAGTTTAAGAATCACCAGTTTATTCTTGATAAACGTTGACAGTTATGTAACAATTTTCATTGGTTACTATGATACAATTACACCTAATCAATCTAATGGTACTTACTTTAATAAAAGTGTAGTATAAAGGTTAACTTGAGCAATTCTTCAAATGATAGAGTAATATCAGAGCCACTTTTTAACCAATTCATAGAAGATATGTCTAGATCAAAAGTATTTCTTGAAAAAACTGTTCGAGCTCTATTTTTAGAGAAATATCCTTATTACCATATCAATCTAAAGACATTAGACGTTGAAACTCTTATCTATTTTAACATTCTTACTTCCAATATAAAATTTTGAAGATGCCACAAGTATTTGAAGTTTGACAATGCTTTAACCAGTAACACTTACTATGAATCATACCCATCTAACAAAATCAAAAGTCAAAAGCGAAGAGGTTCAAAGATACATTTGATAGGCTATCAATATATCGAGAATCGACTGAACTAGACTAGCTAACGATTGTAAAAGATGTTGAACATGGCGTTCCCACTTATGATCTAGTGTGGATGCACAACCGAACGCCTTCAGTTAAGTGAGTCCATTAAAACTAATGTAGTCAACATCCAATATCAAAGACTAACAGAGCTATTGACTTCGAGGATTTATTTACCGATACAATATATTATTCGTAATAATATCTAATCATAGAACATTATCCTATTGAATATCTTTACATATTACTATGTAAATATAACTATCTTGAAAAAAGGAAATTCTAAAGATTTAGCAATGATTAATTATGAACTAATTCATTTACATGAAATAATGTTGGTAATAATGGTTTACTATGATAATTATTTCCCATTGGATGTATGATATCATATTCTTCTGGCCAATGTAATTGTAAATAATCTGTATACCAAAATGGTGTTAAATAACCAGTTCTTAAATCAATAAGACAATTAAATAAACTATATTGAAATTCTTTGATATTTTCATATTCATTTTCATGATGATTATTATCATTATTCCATTTCATACTTGTACAATAATTCATTTGATTTGTATAATAGGATTCAATAGATAATGTGAATGATGAATTGTCTGTTGAATGAATATTCAATGAATTAGGTAATCTAATAAAATCCTTTAATATTCTTAACATGATTGTTTCAAATCTAAAATATCATAATAAGAATAATGATGAATTGTATAGTTAAAATGAATGAAAGATTTTTAAGTATATAGAACAACATAGATATAAGTGAACAATATTGTTTTCGATTAGATCTTTATCAGGCTGTGGTATGGGTTGCTTATATCCATATAGATATTGGTACAAAGAGGCACCAAATCTATATGCGCCACACAAATCTCATTCGATATGTATGAGGGCTGTGATACTGCTTGGGTGCCCAAACCGAAGCAGGTGGTTATCTTACGGGGCCACACCCCAAGCCTTCGATCTGAAGGTCTAATCCACAAGACAGTGGAGCATCATAAGGAGATGCAGTCCCATGGTAACCAGTGACCAATAATTGGTTCATACATCATTTGTTCCCGCAGGATACTGGAGCCCATGTGTACCATTGGTTTGGAATCAGGGTTTTCCAACTTCCCTAGATGGATCCTCCGTGTCCATCAACCCGGTTAAAGCGCCTAGCACTCGCTTTTCGTCTTCTCAATTTCGTAAACAACACTCCCGCCACGAGAAGGCAGTGAGTAGGACTTCTCTAGCAGAGGCTATACACGCGTAGCCATGTGAGAGCATTTGGAGAGGAAGAGCGGACTCTCCCCACTCTCGGCCATACCAGGGCATTCGGGGGCTATATATAACGGTGGTCAGGCATAGAATGTATTTCAGTAGAAGATCGTGAAGGAAAGAATGGAAACGGAACGCAATTAGTATGAAAATGCATGAACAATGAAATCTGAGACAATTGAGCAGTGAAGTTTGAGACGATGGATCGATTGACCACTGCTGGGAGTCTTATATTAGGACGAAATAGCTATCCAGTGCTTCCAGGTTCTCAATGATGGTCTAGCGCAGATTGATTCATGAATTCAACCACTAAAATTATTACAATCTTCACAAACCCCATTCTAATTTTATGGTTATAAATTTGTGGACTGTTGAAACTCACTCAACAGGTAGATTAATAGCACTTCAGGTGACTTTTGCATGACTATTTTTCATCCGTTTTAATATCTTTCTTAAACAGCTTTTTACGTGTTATTTTCATTTGTTTGACGATTTTTAATTGATTTCGTCCAGTCCATCATGGATTCAATTAATAACTTCCTATCTCGTTATCATGCAAAACTGTTATTATAGTTCTTAAACATAGAGAACTATCTTTAATATCCGTATCAATAATAGGAGAAAGATTAAATGTAGAAAAAATAAAATAAAGGTAAGAGATTACAGAGTCATGTTCAAAGGCGAGACAAAGTATGGGTGTATCTGCTTCATTGTGAACGATTCTCAGTTATGTTACCAATCGGTTGCCATAATCACGGGAATCTCAACCAGGTATTTTGCACACACCTAATTGGGTCATTCCAATAGTCAGAGAATTTATGGACTGATGCCACACTTCCTTCGGTCAGCGCTGGCTTTTAATGGCTATGAATGCACGACATGATAGGCACTGGTCGTATATAAATAACATAACTAACATTTCCTGACCGTAGCTACTACCTTGACGTGGTGGTTGGGCTTGCCTATCGTGATGACCCAACCGAGCTATATTGGCTGAAACATATGTTCCTGAAGGTTCTACCATGCCAGGCAGGTCGATTGGAGAACGGTAAGACCAAAAGCAGAGACCCAAGGTCTGAGGGCGAAGCTGTACTACTGACTTTACAGGGGTGTGACAGAGGTAAGGTGTTTTCCTTGGACAACCAGCATCTACAGCGATGTGGTCTTCTCACAAGGAAGGAATGGGTTAGAAAAGGTTTACCCTGAATGGCAAGTTAATGTAGGTCCTTCGACTCTTTACGAAGTTGAAAAAGTTATAGGAGCTCTGAAGCAAGGGAGAACAGCAGGCCCTAGCAGGTTTACTCTTGAGATTTTTAAGGATGGTGGTTCAGTATTAGCAGTGAGATCGACTGTGGTCTTAGGTAGAATTTGGGAACTGGACGTAATCCCATCTGACTGGTCTCAATCACTGATTGTGCCAGTCTATAAGAAAGGACAAAAGTCCTCTTGTGACAATCATAGAGGAATCAGTTTGACTAATATAGTGTCTAAAATATTAGCTTCAATAATACTTCGACGCCTAACTAAAGCTCGTGGAAAGCAGATTAGAGGAAAGCACATTAGAGGAAACCAGATATTTGTTATATCTTGAAAAAGCTGATTTTCTTGATACAACCGCGTATAACTGAGCACTGGAACACCAAACCCTTCCAAGTCGCAATAAGAAGACAGAAGACTAACGAAAGGAATATTATTCCAAACAGTGTCAAACATAGTACAAAATTATCAGGTATTTATAGTTTTTAGTGGGAACGAAATCATCATTACAATCTTCCAATCCGCGTACAGGGGTTATTAGCATTATCCAATGGGGAAGCTACACGTTGGAATTCTAGAACATTCTTCCGACAGGTGATTGGATGGAACGTCTTCGGCTCCTTATGAGCCTCTTACAGCTTCCTCGAGTTCACCGGTGGTCCGTCGTCACACCTCCCCCCTTTAAAGTCCGTTGTGTAAGATTTTTTTCTTGGATCCACCTGAAGCTTGGGTGTCGCATTCCTCTTGCGCTCCATTACTCTCGAGGGTTGTACAGCTTTCTCTCTGCGTCGTTTGTCTTTTCGATATTTGCGCTCATGATGGTTCTTCGGGGATGAATCTACGAGCAATTGAAATGGAAGCCGGTTTTCTGTGACCACTGTACTATCATTTCTTTGCATTTGATTTATATGTCTTATGCATTTCCCGACATCTTTCCGGACTAGGTACAACACATTTCCGATTCGACGTTCTATGACACCTGGTTCCCACTTCTTATTACCTTGGTACGATCTGACAAGTACCTTCTCACCCACCTGGAAGCTACGATTGACCTTACGATTTTCATTCGTGGGTTTATTTGTCTTTCTGGGCGGCAACATACTGTTAAAAACTGTCCGGATTTTTCTTCCGAACATACACTCGGCCGGAGACTTTCCTTCTGGTACTGCCGGATTAGGGGTAACTCTGTAAGACATCAAGAACTTATTAATCACTTGTTCCGGGACACCCTCACCTCCCCCTTTGACCAGAGCTCTTTTAATTGTATCCACGAATCTTTCTGCCTGGCCATTCGACTGAGGATGGTATGGAGGAGATTGTAGATGCAATATGCCATTCTCGTTGCAGAAGCGTTTGAAGGCGGATGACATGAACTGAGTACCATTGTCGGTCACTAAGATCTCTGGAACCCCAAAACAGGCAAACAATCCTGACAATCTTCTTATGGTACTCTCTGAAGTCGTATTCGGCATGTCATAAACTTCCGGCCATTTTGTGAAAGCATCTACAACAACTAAGTAATTCCTGCCTTGTATCGGTCCGGCGAAATCAGCATGTATTCTTTGCCAAGGCCCGTCCGGTTTAGGCCATGGTTGTGGCTCAGCTCTCGTTGGGTTCTTTGCAGCCTCTTGACAAGACCAACAGCTGCGACATTTTTGCTCTATCTCATGGTCCATTGACGGCCAGTAAGCATAGCTACGAGCTAGTGACTTCATTTTACTTATCCCTGGATGCCCGCTGTGGAACTGTTTAATGGCTTGGTGTCGAAGATTTCTGGGGATAACGATACGATGGCCAAACATTATACATGAATCGACAACTGTTAATGACTCTCGTCGACGAAAGTATTGTAAGAGTTCTCCGTGTAATCTAGATGAAGGCCATTTATTGAGTATGCAATGGCGAACAATCTTTAATACATTATCCTTCTTGCTGGCCTCTTTAATGGCTTCAAATGTGACCGGGAGTCCGGAAACTGCGTCTGACAATATTTTGTGAACCTCGGCCTCGACATCTATAGCAGCTACAAGCACCTCTTCTTCTTGTTTTTCATGCAGACCAATCAATCTTGAGAGTGCATCTGCCTGTCCGAAATCCGTTGTTGGTTGATACTTTATCTTAAAATCATAACCCAGCAGTGTGGTAGCCCATCTCTGTAGCCGGTTTGCTGTATATACCGGGATGCCTTTTTTAGATCCAAAAACTGTCAGTAAAGGTTTATGGTCTGTAAGTAAGGTGAACTGCCTACCAAACAACATCTTGTGGAACTTTTTTACAGCAAATATAATCGCGAGGGCTTCCTTCTCTATTTGACTGTAGTTTCTTTCAGTCATAGTCAGTGATCTCGCAGCGTGAGCGATTGCTTTCTCAGAACCGTCAGGGTAGGCATGTGAAATTACTGCTCCAATTCCGTAGTTCGACGCATCGGCTGCGACTATAATTGGAAGATCGGGATCATAGTGTGTAAGGAGAAGGTTCGATGACAGAAGCTGCTTCAGTTTTAGGAATGCTTCTTGACATTCAGTTGACCAGAACCATTTAGTATCCTTTTTCAATAAGCAATTAAGAGGAGCACGATGGCGATGCAGATCTGGCAGAAAAACTCCATAATGACTAACCATTCCCAGGAAAGAACGTAAAGTTGACACATCCGTGGGTGGAGGCATGGACTTAATGGCTTCGACATTTTCAGGATCAGGTTTTCTCCCGTTTTTATCAATTATGAATCCCAAATACCGGACTTGCTCCATGTAAAAATCACATTTTTCGGCACGCAGCCTGAATCCATAATCTGCTATGCGTCTGAGAACCGTATCCACCTTATTCTCTAAATCAGCATAGTCTGTACCCATGATCAATATATCATCGAGATAAGCCGCGGTACCAGGAATGTCTTGTAACATAGTGTCCATAACTTGTTGGAAGATTGAAGGGGCGGTCTTTACTCCAAAAGGAAGTCGGTTATATCGGAACAATCCCTTGTGAGTGTTTATTGTCAAGTAATGCTTACACTCATCCGCTACCGGAATCTGTAGATAAGCGTCTGATAGGTCTAATTTCGCAAAATACTTACCCCCATTCAGTTTCGCAAATAAATCCTCTGGTACCGGCAATGGGTATTGATGGGCTTCAAGCGCTTCATTTAATCCAGTTGAATAATCTGCACATAACCGGATACTTCCATTAGGCTTTTTAACAATCACTATTGGAGCTGCCCAATCAGAGAAGTTTACTGGTTCGATTATTCCACTTCTTTGCAGACGCTCTAATTCTTGTTCAACAATAGGTAGCGCTGCATAAGGTACCGGACGTTTTGGTCTGAAGACGGGGGTGACTCCCGGTTTAAGAATCAATAGTGCTTTAACCTTTTTGCATTCCCCCAACTCTTCCATAAACACTTGACTGTGTCTTTCCAATACAACACTCTTCAGATCCTTTTCCACCGGTTTACTGGTTCTCACTGCGCTGCATATGTGGTTAATGGGGTGATTTGCTAATTGAAGTGCTTCTATCAAGTCTAGACCTAGCAAATCTAGTCCTGGATTCTGTGTAAGATATAAAGTTGCATTCGTTTTCGCATTTCCTTTCGAGACTGTACAACAAACCTCTCCAACAATATTTAGTTTTCCTCCAGATGCGCTGTGAGCTAACTGGGTCGTTGGGAGCACCTGTGGTTTACCGATAAGATTCCAAGTTCTCCGACTAATAAGTGTGATGTCAGAAGCGGTGTCGAGTTGCAGGCGGGCACGCTTTTTATTTATATCCAAGTTACATACTTTCTTTGGCGGCAAATTCGTGCTCGATTATGTGATACCAATATTTTGTTAGTTCGAGCACTAAATCTGTATTTCTTCGAGTAGGGTTTCAAAGAATGTCGTTTATGGGTTCTTTTTCTGCAGCAGTTTTCTTTATGTCCCTTGCGATGACACTTGCTACAACAATGTTCTTTATATGGGCAGAACCTTTTATAATGCCAACCACCGCAAGACCAACATGGAGATGAAGGCTGATTATCTGTGTGCGATACCTTTCTTGAGCGAGAATCGTTCTTTCCGCTTACAGCACGAACGTATGGCAACTGGCCATTATTTTCGACCATCGAAGTGTCATGCTTTAGGTTTACCAATCTCTGGCACTCTGCGGTTACTTCTTGTAGTGTCATATTCGGACATTGTTCAATTTTACTCAAAATTCTAGTTCTAATATCGGCATCTTCGGGAGATTGGAGGCTGCACACAAATACGAGACACTTAAACTGGTCTTCTGTCATTGCTGATAGTTTGAAGCGCTCACATTCACGGTTTACTAGACCCGCATGCTTCACCCAGTCATCATCACCTGCTTTTGTCATCTTGAGACATTGATAACGAATATTAAACAAGGATGACTGTTCAGCAAAGATTTGCGACAAAATTTCAATCGTTGCATCGAAAGAAAAATCTCTTGGATTCTTTGGAAGGATAAAGTTACTGTAACGTTCATGTTCAACAGTTCCAAGTTTTCGCAAGAGTATTCTGACCTTAGCGGCGTCATCAAGTTTTTTGAGGTCGACCTTGAACAAATCTTCATATTTCTTGAACCAAGTTTCAAAAGTAATGCCAGCTGAACCATCAAAATTAAATTCATGGATAGAATTAACAATCTGGTCAACATGAGATTTGAAGGGATCATCTGTAACTTCTTTTTGATCCAGGTTCATTTTCTGAGTTAGCATCTCTAGCATGCGCATCTGGAACTTTTCTTGACGTTCCAATAAGGCTTCAAATTGTTCCAAGGTAAATGACATATTGATACAATAACCCGTCGCCAGATGTTATATCTTGAAAAAGCTGATTTTCTTGATACAACCGCGTATAACTGAGCACTGGAACACCAAACCCTTCCAAGTCGCAATAAGAAGACAGAAGACTAACGAAAGGAATATTATTCCAAACAGTGTCAAACATAGTACAAAATTATCAGGTATTTATAGTTTTTAGTGGGAACGAAATCATCATTACAATCTTCCAATCCGCGTACAGGGTGTTATTAGCATTATCCAATGGGGAAGCTACACGTTGGAATTCTAGAACATTCTTCCGACAGGTGATTGGATGGAACGTCTTCGGCTCCTTATGAGCCTCTTACAGCTTCCTCGAGTTCACCGGTGGTCCATCGTCACAATATTCATACTACGTCAGGTCTTAGAACATAGACACACGTTCAGACGCCTCACAATCGTAGTATTTCTCGACCTTAAAGCAGCATTCGACTCTGTTGATCGTAAGGTTCTATGGCAGTGTTTGTCACTGAAAGGAGTATCAAAGAAGTACATTAACCTTGTAAAGGCTCTCTACTCCAACATAACTGGTAGAGTGAGAGCGAACTGTCATCAGAATTCATTACCTCAAGTGGTGTTCGTCAGGGCTGTCCACTCTCCCATTCTTGTTCAACTTTGTCAATGACGTACTTTTAGAGATAACACATTCCTCATCTAAATTTCCAAGGGTTGAACTTATACCAGGAGATCCACTTGTTGACTTAAAACATGCCAATGACATAGCTCTATTTGGTGAAGACGCTAACAAAATGCAGTCTTTTGACCACTATGAGCAACAATGCAAGCATGTTCGGGATGCGATTCTCCTCCTCAAAATGCAAAATCTCACTTCAGGATTGGGTTGTATCGACACCTGAACTAATGATAGGGTGTGAATTAGTTGGGCGTGTCGGCCAAAATTCATGAACAGTATTTCGAAGACACCAATCATCGAATATAAGTAACCTAAAATATCATCCGTTCTTAATATCCAAGTATCATACCTGTAAATTTGGACAGATTGAACTGCTGAGCAATACACTCATCGTTTATTTGAAAGACGAATATCTCATCTACGACACAGGTGGCATACGTTAACAGAATTTGAATGATTTACTAAAAAAATATACGATAGAATAACTAAATTATTTTACCGTGATTTTAATCTTGGATCACCGGCTAATCCACCACCAATACCCCAAATAAATGAGAATAAAAATAAATTTCTTATCAAGATTTCATAAAATACTGGTTGTTCTTCAATGTTTCGCCATTCGGACCAATAATAATCAATTAATGTAAGATTTGATTGATAAATAGATGCTGAATTAAAAATAAAGAAATGAATTTGTTTACTATAGTAAGAGTGATTTCATTTATTATACATGTGTGAAGTATGAATAAATAAAACTCAAACTTTAGGTTAGTTAGTTAGTTAGTTATTGCATCCATTGAGTATTCAGACCTCAATGATCGAGTTATGCGCGAAATCATGTAATCACAAATCGAAATACTTCTATGGAAGTAAATAACAAACTCAACAATGTTTACAAACCTAGAATGGTAAGATCTCCATGAATTGGTAACGGTTTAAAGGTCTAGTCAGTAGGAAAATGTATACAACCTAGTACATCAACTTCATTGACTACGAAAAGGCATTTGATAGCGTGGACAGAACAACACTATGGAAACTTCTTCGACACTACGGCGTGCCTCAGAAGATAGTCAATATCATACAGAACTCATATGATGGATTACACTGCAAAATCGTGCATGGAGGACAGTTGACAAAGTCGTTCGAAGTGAAGACCGGTGTTAGGCAAGGTTGCTTACTCTCACCCTTTCTCTTTCTCCTGGTGATCGACTGGATCATGAAGATGTCAACGTCTGAAGGGAAGCACGGGATACAATGGACATCTAGGATGAAGTTGGATGATCTAGACTTCGCAGATGATCTGGCCCTTCTATTCCAAACGCAACAACAAATGCGGGAGAAGAAGAACAGTGTGGCAGCAGCCTCAGCAGCAGTAGGTCTCAATATATACAAAGGGAAAAGCAGGATTCTCCGATACAACATAGAATGCACCAATCCAATCACAATTGACGGAGAAGATTTGGAAGATGTAAAAACCTTTACATATTTGGGCAGCATCATTGATGAACACGATGGTGGATCTGATGCAGATGTGAAGGCGCGGATCAGCAAAGCAAGAGCAGGATATTTACAACTGCGGAACATCTGGAATTCAAAGCAACTGTCAACCAACACCAAGGTCAGGATTTTCGATACAAATGTCAAGACAGTTCTACTGTATGGGGCAGAAACCTGGAGAACTACAAAAGCCATCATCCAGAAAATACAGGTGTTTATCAACAATTGTCTACGCAAAATACTTCAGATCCATTGGCCGGACACTTCTAGCAACAACGTACTGTGGGAGAGAACAAACCAGATCTCAGCGAAGGAAGAAATCAGGAAGAGTCGCTGGAAGTGGATAGGACACATATTGAGGAAACCATCCAACTGTGTCACAAATCAAACTCTCACATGGAGTCCTGAAGGCCAAAGGAGGAGAGGAAGACAAAAGAACACATTACGCCGAGAAATGGAAATAAACATGAGAAAAATGAACAAGAATTGGATGGAACTAGAAAAGAAGGCCCAGGACAGAGTGGGTTGGAGAATGCTGGTGGGCGGCCTATGCTCAATTGGGAGTAACAGGCGTAAGTAAGTAAGTAAGTACAATGAGCAGAACTTATATTTATTGAATTATATTATTTTATTTATGAAGTATGTTTATTTATTGTCAGTTTTTCAATTAATGAATTGATTTTTTAATGAACAAGAACACAAGTAGGGACAATCGAATGGATTTGAACACTAAATGACAGAACATCTTAGTAAAATCTGAGTACCACACACTAAATACTTCATTTGCAAAATGTCGATCAATCGTCAAAGGCTTCATTGTCCTTTCGTTTCCAAACCAATCGCTCTTTGCTAGGCATTTTACTGTCGATCGATGATGCATACTACTTATATCTATCGACATCAGTAGCACACACCACAATTGGACTGAATACATTTACTCATTTGATTAAATACCATTTGGGCATTATAACTGATGTCGGTTCGTGATGTAAACATTAAATCTAATTACTAACCTTAGCGTCCAACTGTAAATCTTTCTCATCATTCCTCATATTAATCTATAACCCTAAATTAATACTCGTAAGTAGGTGGACATTCTAAGATCATTTTAACGTTGTTCAACAGTCGTCTATTTATGGCAGTCTTACATCGATTGCCTATGATTTTTATGTTATGAAGAAATTCTGGAGGGTATATTCCTTTCTTCTTAAAAATCTATATCGACAGCTGTTTTATGTAGAATCATAAAATTTGAGAAAAATGATAAAACAAAAGTTAATACCAAAACTAAGTTCAAACCACTTTATTTTAATGTAAAGGAGTGTGAGGCAACTCTTTTCCATTTCGCACTTCTACATTGATCATTCTTATTATCTGATCTGTCATCTGGCATCCCACGATGAACTGAAAGAAGACGTTCGGCTGTCTGTCTGTCAACTACATCACCTTACTAGATAAATAGTTCGAGAAACTGCAAGTAATTTACGAACTCTCCAAGTTTAAAGTCTGGAAATTTCTGGGATATTTTATACTGTAATTGAATGTATGGAGATGTTCAAGCCTTGTTCTAGTTTAAGAAGGAACGATTGTGTTAAATACTTCATCCTTTAATGAAAAAAATCTTGTTTTTCATAAAGCGATGGTTACCAAGAATATAAAACAGAATAAATCTCAGAATTCTTTTAAAAATTGACTTGAATAACTTCTCTTTCCAGATTTTACCTTAGCGCTTGTTTTCAGTAACATTGATTGTCACAAATGTTTTATTATGGTATAGTGAACGAGATCACAAGTGGGGACAACCAAATGTATTTGAATACAAAATTACGGAACAACTTGCAAAATATCAATCAATTGTATCAAACTTGACTGTTCCTTTTGCAAATATCAGTCAATCGTCTCAAACTTCATTTTCCCATCGTTTCTCCTCACCAATCATTCTTTGTTCTCATTCTCTTTACTTTGATCTTCTTAACCTTCTACCATTAGGCATTTCACTTTCAATTGGTGGTACATACTACTTATATCTATCGACATCAGTAGCACATCACAGTAGTACTATTTACCTTCCTTATTGTCACAAACCAGTTAAAAATAAGAAAGATATTTTATTTAAACATTATTAACAGATGCCTTAAAAAAGGTTATCACAACGTACATGGTTTTATGCCATCTTTACGTAATTCCCATAATTCTCTTGGAAAGTATTTGTTCAATAGTTCAGACATCAAAGCTAAAGAGTTTTTAATACTTTGTTGATAAAATGCATTCTTATAAGATGTTATATTTAAAAAGCCTTTGTCTTTGTGACACCATTGATTCATTAACTCCCAAATTTGATCTAATATTGTTGGGATATGATTGTCTAGTTCATTAAGAATTTTATCCCATCTGAAAGTATTTTAGAAGAAAAATATATATAAGTTTAATGAAGTTAAATTTAATCAAAAATACTAATAACCGTTTAAATATTTTGATTGTACAATTGAACTAATCATGACAAAAACAAAATAATCGGTTTGACTCATGTCTAAACAGAGGTTATTTTATAAACTTTTGAGTATGTAACTTTTATCATGCTCATATTACTCTTTATTCTCAATAATGAACTTCTCCTATGTTTGTTTCTTTTACCTTAAACATTCCTAGAAATCCTTGAAATTTAAACTCTTCAACTTGTCATTCAGTAACAACGTAGAACCTCGTACGTAAGTACATGAGTTCAAGTTGCCATACCACATTAGTACACAAATGCAGTTGTCGAATCAACTCCCATAGTTGTGGAGGTAGTAAGAGTATAAGAAATAATCGGAAAGATTAGGGTTTGAAGATGTTATTCAACGAGTATAATCCAGTGAAATAAATTTCGAAAGTGAAAAAAAAGAAAGGGACATGAAGAATTCAGAAGATAAGAATTTGGGAGAACACAAAGAGTGGATGTACGTGCTCCATTGCGAACGATTTTGAGCCATGTCATTCAAGGTCTCTAACCATTGGTTGATAGCATCTCCCGGATTGCAATCAGGTAGTTTACACCAACCAACTTGTAAATTATATCATATTGCAGTACTGTTCCAGAATGGTAATTTGTAAATACTTATTTTTCTCAAGGGATTGCCTTCATTGACAGCCTTCAACAACTAATGAAATTTCTGGGTGTTTCCAAAATTTTATCAAAATTTGACATTAAATAATTTACCTATCTGTTAATCTGATTACATCATTAACAAGAGTAAAAATATCACTATAAAATCTTTTTCGATGAATCTTTAAGGTTTCATCAATACACAAATCAATTATTAGGTTTGTTTATAAGTCAGTTAAGATATTCAGTCAAGAGATCTTATAATGTCAAAGAAACATAAGCATTCAAGTCTACTTATCTAATATTTGACAACATCTTTACACTTTTTAATGAAAAATAAAAGAAGAAACATCTTACATTACTCATTTAAATGTGATATAGTTTGATGAGAAATAGAATTTATGATTTTCATTACTACTAACATTTATCTAGTAATACATGAAAGTATTACAGAAATCGAATGCAAACTAAGCAAGACATAAAATTCATGTATAAATTATATCTAAGGATTAACCGAGTTGAATTAAAACTATGCAGCATTATCCATTGGTCGTTATGATAAGGTGAATACATTTCAATAGTTGAGACTATGAGTCAATTAAAGCTAGGCAACCATGCAAAACCTGGTATTAGGGGTAAATAAAGTAACGAATTAGTTAAATTCTCTATATATTGATGTATAATGTGCTCTTTTCATGATTGAAGTTGATAGTGTACTTTAAAAAATCAACTTCATATGATACATGAATATATATATCGGTTGTGGAGATCAGTGGATTTTATTAATATCACGAACAAGCCTAAATTAAACAAGCACTGAAAGCTTAAAAGCATGAGACAGCTATTCTGTTCTAATATGAGAATCCTCAACAGTATGAATCCATAACCCAACATTCTCGACCACTAAGCAGGAATTCGATGATATACTTCTCTAACTTGAACCAGTCCACAGTATTTCGCCACTATCTTTTTATTGTCTTCAATGGGTACGTTCCACACACATATAACGATTGAACTCCACTAAGTGCTTCAAGATTTTTAATAATCAGTTTGTGATCTCAATAAAATTTATAGAATATTGTCATAAAACTAAGAAAAAAATTGAATAGAACAAGTTACTCCTTGCTATATACTTATTTCTTCATCAAGCAGCTTACCGTTATACATTTTTATTTAGTTAAATCAATAAACAACAAGAATATCTAACAGTTTAGATTTTATCGGCAGTGTTTGTAGTATGGTCGCTTAATTGATTAATTATACATAAAAATGTGCCGTAATTGATCTTTGAATTTCCAGAAGCGAGAACCAGTATGTTTTAAATGGCGAAATACAGAAACGTTCCTACTGATTATAATAAAATACACAGTATAAACTAATTCTAAGCCAATTAGATTAATATCTCTAAGATAAAGTCGTTTGGACAACGTACATCTATATGTGACCATATTCAGTGAATTCGATAGGAATGTATTTGAGTTTTGATAATTGAGTTTATTCCGAACATATATCAACAAACGTATTAAAGAAACCCAAGATGAGTTATTCTTTTTCCCCTATCCAGTCTTTATGAAGTATCAACTTTAGAAATTACTGTGAAATGAAACTGAAGACATTGATTAACTATTGAGATTAGATGGTGGTTGGAGGTAGTCGACAGGAAACCTTGGACCCGTGTTTCGTGCTACTTGGCACTCGTCAGCAAGGTGTACTTTTTATCTTGAGGGGACTGGTGCTCCCTGGAGGATCCGATCTCGTGTCACCAAGCTTCACAGACAGAGACGTTACCACTGAGCTATCCGAGCCGCGACCGACCTTCTGTAGGACTGAGATGTAATCACAATTGATTGATCACTGGGTGGTGACTTGACACAGATGACATTGATCACCACCCAGTGATCAATCAATTGTGATTGATTAACTATTTATACACTGTTGGACGAGATAGTCAATTAATAGAACAATTACAACTTCAGAGTCAAACGCTAATTACCATTTCAAAATATATATGACCAATAAGATATATTTCGAATCGTTGTAACTATACCCTGATAAAATTTAAAAATTCTTAGTTTCTGTTTTTATAATCCTTTCAAGTCACAATCTTAATCATCATTAACGTAATGCATGGCAGAAATGGCTTTAGCCTAAATTGCTATACCATAACATCCCGACTGGATAAAATTACCAAAATAATTTATCTTGAGTGTTGTTAGAGGTATGAGGGCGGTTATCACTTCCCAGTTGTCCAGACCGTAGAAGGGTTTTTCTAGAGATACCTGAAAAGGAAATTGGATTAGAGGTGGTCTTAGTGACCTGAGGGCGTGACCGCAGTGTCCATGGGACAACTGCTTGAGGTCGGTCACACATGACATTTCTGTGGGTAATTTCCGTGTTAGATCCGTACTTGTTGAGACCTTACTGCCAAAGACGGAAATCTGTGGGATGAGGCGAGGTGTGCATTTCTAGGGTCGATCTTTTCTAACCTCTTCCTTCCTCGTGGGAAGACACCATCACTGTCATGCTGATTGTGTGGAGGAAACACCTTACTTCTGTCACACGTCTGTACAGTCAGCAGTATGACTTTGCCTTCAGACCTTGGGTTTGTTGCTTTTAGTCTTACCGCTCTTCAACTAACCTGTCTGGCATAGTAGGACCTTGAGGAACGATTGTTCCAGCCAATATAGCTCGGTTGCTTCATCACGATAGGCAAGCCCGACCACCACGTCAAGGTAGCAACAATGGTCGGGAAAATAATGTTATAACAATGATTGTGAAGAAGTTTAAACAAAATAAAAAGGTTTGATGATTGAATACTGTAACTAAAAATCTGAAGTGAATTTATTTAATTCTCTATGATCAATAATGGGCCATATCACCTAATGTCTTCAACCACTGATTACGATCATCACGTAGGTCTCAACCAGGCAGTTTACAGAAACTGAAATGTCTTAAATCAACAATGAATGAGTTCACTGACAAATACATCATGTTGGTAGATGCAAAATACTTCCTTTACTATATCCTTATATGCAATCTTTCATTTATATATTACCACCACTGAATTAACTACGTCTATGTATCTGGTGTTCATCTTGTTGTGCTAATAAGATATGACAACTTGAACCGATGCACATATGTGCCTGGTCCGACGTTGTACCTGACTGACTGACGACATCACATTTCAATTTCAATTTCCAACTATTACACTAAACATAATCACTTGATTCGAACATCTTAGACATATATGTCATTTTCAAATTAAAAAAGAAAATAAAGTAACCAAGTGTAATGAATATGCATTCAATTAAATGCATCCTCAAAATGAAATAAATTAGGAATAGCTTACACAGAATTTATAACTATATATGATAAATAACTTGTTTTACGCCAAATTCTCCATATATGTGACCAATTCAATTCATTATTAACTTCAGTTGACAATATTGAAAATTGATGAATTATACCTGGAGATAAATCATCTATTGTTGTCTTTTCTATGAATAATTTTCTTGTGACTAAAAATAATTATTGAACAATTAAAATTATGACAATGATTTCTTTTTAATTTCAATAATTAAGATCATGATTCAATTGAAGCTAGATCACCATGGAAAACCTAGAAGCACTAGACGGCCGTTTCGTCCTAATGCAGGACTCTTCAGCAGTACACATTCACAATCTCGCCTCACAAGATTCGAACCAGGACCTACAGGCTTTGTGCGCGCGAATGCTTAACCTCTAGACCATTGAGCCTGTATTCAACGATGTTAATGTCTAACTCCAACTCTAATTTAGTTAATCAATATGATGTCTTCAACAAAAATGTAGAATAAGAACAAAATGATCAGTTTTGAGAATAAGATTTCTAAATTCCTGCATGTAATTCAAATATCATGTATAATGTGAAGTAGAAATATCTCTGCTCAATATGCTTAAAATAACAAAAATTATTTCTTCTCCCCGTTTATAGAGTAAAAGTGATAGTGTACAGAGAGTAACTAATTATTAGTGTAATAGCATATAATTGTTTTTTGTTGATAAGCAGTACTCCAATTGATTGTTTTATACTGGCATATGTGCATCCTGAGATAATCGCCTCTATTTAGCTACTTTACTGATCATTTTTAGAACATTCGACTTATGGCTGCCTTATTAGATGATGTTTTTTTTATTTATTTTGTTATGATTAGCTTTATTCAATATTATATTTTTGGCACAATATAGAATTCTCTGCCCAAAGTATATCAGCACGTTTCCTTTTCTTATTTCTTGATGGTATTGAAGATAAATATTGAGTGATGGCTAGTTAAATGTTATCAGTACACGAATCGACATCTGATCAGTGTTCTTTTTTTTCAATACATATCGCCAGCAACCACAATGTTTCTGATTGTACTTTCTTGTAACTTGTACTTGTTAACTTTTCACAAACGCGGCTTAATAGCTAATGCAATTAATTGAAATAATTAACTCTTAAAACAAACATGAAAATAGATAACTTTTTGAAATATCTAGATGTCAGAAAAAAGGTAGTCCAGATATTCAGGCAGGCCACCTTGTTGTTGACGTTGAAAGCGAAAGATAATGAGTTCGGATCTGTATATGAATATCAAAAATTAGGATCAAGGTACATGTGGTTGGTGATTACCAAATAAGACAAAACACGAATCCTTAAATCCACTGCTTTGCCTTTTCGTCGTTTCTGCCTACGCTTCCACTGACTCTGGCCCAGATAAAGTGAAGGATTACTTTTACAGAAAGCTTTCTGAACTCCTTTATAAAGCTAAAAACTCAGATATAGTACTCGTAGCAAGTGACTTAAATGTACAGGTAGGTAGCTTAAATCAAGCAGAAAGACACTAAGGTGGATATTTTGGTATTCCAACTCAATGAAACAAATAAAATATACCATTATTGGTGAAATATCTCTACATCGAGTCAATCTACTCAGAATGCGCACATAACAACAGAGATTATCCTGATCACAAACTCCTTTATTTTTATTTTAACAAATGGATATTGGTACAAGGATGCACCAAATACATATGCGCCACGCAGATCTCATTTGATATGTAATACTGCTCGGGTGCCACAACCAAATCAGGTGGTTTTCTTAGGAGGCCACACCCGGGGCCTTCGACCCGAAGGTCTGATCCACAAGGCAGTGCAGTCCCATGGTAGCCGGTGGCCAACAACAGGTTCATATGCCATTTGTTCCCTCAAGATCCTGGAGCCCATGTGCAACATTGGTTTGGAATCAGGGTTTTCTAACTCCTCTAGGTGGATCCTTCATGTCCACCAACGCAGTCAGAGAAACGGACATTCGCGACTAGATGGTGGTCGAAGGTAGTCGACAGGAATCCCTAGATGCGGGTTTCGTGCTATTTGGCACTCGTCAGCAAGGTGTACCTGTAATCTTAAGTGAACTGGTGCTCCCTGGAGGATTCGATCTCGTGTCACCAAGCTTCACAGACAGAGACGTTACCACTGAACTATCCGAGCCACGACCGACCTCCTGTAGGACTGAGATGTAATCATAATCAATTGTGAAACGGACATTCGCTTTTCGTTCTCTCAATTTCGTAAACAACACTTCCACCACGAGAAGGCAATGGGTAGGACATCCCTGGCAATGGCTGTATACGCGTGACCATGTGAGAGCGTTTCAAGAGGGAGAGCAGACTCTTTCCACTCTCGACCGTATTAAAGCATTTAGGGGCTCACAAACTCTTACTAATAATTTAACATTTTACTTCATAAAAATAAGATTAACAATAAAGCATACAACTTACATTTAAAAGTTTTAGCCGCTTTCAATAAATTCAAAATGTTACCATTATTTAAAAATGTCAAGTGTTCAATAGACTGGTCACTTAAATCTAACAATATCCATTCTTCAAACATATCTGATATATCCACTTCTAATTTAGTAACATTATTATCATCATTTAAAAACAAACTTGTTAAATGTTCATTTGAATATGGAAATAAGTGTTTTAATGAAATTATTTTATTATATACATCAAATTGGTTTATATTGGAATGTGTTGTTGAAATAAGATTAAACTTATTAAGATATGAATTCAATTGATCTGGTATATTGAATATCTTCATATCAACATCATTATTTATTTCCTGATTGTTACTGTTTTCCTCATTTGAAACTGAAGATGAATTTAATTGTTTTGATAATGATGTTGGTGTTGATGATGACAATTCAGATGATGCCGATCCCGATGATGATGATGATGTTGATGATGTATGATGATGATCTGTATGTTGATAATAATGTTGAATCGGATAATGATGATAAATACTTATTCAACTGTTTACTCTTTGTACAATGATACCAATTGATTGTAGAAATAAGTATTTTTAAAATGGTACTTTTACCTGATCCAACTGAGCCAATAATTAAAATTGGACGATTTACATTTATTAGTTGCCATAATTCAATTATCTGAAAAAAAAATTTTTTTTCTTAGAAAATAAAGGAATTCACTTCAACAAATCGGCGGGTAAATGCAAATTACCTACACAAAAAAAACTTGTAAATACACGTTTAATATCAGATGGGTATTTTGTGGAGATTGTAGTAATTTCGATGGTTAAGATCATGAGTCAGTTGAAGCTAGACCACTATGAAAAACCTGGAAGCACTGGAGGGCCGTTTTGTTGTAACACATTCCACTTTTGTTGACTCTCATTTTTGATCATTGTTTGCTCTTCAAGTTTTGACACAGTTACTAGATCCCATATAGTTTACTGAAGATTTCTTGCTGGGACTATAATTTATGGACGAACCAAACAGGTATAAGATAACAGGTCGCGGATTTTCATCCATTTGGCTAAATAGATCTAATCCCTAACCTTAACCATAAACTGTTAATCATAATTCGAATTCCTTACACTAATTTATAACACTCATTTAGCCCTAGTTATCAAGTAGACACTCTTAAGGTCAGTCTAACGTTGCTCAAAGGTCGTCCAGAAATTAGTCTCACCGGTTCCTTCTTTGTACATGGATACGGTATTCATATTATATACCCTAAGAATTGATGTTTGTAAGTCATTCCATATAATTTTGTAATAATGGCATCGTATATGCTAATAGTATTACATTTGTAATCACCGAATTTTACGCGTCACTTAGACCACATTCTATAGTAATCTTTAAATGTCGAGTAGTCCACAGGTAGGATAGGAAGCTGAACGGTAAAATTACAGAAATTAATGAATCATTTTAGCTGAAACGCCTGTTCATTTTATTTTTAATTTGTGTATTTAATAGGAATCCAGTTATTTGAAATAAAGCGTTATTACATTCAACTTCAACCTTAACTCATTCATTTTGTTGGTCGTTGCATAAACTAACTAGTCCATAGGATATTAAGACAATACCTACATAATTTATGCTGTATTTTACAATCAAATTCACTAATGTAATTATTATAATTTGTGGTCTGTGTGACCTATTAATGCATAACGTAACGATACCGCCAATTAAACAGCAGTGAATTATCGATCGGACCAATGACGCATAAAACACGTGCGAGCAGTCTAGAGTCCTGATTGGTACTACTTTCTGCCTAGCCCAACCAGTTAAGTCCAAAACACCAATCTCAGCGTCTGCAATATGAATCATTCATTTAAAGCAAACTGGGTTTATATACCAACTAAACAGACCACATCGTACCATAAAATAGGAAACAACATTTATACTAGATTTGGTCAAATGTGGCTGTGAATGTGGGAGGTAGTAATTAATAGACAGGGCATCATTCAAGAATGGTAAATCGTATAATAATAGTTCATAGTTCAAAATAAGGCTCATAGTAAGAGAGACATGACTATGAATAGTTTAGTTATTTAACAATCATACGATAAAAATATACTCATAATATTGGTCCATAAATATATCCCAAAAGTTACCATTCATTATGCTTATCGGGGCATTACAGTAACAATCAAATAC
The DNA here is from genome assembly GCA_944470405.2 of Schistosoma mattheei. Classification (NCBI taxonomy): domain Eukaryota; kingdom Metazoa; phylum Platyhelminthes; class Trematoda; order Strigeidida; family Schistosomatidae; genus Schistosoma; species Schistosoma mattheei. The sequence goes on along the minus strand of OX103947.1, from coordinate 9,368,628 downwards.
TGTTTAACTGTTCAGTAGCGATTACTTTTAGTAAGCTAATTCAAGTCTCATGTAACACATCAGTTCCATTGCGGATTTAGCTACACTTTGAGAAAATGTTCATGTGCATGAATTCTATGTTTTAAGCCTCGTGTTAATTTTCTTTACTAATTTCATGTTAGAAAGTACTCTCATTTTAATAATAAATTATTTCAGTATCAACTGTATGATAGGAACTGTAAAGTACCAGGTCAAGTGTAGTGACCAATTAAATCAAATTCACTCGATTGTTTTTGGTGGAGTTTTGTTCTCTGAGCTGGATGGTTTGGTCGTGGAGCTTTCATCGTTCTTCTGAACGACATCATCAGCACAAACTTCAGATAGAAGTGAAGTGTTTGAATTTCTCCATATGTGTCTCAAAGCTTGTTCTGCGCACCTTCTCCATCACTCGATTGTTATCCAAATAACTGTATTTGCAAATAAAAATCGATTGTTTTAACAATGATTTAACACTTCAACAGAAAAACAGCGCTCCTAATTAAAAGGTTTAATGTATTAATCTGACTTTGATAGACGCAAACTATCTGATTGGAGTATGAGTGACAAATGCAATCAGTGCTTTAAGAATTTTGGTGAAATGGCTAAAAATAGGCTGCAATTGCATAGATTTATTTGCACTTGATCTTCATTTCAATCTTAAATTCTAATGTCCCTTCATGTACATAATTCTTTTCTGTCCTCTCAAACCATATTCTCAAGGTTTAGTCTTTTTTTTGTATCAGTCCTACCACATTGTGTAAACCTATTTTGTTATTCTCATCTTGTCGTGTTAATATAATGTGGCAACTTGAGTCAACGAGCATCTGTTCCAGGCTCCATGTTGATGATATATTTTAGTCTGTACCAGTTCAATTGGTGGATAAACTTATAATTCAAAAGGACAATTTTGTAGTTGTTGTGTTTCATTGAGCTGGATGACTCAAGTGTGGATCGTTCATTATCCACATAGAAAACACCATCAGCACAAACTTCAGATAGAAGTGTGCTATTTAAGTTTATTTACATATAATTCACATCTCAGGTAAAAAAGGATTATAACCAAGATAATTATGTGCACAATATACGGGACAAGCATAAATGATCACTTATCAAATTCAAGGTCGACAAAGTAAGTTCCCAGTCATATATGGACAAATTAAAATAGCTAATTTTTATATAAATTTTACACTCACGATGTCATCTAGAAAGTTAATCGAAACATTACAATCATACAATCCAGCTCAAAGAAAGCAATTCTAAAAAATACATTATTCGTTGCAACCCATATAAGCAGTTTCAATGCATTAGTCAGTCAGTCAGCCAGGCACATATGTACATCGATTCAAGTTGTCATATCTCATTAGCATAACAAGATGAACACCGAATTCATAGAAGTAGTTATTCAGTGGCGGTAATATATAAATGAAAGATTGCATATAAGGACATAGTACAGGAAGAAAGAATTAGTTCATAGAAAGAAAGATATGAGGTGATTTTAATCTCTTAGTTTAAAGGAAGACAGAGTGTGCATACAACGACGCCATTGTGATCGATTCTGAGCCATGTCACCAAGACTCTCCAACCGTTGGTTACGATAGTCACGCGGACCCCAACCAAGTAGTCTGCATCTACCAACATGGCTCAGACCAGAAGCTAGTGACTTCAAGCACTGATGACACGTTTTGGTTTGGCCGCCCCTAACTTTCTTCCAACCATCCCCAACACCGGTTAGCATTGCACGTCGTGGTAATCAGTGTTTAGGCATACGTAACACGTGACCCAACCATCTCAGTCGATGAAGATTCACAACCTCATCAACTGGTTTACCATCATCCCTTGATACCGTGTCTAACCTCACTATTACTTACCCGGTGATCCCAGCAGATGCGAGCAATATTTCTAAGGCATCTGTGGTCAAATGCTAATAGCTTACGAGTATCTTCTACTCCTAATGGCCACGTTTCGCTGCCGTAAAGTAGAACAGAACGGACTGCCGCGCGGTATACTCGTTCTTTTATTGATAGACGGATATCTCTCCTTCGCCATAGGTGACGTAAGTTGGCAAAAGCTAAACGAGGTTTTCGAATCCGCATTAGGATTATAATCATAATTTACATGGTGTATATTGGTCTCTTTTCACTTGTAAACGTGTTTTCATAGAACATGCTTCTATTAAACAGTGTTATAGAATTACAATAAAAACTCGTTGGATTTAATCTTACAAGGTGTAAGAAAATGAGTAAAACCGTTTATTAAGTCATATCCCACAAAGGAAAAATAGGCTTGTCGCGAAGTCATACTAAAAACAAACAAAATTCCAGATATCTGCACTTATATTTTGAATGTATGCTCGAACTTATATCATAAATAGTTTATTTTAAAACACTAACAATATTTCAGTCTTATCTGCTTCAAAAAATTCGTTGGAAGTCTGTTGCTTATCTGCTCTCTATTTCTGTTGTTTAAAACATTCCTGAAAATCATTTGACGTTAAACTCTTCATTTTATTCTTCTACATTGTTTTCTGACCCTATACTGTTCATTCATTTTTCAAGACGATTTCTGAAATTGGTGATTGACTTATAAAGAGTTATTGTCTTCACTACACTATCTCGATAAAAACGAAGTTTGATATTCATTCTATAACTTAGAATTTCCACAAGATTTCTTTAAAACCTTGATCTTAAAAAGGCAGTTAGAAATCAGGAGATTTTGTGGAGATGTAATAATATCAATAGTTGAGATCATGAGTTAGTTGAAGCTAGACCACCTGGAAGCACTAGGCGGCCGTTTTGTCCTATCGTGGGACTCTTCAGCAGTTAGAAATCTTGATTTCTGAAAATTTCTATAAATGATTTTTTAAAATAATGTTAAAGACGATAGGAAAAAGGTATCGCCACAAGATAGGTAACATTAGTATTATTATTATTAATGGCTTTATTCAATATTATATTTTGGTACAATATAGAATTCTCAGCACAGGGTATTTCAACAAGTTACTTACTGAACAACGAACAAAAAGGCAGTAGCAAATACAAAAAAAAATTTTTAAAAAAAAAACCAAAAAAAACTTACAAACTTTTAAAATTAAAGACATGTTAAGAATGCAGGTTATTGACTAGGTTAATTCTAACAACCTGTTCGTCACAGAGTATATTTGCTAGGTAAGGTATTATAGAACTTTTATACTTTTCCTTGCGTGCATGGATTTTAATGTAATTACGTCTCGTTCTACCAGAAGATATACAAGGAGAAAGATAAGAGTGAAGGGGATGGCTAGTATCTGATAAAATAACACCTGCCAGGAGTTTGCATGATTTTAAATGTCTATCCACAACCATATTAATTATGACCTCGAAAGATTCACCACACGTCTTGCTAACTGCCTTCAGCACTCTTCGCAATACAGCAAAGTCTTTTCTCAAAAGCCCGGGAAAGAATAATGGAGAACAGTAAAGAATAATAGGTAATATGCAAGAATTGACAAATTGTAAGAGTAAATGACGAGTAATTCCAAGAGCATGCAATCTCTTTATGTAGTAGGTCAGACGGAAAACCTTCTTTGATAACGATAAAACGTGGGAAGACCAAGACAGATCAGAGGAAAAGGTGACACCAAGATAATTGACCTTCGACACTGAGTTTATCAAAGAGTCTCCGATGGTACAAGCACTATGGGATCTCAAAATAGTGTTTATATTCCGTTCATGTCTCATGCTAAAGTTAACAGCTTGACATTTAGACGGATTAAGTATGAGACCATTACCAACAGACCAACAATCAATACGAGACAAAAACTCATTCATTTCTATGGGATGTAAAGAGGAAGATATAGGCATACATACAGTGAGATCATCCGCATACTTCACAAAAGTGTTTTCTGTGGAAGATGGCAGATCATGCAGAAAAAAAGAGAATAGAAGAGGTGAAAGAACAGCTCCTTGTGGTACACCTTCATGAGACAGTAGAGACTCTGAACACTTTCCTCCAAACACAGTGTACTGTTCCCTTCCAGAGAGGTAGGAACATAGCCAGTTGGTTATCCAGCTGTCAGTGTTGACGCTGATTAACTTGTTAAGTAAACGTTGTCTTGGTATAGAGTCAAAAGCTGAAGTATAGTCCAGAAAAGCACATCGAACATACTTCTTACCCTTTTCTAAGTTGAACACTATGTTGTGATGCAGAACTGCAACAGCATCTAAAGTGCTTCTTTTGCGCCTGTATGCAAACTGGTATGGGTCAGTATGCTCTTTTATCGCAGGCTGAAGTGGAAGTATTAATAATTTTTCCATGGTTTTGAGGAAGGGTGAAGTTATTGCAATAGGTCTAAATTTTACATTCTTATCACCAAATGCTTTCTTGGGTACAGGAATTATCTTCATCTTTCTCCACATTTTCGGTATGAGATTAGATGAGAAGGATCTGTTAAATATAGTTGTGAACGGATGACACAGAACGTCAGCACATTTTTTAAAAAGGATGTTTGGGATACCATCAGGTCCCAAACATCGAGATGAATTAAGCGACTGGAGACATCCTCGTACATCAGTTTCAGTGAAAGTAGGAACACAGCTATTTTTAAACCCGTGGATAGAGGGAGCATCACATCAGATGACTGACGTACAAAAGACTTATTTAAGTCACAAACATTCAGCTGGTTATCGCTTCTAAACTTTCTGTCACCTGTAAGTTCTTTAAAGAATTTCCACATACTTGGAGAGTTTTTGCAAGATAAGAGTTTTTGAGTAAACATACAGTTGAGACGTCTAATCTCTAGGTTTATCAGACCATTTAGCTTACGAACTTCATTTGAGTTCTTCTCCTTGTACATTCTTTCTTTCATCCTCCGTAGTCGTTTTAGTTGTGAAGATGTAAGTCGATCAAAACTTACAAAAATGGTTTCAGTGGGACAACAAATATCAAAACAGAATTTAAGGTAACAAGTGATAACATCAGTAGTGTTTTCGAGTGAGTCATCTGTAAATAATTCCCAGTTAGTCGTATGAAACATGTTTTTCAGATTTCGGATATTTTCTTCTGAGTAATTCCTATATTTGACTTTCTTGGTTTGATGTAAGAGTGTACTCTTCCCATGCTTTCCATATACTTTAGGTAGAACACGAATTATACAGTGATCTGAGCTAGACAATGGAGCACGTTTACGAGTCGCATATATACCCACATCATTAATGAAAACGAAGTCTAAATGAGCATCCAAACGGGTAGGAAAATCTACTACATTTTGGTGACCTAGTGACGTAAGGAAGCTACAGTCACATGAATTGAAATCACCACATACAACTGAAAGTGAATCACTGAAGGCAGTAACAGCGAACTCAGTGAATTCATCAGCGAAAACAGATAGTGCAGATGATGTGCAATCTGGAGTAACGTAGATATTGGTAACATAAACATATTTGTATTTATTCAGATGTTTTGGACGACATCTTAGAGTTAGACAGTCGATAAAGTCATTTGAAAACTTAAAACACACAAACGAAGATCGACACCAGTTTATGTTTACAAACGTAGCTACACCGCCACCACACCTCTTTTTATTGTTTGATCGATCCTGACGATAAATTATGAAATCACGTAGTGATACTAGCAGTCATCCTGTAAATCATTTAACCAAGATTCTCGAATTGTGATGACACCACAATTACGATACATATTTTGACTTAGTAGGAATTGCAGATAGTCCACTTTGTTGATTAGTGATCGACAGTTAGAATTTAGCAGCTCGGGAATCGACATACGATTAATATTCATTCTCTTTAACGCATATTGCCAACCACCACGATGTCTTTTATGGTACTTTTTGTAACCTGTGCAGCGAAAGGTCGTAGGCTTTTCATAAAAGCGCCTGAATAGGTTATGCGATTAATGGACATAATTATCAGTTAAAACAAATGAAAAAACAGATAACTTGTTGAAATAATCAGATGGCAGAAACAGGTAGCCCAGATATTCAAGCAGGCCGCGGTAGATGACAAAAAAATGATACATGAATTGTTAATGACCTTATCTAACATCATGGTTATGACAAAGTGATCAATCAAAGATAATCAAAATATGTATACACTTACCTTTATTAACTGACCATTGACTATTTCTAAATTACGTACATACATTTCTCTTAACAATCGATAAATAAATTCCCATGAAACTTTTGGATACATATTATTATTATCACATTTTAAACATTCTTCATTACTAGACATGAAAGGTAATGCAGAATTTAAAGATAAATATTGCTCAATGGTTGATAACCAATCAAAATCTAAGCTGAATTGTAATAAAACTTTCTTGAAATTATCTTGAATACAATCCATAGATAAATTTATTCTATAAGCTTTAAACAATCCATATCGTATTGCAATTTCAGCTAATCTATCTTCTTCTTTTCTCAATATTACTAATGATTTGAGTGCAGTATGTTTACGTATATCTTGAAGATGATTAAATTTTTCTAACCAAAATTGTTTAGCATATTCAAATGTTTTGATAATAATTGAAAGTGGCAAGTAGTAGGTATTTGTTTGTTTATAATGAAGAACTGATTCATTTGTAAAATATGTTAAAGATCTATTCAACAAATTGACTAGTCGATACTTTATTGATGAACTTTGATATTCAGGTAAATAATATTTGAAAAGGCATTGTATAATAAATGAATAATTTGGCCATCCAATAGTTATATTACGAAATGAAAGCTGTAAAAAAGAAGATTCATAAAGTATATAATGTGAAAGATTTGAATAAAAGATTAATGCACCATTTAAATAGTTCATTGAAACGATTCAACATGGTAGTATGCTTTAAAGACAAAGTAAATAAAAACGTTTTTATACTATCCAGCTTCAATTAGAAAGGGTTTGTAGTTTTCTGTTGACTGCAAAATAGCTTGATTACACCTTGCGACTAAATGACAATATCGAAAAAATTCTATCAAGATACACTTAGGCCAACAGAGGCCAAAGAATTGCAATCTGTATCATAGCCCCCAAATGCCCTGGTATGGCCGAGAGTGGGGAGAGTCCACTCTACCTCTCCAAATGCTCTCATATGGCCACGCGTATATAGCCTCTGTCAGGGAAGTCCTCCTCACTGCCTTCTTGTGGCGGGAGTGTTGTTTACGAAATTGAGAGGACGAAAAGCGAATTTCCGGCGCTTTAACCGGATTCCAAACCAATGGTGCATATGGGCTCCAGTATCCTGAAAGAACAAATGGTGTATGAACCAATCGTTAAATCACCGGCTACCATGGGAATGCATCTCCTTACGATGCTCCACTGCCTTGTGGGTTAGACCTATAGGTCGAAGGCTCGGGGTGTGGTCCCCTAAGAAAACCACTTGCTTCGGTTTGGGCACCCGGGTAGTATCACAGCCCTCACACATATCGAATGAGATTTGTGTGGCTCATATGTATTTGGTGCTTCCTTGTACCAATATCTAAGTGTTAAAACAATAAATAATAATAATAATCTGTACCATAAATAACTGGAACTTTCAAACTCTCTAAAACAATTCATATTTATCGAAAACATAAATAGCAATCTGAACTAAGTAGCTTAGAAGATAACTCGTTGCTGTTTAAATTTATGCGTAATGTATCCAAGTCCCAGTGTGAAAATGAACACTGGTTTGAAGATACATCTAGAAAATGAGTTCCAAATATGGAAAAATGAGCACAAATGGCATTTCATGCATTCAATATGAATTATTAAGGCATTTTAGTTGAAGTTGCGTGGATTACATGGCTATTTTATTGAGTTGGATACCTTTACTTTAAAGCTTACTGCGCAATATTTATGAAGAATAGGAACGAAACTCTATCGTCAGTCACCAGTCGTAATAGACTGGTATAGCGATCACCAGTATACACATTTCTGTCTATGTATATACATTTAACTTTGATTCAATAGTATACCACAATCTAAGCTTCAAACAACTTCCTTTAAATCAAAGTTGAATATTTAGTATAACTTCAGTACAGAGATGATAAAATGATATTGCAATTTCATCTGAAAGCAAGAAGTACAAAATAACCATTTTAGAAAAAAAAATGTTTCTTACTTTTTGTACTTTTGGCAAATTTTGAAAATTTCGAGAATCATATGTACCGAATAATCCAAAACTGCAATCGATTCTAATACTTTGATTAAACAAACATTGTTTCGGTTCAGAAATATATTGATTAGAATGATAAGTGATTAACTTGTGACCTGAAAAATTAATTGTTAATGAATGTATCCGAAAGTGTTTTGTGGATATTATAGTAATTTTTAATAGTTGAGGTCATGAATCAATTGAAGCTAGACTACCATGAAAAGCCTGAAAGAACTGGACGGCCGTTTCGTCTTATTGTAGATCCTGGATTCGAATCTCGTGAAGCCGGATCGTTGTTGAGTTTTCCCATGATAGGACGAAACGGCCATCTGGTGGTTCCAGGTTATCCATGGTGTTATGAATGTAACAAACAACTAGTGTCAATAAGTTCAAAGATATTCTTCAGCACAGGTCAATTAATTTTCAAACATTATTCTATCCTGGCTAAGATATAGATAGTCTAAGTAAAAGATGAGTGTTATTAAACTAAGACATGAAATTAATAAATATTTCAATAAACCGTACAATTGTCGAGCTTTCTTGATTTAGATTTTGTTTAACCTAATGGAAATCCATATCGGAAGACTTTTAGTGATATAACACATAGTCAGTAGCTGTATCAAAGAAGCTTTGTTCATTGCTAGTTACTTTTTCAATTTTGAATGTGACGTTTCATTTGTCCCGCCTAAATTCTTTCAACGCGTTAAATGTTTACGTTATTTTCAAATCTGTATATAATTGTATAATATTTGTTTACACTTGTCCTCTTGGATCAGTAGCGACAAATCATACTTACTTACTTACGCTTGTTACTCGTCGTGAAGGGACATAGGCCGCTCAACAGCATTCTCCATCCAACTCTGTCCTGGGCAATCCTTTCCAGCTCCTTACAGTTGTTATTCATCCTTTTCATATCTGATTCTATTTCCCGTCGTAATGTGTTCTTTGGCCTTCCTCTTTTCCGCTTTCCTTCACGATTCCAAGTTAGGGCTTGCCTCGTGATGCAGTTTGATGATTTGCGTACTGTGTGTCCTATCCATTTCCATCGTCTTTTCCTAATTTCTTATTCAGCTGGAAGCTGGTTTGTTCTCTCCCACAGTAGGTTGTTGCTGATGGTATCCGGCCAATGGATGTTGAGTATCTTGCGTAGACAGCTATTTATAATACTTGTACCTTCTTGATGGTGGTTTTTGTAGTTCTCCAAGTTTCAGCTCCGTACAGTAGAACTGCCTTGACGTTCGTATTGAAGATTCTCCCCTTGATATTGGTTGAAAGTTGTTTTGAGTTCCATATGTTCTCCAATTGTAAGAATGCTGTCCTTGCTTTACGTCTGCATCTGATCCTCCTTGTTCATCGATGATGCTTCCCAGGTATGTGAAGGATTCTACATCTTCCAGAGTTTTGCCATCAAGTGTGATTGGATTGCTGTTCTTCGTTTTGAATTTGAGGACCTTTGTTTTCCCCTTTGTATATGTTGAGGCCTACTGATGCAGAGACTGCTGCTACACTGGCTGTCTTTATCTGCATTTTTTCATGTGTATGCGATAGGAGGGCTAGGTCATCTGCGAAGTCCAAATCGTCAAATTGATTCTGAGCTGTCCATTGTATTCCGTGTTTTCCCTCAGATGTCGAGGTCTTCACAATCCAGCCGACCACCAGAAAAAAGAGGAAGAGAGAGAGTAAACAGCATTGTCTGACTCCGATCCTTACTTGGAATGCATCTGTAGCAATAAATCTTACATGAATTGATTTTGATAAAAATGGGGCCTGAAAAATGAGGGAAATTGAGGAGGTCACTAGGTGTCCCACTCAAATAATCCATTTCTATCTAGCTCAGTGTATATCAGTACAACTTACAAAAACCTGAGCTTAAATATATAATGACTTTTCTATTATAATTATCAACTAGGATAACATTTGTCACTGAAAGGTTGTTGGCATACTAACAAATAATTATGTAATGGACTTCAACCTAATAACAGTTTGATGATTGGTTTTATTTTCATGCAACGATTATTGTCGTCTTGAGTGAAGTTGTAGAACTGGGATTTTTTCCAAATAAACCAATCAGATAGTCATCATAATAGGTTTCTTAGACCATATTGCATATGATCTTCATCTACGAGGAATAGACCATTGTCAAATAGCTAACACTTTTCTAATATGATCTTAATAATTTCAGGGAGTAAAGAGTGTTATAATTTGACAATTTCTACAGCTTTTCTCTTAAAACACGTTTGCTTATCTATTGAATATCAATTTAGATAGCAGATTATAACAGTCGCCGTAAATGCATCTTTATAGTAGGTCTTAATTAATATAAGATATAAATCTCCAAAACAAACTTGTAATTTAAGTAGTATTTTTATAATGTCATCACATATTCAAGATGAATATATCTATTACGCTGTTTTAAATGGATACATTTGTTTGAATTTAAATATTCCATTTTATTTGTAATATGGGTTAGTTTCAACAAGTTAAAGAGGGAGAAAACTACATTTTGTTGAACAATCAAAGTAAGTGCTTACTATTTTTATCAATGTTCTCAATAGATTGTTGAAGATTCTTTGTAAAATCTGCAAACTGAAAAGAAAGGGTTGTAGAAATTAATTAAACAGTTAAGTATTACAAATTTATTCTATAAAATTATCTCAATAGTTGAAATCATGAGTCAACTGAAGCTAGACCACCATAGAAAACCCGAGGCACTGGACGGCCGCTCCGTTCTAGTATGAGACTCCTCAGCAGTGAGCATCCACGAATCCACCCACCACCAGATTCGAACTCAGGACCTATTAGTGTCGCGCACAAGCGCTTAGCCATTAGACCACTGAGCCAGCCGGTATCCAATGGTGTTAATGTCTAACTTCAACCAATCCACGAAGTTAACACCGTTCCTAAAAATTTCCACAAAACCCTTTCTGATAATAATCATCTACTCACCAGTGGCTGACTTCAATAGACATTTCGTGGAGTTCTAGTGAGAAGCCGTTACCAATGGAGTTCAACCAGGTCTGTTGTGAGAAATCAGCTCACTGAAGACAATGATGTATGGTGGCGCAACTCCGTGGATTGGTTGAAGTTAGACATTAACACCGTTGGATACCGGCCGGCTCAGTGGTCTAATGGTTAAGAGCTCGCGCGCGAGACTGATGGATCATGAGTTGGAATCTGGCGTTGGGCGGGATCGTGGATGTGCACTGCTGAAGAGTCCCAAAATAGAACGAAAACGGCCGTCTAGTGCTCTCAAGTTTTCCATGATGATCTAGCTTCAATTGACTCATGATTTCAACTATTGAAATTTCTAAAAATCTCCACAAAACCCCTTCTGATATAAAATTATCATTTGTATAGGAACAAAAGCGGTCAGAGAAATTTAACGAAATAGGAGGGGGGGAATGGTAAGTTGAATTTGAACGTGTTTAATACAGTATATTTTGATATTTAAGTCAAAGAAAAGAGTTGTACTAGTCTACAAGCAGTGATTATCTCCTCCTTTTCAAATAACCTCCTTAACGAAAATTGATTGACAACTAAAAGACATTAAACAGCTTGTTTGTTCTAGTAGAAAGCTGCGATAAATTAGTCAGGCAATTATAAACAATGTAAAATCTAACACATATTTACATCGGTTCTCACATCGTATCAACACAGTCAGATGAAACTATCAATGAAGAACCCATAATAATGATAGAATTAGTAACAGAATCAGTAATAGTAAAATTGATTAATCTTAGATAATATAATTCGAGAAGTCATCCAGTTGAGAGTATAGTATTTACTCATTGATGAAGAAATTAAATGCGGATTACAGTGAATTCCAAATTTAGTGAAATAGAAAAAACCTAATATTTAATGTTTTGTGCTCAATATCCTGTGATGTATTGAGTGAGTATAGTTGTAAAGTATTAAACTAACACGAAGCATTTTTCCAGATAAGGTCAGTTCATGATAGAAATTGATATTGATATGTACAAATTCATCGTATAACTAATATAAATAACTCAGTAAAATAGTTGAATAAACTCACTTGAATCCGACCATTGCTCATAAAATTACATTTCCGAACTTCATTCAAACAGTTTATCACGATTTCCAATTCTCCAAATTTTAAGTTCTTTGTTATAGAAAAAATGTTAAAAATACTTCATGCCAGTTCTAGATATTCAATAGCTAACAACAATGTATAACTTAGAAAACAAACTCAAACACGACAGTTTACGTAGAAGAGAAAGAATATGGAATTCAGGATATGTGTGTTTGTATTACTTGGGATTCATCAGTTGAGTGTACCTGGATCTCAGAGTTGATGTTCACACATGAACTCGAGCCTAGTATCGTTCGTTTTAAACTCCAACCTGTGATCCAATTAAAAATAAATCTGGTTAAAAAACCCCTAGTGTAACGGATATGATTTTTAATTCAATTTTTAGTGAATTGGATTACCTCACTGCTAATATTTTGATTGAAATTTGATCAGTCCGGGTTAGCATATAACCAGCTAATACTTGGTAAGAGTCCTGGAGTGAAAATCAAACCTGAGATACAGATGCATACAGCTGACGAGACCCGGTTACGATTAAACATGCATCAAAGATCCCACTGCTAGCCAAATGCAATCTATTCTATACTAAATTGTGTCATAATCGTTATACTGAGGAAATTCACACAGAATGCACATATTCCAACCAAGATCAATCATATTTCAGTCAAAATACCAATGATTGAATAATTTTAATAACTATAAGCATGATCTTAAAACTGTACAGATAATTTGAAAAAACTTATCCAACTATAAGAAAAGATGATTATCTGAACGATTGATTACATTACTAAATAATACTTCATTTGATAGAAAACGTTCAGCTGCATAACCAAGTTAATTCATTTACTCACTAAGAAATTCCCATTGTATTAACACGCAGTTATATGAACGAAGAATATTCTTTTCAATGGTAGAGAAGATTTGTAGCTCAGGTGGATGATTTTGATGGAGTTTAGTTCTCTGAGCTGGATCTTTCTTTTCAATAATTTCTCATCAAGTTCTACAATTATCTCATATCCAAATTGATAATCCATAAAATTGGTCAGATTTAAGGCAGAGTACATCATCTAAAATCATAACATGTGAATCGAGGATTGTTGTTTGTTACATCAAATCAAATCAATTCGTTAATGTTGGGGTTGACTAATATAAAGTGTTAACTTGAATCAATTTATAAGTGAAATGAAATTGTGAGGTAAATGATCAACATGGGGTGAATGAACGAAAATATTCTTTCAATGGTAGAGAAGATTTGTAGCTCAGGTGGATGATTTTGATGGAGTTTAGTTCTCTGAGCTGGATTTCTTTTCAATAATTTCTCATCAAGTTCTACAATTATCTCTATCCAATTGATAATCCATAAAATTGTCAGTTTAGGCAGAGTACATCATTAACATAACATGTGAATCGAGGATTGTTGTTTGTTACATCAAATCAAATCAATTCGTTAATGTTGGGGTTGACTAATATAAAGTGTTAACTTGAATCAATTTATAAGTGAAATGAAATTGTGAGGTAAATGATCAACATGGGGTGAGAGAGAGAATAATGTAATTACAAATCAGAAATTACGTAATATGTAGAATAATATAAATAGGGTCAGATATAGTAGATAGGATTGGATGCTGAATTAATTCCTCAAAAAGGTTAGCGAGTGTAATAATAATAACAATAATAATAATGATAATAATAATAATAGCAGCACTGTGGGTAAATTTGGGACACAAAAATGAAAATTAATCAAATTACGTCACCATATCACTAAACTGATTATTACTAGTTGGCCCCGAGTTGGCCAGGGGTAAACGGAGCGGCTGAACATATTTCTTTTGGATGCAAAGCTCTGGATTTTTGATCCGAATAGCAATTACTTCAGCCGTCTGCAGGATTCTCAGTTTGACGAAATTAGGTAGACTGCTGTTAACACGATACATTATTGTGAATGAGAACTTGTCGATCTGTTGTGCCAATGGGCCGTTTTCTAGTCTAGAGAGAAAAATGTCGGCCAGTATGGGACCTAGGGGTGAACACGTCGCAACATCATATATTTGTCTATATATTTCACCATTGATTTTGAAATGGACTGTCTTCTGTAAACAGATCGACAAGTTTTCATTTTACTGCTGATATATGGATAGTACGTTTATCCTTTGTATCAACCATACGGACTTGATTGAAACACTTGGTCAACAGCTCTATTTTAGCCCATTTAATTCAGACGGAACATACAGCCAACATGGAGTAATCTTTCGCAATAATGTATCGTGTTAACAGCAGTCTACCTAATTTCGTCAAACTGAGAATCCTGCAGACGGCTGAAGTAATTGCTATTCGGATCAAAAATCCAGAGCTTTGCATCCAAAAGAAATATGTTCAGCCGCTCCGTTTACCCCTGGCCAACTCGGGGCCAACTAGTTAATAATCAGTTTAGTGATATGGTGACGTAATTTGATTAATTTTCATTTTTGTGTCCCAAATTTACCCACAGTGCTGCTATTATTATTATTATCATTATTATTATTGTTATTATTATTACACTCGCTAACCTTTTTGAGGAATTAATTCAGCATCCAATCCTATCTACTATATCTGACCCTATTTATATTATTCTACATATTACGTAATTTCTGATTTGTAATTACATTATTCTCTCTCTCACCCCATGTTGATCATTTACCTCACAATTTCATTTCACTTATAAATTGATTCAAGTTAACACTTTATATTAGTCAACCCCAACATTAACGAATTGATTTGATTTGATGTAACAAACAACAATCCTCGATTCACATGTTATGATTTTAGATGATGTACTCTGCCTTAAATCTGACCAATTTTATGGATTATCAATTTGGATATGAGATAATTGTAGAACTTGATGAGAAATTATTGAAAAGAAAGATCCAGCTCAGAGAACTAAACTCCATCAAAATCATCCACCTGAGCTACAAATCTTCTCTACCATTGAAAAGAATATTCTTCGTTCATATAACTGTGTTTTAATTCATTTGTTCAATGTCATAGTTATTCAAGATAATACCATAGCTATAAATAAACTCATTAAATTTACTCATTACCTTCTTTCACATTCACACGTATATATAAAGACATGTTTTACTTAGAATCGCATTTTCTCCTACTGACACAACTTTTACGTGAGCTGACATGCTTGTATGTCTTATTTGTATGAAGTTACTAGACGTTAGAAATCTATTTTATTTTCAAATCATCACAAATATATTATTGAGTTCATGAACCGTTCTAATTTATATCACTTTCGGAAAACTGGAAGCACCGGATGGCCATTTTGTTCAGGTATGTGGCTCCTCATTAGTGAGCATCTACAAACGCATATTTACAATGGTAGTCTAGTGTTGATCATTTCATCAATTCAATGAAATTCAACAATCTTCACAATCCTTTATGCACAAATATATTATTTTCAATAATATAAATTCCTTATCTAGTCGTCAATTCATTTAAATTTACCATGTCGAGTGTTGCTAATGATATTTAGGATCTACTTATACCTCTACAGCCTAATAAACTTTTAACAACGAACTGGTACTAATCATTCAAAACCATGATAAACCGTCGAATCCCATAACCTTTGTCAACAAAAATTTGTCGATAGAATGAGTGTAATATTCCCAGTATCAGTTTAATATGACCTCTGAATGTATTCAGTTAACTGATTTTTTTAGAAAAGAAACCATGAATAAACTTATAGAAAATATAATTCACTCTTCATGAAAAAAAAACGCTTACGTGCATATTCATTATTGAAAATAAACAGCCAATTCGTATGCAACTAAGAATATCATTTTTCAATGTGTTCTCAAATGTATCATTGAAGATGTTAGATGAAAATTCTATAAGACGACGACCAAGTAGAAAAGCAAGTTGACGAATTATTGTCTGTTTACCACTTCCAAATGATCCAATTAATAGTCCAAACTTTGAAATGAAGCAAAACAATTGAATAATTTACTTTGTTTTACTGAAAATATCATAGTAACATTATTGAAAACAATTGTACATTCTTTTAAATATAAGTATGAATTGACCAGAACTGATAGGGAAACACAGGACTTTTTCCAACCATTACATAAATCAACACAACAGCACTGATTATGTACTAGGTAAGCAGCTATCGAAATTACATCGTGACGCCTATCAACAAGATGCTTAGGATACATTCAATAACTTAATTTATTAAAAAAAACAATGCACCAACAGTATTAAACTAAAAAAATGATTATTCCACCCAGTCGATATTAGTTCCTCACACAAGAGATCGATCTTTTATGATGATTATTTTTAGTCTTATCACAACTGATCAACCAAGATGTTCATTTCTTCTTACTTAAACAGATATTATGAATCAAAGTATAACCACTGAAGATTATTTTAATCAATTTTTAGTACCCGAATAGTGGTTAAGCAAGATAAAAGCCTAGATTACGTAAAGCTTTCAATTTAAGGATAGTTTTCATCATGAATTAAAACTATCCTAATACTTAATAAAACCCACATAAATGTTGAGTAACAGTTTGGTCAAAGAAAAGTAGTATACAACCACAATTCCACATGACAAAAAGCCTACAACATTTAGATATTATGTTAAACATGTTACTCTTGGACTGACGCGTTAGTTGCCATATATCCACATTTGCAAACTTACTCAATCATCTGTTTTGACATGATATAATTATGAAAGGTTGTCGGTAGTTAAATGACTTACACACAATATCATTAAACCCGAACAGATAACAACTTCATATTAAAAATTAAATGTCAATCTGTTTTATTTTAAGTTTTTTTTTCTAAAATTTGCAAAAAACATTTAAAATACTTGACGACATATGAATATAGAAGCTGATGATTTGAATATACAATACTGAATCATGAGACAGTCTTCATAACAGAATGAAACTTTATTGACGATAATTGATAAGAGCCAAATTCTAAAAAGCTGAATTTAAGAATAATCAGAAAGATAGCTGAACGTGTTCTTAAAGAACATCTCTACTAACTAACTTACCTATCCGATTTGAGTATGAACAAGTATTACATTATATAAGACTGGTCACAATCATTACAGTATTCCTTCAGTTAATATTTTATTTTATTTATTTGGATACAAAAATATTGGTAAAACGTTACACCGAAAAGATATGCACCACACAAGTCACTTGATTTTTATGTGGGCTGTGATACTGCTTGGGTGTCCAGACCGGAGCAAGTGATTATTTTAGGAAGCCACTGGAGCCTTCGACCCGAAGGTCTGATCCACAAGGCAGTGCAGTCCCATGGTAGCCGGTGGCCAACAACAGGTTCATATGCCATTCGTTCCCTCAAGATCCTGGAGCCCATGTGCAACATTGGTTTGGAATCAGGGTTTTCTAACTCCCCTAGGTGGATCCTTCGTGTCCACCAACCTAGTCAGAGAAACGGACATTGGATTTTCGTCCTCTCAATTTTGTAAACAACACCCTCACCACGAGAAGGCAGTGAGTAGGACTTCCCTGGGAGTGGCCGTATACGCGTGGCCATGTGAGAGCATTTCGAGAAGGAGAGCGGATTCACCCCACCCTCGTCCATACCAGGGCATGAGTACTGAGTATCTTTATTCTTGAACATTATTTTATGACGACTTATGCATTATGAAAACATTTTATCAAATAGAATATACTGGATAAAGTAACCTGATCGAAATATTAATCCTTTATTACAAATAATAATGTTTTCCTATTGAATTGTCAAAAATTTTGCTGTTAAAGCTCATTTAAATGTAATATTTATATTTCTGTAATTTAGTATAAGCTATAATTTTATTTGACATTGTAAGTAGTGTTACTAATGTTTAATTAAAACAGCTTGTCATACGGACAGAAAAAATATATTCAAGCCTCAAAAAAAAAATATATGAACCAGTTGAAGTCAGTATAAGAATAGTGGAAAGTTGTAACCTGTGAGACTTGGTCATGTTTGATGTGAAACAGATATTATTTACAGCATTGATTTTGTTATCGTACTATACTACGAATTAAGCGAATTTCTGTAATCTAGCTCAGCGTAACACTAACTCAGTGATCTAATAAAGCTGGTATGTTAATATCCGCATAAACTACCTCTTCACCTTGAAAGTAACTGTTCAAATACTACTTACTAATTAAATGTGTAATATTAGAGGAACTGGAAATAATTGTAAGTAGTATGATTGAGTTTCACGTAAAATGCATCACAATGAATCGATCATGTTTATTTTTTTTCAAAAATTACTATTCAATCGTATTATATCAAATAAATATATATTTTTCAATGGTTGAGATCATCAGTCAATTGAAGCTAAACTATTATGGAAAACCCAGAAGCACTGGACGGCCGTTTCGTCCTATTGTGGGACTCCTTAGCAATATGCATCCACGATCCCGCCTTGCGTGATTCGAACCCAGGACCTATCAGTCTGGCGACCGAGCACTTAACCTGTAGACCTATAACCTCTATATATTTTCCAAATCTCTCACCTCATGATTATTCAACGCTGATCCAAGTTGAATTAATTCTTGTGAAGTATTTAATAACGGTATATATAATGTGTTATTATTGATTAGTAAACTTTGATTATCCCATTTATAAGGATGAATTGTTGAAAATTGTTTGATCCCAATTGTTGGAATATCATTGTACTCATTTAATTCATTCGAAAAGTACTCATTCCTTTCAGGATTTAATATTGAACTGATAAGTTGTGTTTTAATTAACCGTTGCCAGATAAAATTATTCTCGTCTAAATTTGACTCTTTTCTCAAGTCTATACTCACAAAGAATTCAAATATATTTAATTGATTAGTTCATATGTTTACAGTATATAATAACACACCAATAAAACAATTCCTTATAGAGGTATCAGAAAAATTAAGTACCTATAAGTTTTTAATTGAAACCATGAATCGATTGATGCTAGACCACCAGTAAAAATCTGAAAGCACTAGATAGCCGTTTCATCTTGGGTTCGAATCCTGAGTGTAAGATCATGGATGAACACTGCCGAGGAGTCTCATATTAAGAAGAAATGGCCGTCCAGTGCTTCCAGGTTCTCAATGATGGTCTTACATCTATCGATTCATGATCTCAATCGAAAACTCAACAATCTCTACAACCTCATACTGATATCTCTAAGTTATTGTATATTCAGGCAAATCTTCTTTATAAATTTTTTTTAACTTTAGTATTAATAAATAGTTCCATTTATCTCCAAAGTTTATATATATGAACGGGATAGTTCAATTGCAAAGCTTTCATTGTCGTTCTAGATATCAGTGCCTATTTCAAACAGAAATGAGCATTTTGATTATTCTACAGGTAATAATCTGTTCAAATATAATTTTCACAAATAATCTTTCCGTTCTGATGACTTCGGTTCTAATTTGTAACCTTAACAGGGTTCATCATTTGCGTATTTCTCGAAATTCTTTGTTGAAAATGTTTCGAGAATGCCAGAAAATTAATTTGTAATCAATAGAATTATCGATATGGATTAGAATAACAGTCCATGATGATAAAGTCGTTCACTTACATAGTCACAATTTAATTGTTAATATTATGATCGAGAAAAAAACATGTATAAGAATGCAATCACAACACGTAATTCAATTCACAGGACACCTCATAAACAATGTCAAACAAATAGTAAGAATTAATAAGTTGTTCAAAATGAACATTTTTGTTGATTAATAGTCTTAATTGTGAATCATAGTAAACCAGTAGAAGTAATGTCGTATCACCTAGACTGGTGGCAACATTTCAACTTGGTCGATAGGATTCGATCTGCACTAAGAAGGACCTGACATACATGATAATGATTACCCCCTAGTGATCAATCAATTGTAAAGGAAACTAATTAATACATTGAAATAATTTTAAAATCGTATGAGATTAACATTTGACTGCAAGAAGGAATTACCATATATTGCAATGTACAGATCCTGACAACTAATTGAGTAGATAATAATCTACTGTGTGACATCATGTGTTATTTCGAAATGATTGACATGGAAAAACATCTATACGACACATGGGATACATTTTTTTAAAATTATACACTGAGAACATGAAAGAAATTGGCCGGACACTATTAACAACAACCTACTGTGGGAGAGAACAAACCAGATCTCAGCGGAGGAAGAAATCAGGAAGAAGCGCTGGAAGTGGATAGGACACACATTGGGGAAAGCACCCAACTGCGTCACAAGACAAGCCCTCACATGGAATCCTCAAGGCCAAAGGAAAAGAGGAAGACCAAAGAACACATTACGCCGGAAAATGGAGACAGACATGAGTAAAATGAACAAGAAGTGGATGGAACTAGAAAAGAAGACCCAGGACAGAGTGGGTTGGAGAGTGCTGGTCGATGGCCTATGCTCCATTAGGAGTAACAGGCGTAAGTAAAGTAAGTAATATAAAAAAATTAGCATTACCTTGTATTAAATAAATAAATCCCAAAATTGTTCCAATCAACATTTGGCATGTTAACTGATCGATTCTTGAACTGAATTGATTATCATAACTAAACGGAATAGTTTTCAATGGTTCAATAATACTATTTAATTGTTCTTCGAAGTATTCTCTTATCGAAAAAAAAATCAAATTAAAGTGTTTAAAAAGAAGAAATAATTAAATGAACTCTCTCCAGTTTCTTTATTTGATCAATATCTCCTAGATCACCGAAGAAATTGATCAGTATGAAATATTTTTGCATAATTTGAGCTTCAGATTAGACAAAACAGATAGAAAGAACCTCTTGAAAGAGTGACTCGCATAAACTTATTATAATGTTCAAAAGAATAGAAATAAGCGCCTGGCACCAGACTGATAGGTCCTGGGTGGCATCGTGGATGCGCACTGCTGATAAGTCCCACAACAGGACGAAAAGGCCGTCCAGTGCTTCCAGATTTTCCATGGTGGTCTAGCTTCAATTGACTCATGATCTTAACTGTTGAATCAATTTTTTTTATAAAAACACTCAAATACTTGTGATTTAACACATTAGGATTACATTGATTTATGATTGCTGTAATAAATATTTACCCACAAAGTACACTATGAAACTGTAACATCTCAAGAAGGATAGTAAAAGAAACTTAAACATTCTTGGATTTGGGTTTTTTCTACTGATTACCAATTTGTTTCCTATTATTGTTAATGATCTTACATCTGAATTAGACTATTTGAATAGGTGGCTGTTTAATAATCATTTCTCTCATCCCATCTATCAGCACAATCTTATTTGTTCTCTATATTGCAGAAATAAATCGAAACATTGCTCATTTACTAAAATATTTTAAAATGAACAGTTCCAAAACACTAACGAACCTAAGGTTCCAAGGCGAAGTCATACTGCTGACTGTACAGACGTATGACAGCAGTAAGGTGTTTCATTCAGACAATCAGCATAACAGCTATGCTGCCTTCCCACAATGAGGGGTGGGATTAGAAAATGTCGACTCTAAAAAATGCACATCTCTCCTGACCTACGGACTTCCGTCTTTGGCGATAAGGTTCCAATAAGTACGGAGCTAACAAGAAAATTACTCACAAAACGGTCGTTTATGACCGACCTCAAGCAGTTGTCTCCTGTGCAATATGGTCACGTTCTCAGCTCACTAAGATCACGCCTAACCCAATTTCCTTCACAGGTATCTCCAGAAGAACCCTTCCACGGTGTGGGAAGCCGGAAAGTGATAATTGCCCTCATAACGCTAGCAGCACTCAAGATCACTGTATTCATAATAAATCTCCCTCTTCAAAGAAACTTATAAAAGGAATTTAACTTACAAGTGAAATGACATATATGAGTAAAAATATTCACTCGAATAAGAATTTGATCTTTATAAAAACTACATCAAATTTTTATTGGCGGTATTGCCTTAGTTCACAAGCATTATTAGCAAAGATGGATGGTGGCTAGCAGTGGAATCCAAGATGCACGTTTTGTCCAATTTAGGACCCGTCAGCTGGATGAATTAAAACTTCGTCCCATCGTACAACCTGGTGGCTATCAGGACTCAGTGGATGAGTTCTGGATGTGATGGCGTTTAAAGTAAATGGTACTGGGTTTGAGTCTTGAAGTGAACATCAACTCTGGGATTCAGGTACGTCCAGCTGACGAGTCCCACCTAGGACGAAACGCGCGTCAAACTGGATTCCACTGTTAGTCACTATCTATCTCTGTAAATAAGGTCATTCTCAGGGAAGTATTTTCCAGTAAAAAACCAGCAGCCTTCAAAAATCCAAATGTCATACAGCCCATAACCTTGAATATCATTTCAGTGATCTAAAGTTTTAGCGCCTACTAAAAGAAATCACATTTATTCCGAAAGATAGGTATGAAAATTGCATGGAACCACTATACTAAGTCCTAATATGTTACTTTAGAGATATCGCTAAAAGCGACCAAAATCAATTCAAATAAATCATTTTTATTCCCTTTTACTCAACTCCCGGATTGTAATTTCTAATATTATTTCATACACGAATTTAGTCATTTTTCTGAAACCGTATACTCTATTCCCAAGATTTATTTCATTATCATTGATACCGCTACTACTTCCTTTGACTTGATATTCATCTTTCGCTAATTTTATTTCATGTTGTTAATGACGTGTAGTAACTTGGATTGATCCACACTTTGCCAACTACTTAAGTTGCTTATCTATAACTGAAATTAAAAGTGGGAATTGTACAAGACTCACCAATTACAGATCATTTTCAAAAATCGGATGATTCATTAATAATAAATAGATAAGATAGTGTAGTCATTTTATAAGTGGTTCCTATCAAGAACTGACATAAGTTAAGGTACAAATGAAAATACAAAAATACTTAGAACTTATTTCATTCTAATATGAAAATTCTCAGTAGTCCGAACATACAAGTGCAGAGTCTTCTGACCACTATAAGCAACAATGCAAACATGTTCGGTATGCGATTCTCCTCCTCAAAATCCAAAATGTTACTTCACGATTGGGTTGTATCGACACCTAAACTAATGATAGGGAGTGAAAGAGTTGAGCGTGTCTACCGCTTCACTTATCTTGAGAGTCTCATCAGCCCTTGTCGTCTGATTTGTGATGAAATCTCGACTGGCTTTTGCCAACTTGCATCATTTATAGCGTAGGCGAGATATCCGTCTACCAAACAAAGTACGGGTTTACTGAGCAGCAGTTCGTTCCGTCCTCCTTTAAGGTTGTGAAACATGGTCGGTAAGAGCAGAGGATATTCGTAGGTTACTAGTATTTGATCATAGGTGTCTTCGAAATATTGCTCGTATATCCTGGGACCACCGAGTAAATAATGCAGTTGTTAGGAAACGGGTACCAGAAAAGGATGGCAAATCAATTGATGAAGTATTGAAAATACATCAGTTGAAATTGCTAGGACACGTGTTACGTATGCCCAACCACCAACTGCTCCGATGTTGTAGGAGTAGGTTGGAAGAAAGCTAGTGGCGGCCAGATCGAAACTCGTTACAAATCCATGAAGTCACTAACAAGTGGTCTTAGTCATGTTGATATGTGTAGACTACCTGATTGCAATCTGCAAGATGATAGCAACCGATGATTAGAAACCTTGAATGACAAGGCTCAAAATCGTTTGCAATGGCACAGGTGCATCCACTCTTTATGTTCTCCCAAATGCCAATCTTCTGAATCCTTCATGTCCCTTTCTTTTTTTTCCTTCCAAATTTATTTCACTGGATTATACTCGTTGAATAACATCTTCAAACCTTAATCTTTCCTATTACTACTTATACTCTTACTACCTCTACCACTACGGGATTTGAATCGACAACTGGATATGTGTGATAATGTGATATGGCAACTCGAGCTGATGTACGTACATACGATGTTCTACTTTGTTTTTGACAGACTAAATGTTACCCATGAATCCTTCTGTTTTACCTAACCTATAACCATGAATAATAACTCAATGATCTAAAAGATTAATACTTACTGAAAGATATTAAATCAACCCTCATATATACACAGATTAATATAAAAAATAGTTATATATGATCATTATTGAAAATTGAACAGTATAGTTTTAAATAATCACTTACATTATTTTAACAAATTCATCATTTCGATCTTCTTTTATTATAATTTTCTCTAATTTTTGCCAATTCATAATTCGTATAGTTAATTCTAAAATAATGACAGGTATTAATTGTTTCTTTCTGATGGACTCATTTATCCATTTATGGTTTCTTTCGGCATTTAACAAGGAATTCAATGTCATTCTTAAGAATGTTAATTGTAATGTTGAATAAAATTGTGTAAACCATTGATTAATTGACGGAATCCATTTAAGTGAATCTAATAGTTCAATATGTTGATGGAATTCGTTAATGACTCCAGTAATCTAAATAATAATAATGAAATATAAAATTGTATATGAGTGTGTATACAATTATTTCAACGTTTCTTTTTTTCTCAGATTGATACCGGTATAACGGATGAACAGATTTATTTTCTTGATTGAGATCGCGAAATGATTGATGTCAGACCACCATTGAAAACCTGGAAGCACTGGACGGCCGTTTCGTTCTATTGTTGGACTCCCCAGCAGTGCACATCCACGATTCCGCTCGCGGAGATTTATTTTCTGTTGGAGAGACTATAATTTATGGACGGGCCAATCAGAAGCGTTAGAGGGAATTCAGGGTCACGGCGCCAACTGCAGTACTTAATGCTAACGTATGATTGATTTACAGGTGATTTCATATAAAACTTGATGATTTAGCGGCTATGACAAATAAAACGGCGAGATTATAAATTGTGGATGAACCAATCAGGCATAAGATAACAGATCTCAGATCTTGGTGCAAAAGTTTTTCATCCATTTGGCTAAATAGAGTTTTAGCATTATAACTGATGTCAGCTAGTGATGAAAACCCTATATATAGTTCCTAACTTAGACAAATTATGACAGTTACTGCTAACTGGATAATAAAAGCATCAGTAACACTGGCTGCAGCCAGGTACTACAATATATACGGATGATTGGAGATTGTACAGACTCCTGCATAGGCTTGGTTATGTGCATCGTGTCATTATCCACAAGTGGCATTTTGTATACTCAACACCCGGAGTGCACACAAACAATATTGAAGCTATGTGGTCGAGGCTGAAAGAGTTTTTGCGACCTTTCATGGCTCCAGGGGCCGACTATTCTGTAACCATATGGATGAATTCCTCTACTGCATGCATTACGATTTTAGAACCTCCGAACCTCTTTCTAACCTTGACAAGTTTTTGAACCATGTATAAGAAGTTTACCCACTTTATTTCTTTGGTTTTGTATAATATATTTTTACTGTATACTGTCTGTTTGCTGACTGACTAATATTTCTCAAGGTCACTTAATATTAGTTCAAATGTCGTCCATAAATTATAGTTTCGCCTTTCTGTTTACCAGGGCTTACTACCATAGAGTAATAATTCGACAGTATTTGAGATTATTCTACTACTGTACTAGATGTACAATCGGTGCGCTATGCACAGACTCTATCACACTACACGAGATATATGATTCATGACTGATTATAGAAAACCCGAATATAGACTAGATAATACTTTATTCAACACAGTTACAGAGCAGTTTTTACTTCATGAACTCTAGAGTAGAAATCAATGACAGTCAATCAATGATAAGTCAGCATGTTGATTTTTTCATTTTGTACTCAGTGACCAATCACATTCACTCTCATTAGCCACATATCAGATACACTTAAGTTTCCTTTGAAAACTACTGAATCACTGAGCAGATACTCCATTCTAGTATGAAACTTACTAGCAGTAAGCGTCTTCAAAGGATGAACTCAGGATTTATAAGTCTTGTAGTCACTGCGTTACTTTTAAATATCATAGATTGGGGATCCAGTACTTTTCGATTCCGTTTTCAAATTAATCGCAATATAGCGAAGCACTAAACATTGCTATTAGTAGTTAGGTTCATTAACACATATTACTTCTTTCGACATCTGTTTAGGTTAGTCATCGGTCTTTGGTATTTGGTAATAAAACTGTCCGGAGGTGTATATTTCCTAGTTCAGATCATCTCTGATAACAGAACATTTACTACATAATTAACATAATTTATTAATTTAGTCACAGTTATAAGTATTCATTATTTTTATGATTGTTTTTAATACAACAAAATTGCTGTAAAAAGGTAATTAATGGTAATTTATAACTAATTAAGTATTTATTGGTAATTCCTAAGCTTTATTCACTTATTAAAATGTATCTGAACTGTTGCCAATACCATTTGGTTATTATAACAAGTAACCTATAAAATCATTGAAGTTCTGAATGACATTGATATTCAGGAACAATATTAGCTGAAGATAGGGTTATCCTACAAAGTGCTTGGAGTTTGGAAATAAGAACTTGAGTAGAACAATTCCCTGACATCATAATATCGTACTCGTAACAAGATTTGAAGTTTTCAATCTCGTAGTCACATGGCATCACGGATATGCCATTAATGGAGACTATCAAATCAAAATGAGCATCCTTCTTATACTTCATAATGATTGATCAATTGATATCCATGGCTTAATATAGGCTAGAAATGAGACAGATTGATTGATAGATAGATAGATAATTTTATCACACTATGTCTAACCTTCCAACATTTCTCTGCTTTACACCATATTATTACACAATCTAACAGATATGGAAATAAGCGTTTTATCCATTTATTCAGATTGACTAATCCATAATTAGTATCTAAAGAAGACTGATAAGAATCTTGTTTTTGATCAGTAAAGTCTTCAACAGAACATTTCAGTGGAGCTGCATAATCACAATATGGAATGGACCAATTACTTAGGAGTTCAATTCTTTCCATTTTGGATAATAAACAAAATAATGGAAATGTCTAGAATGGAAAAAAAACAAATGGTTAGGACTAAGTAGTTTTTTGATAATTTCGAACATCTTAAGAAAACGACTTTGTGGTGCACTCGTCCCAACTTCTTTAACTGAACCTGAGATGACAAATCTATGTCTTAGAAGGGAGAGGTGATGCAATCAGAATGATAAGTTCACGTGATTGGCCGAAACATGGTTTTCACTTCTAATTAATGTGGCATAAACCATCAGTGGCTCAATTTTCTAAGGGATATATATACGCCGATTCGGTCAGTCAGTAAACTCTCACATTTCGTTTTTTTCACTGGAGTAGCTAGTAGGATTCGTTTTTCAGAACTATGATCATCAGTATCAGGCACCACATGCCACAACAGGATTAAAATCTGTTCAACGGTTCAACTAACGTCACACCAGTAAAGACTGTTGGATTTTGTAGTTTGCATTAGAGGCTCACCTTATCTAGACAATCATTCAACCAGGAAACACTGGACAACTGAAGGTTCTAGGTTCACTCTTTGATAGTGTCATGGTGTATACCTCTGAGAAGCCCAAACAACCTTCCGGTCTCACTCTGATTTTAAATGGTTGTCTAACTAGGGTCAGTTCTTGATGTAAACTTCAATGTAGTACTGACTACATATTAATGCCATTGAATTCAGCCAACCAATGCGTAGTGTAGTACAAATGCAAATGAATTAGCATTGTGTGTGCTGTCTTCTAGTTCGAGGCTGTTAGAGACAATCGGTATGAATGCTTATTTACATCGAACACCATTAATTCACCTACGATTTCAAAGAAACTGTCATTCGAATTCATATTACTAAGCAGTTACTATCTGGAACGTTGTCATTGAAATCCTCAAGAAGCTAATGACTACTAGTGATTTCCAGTTACTAATAACAAACTTTCACAGCAATTCCATTATTTCAATGTTTTTTTTCTTCTTATCTTACTTAAATCCATATTTGTAAAACAGATTAACGACTAATACAAATTTTAGCAAAATCAATCAAAACTTACAAATGGTTGCTTACCTCACACATTTCATCGATTGATTTCTCAAACATACTAACATGTTCATAAAGATCATTCTTTAATATTAACCATAAATCCCATTTACTATGAACAATTTCAATAAAACATTGTAAATTTATACAATTTATTTGAATTAATTCATTATCTTCATATTCGATAGATTGAACAGATATTACTCGATCATTATTTGGTAGTATATCATTTTCCAAATGTACATAATTATCAGTTAATATAATGAATTGATTTGAGCTATATTCTCCATCATTTCGTTTTAATGAATATGATCGATATAAATATAACCACTGTGTAATATAAACATGTACAGATTAAAAACTTTGAATATCATCAAATGATACTTTAACAAAACAGTTATTAGATATGAATTCTGACTATTCAAAAGAAAGCCCCCAAATTCTCTGGTACGGCTGAGAGTGAGGAGAGTTCGCTCTTTCTATTCAATCACTCTCACATGGCCACGCGTATATAGCCCCTGCGAGGGAAGTCTTACTCACTGTCTTCTTGTGGCGGGGGGTGTTGTTTACGAAATTGAGAGGACTAAAAGCGAATCTCCGGCGCTTTAACCGGATTCCAAACCAATGGTGCACATGGGCTCCAGTATCCTGCTGGAACAAATGGTGTACGAACCAATCGTTGGTCACTGGCTACCATGGAACTGCATCTCCTTACGATGCTCCACTGCCTTGTGGATTAGACTTTCATGTCGAAGGTCCTGGGTGTGGCCCCCTAGGCAAACCACCTGCTTTGCTCTGGGCACCCGGGCAGTATCACAGCCCTCACACATATCAAATGAGATTTGTGTGGCGCATATATATTTGGTGCCTCCTTCTACCAATATGTATGTGTTAAAACAAATAAATAAATAATTCAAAAGAAAAGTTATCTAATTGTCAATGGACTATGACTATAATCAATGTATATTTATCGCGAAATTTTAATTTCATAAAACCGACATCAGACTCGATATGTATAGAAATCTTCAGAACATCACTACATAAAAGAGACCATTTGCTCAAGATAAGTTTTTCAATGTTGTACTGAAAAAGCTGTTACCCATAAATGAAATCAACTAAGTCAATACGGTGATATTACCCTACTAATGACTTTGAATTATTATTATTATTATTATTATTATTATTATTAGTAGTAGTAGTAGTAGTAGTAGTAGTAGTAGTAGTAGACCTAATAATGACTTTATTCAATATTATATTTTTAGTACAATATAGAATTCTCAGAACAAAGTATTTCGACAAGTTTCGCCTAGTTATTTCTTGATCGATCCTGACGATAAATACTGAGTGATCGCCAGTCAGATGTTAGCAGTACAGGAATCGTCATCTGAGCTATGTTCAGTCTTTCCAATGCATACTCCCAGCCACCACAATATCTCTGATTGTACTTTTTTGTAAGTTGTACAGAGAAAATTCATAAACTTTTCATAAACGCATCTGAGTAGGTTATATAGTTAATAGACATAATGATGCGTTAAAACAAAAAAAAACATAATCTGTTGAAATATCTAGATGGCCGGAACAAGTAGCCCAGATATTCAAGAATGCCTCCAAAGTTCGATTAGGCTTGAGCTATAAAATGGACTTTATTACACTTTGAAAATATGCTAAAACTATTCATAACATTTTAATTGTTCATTAAATATATCGTCTCCAGCAGTTCTATCCATTTTCCTGTTCATATTTAGTTAGTATTACTTATTAAAACGTATTAAAGTGTAATTTTCAATCGAGATAGTATACGAAGTAATAATTGTTGATTTTTTTCATCCAACATGTTAGAGTATTTTATACGGATGTATTCATAGTTGATATTTGTAGAGATTTGAATGCCACGGATTTTAATTTTACATACAATTGTAGGAATTTTCACTGGTAAATAGTTAAACGATTGAGATGGTGGAGAAGATTTGTATCTCAAGTAAATGATTTTGATGGAGTTTGTGCTGATAATGTCGTTCACAAGAACAATGAAAACTCACGACTAAACCATCTAGCTCAGAGAACAAAACTCCATCAAAAGTTAAACAATTGTCTAGTTCCCGTTAGTTTTTTTGAATAGTTCTTTAACTAATTATGTTTCATAGTAAAGAAAAATATTTAAAAACTTATGGAATCTGCTTTAGAACTAATACTATCAGTCATGATATTTAATTCATTTAGACATGATGTGGTGTTTGAATGAATTGATGATACCTTGATACTCGTTGAATGCTTGATTTCGAATTCAAAATACAGTACATTCGTTTGTGGTTATCTAGTACTTCTTGATCTGATTACGTTATTTCTGGGATTCTCAGTTCGTACTATAGCTCAAATACTTCTGATTATCATTGGCATCGCGATGGAGCCTGTGATGGAACGATTGGACATACATTCAGATTTTGATGCTTTTGAGGATTACTTTGAAAGGTTCGAAATTTGGGCTATGATCAAGAAAGATGCTGAGGATGTGAATACTGTAGCACATTTCCTCACATTCATCGGAAAAGAAGCATATAGCTTATTAAAAACTCTGGCTTTACAGGGAAAGCCCATTTCGTTTTCTTATACAATTCTCAAGGATCTACTGCTAGACTATGTTAAGTCTACAAATTTCGAATGCGGCAAAGAAGGAAGATTTCGTAAAATGATTCATGAGGATATAAAAAGTTCCACTACATTACGTCATCCCAACCCAGTGCATACTCAAGGTTATGCAGATAATTCATTGAGGAGTTGCGGTGCAGTTCACAAAGATGGACACAAGTTTGGTCAGTGTTTGTCCTGTGGTAGGTTCCACTCTTTTAATTCATGTAAATTTCGTAATTGTAAGTGCTTTAAATGTGGTGATATTGAACATATTTAATCAGTTTGTTGTACTACTGTTCATCTAGTTGCAACGAAGATTAAGTCTTGTAATTCTGATTCTATTAAGTTTAGTATTTATAATGATCATTTATTTTTGTCAACGATTTCAAAAGATAGTGTAGAGTCATAGCAGTTCAGAGTTAAGTGAAACTCAGAATCTTTGCAAGACAACAGTTTCTAATCAACCAACTTATCAGATTTCTCATGTTATTGTGCAAAATATGGTTTTCCCTAATGGTTCACTTATTTCTGACGAAATTCCTTGCAAATCGGAGGAAAATATGTTGAGTGAACCTAGTCATGATCGAAAACCTGATGCAGTCGTGATAGATGCTGATTTTTCTAATGATCCTTTACTCTTCAATGACATTCTTAATAAGTTTGAGGAAACTATTTCAGAAGAATCAAATCTTGACCTCATATCAAACATTATTTGTTTTCATAATGCATTTGTTTCCTGTGGGAAACTTGTTCAATGCAAAGCACAAGTACTAAATGACCTCGATTTTGATTACAATCCAAATACTTCTGATTATCACACATGATCATTAAAATGACTTACATAATCTTGTATTAACTTCATATTACATAATGTATTCTTTGTTTGATTTAATTTCTTCATTAAGTAGTAATCATTTTCAAGTAGATACTCATTTGTTGTTTCATTTTGTTTTATTCTATTCAAAAGTTCAGAATCTAGTAAACTTTGAAGTTTATTTGATAATTCACATAAGTTTTCAATTAAATTGTCAATATTCAAGAATATCCATGGATAGGGAATTTCTGTTGTACAACGGTTACTTCTGGATGAATACCTTCCAGAGAGATCCTTTTATAATACAAAAGGATATTAGATAGAAAATCACTCAATTAGTTAGAGGTAACATAGAGTACGGTAAAAATAATCAATTTAAGTTAGGAAATCTTAAAATAGAACAAACAGGAAGAAGAAAGAAAAAGAGAATTCAGCGAAGAAAATTTTCTTTTCGACAAAATCATTTACTTAAGCTGTACATTCATATATATAGTTACATGAAAAATATATGTCTGTAAAATGAAAGAAAAGACTGCATAGGCTGCACAAATCGATCACTGTACAAACGCATCTCGGAACACTATCTGGCTTGGTTCTTAAAAGGAAAATGTAAAACAATTACTAGTTTGATACCGGAGTATTTAATTAACTGTGGACACATCGCTCCAAAGGACCATTCTTTTAAAGTGATCTATAGAGTCAAAGGAACTGGATGGCAGGGGTTCGAATCAATATTTTATGCACTGCTGAGGCATTGGCAATCAATGAACTCAACCCTGAACTTTGCGTGCAGAAACGATTTATCCAACTTCTCATCCTTCCTTGGCCCTAATTTATTTGACGGGTATGTTTCTGGGTCTTTTTTCTACTTGTTTTTCCGCACTTTTATTTGATTATTATTGAATTTTTAAATTACTGTTTTGCATTTTAAAATTAAACTTTTCGAGATTATTATTCAGTCTATTATTATGACCTTTATGTTTCACTAGTTGAAATCATGAGTCAATATAAGCTAGATCATCATGGAAAATCTGGAAGCACTAGACGACCGTTTTGTTCTATCTTGCGAATCTTCAGCAGTGCTCACCCACGATCCTGCCCAACTCCAGATTCCAACTCAGGACATATCAGTTTCGCGAGCGAGCACTTAACCACTAAACCACTGAGACGGCATCCAATGGTGTTAATGTCTAACTTCAATCAATCCACGAAGTTGCGCCATCGTACACCATTGTCTTCAGTGAGCTGATATCTGACAGCAGACCTGGCTGAACTCCATTGGTAACGGCTTCTCACTAGAACTCCACGAAATGTCTATTGAAGTCAGTCACTGGTGAGTAGATGATTAATATCAGAAGAGGTTTTGTGGTGATTTTCCATGGTGGTCTAGCTTCAATGAACTCATAATCTCAACTATTAAAATTACTACAATCTTTATAAAATCCTTTCAAAACATAATTCGAATCATAAATATTGTATTACCTGATTCATTTGATCAATATATTCATTACGAAATGATAAATGAATAGATTTAATCAATTCTGAATGTGATTTCATTGATATAAATTGAATATTTAATGATTTGAATTGATTTTCAATTGTTGTTTTAATTTGATAAATCGATAATAAATATTGAAATATATTATTGATTTCTTTTAATTGATATTCTTGTTTTAATAAATTAGACTTAGGATTATTCATTAAATCATTGATTGTACAATTTTTCCAATTGATATTGATTGATATATTTAATAGTTTTGAACAATGATTCCAATATTCTGATGAGAAAGACTTGAATTTAAAAACATTTTGAAATAGAGTTGCTTTACATTTGTACAAATAAGGAAAATACTAAGAAAAGCCTTCGTACATTCATTACTGAAGAGTTTGTATAGCTTTAACAATTCAACAGTTACTAACAGTGAAAACTGTATTGTGTATAAATCTAACTAGCATGACTTTAGGTACAAGGAAGCACTAAATACATATGAGCCACACAAATCTCATTCGATATGTGTGAGGGCTGTGATACTGTCCGGGTGCTCAAACCGAAGCAAGTGGTTTGCTCAGGGAGCCACTCCCCGAGCCTTCGACATGAAGGTCTGATCCACAAGGCAGTGGAGCATCGTAAGGAGATGCAGTCCCATGGAAGCCGGTGACCAACAATTGGTTCATACGTTATTTGTTCCCTCAGGATACTAGAGCCCATGTGCACCATTGATTTGGAATCCGGTTAAAGAGCCGGAGATTCGCTTTTCGCCCTGTCAATTTCGTAAACAACACCCCCACCACGAGAAGGCAGTGAGTAGGACTTCCCTGGCAGAGGCTATGTACGCGTGGCCATATGAGAGCATTTGGAGAGGGAGAGCGAACTCTCCCCACTCTCGGCCATACCAGGGCATTTGTGGTCAGAATCGATCCATTTCATATGGAATTAAAACTCATACCTGTTGCATAAATAAATGGCTATTTAAACTCAGTAACTAAATGGATAATGCGATAGTGTTTGAAGTGAATGGAATTGAACTTGAGTTCTGAGATAGATATCAACTTTGGGATGTAGGCACATCCAGCTGACTAGTCCTAAACAGGATAAAAACTCGAGCACTGAATTCAACCTTTCATCTTATTCCATCTACCCTATACTGATAACATAAAAATGTCATGTTCAGGATTCCATCGGATGAAATCATACGATTCTTCTCGCAATCTCTCAACGTTTAATCAAGTATATATCCCAATAGAAGTGAAACAATTTCATATACTAGAAATTGTATACTACTGGTCAAATTTTGGTGTTTCCTGCAGTGAACCCAATAAAAAACACTCCACTTTATTAAATATAACATAAACTTTATTGAGATCATGAACCGATCAGTGTTTGACTAGCATTGGAAACCTGGAAGCACTGGATAGTCGTTTTGTATCAGTATGGACCATCTTAAATTGTCTTCGGTGCAAAACCGCTTCATACCCGAAATTCACCTCTCGAAGCTAGTAACTAATGAGCACATAATGATTGTCAGTATAGAGTTATGGATATTCTTGAGATTCATTGGAGCATAACACCGTCGAACGCCGGCTCAGTGGTTTAGAGCTTAGAAGTCCACGTGAGAACGAGGTTCCAGGGTCTTATTCTGGTTTGCGGACCGCGGATCTGCACTACTGAGCAATCTGATACTGAGAGAAAATGGTCATTGCGTGCTCCCAGGTTTTCAATGGTGGTCTAATACTGATCGGTTCATATCTTTCATATAATAATAGTTGTAAGCATTTGTTTTGCGTATAAATTAATGTTCTGTGTTTTGCATTCCTTACGTTAGTTAAGCATGAACCAACCGCTAAGTACATTTTCACTTATGACATGGTTGTCCCCAAATTTTAATTTTTATTTATACTGATGTGTGGTCTGGAATTTGACCTATATTATCACACTACTTTGAGTTATGAATTGAATGGTACAACGGAAGTTATCTGTCTGTTGTGTTCTTGTCCTAGTCCGATTGTTTGACAACTGGGCATACAAAACTCCATCCTAGACCAATAAGTGTTAAGTACTGATCTCGATCGTTATCTTGTAGTGTCGGTCATTATGTTAAGCCCATATACCTTATTCCCGCTTTCGGACAGCTCAATCTATTCATTCTACTTGAGTCACACTTTGACCTTGTTAATTATCCGCTTATCAATCTTGACTGTTTTTATATGAGCTCATATGTGTGTGTACATTTCTTATCCCATTCATCACGTGTCTGTAACTTATTTTTGTGTAACTATAAATATTGATTAACGCTTGGTTAAATAGGAGTTGGCTTACCCGCCATGTCTACCGCGCGTCGTTTTGCTTTGTTCTATCCCATTCGCTTTATATACAAAATAAATGTATTCAAAAGTCGATTCTCGTTATTTGACTTGTTTAATTCCGTTATTGACTAACGCGATTTAAGTCGATGATTATGTACGAGGATAGGGACATACATATTTCAGTCACAATCATTCATACGATCGAATCGGAGTCAGATCACGGGCCACTAAAGTGGAGAGCCCGTCAACAAACATCATTCGATCTAAATGACGACAAAATAAAGGACCCCACAATCTCACAATCGTTGAGTTATTGTATAAAGGAAGCAATTTATACCGTTGGATAACAAGAAATTATCAATCCTATGGAAGGGATCTGTTCTTGTAACCATTACATCAATTACTTACTGCAATATTTCAAGTATGTTATTACATAGATAGCTACTCAAACTTATCTTAACCTCATCAATCAATCTAGCATAGTAATAATGAAGTATCACATTTAAAAGTGTCATCTCCATAGCATAATAGTCAAATAACTGCTAAAAGAAAGTTTTCATCATGGAGTACTATTCTTTTCAGGTTTAGGATATACCCAATAATGTTCACTGTTATGGGTTAAGCTCATAACCTTTAGATCTGGCAGAAACCATAGTCTAAACCTGTAAACTCAGTTACTTCTCAGTATGTAACAATCATCAACCAATAACATAGATGTGTAACTGCTAAGTAAACTTAAATAAAAAACAAAATAACATAATTCTTTTTTCAGAAGGGATTTTGTGGAGATTTTTTATAGTTGAATTCATGAATCAAATAGAACTAGACCACCATAGAAAACGACCGTACAGTACTTCCAGGCTCTCCATGATGGTCTAGTTTCAATTGACTCATGGATTCAACTATAACAATTCATACTTTAAACGATAACTATAACTTAATAGGAAGTTTGTTTTTCTTTATAAAGAATGGTTTAACAAAGAACAAACTAACTAACCAACAATTCTGTATCCAAAATATAACTTAAGAGTTTCAATAATTTTTCCATTTTATTCAAACATTTCGTATCATATTGAACAATTACATCATCATTTCTTAATTGATTACATAATGAAACAAGTTTTTGATATCTCTCATTGAACATATTTAAAGGTATCTATTTTTTTAGAAAAGAAAAACACATGAATTACAAGACATGGATATGCACATTGAACATTTAATGTCGTAGAAAATTTATAAGAATGATAGACGACTTTTAAAAATAAACAGCATAACTATGAACAGTAAATTTAGTCAGTCAGTAACAACGTAGAACTTCGTACGCATGTGCATCAGTTCGAGTTGCCATATCACATTATCACACATGAAGGATGTGATCAGTCACTTCCATATAACTTAGACATTTTATCGCACACACAGGAAAAATGCAGGCGAATTTACTTAGTATAGCAGCAGATCCTGCAAAGATAGGTCCCAGTATGAGATGAATCACACATGATGAAGAGGCTCCAGGATAGACGAAAGACTTCACAGGTATTCAGTACGCATGGCTCAGAATTGATCACATTAGCGTAGGTGAATACACTCTCTGTCATACCTTAAACTATGAGATTAAAATCGCTTCATATCTTCCTACGTACTAATTCTTTCTTCCTGTACTATATCCTTATATACAATCTTTCTTTTATATACTACCACCATTGAATTAAATACTTCTAGGAATCCGGTATTCATCTTGCTGTGTTAATGCGGTATGGCAACTTGGACCGGTGCATATATGTGCCTTGTCCGACGTTGTAGTTGACTGACTGACTGAATGAATGATATTTGTATGCTAATAATTTTCACAACAATGTTTTATTAATTAGACATGATCATTCGACAAAGTAAGAGTTCTTCCATTGGTGTTCAGTGTTATTTATTATCTCATAGTTCAACCGTGACACATCTATATAATTAATAAGCTAAATTAATATTGGCATTTCAAATAACTACCAATCTTACCCTAACATCAGTCACATTCAAGAAGATTCAAAAACATAGTTGATTCAGTGTAGTAAGCCCTAAGCAGTCAGTATAGTTTGAGAGTCTCAATCAAATTATTGTTATTCTTCATGAAAAAAATCTCCACTCAACCTTTCGGATATTATTGACTGAAACAAAGATGTTATATATCTAAAATCACAGTGAACAATATTCCAAATGAAAAAGATTCTGCACTCAATCTCTGAAGATATTATGGCAATATTTACTGAAAAAGGGTTCTATATTAGCATAAAATAACTTTCCATCTGTCAGTCAGTCAGTAACAATGTAAAACTTCGTACGTACGTACATCAGTTCGAGTTGCCATACCAAATTAGCACACAGATACAATTGTCCATTCAAACCCCGTTGTGGTAGAGGTAGTAAAAGTATAAGCAGCAAACGGAAAGATTAGGATTTGAAGATGTTATTCAACGAGTATAATCCAGTGAAATAAATTTGGAAAGAGAAAAAAATAAAGGAACATGAAGAATTCAGAAGATTAGAATTCGGGAGAACACAAAGTGTGGATGCACGTGCTCCATTGCAAACGATTTTGAGCCATGTCATTCAAGGTCTCTAACCATCGGTTGCTATCATCTTGCAGATTGCAACCAGGTAGTCTACACCTACCATCATGACTCAGTCTATTTGTCAGTGACTTCATGAATTTGTAACATGTTTTGGTCTGGTCGCCTCTAGCTTTCTTCCAAACTACTCCTACACCATCTGTATTCAAACTGATATTTACCTAATCATCATAGAATCTTTCAATAATGAACAAGATCAAATCAAATATCAATGACTTACTTCTCCTAATCTTGATTTATATAACTCTTGTTTAAATGCATCAATTTTCAAATTTAGTTGCCATGCATCATATCTACAATTGACTTTTTTCATTTCATTATCAATATATAATAAAATATTATTTGTTTCATTAAAATATTTACATGATTGTTTTATATGTTTAAAGTTAACTTGACAATTATCTGTAATATAAAGTTTATTATCAATGTAATCGTTGTACTCATCAATGATCTATTTGATGAATAGGATAGATTCATTTTATCAATTTTAGCTTTTTCAAATTGTTTCTCATTATATTCACAATTTTGAACAGTTTTATGTTGATCTATAAGTTGATGAATAGAACTTTCTAATTTCATGACATAACAATATGGCTGTAAAACAAAAAAGGTTACATAATATAATCATAATTGGA
Source organism: Schistosoma mattheei (assembly GCA_944470405.2). NCBI lineage: Eukaryota > Metazoa > Platyhelminthes > Trematoda > Strigeidida > Schistosomatidae > Schistosoma > Schistosoma mattheei. The sequence continues at coordinate 9,330,005 of OX103947.1, read as the reverse complement.
AAGTAATTGATAGATTCAAATAAAAGCTGAATACACAGAACTAAATAAGTAAGTGGAGAGGAGCATCAGAACCGACAAATGTAATTATATGGAAGATTTAGAAATGACGGTGGAAAAGGCTGCAAGTGAAGGAAACATGAGATAATTGTATGACACAACAAAGAAACTCGCTGGAAATTATCACAGATCAGAATGACCAGTGAAAAGCAAGGTAAGCAAAATGGTCACCAACATTGAAGAACAGCGAAACAGGTGGGTAGAACACTTTAAAGAACTCTTGAATCGACCAGCTCCACTGAACACACCCAACATCAAAGTAGTACCCACGGCCCTCCCAATCGATGTTGGCTCAATGTTGCTAACATAAACATAATTGCATGTGAAAGTAGATCGACATCAGTTCACCTTGTCTCTAACCCTCTACTATCTGTTATATTTGGGTGACATTTATGTGGACTAGAGATACATATTCTGAGCAATGAAAATTTAAATTTCCATAACATTAAACAATTATACCTTTCATTTAAACTCACTTCCTTCATGTCGTTTAGTATCATTTGTGCATCATTATTAACATCAGAATATTTGCCAGTTGTAAGTAAATGAACTAAACGTTCAACTTCTTTTATAGTTTCCTAACGTGAAATTATTGTTATTAAAAATAAACGTAAAACATTGGCTTTTAATCAAATTAGTATATATTTTTGTATATGAATTTATGTAACAATGTTGAAAAGTACATTATTTCTCATAAATTCGACTAAAATCTTTAAGTGCCACAAAAGTGCATTTGAAGGTACCTGAAAAGGAAATTGGATTAGAGGTGGCCTTAGTGACCTGAGAGCGTGACCACAGTGCCCAAGGAACAACTGCTTGAGGTCGGTCACACACGACCTTTCGTGAGTAATTTCGTGTTAGCCCCATAATTGTTGAGACCTTATCGCCAGAGACGGGTATCCGTGGGATAAGGTGAGGTGTGCATTTTTAGTGTCGACCTTTTCTAACCCCACCCTTCCTTGTGGAAAGGCAGCATCTCCGTCATACTGTTTGTCTGAAGGAAACACCTTACTGCTGTCACACCTCTGTGCAGTCAGCAGTACGACTCCGCCTTCGGACCTTGGATTTGTTGCTTTTAGTCTTACCGCTCTTCAACCGACCTGTCTGACATAATGGGACCTTGAGGAATGGTTGTTCCAGCCAGTATAGCTCGAATGCTTCATTATGATAAGCGAGCCCAACCACCACGTCAAGGTAGCAACAACGGTCAGGAAAAGCACATCGTAAATGGTTGATTCTCAGGGACACCACACAAAAATTTATAAATAAATAAACATTGGAATGACATTTACTGCTTAAATATTTGATTTAATGGATGAGCATAGGATGACTGTGTTTATCTACAAAACATTCAGTACAGTAATTGAAGTTCTATTTAAGATTCTTACTTTCGCATAATTGATATACAGGACTGTAATTAATCACTTCATGTATATTTGAATCTTAAGCAGATACCTCAATACTGCCAATAGAAACAAATTCTTGGTATCCAGATACCCCGGCAGAGACTAATCAAATTTAGTTTTTTTATATTGACGGAATGAAAATACATACCTTCACAACTGAATTTAAACTTGCCGAATAAGTTAAAGACTAAATGAACTCTTCACCTTGGTGGAAAACGTTTTGTGTTTGAAGAGAAAAGTATCGGGTGTGAGACGTTGTTAAGTTCACCTGACAAGTCTTCACTAGGACAAAACCCTATATCCAAGAATATAATGATTAAATCTCACTTAAAATATAAATAACTGCATGAGATTAATTTTGTAGGTTACTTACTACCATTTGACATATTTTTGAATAAAACATCCTGTACTACTTACAAACAATAAACAACTCTTATCATTTAACTACTAGTATACTTTAAAAACAAGTAAAAGTCTTCCAAAGACAATTAGACTGGATCTTCTTTGCATTGCCGAAGCATTAGCCATACGTTTGTAAAAACCAGAATTGTGTGTGCAAAAGAAACTGGTGCAACCTCTTCTTCTGCCATGTCATAATTTTTTTCTCTTTTTCATACTCTTTTTCCTTTACAGCCATCTGCTTAACCTTCCATCTTCCCCTTAAAATCCTCTACCCCCAACTGGTTTATTTTGTTTCCACGATCATTCTGATTACATTAATCTTAATTTCAACATTCTATCTTATCATGATGAGCCATCCTTTCCCAATGATAACTTCCTTATCTATCCTTTGATGAATACTTAAGCCATTAACAATCAAACGATTATTAAACTTTTCTTGCTTCATAAAACAAACTTCTAATATCTTTGTTTATTTAACCTCACTGTCACCATGTCTAACAGAAGTTTATTATCAGTATTATTATCATCCTGTAAAAATAAGTATAATGTATATTTGTGATTGTACAACTTTGAAAATGAATTCACCGTAAAGAGAACTCTTCACTGAACTAATCTTTCTTATATAACCTATATCAGCATACCAAAGTATTTATTCTATAATTATCAAAATCGGTAGATAGACAATAATCGCTTGTATATATAACACTGATACTAGTACATTCAAAATTGTCAATATTACCTCAAATTAAATTCATTTGGTGTTGTTTTACTTGTATCTTCCCATTGTTATTTAGGACTGCGATTGATCAGTCTCATGTTGAGATATGTGCATCCTGTGCGGATTGCCTCGATATTGTCTGAAGTCACAAGCTTTTTAAGCAAAGATGGATAGTGGATAGGACTCAGTAGCTAAGTGGATAACGGGATGGTGTTTGAAGCGAACGGTACTGGGTTCGAGTCCCGGAAAGGGCATCAACTCTGCGATGCAGGTACATCCAGCTGACGAGTCCCAGCTAGCACGAAACCTGCTCCCTGGATTCTATTGCTAGTCACTATCCATCTTTGCTCAAAAAGCTTGTGACTTCAGACAATATCGAGGCAATCCGCACAGGATGCACATATCTCAACATGAGACTGATCAATCGCAGTCCTAAATAACAATGGGAAGATACAAGTAAACAACGCCAAATGAATTTATTCAACATCTTGTTTCAATTGATTACCGTTAGTCTCAATGACATATGGGTTAAATTAAAATAAGAAACTATAAAATTAAGAATTTGAGCAGTTTATTCAATACAAGATTAGTTTTCACTATAAAATGACATCAATTGAATATAAAGGGGAGTCCAGCTGACAAATCCCAAATAGGACGAAACGCGAGTCAAAATGGATTCCACTGCTAGCCACTATCTATCTTTGCTTACCTCAATTTTTTTATTATAAACTTGATAGAATTCTTCTTGATATCTTCGAAATTTTTTTCTAGCCCATTCAATTTGATTTGTAAACTTTTTCCATTTAATTATAAATTGTTCATACTGTGACCATTTAACAAGTTGAATGAATTTTAATTCTTCACAATGGCTTAAACATTTTTGAAAATGTTGTATAAACTGAAGAATAAAATGAAAAAAAAAGTATTTTGTTTCTTTCAAGCTACTCATTGCTTCATCAATTGTGTTACGTATTTTCAATATCAGACGGGTTTTGTGGATATTATAGTAATTTCAATGGTTAAGATCATGAATCAGTTAAAGCTAAACCACCATTGAAAACCTGGAAGCACTGGACGGCCGTTTCGTCCTAGTAAGGGACTCCTCAGCAGTGTGCATCCAAGACCTCGCCCCCTGCGAGATTCGAACCCAGGACCTAATGGTTTCGCGCGCAAGCACTTACCCACTAAACCACTGAGCCGGCATCCAATGGTGTTAATGTCTAACTTCAACAGTCCCGAAATTGAGCGACACATCCACCATTACGGATCTTATAGTTGAATAAATGGGTTAGTTGAAGCTAGATCACCATGGAAAATCTGGAAGCACTAGATGATCGTTTTGTCCTAGCATGTGACTCTTCAGCAGTGCGTATCCACCATCCCGCACCCAAAACATTTGGTCTCTTAATCTCTAGACCATTGGGCCGGCATCCAATGGTTTTAATGTCTAACTTCAATCAACCCACAATATTGAGCGATCGTCCACTATTATCTTCAGTGAGTAACTGCTTCACATCAGACAATATTTGACTCCACTGGTCACATCTACGTACTAGAACTCCAGGAAACACATCTTGAACTTAAGATGAAAATTTCATTTGCTTTTCAAAATCATGACAGATATTTATAATTAAGTACACTCACTTGTTTACAAATATTACAGGTATTTAATTGTTAGTTAATAAACATCATACATTATATAAATTAGTCTATATACAAAAATGAATTTTAAATTGAACTGGCAAGACTATAATTTATGGACGAACTTATCAGATTTAGGATGATGGGTCTTGGATTTTGGCGCGAAATTCATTCACTCATCCGGCTAAATAGCGTTTTAGCATTTTAGCTAATACCTGTTCGTGATGAAAACTCTAAATTTAATTCCTAACCCTGACCATCAACTGTAAATCATAATCCTTATTCTTCACACTACTTTATAACCTTCATTCACCTTGAATTAGTAGGTGGTCATTCTCAAGATCACTTTAGCATCACTCAAAAAGTCCTTCATATATTATAATCTCACTCTAAGTTATACATTTATGTTTACTTTTAAAAACAAAATTAGAACATACTTCAACTTGACGACATAGATTATCATGGTCTTTAAATAATTTCTCATGACAATTATGTACACGATTTAAATAGGTAACAACTTGTATGAATCCATTAAAATCAGATTGAATATTTGTATGTATCTATAATAAAGTATAAAAACATATTAAACATTATCAAGACATTGAATGTGAGCTTGTTTGTTTATTTTTTAACTGAATGATATGAGTCAATTGAAGCTACACCACCATGAAAAACATGGAAGCACTGGACGACCGTTTCGTCCTATTGTGGAGCTCCTCAGCAGTGCGCATCCACGACCCCGCCTCGAGGGATTCGAACCCAGGGCCTATCAGTTGGTTAAGCGTCAGGCGTTGTTGAAATTACTACAATCTCCACAAAACCCCTTCTGAATTATATGAGTTTAAGCAAACTGTACTGTTAATAGCTTTTTGACTTAACTATAAGATGCCTAATATGTTTGTTCGTTTGTTTTTAAATCCAATACTCTTCAAACTTAGTCATACAGCTAAATGGTAATGTTTCTGATTGTAACATTGATGAATTTAGGTAAGATTAACACAAAAGGAATTAGTTCTTTGTAGATTACAGATACTGTTTGCTGTAAACTATCAACAAGCATGAAACATGAGTCCAGTTTCTCTTGATAATCTCGTCAAAACAATTTGATATATTAATGTATACATGAATTTCAGTTCTTCATTTAATGAAGTACAAAATATTTCATCTTTTAAAATAGATCTCAAATCTTATTTCCTTAATATTATTCCTTCTTTGTACATTGATCCTATCATCTTAATTGATTCTAGTTTTTTGCGTTCCTGAAGTGTTGTTCGGTAACAAGTCAGCTATGATCTTGTTTTCTTACTCCTAACAAAAAATCTGAGGATATGACTACAAAAATTGAAAAAAAAATAGTGGTTCCATTAAGTGGTATAGAAATATACATGCTAAAGATATCTAGATGCATAGTTTTCACTCAAATATATAAAAATATAGCATGTCGAGAAACAAACTATCTCTGATTGTAATCGCATCCGAATTTGAATCTAAACTGGTGATTGCATGAAGGATTGTGGATGAACACCAGGATGAAACGGACGTCCAGTACTTTCAGGTTTTCAATAGTGGTCTAGCTTAGATTGACTCATGAATTCAATTATTAAAAACAGGTAATCATGACTAAACAAATTATTGCTCTTTATATCCATCTTATTTTATTTTATTTGAACACATAGATATCGGCACAGGGTGGCACCATATACATTTGCACCACAAAAATCTCATTTGATTTGTGTGAAGACAGTGATACTTCCGGGTGCCTAAGCCAAAGCAAGTAGTTTTCTTAGGGGGCCACACCTGAGCCTTCGACCTGGAGGTCTGATTTACAAAACAGTGAAGCATCGTAAGGAGATGCAGTCCCATGGTAGCCGGTGACCAACGATTGGTTCATACACCATTTGTACCCTCAGAATACTGGAGCCCATGTGCACCATTGTTTTAGAATCAGGGTTTCCCAACTCCCGTAAGTGGATCTTTCGTGTCCACCAACCCAGTTAAAGCGCCGGAGTTTCGCCTTTTCGTCCTCTCAAGCTCGTAAACAACGCCCTCACCACTAGAAGGCAGTGAGTAGAACTTCCCTGGCAAAGGCTATATACGCGTGGCCATTTGAGAGCATTTCGAGAGGAAGAGCGGACTCTCTGAACTCTTGGCTGTACCAGGCCATCCGGGGGGGGCATATCCAACAACAATAATAATAATAGGTTATATAATCGTTAAAACCAATCATTTAACCGGATGATAAGTTACATGAATTCAAAGAGGTGAAAGTATGAAAAATTATTCAACAATGAAGTAGGTGAGTACGAATTTGTAACCAAGACCTCATATATCATTTATCAAACAACATTACATAACTTACTTGAATAAAATCATCCAATTGATTATTGATTGATATTAATGAATTTTGAACTATTGTTATAAATATTGTAAATAATTTACTTAATTTCTCTGTAATTTCATTATATAATAAATTAAATAATGGATTGTAGTCAATTAAAATGAAACATTGTAAATTATTATTATCATTATTGTCATTTAAAAGACTTTCATATTTAACGTGATTTATTAAACGATTGACCCATTCAAATGATGCTTGAAATAAACGCTAAAAATAAGGTGAACAAAATTTCAAAAAAGGTCGTTAAAATATGTTGTGTACTGATTAAACTGATTCTTATTACGTAAGATTGTTTTTACTAGAGAATTGATAGGGGGAAGATTTGTAGTTCATGTAAATCTTTATCGTGGTATTGTATCCTCTTAGTTAAATTGTTTAAATGAAGAGCTTTCATCATCATTCTGAACAAAATCTTCAGCGTCTATTTCTAGCTCAGATGACACAACAGTACCAAACGTTCTTATTGCCGGTTAAAATAATAGGTATTCACTTGCTTACTTACGCCTGTTACTTCTCGTGAAGGAGCATAGGTCGCTTACCAGCACTCTCCATTCAACCCTGTCCTTTCCATTTCCTTCCAGTTGTTATTCATCCTTTTCATATCTGATTCTATTTCCCGACGTAATGTATTTTTTGGCCTTCCTCTTTTCCGTTTCCCTTCAGGATTCCAAGTTATGGCTTGCCTCGTGATACAGTCTGGTGATTCCCGAAATGTATGTTCTATCCATTTCCATCATCTTTTCCTAATTTCCTCTTCATCTGGAAGCTGGTTTGTTCTCTCCCGCAGTATCCTGTTGCTGATGGAGTTCGGCCAATGGATGTTGAGTATCTTGCGTAGACAGCTATTTATAATACTTGTACCTTCTTGATGATGGTTGTGGCAGTTACCCAATTTTCAGCTCTGTATAGTAGAAATACCTTGACGTTCGTATTGAGGATTCTCATTTTGATATTGCTTGGAAGTTGTTTTGAGTTGCATATGTTCTTCAATTGTGGGAATTCGGCCCTTGCTTTGCTAATCCTCGCCTTTACGTCTGCATCTGAACCTTCTTTTTCATCGATGATGCTTCCCAGGTATGTGAAGGATTCTACATCTTCCAGAGTTTCGCCATCAAGTGTGATTGGCTTGATGTTCTCCGTGTTGTAAAATAATAGGTAGAAGGCCAATAATTCTTAGAATTCAGTCAAAATGTTTTTTTTTCATGTGTGTTGTAATTTTTACACATTTTAAAACATGAAAAACAGAACTTCTAATCGTCAGCTAAAATTGTCTCGATTAAATTGTTATTAGAGTAATCAGTATTGGATTGAGTGTATGAGTATGATAATGAAAATTAAAGTTCAGTCAATTCACAGGCGAAATTCATAAGGATTTATCTTAAATAAAGGTGCTTTCTTTAAAGCAATAACCATGTATTCACTAGTGATCAACTTTAAACTGAATTCTCTGAGTTCCAAATAAAAATTCAAGAGACTCAATAAGGTCCAATGTTTTTGAACACGAGACAGTTGTCACTAGTGATCGGGGAATATTCATAACTAGTAGGAAACCCAAGTTCAAAACTTCCTTCCAACTACCTCTTAGTAGATAACGTTAAGACACAGAGCACGTAAAATCAAGTCACTTAAACTGATGATTACATCTCAATCGGACTGGTAGGATGCAGTCAACACTAAGGCTTAAAAAAATTGTGTCTATTATTCAGTAGTGATCAATCGATTCAATTTATTTATCTAACGGATAATAAAACTCGACTCAAACAGCTTAGGTGTGCTATCTCAGACTGCAGGAGTAGCGTATGTTAATCCGAATACTGTAAAGCATAAGTTTCTTCAAGATTGAGAGTGTACATAGCTGATGATTGTCAACTAGCACAAAACATGGGTCTGACGTTTTCTTCCAACTACCTCCAACCAGTTAATATATCTTTGGATTAATGAAATTCAAAACGTAAGTCAACAGATGGTACTAAATCTAAGATCTTAAGATTTTAAAAATATAATAATGTCACTAAGTTATAGGATGAAAATTCAATAGTTTAAATTTCCCAGTTAAATTCAGTTTACAGTAGAGTCTGATTTTTATTTAATATTCTCAGTCGATAACTTCTATACTTTCGAATTAAGGCAATACAATAGATCTTGGATTTTTCCAATAGTTGAGATCATAAGTCAATTGAAGCTAGACCACCATGGAAAACCTGGAAGCATTGGACGGCCGTTCCGCCCTATTGTGGGACTTCTCAGCAGTGCGCATTCACTACCCCACCTCGCGGGATTCGAACCGAGGACCTAACAATAAAACTCCGCTAAATAAATCCGAACTTTAATAGACATACAATTATCATTAATTTTCGTGGAAAGCATTGGAGCTATTATTTTACAACTGATATCGGTTTGTGGTGAAAATCATCGTCAAATGTATACAGCAAACTTTTTAAACAACTGTTAGAATTGAAATGTGTCTTAACATACTACTTGAATGACTCACTTGATGTTTATGAAATTCTGTATGTAAATCTTCATTCTTTAATAGTATACTTAACTCATTTATTGTTTCATCCATATTGATAATCCATTGTAAAGATAGAATTATATTATTCGTCTTTTCATGTATTCTGTCACTCCATGAAGTCATTAAACAGTCATAAAGTTTCATCGCTTCACATCTATAAATAGAATAGTTTATAGTCTAAATTAAAATGTATTTGATTATCTCGTTGTTGATATTTCGACTGAATTTTTATTAGTCTTGGTTGGCACGTGTCCATCCGCTGCGGATTGTCTCGATATAGTTAATTATGACACAATTTAGTACAGAATAGATGAAATGTAGCTAGCAATACAGTCCATGACGAGCGTTTCGTCGTATCTTGGACTCGTCATTTGTACGTACCTGCATTCTAGAGTTCATATCTATCCCGAAACTTAAACCCAGTACCGTTCGCTTCAATTGCCACTACGTCATTCAATTAGCTGCTGAGTCTAGACAGCCAGTAGTTCATTCCATCTATTCTGGAACAGTATTTAGTAGTGATCGTAATAATTATTTGATTTAGGTAGTAGCCATTAAGAATTAGTATAAATTGAACAGAATTATTGAAAAACAAAAAGCTACTGTAAATTTATTTCATCTTTAATTGTATCCAGCCAATAGTTTCATGCGAAATAGAATCTAGACACTTTGAGTAAAACAGCGGACAAGTGGCCAGTAGATCACTGAGCCAAAACTCACTGGTTCATACCTTCAACTTATCAAACCTTTTGATAGATCATGGAGTTTATTTCCTACCAGGAAATTTAAAATACTCGGATGACATTTTCCTATACAGTTAAGATACTGACAAAATGAGGAGTCTACTAATCGCTTTAAGTAACAATACAAGTATGCTTTGGGTGCGTTTCTTTTATTCTACATGCAAAATGTTGCTTAAGGATCAGACCATGACAACTGTGAAATTAATTTTAGGGAGTGAAGTAGTTGAAGGTATCGACTACATGACTTATTTCTCAATTTTCATCCTACATGGTGGGTTGGTGTCTAACTAAATCTCTTAACAAATTTAGACTTCTTGGAGGTAAGAAGTTCAGACAAGTTTGCTGAACGAAACGTTGGAATTATTTAAATGTCAATCAATTAGATTAATTCAAATATAATTTTACATATAATGAGATTATTCATAAAACAAGACAACCGAATTCAATGACCACAATACCATTCCGTGCACTCAACTTCTACTCAAACTTTTTGTATAAAGCTTAATGATGTCAACTAGTTGTTTAAACTTTACTTGGTTAGCACAGGATTTGAACTTTTCATTGGTGAAAAATCAAGCGAATTATGCAACAAACTACTCTTCATATATATTTAAATGAAATGAGATAAACATAATTCGGATTAGCTTGACTCACTGTTGCTCAATAAGAGAGTGTAATCCCATTTGAGATGCATTTTCAATGGTAGGGAAGTAATTATGACCACTAATATTAAGATGGGATTGATCCAGATCCATACCAGATAATATCGATTGATTATAGTTAAACTGATGTTCAGGTATAAGGCCTAAAATTAAGATTGTTTGAAATTAAAAAATAAACTTTCAGGCAATTTTATTCATTTGTTAATGGCATTCTCGAGGATTGGTCTCATCTGTGGCATCACCAAAAAGTAGGAAGCACTGGACAACTGGTTCAAACTAGTACGGGATTAATATCAGAAGGGTCTTTTTGGATATTATAGTAATTTTAATAATTGAGATCATGAGTCAATTGAAGCTAGACCACCATGGAAAACCTGGAAGCCCTGGATTCCTTATCCCTCCGCATCCACGAGTCCGTCAGAGATCTAACCCAAAAACTTTAGTCTCACAACGAACATCTAACCATTCGACTTCTTGGTTGGAATCTCGTCGTCGCTTGATATAGCTAATCGGCTGGATTTATGTATCAATGGGACCCTACTCACTTTTCTACTGATTATACTCTCGCTTGGTCATAAAAAATGCACGACTTAATAGTCGAATTCATTTGCATCAGTACTATCAAATGTAGACCATATCAATTAAATACAATGATCACAGATTGTGATTATCTTTCAGATGTAAATCATGAAATAGTTAACTGAACTCAGCACAATATTTAATAAATTCATGAATCCAAATTTTATTGTTTGACAGGTGCTATTCTCTTTCCAACTTCTCTCCTTGATAGCATACCAACTTACGATAAATAGTGTTTGGGTATTCATGATACATGCTAAAAACATTTTTTTAATGAAGATTCACAGACTCATTATAAGTCCTGGAAAATCTATAACTATATTTCCATTTAATTCATTGTTACTTAAATTTATTTTTCTGTTCCATTTTAGCATCCTTTTAAGTTGCCTCATATATTTTTTGACATATTTGTTAGTATCAACTTGAAACAATGCATTAATTTTTAGGTTTTTCAACTATTGTTATCTTGTCTAATCTTCGGTGTTGATCAAACTATATTGATCAGATTTTCAGTGCGGCCACCTAAACTAAGTGACTCTACCTAGAGATCCATTTTATTTTTGTGTTACTTGATTGGAACAAATAGAAAGTGGTTGTGGATCTACATTTTTTTACTAGTAGTCACTTCTCAGCACAACATGCTAGTAATCTGACTATGACATATTAAGATGTGATTTCTATTAGCTGAAAGGGTAACAATTTCGTTCGACTGAAATGAAACGTAAGTTTAAAAGCTTTCTTTTGACTGTCCTCAATCAGTGAACAAAAGTGAGTTGTACGAATTACCTTGCTCACAAACACTCCATACAAAACTAATTAAATATATCGTTACGATGAATTTATTTATGTAGTCCACCTTAGAAAGCCACAGTAAACTGATAATTTCATTACATTAAATAGTATTAAAACTGCGGACAAATCAGTTTTCGTACAAATGATACTATTGAAGGAAAGAAAAATAAAGCAAAACTTTTAACCAAAACATTCATGTAAAATGGATATTCATTAAAATTTATGAAGCAACATAAAATCCATAATATTTTTTTAGTCTAATATGCTTATAACATTAAAAAACCCACCATCCAGAAGTGGCTCATATAATCTTGTATGAAGACGAAATGAGCGAAGCCTAACTCATCGTTAACTAAAAGTCAAGATCTATGCTTCACCAAAAACCCAAATACCAAGTAAACAAGTGTAACACATTCCATTTTGTCGAAGAGTTTTTATGTATAATAGGGTATATATACCTTCGGAGGGGCACTCGTGGTCTCAGTCAGTCAGTAACAATGTAGAACTTCATACGTACGTACATCAGTTGAAGTTGCCATACCAAATTAGCACAGAGGTGCAATTGTCGATTCAAATCCCATGGTGATAAAGGTAGTAAAAGTATAAGCAGTAATAGGAAAGATTAGGGTTTGAAGATGTTATTCAACGAGTATAATCCAGTGAAATAAATTTGGGAAGAGAATAATAAGAAATGGACATGAAGAATTCAGAAGATCAGAATTTGCGAGAACACAAAGAGTGGATGCACGTGCTCCATTGCAAACGATTTTGAGCCATGTCATTCAAGGTCTCTAACCATCAGTTGCTATCATCTTGCAGATTGCAATCAGGTAGTCTACATCTACCAACATGGCTCAGTCCACTTGTCAGTGACTTCATGGATTTGTGACATGTTTTGGTCTGGCCGCCATTAGTTTTCTTCCAACCTACTCCTACAACATAAAACATCGTACGTCGGAGCAGTCGGTGGTTGGGCATACGTAACACGTGTCTCATCCATCTCAACTGATGGAGTTTCACTATTTCATCAATTGATTTGCCATCATCACCTAGTACCCATTTTTTTCTAACAACTACATTACTTAGTCGGTGGTCCCAGGATATAAGAGCAATGTTTTGAAGACACCTATGATCGAATACTTGTAATCTACGAATATCACTTTCATAATGTTGTGGCCTATATCTAGGGGTGAATGGACAAAGTAAATGTATTTCAACGGTCTAATTAGAACATATGAAAGATAAACATGCTCCATCATTTATCTGAGTATTTGTCAAAAGTTGGACGAATAACTGAACAGAAACTGGTTATATACATATTAGATGTTCAAATTATGCTCAAAATAATCTCAGCAAATGAACTTTAATAATAACTAAGTCGTATTATCAGACATATTCAGTTATGTTTACTTTTTATTTCTTACCATAAAGAAACTAGATTTTTATTTACATTATCAAATATGAAATAGAAAAACACAAATAGAAATGAACACTTTATTGATTAACCTTTTACAAATTCTGTATAACTTGGTAGATAACAATTAACCATATCACGAATAGATACATTGGTTACTTCTAAACCATTTGGATTCATTCTATTCCATGAAATCATAGTTGTATGTTTTAAATAATTTCTATTCATTAAATTAGAATTTTTATAAAACATTTGAATAATAGAATGAATATCAATTTGATTATCAATAATTTCACAAATATTATCAATTTCTTTCTCTTCATTGAAATAGATTTGAGTAAGTTGATTTTCTAATATTATTTTGTTTAAATGTAATGATTCTTTGAATTGTTCAAATGTTAAATTGAAAATAGTTACCATAGTGATAGATGGTGGCCAAAGAAGTAATTGACTCGATTCTTTAATAACATGAAGATTTGATATGAATATAAAGGTGGGTTGTTGTTGTTTTTTTCAAAAGGAAATAGACAAAATAGGATTTATTAACATAGTTTAATATAATAATAAGAGTTTGTGTTATCTTATTACTGATGTTGAGGTATGAAGTTTATTTAGTTTTTTTGTCAGTAAACATGCATCCTGAAAGGATTAACTCTATATTAACCTCTTTAGCTATATATTTATATTAAGGCTACCTCTACAAATAATGTGTTGATGCTTGAAATGACAGCTATTGAGTTTCAATATGGAAATCAATAGGTGGGATGCGTTTCGTCTTATTTGGAACTCATCATCATGTCTCATTAGTGTTAATGTTCATTTTGTAACTCAAACCCAATAATTAGTGCTTTAAATATCAACACGTTTATTGACAAGGCAGAAAATATGAATCTACCAAAACTTGTAACTAAAGATGGTCCTCAGGGGATGCATGTATGTTAACATAGATTAATCCAAATTGGGTCCTTAATTTTAAAAACAAAAAATTGCAAACCGTTACTAGTTAATTTGTAAACATCTTGAATGAATAATCCTGTACTCGTTACGATACTTAAAGGTTCTTCACACGGTTATGTTGTGTACTTTTAATTACATCATAGATTGACCACTTTCAAACCTATATTCTGTAACTAAGAAAACAATTTTTGGGACGTCTGAGAGTAGTACTCTAGTTTATTTCTTGACAGCATAATTTAAGTTATTTGTATGATATGGTTTGTTCCAAGTTAAAAATCTAACAAACTTATGACCGGTGAAGTTAAATCATGTTAAAATTGCATAAGCGATGAGAGACAGCGGATAGAAAACCTTCGACATGCGTGACATATTAGTTTGCAGTTTTCAGCAGGCTGTCCGCGCAATCTTGATACGATTAGTGCTACCCGATGGGATTTAAAACTGCTCTATCAAGCTTACCATGCTAATACGTTAGTTACCATTGTCTTATTAGGGCCTTTACTGATCTGCTGACTGATCCCAACCACATAATATCAAAACATAGTGTACACAATGTCAAGTAACTTAGACTAATTGTTATACCATAACTTGATCAATCAGCACTAAGTAACTTGATAAATGTGACATTGATTACTACACAATAATTCGCTAATGTAAATGTTGAGGTTGATATAGTTACTATCCGATTACAATAAACTGATTATCTATCCGTATCAAGAATTAACTAAAAGCGAAAATATAGACCATTGTATTCTAACCTAACGGTATATTTAAAAGTATTGAGTTTTATCCCGAGTACGGTTGTATATCTGTTCTCATTTCTAAAAACCTTCAAACTTTTTACATATTCTACCAGTTTTCTAGCGGCCTCTCAGTTAAAACATACCAATTGATGACAACAAAAATCTATCTTTAGAAATAAAACAAACTTAGACAATTTGAATTAAAGTAAAATTCATTCCCTATTAATGGATAGTTAATGTCAGAAGGGGTTTTGTGGAGATTTTAGTAATTTCAATAGTTGAAATCATGAGTCGATTGAAGCTAGATCATCATGGTAAACATGGACAGCCGTTTCGTCTTATCTTGGGACTCCTCAGCAGTGCGCATCCAAGATGCCGCCCACCGCCAGATTCGAATTCAGGACCTATCAGTCTCGCGCACGAGCGCTTAACCGTTAGACCACTGAGACGGCACCCAACGGTGTTATTGTCTAACTTCAACCAATCCACGAAGCTGCGTCACCGTACACCATTGTCTTCAGTGAGTTGATATCTCACAACAGACCTGGTTGAACTCCAATGGTAATAGCTTCTCACTAGAACTCCAGGAAATGTCTCTTGAAGTCAGTCACTAGTGAGTAGATGATTATTATCAGAAGGGGTTTTTTGGAGATTACAATAATTTCAATAGTTGAAATCATAAGTCAATAGTTAAGGTTCATATATTGGATACTTTTAACTTACCCTCAGATTGTTTTAATAAAACAGGATAAATAACTAAACGAAAATTTTTCACAATTATATCTTCTTTAATATTCTCTCTTTGTTTATCTTTCTGTTCTATACAGTTCAAATTTAATTCATCATAAATATAGTTTTGTATACTTGATTGAAATTTATATAAAAGATAACTTGCCAGTCGATAACGGATACAATGTAATACATTTGGAAAATTATCCAATTGGTTACGTAATTGTTCTAAATCATTCTTTATTACTAAACTTTTTTTCCATGTTTCAGTCATCGGTATAGTTTGATTGATTTCTCTTTGTTTAAAATGAAGAATACAACAGAAAGAAGTTATTTATATGTCAATAAAGAATAATTTAAAAGGTGTTTTATAACGGAGAATTCAATTATATACTGTGGTGCGTGCTACTTATATTGATATAAGTAGTATATGGCGCGAGTCAGGAATGTAATGTCTGGCAGCAGAAGATTGGGAAGATCAAGAAAGGAAGAACGGGAATAGAAAACAATTAGTATGAGGACGCAAGAACAATGAAGTTCGAGACAATTATTGAACATTTTGCAAATTAAGTATTATAGTATGGCTTTTTTTCTATTTTACCAAGTAACTCTGTAATTTTGTGCTAAGTAATAATTCGATTTTCCCCACCCATGTTCTGTTCACTACAATACTACTGCAAATCTAGGAATTTATAGAACATAAGTATTTAATGAGTTTTTGTACATTGAAAGTTGAGATCACAAACAAATCTAAGTTGGACAACCATTGAAGACCTTGAAGTAGTGGATAGTTATTTAATATTAGCATGAAACTCCTAAGTAATGTTCATTCTTGATGAACTCACAGGGGATCAAAATTAGACCTTTCAGTCTTGTGCGTAAACTCGTAACCTCTAGACCACTAATTACAACACATTTATGTATAACTCCAAATTCAATCAATCCAAATATTTCCGGCTATCTTTCATTGTCACTGGTAGATATTTGTCTCACACTCGAGTTCGAGTCAGAAGTCATGACCAGTGGAGCTCAATCATATCAAATTGGAATCAGTTATCTTGAGAAGACAATGAATAGTTTGGCTTTTGATAAACAATCATCACTTCGTAACACTATTTATAACGAGCAGTCGATAATAATAATAATTCTTTCATCATAACAATATTAGTGAGTCTTATTTAATTCAAGTGGACAAAGTAATGAAATTAATAGTATGTAATGATCAACTTACTTAGAGTTCCAATTTAATTCATCTTCTTTATAACGTATTAGTTTAGCAAGAGCATATCTTGCAAATTTTAACGCAATACATATACAGTTTGTTACATGTGACATTAAAATAGTATTGTAACGTATTTTCGGTTAATGTGAGCACAAAATTGTACCATATTCAATGGACTGTACAAAATAAAAAATCTTAATAAGAAGAACATAAATACTAAGACATAAACGAGAAATCCTAATTATTATGTAGCTACAATGAAATTACTTTTTGACCTGTAGAAAGGAGGTTTTAGAATTATATACGCAGATAAATAAATAGATACTAGTCATTTATTATGTGTAACAAGTCGAGGAAACTACAATTTATGGACGAACCGATGAAATTAAGGATAACACCTATTTCCTAATCCTAACTTCTAATACTAAAACCTAACCGTCTTTGAACCCAAACAAGTAGATGAATATTCTCATGATCATTGTAGCATCGCTTAAAAGGTCATCCATCAATTATTGTCTCATCAACAAATCTTACTCCATGATTTCATTTTACATTAGTGCCTACACAAAAAAGAGAGGAGAGAGTTGGACTAGTTGGGCTAAATTTTGGTAGGTGGATACTGAGGATCAACCTACAGGGGTTAAAGAACTATGACTCCAGACCAGTGATCCACATTAGGCACAGGTTTCTAAATAAACGAATGACATATGAGTCCACTTTGGTCAAGTCAAACATTCATAGATCCCGTAGAAGAATCATCTCCTCCGACTAGGTAACATAGAGCAGTAATGCACCCTTCACGTAACAAATGATAATCACTAAACACTACGATCTATCATATTCACAATAAAAGTTTATCTTATTATTAAGATAAAATAATCATTCACATAACTTACCACGTGCTATTCGGAAAGAATTTCAAAGTATCCAGAGAATCAAAGAGTCTACAAATAATGAATAAGCAGAAGAAGAAGAACTAGTAACATACACAGACTTTAAAAATGTGAAAATCAAAAGAGTGCATAACTCTTTAATGCTAGACATACACAAAAAAAAATCATGAATAGAAAATGTATGAGGTAACCTATTGAACACTGAACTATTTTACTAAACAGAATTCAGTAATTCATATCTATATAGGATTAAAACAAATCAGGAAATAAAAATGTAGTATAGTTACAAAAAATAATACTCAGTGGAGAGGGTTTGTAGCTCAGGTGGATGATTTTGGTGGAGTTTTGTTCTCTGAGCTAGATGGTTTGGTCGTGAAAACTTTCCATTATTAAAAAGATTATGATAATAAATATATGAAATTTTTTGATTGAGATCATGAACCGATTAATGTTAGACCACCATTGAAAACTTGAAAGCACTGGACAGCTGTTTCGTCCTATTTTGGGACTCCTAAGCAGTGGAGCTAATCCGTGTCGGGTAGAGAGAGGTATCTACATCAGAACAATGGAAGATGGCCGTGCAATTTCGTGGATTGGTTGAGGCTAGATATCAACACCATTGGATGCCGACTTAGTAGTCCGGAAGTTAAGTGTTCGTGTGCGAGACGGAAAACCCTGGGTTCGAATCTCGTGAGGGTTGGGGTTATGGATGCGCACCACTGAGGAGTCCCACAGTAGGACGGAACAGCAGTTCAGTGCCTCCAGGTTTCTAACAGTGGTCTGACATTAATCGTTTCTTAATATGTAAATTATACTCATCATAAATTAATATTCGTCCAAAAGTAATATTGAGTACAGGAAACACTAAATAATTATCTAATCTTAGTTTATTAATAGTTTTAAGTGCTCTATTTCAATCTTTTTGATGAATCTAACTCAGAACTTGGAATGTGTTACTAATCAATAATTAATTTATAACTCAGTGACCTACCTTATTTGCTTCATTTACTAATAACATACTGATATTTCATGCAATGAGTTCCCTTAATGAATGTAAATAAAGCCAGAATGAACATGGATGCAGAAGAATATGAATTCATTATATTTCGTGGTTTCTCATCAGCTGCTTACAACCAAATATGTAGTAGAATTTTACATTGAGGTAAGATATAGTGTGGAGTAATATATATATATATATATATATATATATATATATATATATATATATGCAAGAACAGGTCAGAAGTTATTATGTGTTCAAATCAAGGAAACATTAAGGATGGGTAATGTAATCGTTGAGTGAAGTTCAGAGACAAGATAAATTATGTGGTAATTTTAGAAGTAATGAAGGATGCATGGAATTAAAAAAAGTGATAAGATGGGTTACGTAATAATTGAATAGGATTTGAAGTGTTTACATAATTTATGGGAATCAAGTGAGTGGAAATGTATGAATGAAGGGGAATTCGGTAATGGAAGAGAAATATAACAAACTAAACGTTAACAAAATAAAACTAATGACCGAAAAATTGAATTACTAGGGTAGTAATGGGTTTATTACTGTTTCTTTTTGAATACATAGGTCAGGTTTAAGTTTTTATCGCGATCGCTTCCGCGAAACGGAGAAGCCGAACTTCTTTGTCTGCTAATAATTTCAAAAGCATAAAGGATGTCAGTGATATGCCCGGTGTCAAGTAAATGCTGAGCTATTGCATTGTTGAGAGCCCTTGTCCCTCACAATCTCAATTTATTTAGGACATGCTCAGAAATGAGAACACGTAATCTTCTCTCGGTTCTTCCAATGTATGTGCTTTGGTACGTACATGTAAATTGGTAAATGCAGTCGGAGCTACTGAGAAAAGAGAACCTGTCGATTTTATTTTGTTTGAGCGAGTAGTTCGTTTCCCATAGCGTCGTCAGTTTTGCTGCTGTGTAGGTCAGTTTCAACGCGGAATTTATTCTGCAATTAATTATTTCAGTGATTACGTCTCGTTTAGAGCGTAAGTATAAGAAGCAGATTTTCTTTCCTACTCTACCATACTTTACCCTAGGGTTGGTCTTTGCATATTTCTGGATGAAGTTCGACGAATATGCACTTTCACGTAGACAATTTGTGATGAGAGCAATTTCATCTTCCAGGTATTCCTTTGAGCAAATTTGCGTGCGCAGTCGAAAAGGGTTCGAACAATACCCTTTTTGTAACTCATTGGACAGAAACTGTAGTAATTGAGATAAACTCCACTCCATGTATTTTTCGGTAATGTGCCATCTGATGTTCGTCTGACTCCAATATCAAAGAAATTGAATTTACCTTTGTACTTCATGTTCCATAGTAAAATCTATATCCTTGTGTGCTTTATTAAACAGATTAAGTAGGTTCATGGAATGCTTATGATTGTTTCAGACGAGAAATGTGTCGTCAGTATATCTACAATAGAGTGTAGTTCCATAGATTATGTGCTTGAGCTTCTTCTGTTCAAGGCTTCCCAGAATTGGACCCAAACGGCTACCCATGGTTACTCCATCAATTTGGCTGTACAACACATTGTTGAAGTGAAATTTTATGTTTTTGGTACGCAGAAACAGGAGCTGTTTAAATTCATGGATTGGTAAAGGCAGAAGTTCAGGATATTCACATATGATATCTGCCGTTTCTCCCGAGGGGATCTTTGTGAAGAATGACGAGACATCAAACGAGACTATGAATTTATCAGAAGCAATTAGACTATCAAGCTTTTGTACAAATTCAAAACTATCCTTCAGACTGTAGGGTGCTAGTTTCTTAAGGATTGGTTCTAAACACCTTGTCAGCCAGCTGGCGAGTTTATGGAAGAGTGATCTGGTTATGGATAATATTGGTCTTATCGGGATGTCGAGTTTGTGTTTTAGGTAGGCCGTATAAGTATGGTAATTGTGATCCTTTTGGTTTGAGTCCGTTGTATGTATGATTATCTATTACATTTTTCTTCAAGAATTCTCTCAAATTTTTTAATAGACGCTTCTCAGTCGCATCTGTTAGGTCTTTCTGGGTATTATCGACGATAAATTTAGTGGAATCATTTAAAATGAACATTACTTTCCCAATGTATTCATCTCTGTTTACAGTGATTACACCGGAACCCTTATCTGGACGAAGTGGCAATATTGTTTCGTCTTTCATAAGTTTTTTCAATGCTTGCTGGTGATATTTAGTCAACACCTTAAATTTTGGGACTGGTTTCGTAACGTACTGACTTGTAATATCCACTAATTTCTATTTCAACTGACTTTGTTTTTCGTCATTCATGGGTTTAAATTTCAAATTACCATCTACTGTAAGTGAATCTCATGAAATTCTCCGAGTGATGCTTCTCTAATTTTATCCACGGTCATAGATTCATTTGACAAGCAAATTTCAGACCACTTCATTCAACATTCAGTTTGGAATCGATCATACTTCGAACGGCCCATGGTAATTGACATTAAAAGTGTTGAGTGAGGCTCCATTTAGACATTGTGTGTAACTACAAAAGTAGTCCTTTAGATTAAAGCTCTTGAACTGTCAATTTGTAATCGACCAGTTGCATACTACTAGATTTATCTTAAAAGTTCGAATGATTGTACATTTTCAGTTTGTTTGTATCAAACGGGATTGTTTGAGAACATTCTGTAGTCATTCGGTTGTCAACTATCTTCGAATTCGGTTTGTTGATCGGCTGCTGCTGCGACAAACTTCTCCGTATTTCATGTTCCTATCCTTCTTAATCGTATAATGCGTTGTGTTTGTTGTATTGACACTGAGAACTATTCGTGAGTATGAAGTTTGTACAGCACAAATAACCAAGTCAGAAACTATACACACTATCTAATGCTATATTCTATATAACAATAACCGCATACAAGTTGCGAATGTCCGAGATTTATTTATTGGTCAATAGAGGGAGTCAGCAGGTGACCTATTTGTAGAATGCACACAAATTTGCAAATCTTTCCCAATCTTCGTTTCTCTCTCCCAGACAGTCCATGTCGTCCCATGATATCTTCATTTCCGGTGTTTTGTCTTCCGACTTTGGCGTTTAGATCTCTCATCAGAATGATGAGGTCCTTTTTGGGCACTTCTCTATGAATGATTGCAGCCGCTCGTAGAATTGGTCTTTAATGTCGTAGTCGCTATCAGCAGACATTATTCCCAATTTCCCTTTTTTATCAAGTGATTATTACCACAAAACCACAGTTTTCTTGCATACATCTGCCTTGCTATTTTAATTATTGATATTTACTAATTGGGTTATATGAAGTTATTCTCCAAATATCCACCGATAGTTATTAAGATTTTTTAGATGTTTATCAGAAGGGGTTTGTGGAGATTTTAGAAATTTCACAGATTGAAATCATGAGTAAATTGAAGCTAGACCACCATGGAAAACATGGAAGCACTAGACGGCCGTTTCGTCCTAGTATGGGACTCCTCAGCAGTGCGCATTCACGATCCCACACCCCATGAGATTCGAACCCGGGACCTATCATTCTCACGCCAAGAGCTTAACCAACTAGACCACTGAGCCGGCATCTAATCATATACACATTTTCCTGTATGTAAAGCAGAAAAATGATATATGAAGTTCCTCTATATGTCTTTAAAATCTACGGCTTCTCGAATGCTAAAAAGGTTGAAAATAATAGTTTAGAGGTCATCAGATTGCTCCTAGTTATAATTTAGTGCCAGAATTAGGGATTTAGGACTAGGGTAATGAGTCCATTTAAGTTTTATATACAATCTATAAAGGAAGAACCAATCTTTTAAAACTTATTTTTACCGAATGCTGACAAAAAATTCTTTCGATGGTTTTAAACGTTCTACGAAACATACTTAGACATCCCTGCCGCTCTCTTAACATGATATGAGATCAAATTCATTCATTCTTAAATTTTATGTAAAATCTGAAAATCACTTATGGTGTAAAAATCCCTCTGCATAACTTAGCACAGATACATGTCCCATAAAAAAGACTATCAATAAAATAGGAATTAAGATATATTCGAACATATAATTCAGGGAAAATTATAAAAATGTCGGGTTTCACTTATTTAAAAGGTATGTGGTACTGTTTGTGCGGTGTAGAATGAAAAGCTACTACACTTTACTTTATTCTTAACCAATGTTTAATAACGTTTTGTAAATCTTTAAACATCCAATAGAAATATTTTTCATCTATACACTTACTTTTGAACTATCTGAAATAATCGAACATATAAAGGATTTGCAAGTAGACAATTATTTAATAAAATATTACGTATCCGTTTGAATTTTCTTCTTCTCGTAATTTGACGCCAGCTGAAATTCGAAATATATATGAGATATTATTAACTTCGTGTTAGCACCAGATAAAATCATCACATAATAAATGAATATCATTACTGGACTATTCTGATTAGTCTGAGAGTGGACATTAGGATACTGGAATATTAAGTATATTATATGATTTTATCTTATGCTTGAGACTCTGCAAAGTTGAAGATCTTTAAATGATGGGATATGACGACCCGATTCATGAGAGAGAGATTCGACATGAAAAAAAGAATATAAATAGATCCCTATTTATGTTAGGAACAAGCATTAAAAATGAGCCATAGAAGGGTGGTTGTGTAAGGAAAGAATGTACATAGTTCAGGTCTCAGATCGCTCGATATTTTGGGCCAATAATTAGTTGAATACAGTTTGACAAATTCATCTAACGAAAAATCCTGTACAACGTCAAGCATATACTTATAATTTTATCTAATTTGCCAATGAAACCCATATTTTTCAAATTCCAGCCCATAAATGAAGAATCAAGATACCCTTGTAATTCATTGTCTTCCTAAAATACTGTGGTCACGACGCTCGACTTAAATAGGAACATTAAACCTGAGGTAGACTTATATTTTCAAGTGTTGTTTGTAAACAAATAAAGTGGATCCCGGTACTTAATGTATGTTTTCCTAGTAAACCTTACTTACTTACTTAATTACGCCTGTTACTCCCAATGGAGCATAGGCTGCTGACCAGCATTCTCCAACCTACTCTGTCCTGGGCCTTCTTTTCTAGTTCCATCCAATTCTTGTTCATTTTTCTCGTGTCTATTTCCATTTCCTGGCGTAGTGTGTTCTTTGGTCTTCCTCTTTTCCTTTAACCTTGAGGATTCCATGTGAGGGCTTGCCTTGTGACGCAGTTGGGTGATTTCCTCAATGTGTGTCCTATCCACTTCCAGTGTTTCTTCCTGATTTCTTCCTCCGCTGGGATCTGCTTTGTTCTCTCCCACAGTACGTTATTGCTAATAGTGTCTGGTCAACGGATCCGAAGTATTTTGCGCAAACAGCTGTTAATAAACACCTGTATCTCCTGAATGATGGCTTTCGTAGTTCTCCAGGTTTCTGCCCCATACAGTAGAACTGTCTTGACATTTGTATTGAAAATCCTGACCTTGGTGTTTGTTGACAGTTGCTTTGAGTCCCAGATGTTTCTAAGTTGTAAATATGCTCCTCTTCCTTTGCCGATCCGCGCCTTCACATCTGCATCAGATTCACCACCGTGTTCATCAATGATGCTGCCCAAATATGTAAAGGTTTTTACATCTTCCAAATCTTCTCCGTCAAGTGTGACTCGGTTGTTGCATGTTGTGTTGTATCGGAGAATCTGGCTTTTCCCTTTGTGTATGTTGAGACCTACTGCTGCTGAGGCTGCTGCCACACTGTCGTCTTCTCCTGCATCTGTTGTTGCGTTTGGGATAGAAGGGCCAGATCATCTGCGAAGTCTAGATCGTCCAACTGCATCCTAGATGTCCATTGTATCCCGCGCTTCCCTTCAGACATTGACGTCTTCATGATCCAGTCGATCACCAGGAGAAAGAGAAAGGGTGAGTAAGCAACCTTGCCTGACACCGGTCTTCACTTCGAACGACTTTGTCAACTGTCCTCCATGCACAATTTTGCAGTGTAATCCATCATATGAGTTCTGTATGATATTGACTATCTTCTGAGGCACGCCGTAGTGTCGAAGAAGTTTCCATAGTGTTGTTCTGTCCACGCTATCAAATGCCTTTTCGTAGTCAATGAAGTTTATGTAGAGTGATGAATTCCATTCAATTGATTGCTCCACAATGATCCGTAGAGTTGCGATTCGGTCTGTACACGATCTATCCTTACGGAATCCTGCCTGTTGGTCACGAAGTTGGGTGTCTACGCAGTCCTTCATCCTGTTTAACAATACCCTGTTGAAGACTTTTCCCGGTATTGAGAGAAGAGTGATGCCCCTGTAGTTATCACAATTGCTGAGATCTCCTTTCTTTGGTATTTTGACCAGAAGTCGTTCTTTACAATCTGTTGGTACTTGTTCCTCATCCCAAATCTTATTGAAGAGAATGTGGAGTATCCTTGCAGTTACCGCTACGTCTGCTTTCAGTGCCTCTGCTGGAATGTTGTCTGGTCCTGCTGCTTTGCCACTCTTGATTTGTCTGATGGCCATGCTGATTTCTTCAATTGTTGGTGAGCCAACATTGATTGGGAGGTCCGTGGGTGCTGCTTCGATGTTGGGTGGGTTCAGTGGAGCTGGTCGATTCAAGAGTTCTTCGAAGTGTTCTACCCACCTGTTTTGTTGTTCTTCAATGTTGGTGATTACCTTGCCTTCCTTGCTTTTCACTGGTCGTTCTGGTTTGCGGCGATTTCCAGAGAGTTTCTTTGTTATGTCATATCCTAGTTAACCTAATCAGTCATAATTTATGCTACGTAAAATTTAAAGCATGAGACTTTTTATCAATTTTAGTGAGTTAAGTGGACTAAAATATGACACTTCTTATCATCTGCAGACTTCAGTGTTCATTTAACTTACGTGAAAAAGGGTTTCCAAGCTGAAAGGTAGCAAAAATGTGGGATTTTTCTTTAAAGCTTCGCATAAAACTGCTTCTGAAAACCATTCTGTGAGACTTAAATGCTCCTGTTCAGTTCCAGTCGCGACCAGTATACCGAATGTACTGAATATATAATGTGGTTCATCATTCTGCAGAGAACAATATAGATTGTAAGAGTAGATTTTATCTACGTTAACAATAAATTTCTCTTACAATACATAATTTTTCCAGACGACTCAAAGTTAAACCTTTGCATTCAGCCTTAAATTATTAATCTTTATATTATTACTTTTTAACTCCATGCAATACTCTGACATTTACCTGGAAGATCTCTAGATAGCAGGATAATCTCTTGAGAGTTAAAGGTTACTCTTATCAGATCGTTTACAGAAAATGGAGGTGGAAACCGTGACTCTAATTATTTCCATTAGCCCGAATAAAAGTGTATATAAACTTGGACATGTTAACGTTATCTGAAATAAAAATTATATGCCCTTTCATGCTTGAGATATCTACGTTTCTTCGTCGAGACTCTTTCCTCAATATTATTGTAAACTTCTCATTATGCTGAATAAAGCTTTTAAAATCCGATTGTTTAGTGATTCTAGTGTTGAACTATCGTATCTTCCAACCATAAGATTACTTTCTGTTGTTTTATTTCACAAATTTAGGAAACGTTTCAGTGATAACACTTGCAAATTTCGTCATCTCTGTTTTATTTGAACTTAACGTCATGTTATTAGACGATAATTGTTGTTATAAAGAACCTTCATTTATTCTCTATATTCGATCGATTTATCCATTAAAGGTATTATTTGGCTCGTCTCAAAAGTTTTATGAAGTTTTTTTAGTGACTGTTGCATAAAAGTGACTAGAAAAAGAACCATTTAGCATTTTGTAGAATTGATTGGATTTCAGGCCAAGTTGTAGATCATTAGGAAATGAAAGGATTACAATAATCCAGAGGAATACTACCTTTTAGCAACAAATTGTTTCCTTAAAAAAATAAAGACGTGAGAAAGTTAAATAGATTATTTGAATATAAAAATACCGCTTAAATTAGCTCATAGAAGGGTTTTCAAGTCTTTATTTGTCTTGTCACCGCCTTCCTGGATGTTCTCAATTCTTAATTCTTTATTTGCGTATTCGACATTAATATGAGAACAAAATGATGTATACCCATAAATATTCCTAGCGTTTTAGATTTGAGTAAAACTATGAATGAAATCCCTATCATACTTTATGATTAGTAGTAGCAACAGACTTGACACTGACTTATGATGCACATTACAATCATGCACTTTAACCCAGAAACTGGTCATGAAGTATTTCGTTATTACAACAATCAGTAAACAAATCATATAACATCCCCAATATCTCAGTTGAAAGGCTTGAGAATCCAAACAAAGCTTTACCTGAGATGATTTGTTGTGTATCTATAAGACACAAATGAAAGCACCTTTCATATCATTATACTTACCAATTCCATATACCAGATTCAAAAAATTGGCAATTAATAAAGTAAATGGATCTAAGAATATGCTCCATCTTTTATCTTAGATATATTGCGGTTGTAAGCTGGGCAATGCAAAGGCGTAAACAGAGATACAACTGGTATGAATCATAATCCCATAAATTCTAAGAAATCAGTTTTGGATTGCAGTTTAAGTATTTATTTATAATAATAGGTAAATAATAGGTAACTTGAAAAACCTAGAATCGGCTTTTCTGGTGTAAACTTCACGATCTATTAAGATTATCTCGACTACATTTATAGATATTCTACTAACTAAAATGATACATTATTATTTAGTGGCCCGTGATTCTCGACTCCATTTTAGATTGTATGGATGTTTGTTATCGCCTTTTCTCGTATATCATCGTCGACTTAAATCGCGTTATCCAATAACGGAATTAAATAAGTCGAATAACGAGAATTGACTTGAGAATACATATATTTCGTACATGAAGCGAATGAAACATAGTAAAGCAAAATGACACGTATGGAAGATGGCTGGGAAGCCAACTCCACTTCAAGCCGGGCATTACTCAATATTTATAGGCAGACAAAATAAACTACAGACATGTGATGAGTCATGGGACATGAAGTGTACACACATATACGCTCATACGAAAACAGTGAAGGCTAATAAGCGAATAATTAACAAGGTCAAAATATGACTCAAGTAGAATGAATAGAATGGAATGTCCGAAAACTAGAATAAGATATATTATGGGCTAAAACTAATGACTAACACTACAATTACTCCTTAATGATATTTACTAAATTCCAGCACTCAGTTGATCACTGAAAAGACCAGCTGGTGGCATACGTGTAGTCTTTGTTATTCATAGCGCTGATAGGAAGAACAGAAAACCAATACTGTTTCCGTGTTTATCGTGGCGGTTGAAACCTTTCCCACATGTACTTCAATAAATCTTTATGGTTGGAGAACCTTCTGAAATGTGCATGATGAGGAGGTCTTTTAAGTAACTTGTTGTACTAAAACCAGTTAGTATGATCCAAGTGATTGGCTTAAGTCCGTAAACTGTGACGGACTTCTGTACGCAAAATTAACTTGCATCTAGACTTCATGTTATAAATGCCCTAAAATATTCTAAGAAAAAAATTTGTCCATTTACCCTTGGTCTTAAAATAGGTTCTAGATCATATGGTGATATATTTCTGCTCTCGAGGTTTTTTCTGGTGAAGTACATAAACTCATAAACTCCTATTTTTCTGCAGACTGAAAAGTAGACGATTGCATCAAAACCATTATTTGGGCGCATATTCTCAATTTCTTTTGAAGATGTTTCGGATTTATTACTTGACAAATTCTTTATGTATTCATTAAATGCTCTGTATTTCGAGTTACGGAATGGAATTTTTTGTAAAAGATTTTCCTGTCAGAAGATAATACACAGTTTATTTCAGTAATTTACCCATGAATGATCTTCCTGTCCTAACAAACTAAATAATGAACTTTGAATACTCTTTGTTTTACTGCTATCGACAGAAATCTATTATGTGGGTCAAAAGAAGCACACAATTACTGATTTCTCGTCTTGAAAATTACTGATACCGCAGTACCATGAAGGTAAAAGTGGAATAGTGACAGATTCACTATCGTACACCATATTCGATTCTGTGGAGCATGTAGTTAACACGTACGAAAACATTTCAGAAAGTTCAACAAAAATAGTTCTTAAACGTAATGTTGAGTTTGACGATCTATCTCCTGATTGGTTATCAAGTGAAATTTGAAGATTCCTCATAGATCGATTGGCGAAATATCTGAACTATAAAAAACTATAAGTTGATGGGGTGGAACCCACAGTTTACCTCAGCCTCATCTTTTACTGATTGCACAAAATCCAAGTTTGTAGTCACAAAAGAGTATAAATCTTCCCACAAATTAATACTTTATTCGTTAATTTATAAAATTACAATGAATAAGAAAAATTGAAATAATTACCTATCTCCTGCCAAAACTTGCATAAATAGTGATCTTAGCATTAACCTTTTGTCGAGATCTGATCTAAGGTAGTCTTTGTTCGTTTTATTGAGAAGTTCAACAATTTCCATCGTTTCCATTAACAAACATGTGCAGAATTCAAAATAGTGAAATAGCGTAGCCAATAACAATTATACTATAGCTGTGTGTAGTGATTTTAAACAAAACAGTCTGAACAATCATTTTTCGAAAGAAAGAAACACAAAGGTTCTGATTCATCCAACAGAAACTGATATGCATTTTAAAATAAATTTATGGTTAACCAATATGAAGTATTACAAAAAACGGAATGAGCGTTTTACGAACAAATATTTTATTCCTAACGTGATCTGGATTTCTCTCTTTGTTTCCCGAGACCTTATCCAATGATCCTTCCTGAGCTCAAAGTCCAGCCAGTTACTTTTGTTTTTGGTTTTTATCCGACTGGATTTCAATTGTGGTTTTGCCTCGGCCTAACATTCCGTTTTTGTTTTTGGAATTTTCACGTAGACGCTAGCTTTACTATATCTTAAATTTTATTCAATATCCGTTTTTATACGTTTTGAGTGCATTGGTTCTTATAACGGTCATCAACTTTTGCAACGATTTAACTAGCAACCTATAGTCCACCATGTTGATTTATAACACATGCAAGCGACCTGTGAATGTGAAAAATAAAAAGATTGGTTTCACAAAGCATGAATAGAATGGACTTTCAAAAAAAGAATAAACGTCGATGATTCATTAACGATCAACGCGGAAAACCGTGAGTAAGTAGGATGTCTTTCCAATCACATAAGGCTCATTCAGATAAACAGGACTAGGAAACGCATGCGTTTCAAATCACTAGCACCTGTATACGAAAGCTCCGAGTTTTTTTCAAGCAGAAAAGATGAGTTTTATGAACTAAGTAACACTGGTAGAGATGTTGGAAACATGAGAGTATCAAACTACAGATCAAAAGCTGGCAATACCCGATATGTCTTTGTTACGCAACAACAGATGAAGTAGGATGGGTGACTGAGCAGCCCTATACTTATTATCTTGCCTGGTAGCACATAAAATATACACCTAGGAGTGCATCTATCTTGATGAATCTTGTATGGTGCTCAGTGAGGTTCTCTAAAACCTCGAGATGTGTAGTTAAAGTCATTCTTGAGAGGACCAGTGCAGACACCGAATACAACTATCGTATTCTGGGGGATTATCTAGCCCTATCCCACTCCGAGACACACATTTCCTGATTCTAGGAGACTTCAATCTTCCTGTAGTCAACTCCTCTGAACACACGTACATTGGAGTTGACAGTTCTACTGAATCTCGCTTCTTCAGCATCACTAAAGATTTAGGATCATTCGAAAGTACGAATTTAGCAACTCGTTCGGGAAACAGGCGGACGCCATCACACTTGGTATGCATATTTACAAATTAGGAATTCTTAATTGACAACCTCTTAATCTTTGACCTCTGGGAAAAAGTGGTAATGCCATTACAGCTCTAAATCTTACAAGCGAAACCAAGCTAAAACATCCTACTAACAACGAGCGTTGGAATTTCAGATAGTTTCACGAGTCAGCTTTACAGGACAGCCTACAGCAGGTGAACTGAGAAATCCAACCTCAATTTGACGTGAATGTTTGCTTGGATTTCCTACAGCACATGATCTTACGTGCTACAAAGCAATCTGTCCCGCAAACGATCCCCGGAAATGTACAGTTATAACGAATTCCACACTTTAAACACTAAGATTCAAAAGGCACTGCTGGGCGGGATACAAACGAAAGAGTGATGACTGCAGATACAGGCAGTTCAAATAAACAATGCACCAATGCACAAAGGCAAAATAAGGAGATATGTCTCAGCATAAGATAAAGCTAATCGATAAATTTGTCTTTAGTCTGAAAGCTTAGCCTCTCTTCGAAAAGCCAAAAATGAAGTTTTCCAATTGTTCGGTCTTCATGACCCAACCAACAGTGACGTTGATGCCGCCCACCTTCTGACGAAGTTGTATTTTCGAACATTTTAAACATTCCATTCAATCTTCTTAGACGAGATCTTCATCTGCAACTCAACAGGACCTTCAAAATTGAACCTGAATGCTAACGTGGCATATCAGAAACTACAGCATCCAAAAAGCATCGTATCAAAATTATCCCGCTCTATTGAGAGAATCGGCCTCGATCCCAGAAAAATCAGTAAGTGTGATATCTTCACACTCGCTAAGCCAAAGAACATTACCAGAAAATTGGAAGTTAGCTCAACTTACACCAATTGTTAAAGGCGGCCAAACAGCAAACTATTGAGCTACCGGCAAGTAGCCCCTCTATCAATTCCTGAAAAGTTAAGGAGTCCCTGAAATGCGATGGTCTATATGACTACTTGTCATCCGTAAGCTTCATTTCATCTCAACAGAATGATTTCAGGAAGGGTCACTTTCGCATAATAAACCTGCTGACCGCAGTGGACAGAGGGACAAGTGGAAGATTGATGTCATATACCCTGAATTATTAAATACTTTTCTATAAAGCTTACCATATTCGTCTCATGAATAAGCCTAAACGGTTAGGCATCAACTTATCGATAATTGACTGGCCTACTTCATATCTAAATAATCGTCTATTTGATGTTAATGTAAACCTCACCTAGGCTACAGAATGTCTTAGTGAATTTCATCAAGGTTCAGTACTAATGCCTCTCCTTTTCTTAATTTTTATAAATGACCCTTAACGAACATCTCCTGATGTGAAACTCGGGAGACAAGTTTGTAACCAACACAGTAATCTGGCTTTTCAGGAGGAACTGACTCAACCTCAAAGTTGGGAGGATGAGGACGAACTTAGTTTCAACATTTCCAAGTGTAAAGTAGCCCATCTGAAACATGTGGCAGACCATGAACACATAATAGATAATTGCCCTCTAGAGTTATCTCAAGTTGAGAAGCATTTAGGTGTGTTGGTACCCCATGACCCTCAGTTTTACCCTTCAGTCTGACTGGCTCTAGCTTTCTTCAAACCTACCTCTACAGCAGCCATTACTGCGCGTATTTAAACAGAAATGTTTACAAAATATATGTAAACATTGAGTCAGAATCTAACAATAATCATAAGCACCGGCTAAGGGATATCTATAAGATTAAAAATCTCATTCAAAAGGAAATTTGTATTGGAGTTCACAGATCAGATAACAAAATGACAATAAATAATACTTAGGTCCTCAAACAAGGTTATATTGTGAGTATAACTTGACGTATCTAATCCCAGAACATCAAACAAAGCCAAACTACACACTCTAATCACAATGTAAGGGATTCTTCGTCGTACTAGTGAATATTACATGACTGCAAATAAGATATATCAAATGACCTCCTTTCTAGTTTCTTTCAAGCTATCTGAGTCAATAACTGTTGTACTTTGAATAGTACTATAGCATCGGAGAGTAATTTATTTTGTCGCATGTTTCCCGTTGCTTTCGAATATATTTGTTAATCTAAGGGGTTTGTGAAGATCGCTAGATTTTATAGTTTGTTTCACAGACTGGAATAAGTCAGACCAAAAAGCACTGAACAACTGTTTAGTTCAAGTAAGGGACTTCTCAGCAGTAAGCATCCAAGATCCAAAATATAAGGTTCAACAATCTCTGCGAACCATTTTTGCTAATACCAGACATGCTCACAAATAACTAAATTCGAAAGGTAACTATGGCAAATCTAAGTAGAATCTATGATACTTGGAGTTCAAACATGTTGAATCTGAGACCATTACCTGCCAATGGCATTAGAAAATGGTTAAATACTACCAGAAGTTGAGTACGTTTGAGCAAATAATAAACCAGGAATAACTATATACTAACATTACCGTTTGGCTTAATCATACATGTCCTCCCTTCTCAATCAACTTGTACCATAAAAATTCACACAGATTAAATGATTTATTCAAAGAGTTTGTAGCGTGGCGTCGAGTCGAGATTAACTATGAACACCGCTACCAAGAAACACGTGCCAAGTAAATCAGAAGGAGAAGGTTGGACGTAACCAAATAAATCCATAAGATCCCGAGAAGCCAAATATCAGAAGACAGTTTATGGACCAAATCGAGATATATTCGCTGGCGATCTCGTGGTATCGAAAGGATACCGAGATCGTGCCAGAATACAAGCTTGGTTACAGAACGTAACCGAATTCGCGCGAAGTTACAATCAAAGTGTAAGTATATGAATGGAGGCACAATATAGTTGTCATTAGCACAGTCAAACAAAAGCACATCAAAACAAACACTGGTACAGTTGTTTATAAGAATAATTGTTTTTGTTAAACCAGTCGTGTTCTCGTGATAAATGAGAGTCACTACAAGTTTTTTGAAACGCATATGCTCAACAAAAATTTATATCATTCTTTCAATTTTTAATATGTTGAGTGAGTGAAACTGAACAAAGGTCAATAGTCAGTTAATTATGTCCATACAAGCAATACATTACTGAACAAAATGAGAAAAACAAGTTTTCTTAAATGAATCCATCTTATTCTGAGTTTCTTGTCCCATGTTTGCAAGTTCCAATAACAAATAATTACAATTACCCATTTGAAGTCAATCAGGTGAGATGGATGAAGTAATTAATGCCTTAACTAACCGATGAAATTAATTTAGGATCACACACATTTATCACAATCTAAATACAGCTTACAATGGAAATCACCAAGTTCTAACTCAATACTTCATAGATACTTTTTTCACTACGAAACCAGTAGCATATATATGAAACGTTGAAGGTATTAATGTTCCCTGTATGATTGTAAATTGCATCACCCAGTTCCATATACAGTAAAATAAGTTACCTCTAAGCTATTCAAACTGTAAACGACGAAGATAGACAATCGTATAGTACTCCTTGATCTTTAAAGGTTCCTCAACATTTTTCATGGTTTTCATGAGAAAAAGATTTTGATTGGACTATATGAAAGAGGACACTTGAAATAGATTGATGTTTAAGAAATATTATGAATAAATGTTAGATTCATAGGTTTTTTATCATTTAAAGATCGACATAATGAAATTATTATTTTCGTAAAACTAAGAACTACTCACAAATTTTAATAGTAACTTAAATGGATATAATAAAATACACATACTTATTCTGATAGGATGTACCCTGGATTTAAATGTCAATAGTCCATACACAAAGTAGTATAATATTTCAGTGTATAATGTTTAATTTCCTGTATGAAACAACTTTCGTCTTCTCAAATAATGTTGCACTTGTGTTGTACATTTATCGAACATATGGATTTCGTGTTTTTTCTCGTATAATCTGTTGATGAATTCCAACTGTGATATAGTTCATGTTTCAGAAATGGTAGTAGTACGGTACTGACTTCAAAACAAAATTCAGTTCATCAAAGCTCAACATTTGTTTATGAAACGCCACTATTACTTCGCAGTATATATGGCCGATTTCCTTAGTTTACTGTACCAGTGTATTTTTTTATAATACGACCAATCGATAGAAAGAATTTGTATGTCTGGTCAATAATACAATTATGTTGTGTTCTTTGGATTAGATATCTTAACTGAAAAGCTTTCTATTATCGTTCGGGGGAAAAAGAAAAGAGGAAGATGAAAGAACACATGTGGTTGATAATTTAAGGCAAACATCAAGATCATGAAAGACACTTAGCAGAAACTGGAAAGGACAGTTCAGAACAAAGTTGGTTAGAGATTTCTGGTAGGTAGCTTGTGCCTCGACTTGAGTGAATAAGTAACTGACTGCACTTTATTTTTCTAAATGGTTAGTCAGTTCTTGATTTTGAAATGAACTGGGAAAAGCGAAAAGTATTTAAATCTTCTCTTGAACTATAAATAAAAGCGATATGACCAGGTCTCTTCAGTTAATTATAAATTCAACAACAGTCTGTTACTTTGACATACAAAAAACCAGTATTTTCGACTGACGAAATTCAGAATACAAGGTCTTCAATGTTAGATTGTATACAATATCACTCGGGTTTAGCTATTCGACTGTTGGTTGAATGTATTCAGAGCATTACACAACATCTACTTATGAATTCTGAATCGTTAATTTCGTAGATTTAAGAATCAGATACTTTTATTTGATCAGAATATGAGTTGTGGAGATTGTTGAGTATTATTGTGATCAAGAAATTACCAATTAAAACCTAAGATCCTAAGTTCAATACCCAGTGATGGAATCGTGGCTTGATATTCTTATTTTACTTTTGGCAGTGGACAATGTTATCAAATGTCAAAACCATCATACTCATAATTCATAAGTTTTCATTTTTACCCTAAACAATGTGAAGATTGTCATGACACAATTGCTATAAGAATAACACTACTATATATCACTTGATTTACTCGCCAATCAGAATACGACTTATACAATCTTAGCACTGTGCTAAACCCATGACGTATTGACCAGTATGAGCAGCCTAGAGTCCTTGTTGGTCCTTTTTCCTGCCTAACCCTGCCTGTTGAGTTCAGAATACTAATATCAGCTTCCACTATACGAGTCATTTATTTCAGACATACTTGGTTTACATACAAGCCAACCAGACCAAATCATACAATAAAATAGAAATTAACAATCATACAAGATCAAGCCCAAAAGTGGTTGTGATTGTGAGACTGTAACTAATAGATTCAGAATAACTAAAGAATAGAAAATTGTATAATAACTGTCTATAGGTTAAAATAAAGCTTATAATAAGAGGAATATAAATGCACATAATCTAGGTACTTAATAATTATAGGTATATTAGTCCATTAATAGATCTCAGAAGTTATCCATAATTTGGTCTTCGCTAAGATATAACAATAGGTACTAGGTTTGAGTTTCGTTGTAAATATCAACGGTACGAAATAAGTAATCTAAAAATGAGTTTTTTTTCAGGCCGAACCATTTGTCATGAATTCTACTACTTGTCATAAACCAGATATCAAATAATATGTGAACTATACTTTCGAAATGATATTGACCGATG
Source organism: Schistosoma mattheei (assembly GCA_944470405.2). Lineage (NCBI taxonomy): Eukaryota > Metazoa > Platyhelminthes > Trematoda > Strigeidida > Schistosomatidae > Schistosoma > Schistosoma mattheei. The sequence goes on along the minus strand of OX103947.1, from coordinate 9,293,781 downwards.
AGTTACAACTATCTTTCATGGCCCAAAAATAGAAAAAAAAACACTTTTACATATCAATCAATATCCCCACTATTCTAATTCATCTTCCCTATACCAACATTGTCTTTGTCCATTTGCGTTCTTTTTTTTTTGTTGTTACAATAATCACATGCTTTGTTGCTATATAAATGACACAATATAACTAGGATGTTTTTATATCTTTAACCTGTCCACCATGTGATCACTGGTTGTCACCTGATGATCATGTGTTTGAATAAAGTTCAAATTTAAGACAGGAGAACTTGTGCAGATTAACTAATTTTCATTATACTAATAAAAGTTAGTTAATTTATTAAATAAATAAATTTATCTCAACTTTAGTTTAATTATTATGAGTGAACAAATACTGACTTCAAATGTGATCATCATCTCCATAGGTTACATCTTTCATCAAGAACTTTAGGAAATCATTCTCTAAACAGATTGAAAAATACTGAAAATCTATGTAATGAGTAAATGTATGTTTAAAACAAAGATAAGTTAGTGCACATCAATAACATTTAAATGATCTATGATATTCAATGCAATTTTGAATTAACTGTTAGTATACTCAAAGCCTGAATTAATCGCGTTTGGAGTGAATGGTACTAGGTTCAAGTCCCAGAGTGAACATCAAATCTGAGATGCAGGTACAACCAGCTGATAAGTCCCAAATAGGACGAAACGCGAGACAAACTGGATTCCATTACTAGTCACTATCCATCTTTGCTTAAAAAGCTTGTGACCTAAGGCCATATCGAGGCATCCGTACAAGATGCACATATGCCAACACGAGACCGAGCAATTGCAATCCTAAATAACAATTGAAAGATACAAGTAAAACAACACCAAGTGAATTTCTCTGTAATTATCCTCTCCTCTCAGTTTTTACTCTTTATTGACTAATATATTTTAGATATATACAAGTCTTGGTTTAAATTCTTTGTTTAAAATGCCTCTTTTCTTCAAGTGTCCTTGTGACCTTAACTGACCTCTTGATCCTTATTTTTCATACACTATTAACAAAACATGCACATAAAGAGAATATAATTTCAGAAGCATAAACTAATTTTCTATGAATGTATGAATAGGAATGACTAATAGCTATAACATAGATCAGTTGACCCCTATAGATGATCAATCTTAGGAAAAAACAAGTTTCTTTGATAAACTATTATGATGGATTGCATGATTATTATTATTATTATTATTATTATTATTATTATTAGTAGTAGTAGTAGTAGTAGTATGATTTTTAACCATGTAATTGGTAAACAAAATATCTCAGTGAACCTATGATAGCTTAGACACAAACTCACATAATTCGGAAACCATTGACAACCAACAACCAGACAATATATTTTTAGTATCAGAAGGGATCTTTTTGTGGATATAGTAATTTTAATAGTTAAGATTATGAGTTAATTGAAGCAAGATAAAACATGAAAACCTGGAAGTACTAGACGGCAGATTCGTCCTATTGTAAGACTCTTCAGCAGTGTGCATCGACGATCCTGACTCATGAGATTCGAACCCAGGATCTAAGGAGTTCAACTGGGTTTGTTGTGAGATAGTAACTCGATGAAGACAATGGTGGTTGTGCCACTCAATTTCGTGAATTAGTTGAAGTTAGACCTTGACACCATTGGATACCGGCCAGCTCACTGGTCCAGTGGTTAAGCGCTCGCACACGAGACTGATAGGTTATGGGTTCAAATCCCGCGAGGCGGGGTCGTGGTTGCGCACTGTTGAGGGGTCCCACAATAAGACGAAACGGTCGTCCAGTGCTACCATGTTTTCCATAGTGGTTTAGCTTCAATAGACTCATGATTTTAACTATTGAAATTACAATACATTTTTCATTTTGTTTTCTACTAATATTTATGCAAAGTCGTTTGAAGGTGGATCCAGCAAACTCAAAGTGTAGATGAGTGAGGAACGATAGACTCAATGAAATCAGTCGCGTATCGATTACAAACTCTCAAACTTATTAACATGAGTTTTAAGATTTACGTAACTGAAGAAGATCACTCGACGAATCCAAAAGTATTTCGGAGGTGGATAACATATCAAATGACCTGAATGTGAGGCAATCGAGAAATCTGGTAATTTATAACAGTAATATATTGACAAATGTTTCACCTTGAATATAATTAGTGTAGTTGTTTCGACAAAATATAATGGGATTGAATCCATGTCTTTATTAGTTAGTTCAAACGACTTAAAACATGGAGAAAATGATCTCCATTACTAATTCGATATCGAGCCATTACATTATTGATCACTGGCGAATTTGAAATTAAAGTTTTCTAGAATACTTCAAGCCTTCTCTCTGATGTTGGATAAGGAATATTTAGTAGCGCGATTCAAGTCGGCAAGTTCTAAAATGTAATTGGTTGCGCGTAATCTTTCATTGAACATATGTCAACATTTCAATCATGTGGTCAAAATTTATACTTCCGGCGTTTTTCCTTGACCTTATATTGCGTTTCGACTATGATTTTCTCGTTCTTCATTAAAGTTGCTAAAGTTTTCAGTAGTATTTCAATCACCTATTTTGAAGTAATTTATAATTTAATAGACTGGCTCCAAAACCAATAAAAATTTGGTATTTATTTTATCCTACACCATGCCACATACTTTGGCATTATAGTAGGAATAAAATATCGTGGTTAGCCTATCAAGTTTCGTTGGCTGGAACATTCAGTCTTTTAGAACTTATAATGCCAGTCAAGTTGTTTGGACAGCAAAAACGAATTAACCTCGTGTTCCTGATTGAATTGAGGTGTCATCATAGTAAGGTGTTTCTCCGAAACAACTAGCAATGAGGCCTTCTTGCAATGGAGGGGGTCAGGAAGGGTCAACTTTAAGAATAGCACACCTCACCATACCCTATAGATTTACATCCCTGTCCGTAAGGCCTTAAAAGTAATGAGTTAATGCACTAGCAATTACAAAAACTCAGTGTATGAACAGCCTCAAGCAGTTGTCCGTCGGGAACTATGGTCTGGCTCTCAGATCGTCTATTACGAGCCTAATAGAGTTTCTTTCTCATATACTTCAGGAGGTATCCTTTCATAGTGCAAGCACACAGAAAGCAGCAATCACTCTCACAACTCCGACAGCACACAAAACTGTTCTATTATAAGACTAGGAAACAGTGTGCACACACAACTTTGCTTGAATTCGAGCCTAGGACCTGAAGGTCGCATGTGAGCATCATACTACTGAGTCACTACTATGTTCAAGTTCAATGATTTACATTCCTAAATTTAGACAATTCTCAATATTGTGCTACCTCCATTCAATGTCATCAGTGATTATCTCTCTCACTTTAGTAAAAATTGCCAAACTTCACCAATCAAGCAACCAGTTATTAAAAGAACAGAAAAATATAGGACGTAATTTGGCAAATTTTTAGAATAACGAGTTATACAGTAAATATTTTTTGTAAGATAGTAGTAGATAATTAATTAATATCAGTTTGTAGAGGTTAAACATCCGATGATAGGAATTCCATTTGTGTATTACCGTAGTACTGACACTGACTATTATTATCATTATTATTATTACGTTGCTGATAATTTTCCACAGCGTAATTGGTGCATTCCATCTGCTGATATCCCGAAGTTTCGGAAGACGAATCCCAATCAGTTGGACTGTTTGAAACTGAATTTCTCGGTACAGACATCTGAAAAATAAAGCAAAAACAAATGGACCTTTTGTGTGTGATTGTCATTCAATAGTATCACAATCGTCCATCAACGTGTAACAAAAACTTTCTATAGATCCAGTATTTACACGAACAAACTGTGATCGATTAGGTGTAATCAGGTGTCATGCTGTCCAGTATGCAGTGCTTCTGATCGAATTCTATTTAATTATAATATGGCCGCCAGTATGTAATCGACTTTAAATGATGGTGTTTTGTTTTGAAAGTTAGATGGGTGAAGATATTGTTAAGATGAAATTTTGACACAGATTCTGTGATGACTTCTATTCATCATCAAAGAATCTTTGCAATCTTAGGAAAATTCATTTCCTGTAGCATCAGTCAGTCAGTTATAAGCAATACATAACTGTGGTGTTTGTAGGAACTAACGATTCCTTTGTACTTGTTGAATGCTTGATGTCGAATTCCAAATGCAGTAAATTCGTTCGTGATTATCTTGTACTTCTTGATCCAATTGCTTTATTTCTGAGATTCTTAGATCATAATATAATTCAAATACTCCTAATTATCAAAATAACCTAAGAATATGTGCATCGTTTATCATATCAAATCAACATAGCCAGATGAAATTACCAAGACGATAAATCAGATAAGTAGAAGTAGTGACAATACCAATATGGTAGAGAAGAAATAGTGAATTAAAATTTCTTTGTCTAAGGGGGAATTGAGACCAATTCAGAGATATGTCACCCAATGTCTCTAAGCATTGGTTACAAGAACAGTGAGTCCCAACTTGGGCCTACTTGCAAAGCTAAGCCCAGTAGTCAATGATTTTATAGACTGATGCTATGTTTTGTTTTCTCGGTGTCCTTGTGATGTCGAACACATGTCGTCAGAGACATGACCGTTCATACAAAGAGCCGAGAAAAGGAAAATGTAAACTTTGCGAAGTTATTTTTGCGTGAACCAGTTTGTATATTTTATATAAATATTTATTAAACCATTAGTTTATGCTATTATCATATAGTTTCAATTGTTAGTTAGTTGTTGATTGTTTGTCCAATGTTATGTTAAACCACAAGTTTTAAAACTATTCAACTATATTAAAATCAATAAGTATAGATCCAAACCAGTTCAGGTGGATGTTAATTGTAACCATAAACACAGTAGTCGAGTAAGTAGTGGAATAATTGTTATTATTGCAAGTAGAAAATCTAGTAATTATCACCAAGCTGTTCAGGATAGTCGCAATAGTTTCTTTTCATGAACATTTATAATTAACAATGAAGAGGGATTTATGATAAAGTATCTGACATACTTAGAATAAGGTCCAACCTATTCTGAAAGATTCTTGATAAGAGTTCACAAGTAAAACCCTGAGATTATTCATGTATTATTGATTGTGGATTCCTGAATCACTGACCATTTTAAATTATCCAGTTGAACTATTTGACATAACCTCAGTTTAGCTAAGCAACAAATTCATATTAGGAAAGATGAACTAAAGTTAAACTGAAACAAGCGTCACAGTCAAATTCGAAATGACGATCACACGGAAGAGTACAAAATTATTGTAAACCTTTACATTTTAAAGAAAACGTTATGACCTTGCTAATTTTTCTTTTCTTTCAACTCATTTTGTGTTACACAAAGAAATTAAACCAAAAGGGGTAAAAATAACAAAAAATGCAAAAATAGGAAATTTAAATTATCACGATCATTACGAAAAACATTAAGTAAATGCCTACTTCATCACTAACTAGTGTCAACTCTGAAAAAACAACGTCGAATACTGCATAGTTTGCTTATCTTGGCTTCCGACTTATCAGAACTGCTCATCTCTACAACAGACTATCGAATCAAAACCCGACAGCATACACAATTCAAAATCATTTTAACTGATATGATTTTATCAGAAGTTTTATATGGATATTATAGTAATTTCAATAGCTAAAATCATGAGTCTATTGAAGCTAAACCGCTATGGAAAACATGGAAGCACTAGACGGCTGTTTCGTCCTAGTATGGAACTCCTCAACAGTGCGCATCCACGACCCCGCCTCGCGGGATTTGAACTCCGAACCTATCAGTCTCGTGTGCGAGCACTTAACCACTGGACCAGTGAGCTGGCCGGTATCCAATGGTGCCAAGGTCTAACTTCAACTAATCCACGAAATTGAGTGGCACAACCACCATTGTCTTCATCGAGTTACTATCTCACAACAGACCCAGTTGAACTCCTTAGATCCTGGGTTCGAATCTCATGAGTCAGGATCGTCGATGCACACTGCTGAGGAGTCTTACAATAGGACGAATCTGCCGTCTAGTACTTCCAGGTTTTTCATGTTTTATCTTGCTTCAATTAACTCATAATCCCAACTATTAAAATTAATATAACCTTATAGAAATTTTTCATTTTACATATCTAGTTGTTATACCCATAAAATATATTCATATTGTAATAAGTAATAAAAATAGAAACTAAGCCTTTGATCATAGCAACAAATAACAAAAGAATAACAAAAAATCAATAAAGAAAGTGTATAGACTAGACTAGTTTGAAAATTATTCATACTTACATATATATATACATACACACATACATACATAGATACATACATATCGATAAATAGATTAGATAAATACATCTATAAATAGTTAACGACATACATTTATGATAATAAATCAATAACAATGTTAATCAATAAAATCTTTACAAAATTCATGTTCATTATGTAAACTATCCTAGACTAACATATATATATATATATATATATATATATATATATATATATATATATATATATATATATTATATGTTAATGTGCTAAATATTAATATTGAATATAAACATACATACAAATATATAAATAAAAATTGATTGACTAATTATGGAAATCGTTAAAATCACATATTGATAAATTTGATCCATACTGATAATTATCAATATCACTGATTGAAATTATGAATCAATTGAAGCTAGACCACTATGGAAAACCTGTAAGCACTAGACGACCGTTTCTTCCTAGTATGGGACTCCTCAGCAGTGCGCATCCACGATCCCGCCCCCCGCGAGATTCGAACCCTGGACCTATCAGTCTGGCGCCAAGCGCCTAACCAACTAGAAAACCGACCTGGTCGGCATATAACGGTGTTAATGTCTAACTTCAATCAATCCACGAAATTGCGCCATCGTACATCATTGTCTTCAGTGAGTTGATATCTCACAACAGACCTGGTTGAACTCCACTGGTAACGGCTTCTCACTTGAACTCCACGAAATGCCTCTTGAAGTCAGTCACTAGTGAACAGTTGATTATTATCAGAAGGGGTTTTGTGGAGATTGTAGAAATTTCAGTAGTTGAGATCATAAGTCAATTGAGTTAAACCAAGTCTGTTGTAAGATATCAGCTCACTGAATACGATAGTGTACGGTGGCGCAATTTCGTAGATTGGTTGAAGTTAGACATTAACACCATTGGATGCCGACTCAGTGGGTTCGAATCTCGCGTGGGGCGGGATCGTGGATGTGCACTGCTGAGGAGTCCCATACTAGGACGGAACGGTCGTCCAACGATTCCAGGTTTTCCATAGTGATCTAGCTTCAATTTACTCATGATTTCAATCAGTTAAAATTTCTAAAATCTCCACAAAATCCCTTCTGATAATTATCAATATGTTCAGTAAGTTGTGCGATTAGTTTCATGAGAAAATTTTCAGATTTCTAATGAAAAACGATGATTAATAGTGTTCAATTATGTCAGATATGAAGAAGGTAGAAGATGGAAGATATTTACGTAATAGTGTAGATTGATTATAGTTAAACTTTTGCACTATTGAATGCTAGCTCAATAGGTTAGAGTTCATGAATTCGCACATGAGATCGAAATTCTTGAATTCAGTTCCTAATGATGTTGTGGATAAGTATTGATGAAGAGTCCAACACCAGGGTGAAACACATGCCTAGTGTTTCCAGAATTTCAATCGTTGTCTAATTTAGATTGGTTGGTGATCTTACTAAAATCCAATAAGTTACGAATGCATTTTGTTTAATTATTTTATTATTTATTCAGTGAACAATAGAGACATTAAATTAAACCTTCCGGAGGATTAAACACAATAGCGTTATAGACTGCATTCAAACGATCCTGAAATCACTTAGAATGGACTATATGAATGATATATCATTCAACTACTGCCCTGATTATGATCCTAGATTCAATACTGCATTGAAATGACTTTTCGAACTGTCAAAATTCCCAAATAAGATCGAGCCAGTTGCCCATCGATTTTATGTTTATAATGGTTCTCTCACTGATGTCACTTACTGGGATCTATGCTAGGAAATTGAATACTAACATATTCACAGTGTAATCCGAAGGTCCCTCCTTAAGTTTGATAATAAACGTTATTTAAAAACAACAGAAGAAGAGATTGGACGCATATTTCGTTATTTTAAAGTTTGATTGACTGATATCCCAAAGCATAAATGATGCTCGAATTATCATTATCAATAGTAGTAGTTATAACAATGACTGCTAACCTTGACAGACTCCGAATCAGCATTATGTGTGAAAATAAAGTCGTCATCAACCAATGATTTTTCTGCTTTATGACACTTGACATCTTGATGTTCCGAAGCTCTTTGTTTGCGTCTATGATCAGTGTTTCTGGAGTAATAACGCGATGTCAGATTGTCATTTAAATGGTCTTCGTAACTATTGTATTTGTTGAGAGTATAGTTTTTGGATTTTAAATTTACTGGAGAATCCTATGTCAGAAATGGAAAATAAAATAAAAGAACGACGGAATTAAAAAGAACCAAAGTTTTTTACGTATTCGAGGAAAATAAGAAAGGTTTATAATGAAGGTTCGGTATGTCGATGGGACAGTAAAAAAAAGTGTGAGGACAGTTCACGGGTGAAGAAGAATATTCCAGAATCCCTACATGTAGCTTCTTTATTGGATAAATGCTAATAACACCCAGTATGCGGATTGGAGGACTATAATGATGATTTCGTTCTTACTAAAAACTAGAAATACCTGGCAGTTTTGCACCATAATCGACACTGTTTGGAATGGCATTCCTTTAACTTGCCTTATGTTTTCTCATTTGAGACTTGGGAGTGTTCTAGAGTTCGAGTGCTCAAGTTATACACGGTATATTAAGAATCTAAGCTCTAGATATAACAACTGGCGACGAGGTTAACTTATTAAAATGTCATTTACCTTTGACCAATTTGAAGCCGTGTGTCAAGAAAACGTCACGATTCATATCACAGAGGCTGAGATTGGTGTTCTTGACTTAACAGATAGGGCTAGGCAGGAAGAAGGATCGATAAGGACTCTAGACTGCTCGCACGGGTTTTATCCGTCATTGGACCAGTCGATAAATTACTGTTCTCTAATTGGCGGTGTCATTACATTATACATCGATAGGTGCACAAACCCACAAGTTATAAAAAAGGTAAATACTTGAGGACTGTTTTTTTTACAGATAGATCTCAGCTTTAGAACCATTGAAAGCTAGGAAATGCTACAGATGTTTCCTTTTAAGTTGAATATCTCCAGTAATGCACTTACAATAACCTAAATGCGATTCAACTTAAGTTGCTGATATCTCGAGACAAGTTTGCTACCTTTAAACGATTGATTCGAAATTTAACGGTTCATAGTTGCCGTATAAACTTACAACAACCATTTAGATATAAAACAATGAAGAATGTTTCAGTAAAGAGATCTCTTTTATAGTGAATTCATTATCTAAGTCAAACTATTGTAAATATATACCTTTCTTTCACAATTATAATAATATTAATTTATTAAACATTATAAGAGAGAAGCAAAATGTACTAAAGCGTGAAAAAATATTATTCTTTTCAAAGACTATAAATATTGAATGTCTGTCAAGAATGTCACAGGATTTCGACACACGAAAAATTGTGAACATGATTTGTGTTACACAAGAAGATAAAATATTGAAATTGAATTAAGTCGGTTAGGGCTGAAAACGTTTTTTAATAAATTAGAAGAGTGTTATAATCAAAGATGGTGGTTAGCAGGTACGTCAAGCTGACGAGTCGCAAATAGGACGAAACGTGCGTCTTGGATTCTACTGCTAAACCACCATCCATCTTTGCTTATAATGCTTGTGAACTAAGGTAATATCGAGGCAATCCGCACAGTATGCACATATGTCAATAAGAGACTGATCAAATGCAGTCCTAAACATCAATGGGAAGATTTAAACAAACAATACAAAATGAATTTAGTAGTGTTCGTTTTTAGAAATTAGGGGTTGAACCCATGTCAAAGATGAAGAGATTGAATAAGTCTTTTTCGTATACATAGTCCTAGTTTTTCTAAATTTACAGAGAAAGCTTCAGCAATGTAAAACAGTTAGAAGCCCAAATATTCAACGAAAAGAAGTCAATTATTCTACATAATAGGACGTTTCTATCCGATGCCTTACATTCAACATGATAAGTAATCTAATTAAAAAAGATAATTTTATATCTAGTGTTATATACTGCGTCAGTCTCTAGTTGTTCTGGGAAAGTTACATAACATGAAAGTCAATAACAATCAAGGGGATAAGTAAGTTTGTTAGGAAGGGGTAAATATGTAATTCAGTAATTTAATAACATTTTCTAAATTAATCAGTTTAGTTTTTGATATTGTATATACACACTAAATAGAATTATTATTATTATGTAGATTATAGTACGAGTTTTTGATGAGTAGCAACTTTATGAGATTCATTTTTTCGAGATGTATCTACGGGTATATTTATACATATATACCCTAAATATCAACGTTTACCACAATGATTTGAATGTGTTCATCAAAAATCGTTCAGTAATATTCGATCATATTAAGATGTAAAACGCGATCAAATGAAAATCAATAATATCGATCAAACAGTTTGTTTTTAATAACACATATATATGAAATTGATGAATGAATTAGGACTAAGGATAGATTTTGAGTAAATTTCACCCAGCATTATCAGACAAATGTGGGCTTTGATAACGGTAACTCGAAAACATTCACGTAGTGAATGATGTGACTTTATGGTTTGACTGAGTTGAATGAATAGATTAAAATAAGACGTTTTAGCCTGTGAACTATCACTTTGGTCATTCCTTCAAAAGTTAGCAATGGTAATAGTTATATTAGTAAGTAGGTAGACATAGGCTGATTAGAATTTAATAGTCCGATATCTTCATTCTATGGTCACTGCTGTGATTAAGCACTTTGAAATATTTGGTTTGAAATTATATACTACGTACAAATTATTTAAGTAGGAAGAATTTGTGCACCAGATGAAGTAAGATGACCTTCATTCACCCGACTAAAAAGCTTGATATCTCTTCATAATAGGTGGAAATTCGAAATAATGGTTTTTAATATACGATAACAGAGTGGGAAAAAGCTGAATTGGATAAACTATAATTATACCGGCAAATGGTTCGAATTATTTATTTTGGTTAGTTTTTTCAGAGAGTTAGTATTCTACGAGATAGGGTCGCTAAACCCAACCCCAACCCTCCTCCTTTATCCGAGCTTGGGACCGGCAGCAGCCCCAAAGGGTCTGTCAACCAACACCAAGTCCAGAATTTTCAATACAAATGTCAAAACAGTTCTACTGTATGGGGCGAAAACCTGGAGAACTACGAAAGCCATCATTCAGAAGATATAAGTGTTTATTAACAATTGTCTACGCAAAATATTTCGGATCCGTTGGCCAGACACTATCAAGAACAACCTACTGTGGGAGAGAACGAACCATATTACAATGGAGGAAGAAATCAGGAAGAAGAGCTGGAGGTTGATAGGACACATATTGAAGAAAGCACCCAACTATATCACAAAGCATGCCTTCACTTGGAATCCTCAAGACCAAAGAACACATTATGCCGAGAAATGGAGAAAGATATGAGAAGAATGAACAAAAATTGGATAGAACTAGAAAGGAAGGCGAAGGAAAAAGCGGGTTGGAGAATGCTAGTCGTGGCCTATGCTCCATCGGGGGTAACAGGCGTAAGTATACCGGTAAAACTTGGAAATATACTACATCAAGACTGATAATGACAATACATTTATGGAAACAACACGTTGTCTAAAATTGCCTTAGTCTTGAGTCATACCTATTTAAGTAACTAGTACTAGTAGTTTGAGACGCAATATGCTTATCACAATATTGTGAATGAAAAGAAAACTTAGTATTACTCAACCAACCACATAGAAGTGTCAGCAGATGATAGCTATAATGATATCAATAGCTCTTTTTATGAAAAATTAAGTGTAACACTAAAACTAGGAGAACACAAGAAAAAGAGCTCTAAATATAAAGTTATCTAGTATGAATGAGAAGTAAAACTGCCATAAAAGGTGGGAAACAAATCAAATACTAGGAATGACAGGTTACTCAGCAGGGATGGCAAATCGATTGATGAGGTAGTAAGTATGTATTAACTGAGGTGATTTGTACGTGTCACGTACGCCCGAAAGAATACCGAGGAGACCAAACTAAAACATGCCATCAGTTTAGGAAGTCATTGGCAACTGGACAGAGCCATGTTAACAGGTGTTGATTACTTGTTCATCGTAAACAACCGTAGAAGACTTTGAATATGGCTCGAAATCGTATGGTATAATACGGGTGCATCCACTTTTTGTCTAACATTAAATTCTAAGTGTCCGAATTCTTCATAATTTCCCTTATTTCACTAATTTAATGTTCTTGAATTGTATCTTCGACGACTAATCTTCCCCAATACCACTAATACTGTTACCACCTCAATTACTCTGAAATTTGGTCTGACTGTCATCTCTCTGTGCTAACAGGGAATGGCAACTTGGACCGATGTACATGCATACAAGGCTCTAGGTTGCGACTAACTGACTGAGGTCCTACTACGATAGGGAATTCGGTTAGAGTGGTAGTACTGAAAACAGATCACATTGATCACAACTGACCTGCGTTCTTATTCATTTATTTATTTTAACAAATAGATATTGGTACAAGGAGGCACCAAATACATATCCGCCACACAAATCTCATTCGATATGTGTGAGGGCTGTGATACTGCCCGGGTACCCAAACCGAAGCAGGTAATTTTCCTAGGGGGCCACTCCCCGAGCCTTCGACATGAAGGTCCGATCCACAAGGCAGTGAGGCATCGTAAGGAGATGCAGTGCCCTGTAAGCCGGTGACCCCCAAGCTGCCAACTTTGGGGAAAATTTGATCCATTTTGGGAAAGCCGCTATAGTAAATTTTGGGGAAATGAGACGCAAACCCCAAAATTTCCCCAGACCTGGGGAAATCCCCAAACATTGAGGAAGCTTCCCCAAAGCTGGCAGCTTGGGCCAACAATTGGTCCATACGCATTTGTTCCCGCAGGATACTGGAGCCCATGTGCACCATTGATTTGGATCCGGTTAAAGCGCTGGACATTCGCTTTTCGTCCTCTCATTTTCGTAAACACCCCCACCACGATAAGGCAGTGAGTAGGACTTCCATGGCAGAGGCTATATACGCGTGTCCATGTGAGAGTATTTGGCGAGGTAGAGCGGACTCTCCCCACTCTCGACCGTACCAGGGCGTTTTTCCAATAATCATTATTACTACCACTAACGATTAATATATAGCTTCATCTTCTTTCACAAAGCACGTAACAAACTGACTTGATGAAATGTTTCTCATTATTGACTGAAAGCATGTTGTAGGCTAGATTTTCGACCACGTAATGTTTGTACCTTGTGTCAGGTCGAATAACAGGTTTCATTAGCTGACTGAGATAATGTCATCGAAATTTTAACACAGAGCCCAACCGAAGCATCCGACATTCCCGGACCACTGTGAAGAACCTGCGCTATTCACTTTGAATATCTGAAGACTCAGTCTAAATTTATTGTGAACTATCAGGATTGAAAACAGAATAGACAATCCTTGACTGCAATCCACTCTACTTTTACTTGTTTGCCAGAACGCGAGAAGTAGGAATCATGCACCGTTGTCGTTTTCTAGTCTTTGTAGACTAACCTCTCCCCGGATGATGACAAACCAGACTTCTAATAAAAGCCTTCTGACCTCTCTTACCAGGCTCTGATTGCGACAAGCTGAGAAATACTTTTAGCGTTATCGAGTAGCAAATAGACAGTGATAAGCATTAGATGCTATTGTCTTCAAAGAACTGCTTGATTCGAACAAACATAAGCTTAGAACATAAAGAGGTTTAACCTGACGACTGTGAAGACACACAACGACGAAAAATGAGTATCAGTAGAGACAGAAAAATAACATAAGATAAACCTCTCCGATGTCATCCACAAGATAGGAGTGACAAGAACATAGCCAAGCACTTGGTCAACAATACTTCAACAGCTGTTACACAACAGCGGTATCTATCAGTAACTAAAAGTTTAGGCAAGACCAATGGATTTCTCTAAACACTACCAAATTTATAGCCGTCTGAAAATTACTCAAGCAATCACGAAGAATGGAGTTAACTCATATGCGAACTGGTAACAGGTCAAGATGATGAGTAGCGTTGGAGAACAAAAGTAATAGATTGAAAGGGCAACAGGGTCATACCCTACCTATAGGTAGCACCAGATTGCTGTTGTGGTCAATAAGACAGGTACTGATAGGCTATCTGACAATTAAAATACTTAGTTATAAGACTCATTCATAGACCGGGTAAATGTTGAGGAACAGTTCAAATAGCTTTAAGCTACCACTTAATTCACATGTTATACTCACTGCCACTCCCACCTGGGAACTCCTTCAGTGGGTATGCACGTGACACTTTTCAACCCGATAGATATATGGGCGAAATCCAAAGTAGGCTATATGATGAAGGTTTCTATAGCTGTAAACGGAAAATGTAGCTACATGATTGGTTGCTGCGCAGTTATATGGTTGATGGGTCGTTAACTTAAACTACCTTCGAAGTCTTAGCACCGCTTCGATAATATCGTATAGTTGTCTATCGGGATATATACACACATCTTGGCGACTCATTTTATAGCAACGAAGCTAGTTCTGAAAGGGGTCATTACTAGATTTGGCACGGATTCTAGGATAAGAGACCGACCGATACGAATGAAGCAGGTTACGTATGTCCATGCACTCAAAGAGCAAAGTTATGAGGAACGACACGAAGACGAGATGTCCGTAAGAGTATGGGAGCTCAAGCATTGAACACCCGGACACATCTTATGAGCAAGTAACCATTATTAGCAACCTTACAGAAATCATTAGCCAGGCTTGATTGAAAAATATAGAGCTGAACCTAAAACAAGATAACTGTGCTTGGGATATATTAAACACGATGTACCCATAATCACTAAGGTTGTATTAACAAATGTTGAGAGTGCACTAAAAAGTCGTGATAGTTTAGTAAATCACATCGAAAACATACCTCTGACACTGCTGAATAATATTGTCTGCTGGGAGGCGCGTTTGCCGTATTGTTCACGTTTGGGATCTGAGAAGACCAATCATCATTTCCAATTCGTGAATAGCACTGTCGCAACCAAGAAGACCTGTTGTAAGCAGTCAGTAACTTTTGCGAATGGCGACGTCTTGACTTCACAAACCAACCGACCAGCAACAACGCGATCGATAGCGCCAATAGAGAGCCAATCAAACCTAACAATGCGACGACGACAGGCTGTGCACCCGAGTACGATACGTACGGAGCTAAAGGAAACCAGACAGCTGTGAAAGCACACATAACAAATACCGCTATGGAAGTGAATAATATTACCACAATAACCATTAAAAGATCTCCCTACTAAACCCATCCAAAGCCAAATAAAAAAAAACCCCATAATAAACGGATGGCGATACACGTTTATTAATGAAGATAATGAAGAATAAATAAAATACAATCTGAACAATCAGAAGTGGCATATAGTAGTAGTTAAGGAAATACAAGATGTGAAACAAGTATGGAACATATGTACAAGCTAATGCGTAACAATGATAAGAATCAACTATAAAAATAATTCACATTTATTTCTTTGCAACTTTTTTCGGGGTCTTCTTTGCCACTGGTTTCTTGGGCTTCACAGTCTATAAGAAAGAAAAGAATATTTCTATGAATTCATATCCACTCGATGTGCTTAAGGTCATAAATCACACACGTATAATTATAAGATCATAAGGAGTCAAGAAATCATTTGACTTACTTTTGGTTTATGTGGCGATTTCGCTTTCTTTGGCTTGGCTGCGGATTTGGGTTTGGTGGCTTTCGGTTTAGAAGCAGCTGGTTTACTTGCTGGACTGGTAGTTGATTTGGGTTTGACAACTTTTGGCTTCTTGGTAGATGCTTTCTTTGGAGTAGTTTTCGGTTTTGAAGTTTTAGGACGTGCAACTTTTTTCGGTGTCACAGTTTTATCTGCAAGTTTAAATGATCCAGATGCACCAATTCCTTTAGTGTGAACAAGTTTTCCCGACTTAACACCAGTAACTAAAGCACGACGTAGATGACTTTCTGCACGATCATCGACTTTGTAATTAGTTTTGATATATTTAGCAATAGCTTGACGACTTGATCCACCACGTTCTTTCAGCTCTTTGAGGGCTTTCTTTATCATATCTCCATATGGAGGATGAATTGATGGTGCTTTTTTGATTTTGCAGATTTTCTTACCCCAGTAGTCGAAGGGGCAGCAGTAATGAACTTCCACTAACACCAGAAACAGTCATTTCAAATTACTGGTTAGACAGACAGGTCAGAAATTTTCGCTAACTCTTGTTTAACGCTTATTTATATAGTTTATTTTCCTGACCACAACGTAGCATAATTCAATCGAGTGCGTATGTCACTTCTATTACACAGCATAAGCGATTAATACCTCGGTAGGGTGAATAAAAAAGCTTATAACTTCTAAACAAAAAATCATAAAAATATGATTAATACATCGTTATAGAGCTAACATTCTGCGCTTTCAGGCAATGTTAAAATCATTGAAATTAATTTATAAATCTAAGAGAAAATTAGTGAAGAATCTGAATTTTTTATAGTATTCCTTCGTCTACATCACTTTGATCATTAATAAATTCCCCCAAAAATAAAAAAATTGGAACTAAATTTTGTATTCTTATAGAGGCCTTCCTTGACATTACCAAAATAGTAAAAATTGTACGATAAACTTATAAAATGATAGAAAATTCTTACGAAAACTTAACATATGCTTACAAAAAATTTACCATGGAGACTTTCAATCCTGAAAAGAAATCGTGAATATTTTATGGAACCTTTTGAAGAAAAACGTTCAAAAACCAGAATATTATGGTTAACTGTCATATTAATCTGTGTACATAGTCACAAGCTGAAATTCATCCAGGAACCCTGAATTTTCAAGACTAGAATTCAACCTCTGCTATTATAAGCATATCTTTAAATGTCGATAGTAAATTCATAGGAAATAAACTTTATCTTTAGTAATCTTTTTACTTTTTCTCATTCATAACATGATAAAGAAGGTATGTCTTAGACAAGAAAGTGTAAAGAACTATTATTTACCAAAGGATCCTCATAGAGAGTCCAAATATATGACATTTCTCTATTTTATGATAAAGGCATATCATTTTACTAGAATTTCATGAAGTGAATAAACAATTTACTCTATTTTGATTCAAAATAAGATTTTGAATAAATTCTATGAAGTATTTAGGAAGAAATTTCACAGATTTTTAAGCATCATAAGCAAATAACGTAGGAAGTGAAGAGTTTTATATTCAATATCAACTCATAATGCCTGTATCATAGCATGCGAGTAGAAAAGCCAAGAACGAACAAATACCCGCGGCATACAGGTTTTCACACCGAGTCATCAATACTTGGAACCTGCTGCCCGAAGCAGTGGTGTCCACACCTTCAATTGACTCTTTCAAGAGAAGACTGGACACTCACAGAAGCATACTAGAAAAGGAATAACATAGGACGTAGGCCTTCTGTCCTTACTACACAAATCTGAAATGAATATGTAGGTACATGTAATAAATGTTTCAAACGTATACACCTAGATAAAGTACTTCAACTTTAATAAGTATCATGAATGAATATCTTTCGAAAAGAAATCATTTAACTGAGTTATTCTTAAGAATATACACAGTATTTATGGAACTCAACATTTTCTTAAATTCTTTCAGAATCGTTTCAGTTTATTTACATGCATATTAAAATTTATAAACTATATAATAATATAATGCAAATACCCTAGTGGTGTACATTTAGAGTTTTGACTGAGTATATGTGGTGTTTGTAATCGGTTGTACATCTTCTTCTTAAGTTGATCCTGAGTCTGTCCGACATTGTATTGGATAAAAACTCGGTATTATCTAAAATACACTCATTAGTATTAGAATTAACAACTGAAATCGGAACAGACTCACCTGGAATTGTATGCAATCAGCATGTCGGTTTTGTACTGAAATCATGAATATCTAGAATTTGAACCATAGATTTTTCAACACTATTCAAGACGTACAACCGATTACAAACACCACAGTATATTAGAACAAGATGAGGGTTGGGGTAAATGAACTCTGAACAAGAACTGAGAGGCATAGAAATCTATTCACAATTACTTCCTCACACTTTTTTTTGACATATCTCAAGAATAAGTAGAATTGTCTGTTATTCATTTTATGGAACTATTCTCTTCAATGCATTCTAATAGATTTTTAACCGAGATCATATACAAGTATAGAAATTTGTAAATAGAAACAGTTGACGATTACACTTTCAAAAGTCAATTTTTAACTAAATAAGAACTTTCGTCTAAATTTGAACGAATAGTTTCACAATATTTGGGCGCCGAGTAATGTGAGTCATTAAAGAGGAAGAATATATTTTGAAAAATCTCAGCGAAAGAATTTGAAGTAGATCCAACGTTTCGCCTGGCAATCTGATCCAAGCTTTTTCAAGGAAAATATAATCAAACAACAAAATTTTGTTATTGGACCAGATTGCCAGGCGAAACGTTGGATTTACTTCAAATTATTTCGTTGAAATTTTACAAATACCATTCTTCCTCTTTAATGACTCAATTGTTAACTGTTTATAAAAAAATGAAAATAAATTACAGTTTTTTTTCCCTAGAAAAATAAAACTGTTGATCTAGTTAGCTATCATGAAAAGTATATCGTTATCTTCTTTGAAATACTCGAAAATTAATCGATGGATAAATCGCTTGATGAATATGATTTTTCAAGTCAATATGAGGAATGTACAAATTAGTGAGCTTGAAAAAAATTCTTATCATGTAATAATCATGTTTAACCGCCCCAATACATGAAATAAATTTGACTGATAGGAATTCAACGATTTATCTAATAGGTAATAAATAAATTCTTTGTACCTGTATCCAAAACACACTAAGTAGTTACTTGGATTCTGTTTCTATAAAAAGTAACAAGTTCACTATTACGTTATATACTTATTGTTCTGAAATCATGAAAGAAATATATAGTTTGATTTGAATACTTTTATTTGTGTTGTCTGTTCTGATCTTGATGATCTAATTGTTAAGCTTTCATTACCATTCTGGACAATATAGTCATTGCTTACTTCAGACTTACTTCTATATAAAACAAAGGAGTAAACAATGACAAATTTAAGGTCAATAAGAACCAATCAACGTCGAAGTGTACAGAACAAGCTGTGAAACGCATATGGAGAAATTCGAACACTTCACTTCTATCTGAAGTTTGTGCCGATGATGTCGTTCAGAAGAAAGATGAAAGCTCCACGACCAAACCATCCAGCTCAGAGAACAAAACTCCATCAAAATGAAATAAACTTTAACACTATTACTCTGAATATACTTAATTTCGAGGTGGTAGTGAGTATTTATATCTTGGGTGAATGATTTTGGTAAAGCTGTGTTCTCTGACTTATGTAGTTTAATCATGAAGAATTCATTATCGTCCTTCTAGACAACATCTTCAGTGCTACTGTTTAAAGTTCCTATGGATGACGTTATCTAGAAAGAGAATGCATGGTTTATTATTGAACCACTCAGCTTAAAGAACTCAATTTCAATATTTAAAAAAACATGAGCACATTAGTTCAGATTAATGGTAGAGATGAGATCTGAACTTTGCAAAGATTAAAACATGTACCCAACAAAACTGTTGATAGCTTTACGCTGAATAAATTTTGAATATCTATGACTATTGGTATTTTATTGATGCATTTATTTACCTAGAAGCCTATTTGCCATATGTCGGTATCTATCGGTATAGTACTGTCATGTTTATTAAAACGATTTACCAAAGAATTCAACTAAAAAGATCAAATCAAGATCAATCCTAAATATCAGTTTAACCCAAAATCTGGAAACATATGCTCTCATGTATATCGAAATATTTGTTTAGCTAAATGTCATTGATTTTATGTTACACATTCCCATGGAGTATACACATGTCCACATACGTTTTGTCCATCTGTGAAAAACGCTGAAAGTAAACAATTACAGTAACTAAGTTTCTGTGTTATATTAGAATGCACCATCCAAATAAAAATCATTTTTAAGAGACTAAATTATGTTAAATTTTCTTCTACAATCCTTTTGTCAGCCTTAAATGACAATCCAGTATAAGATGATATTATTCAAGGTGAGTAAACTTAACTATCTATCAAATAAACAGATAACTAACAATTGGAATAAAACAGACTGAGGTCGGGATTCATTTAACTTTTTAGTGTAAATAATTTAAAACTGATTAGGTTTGTTAGGAATATTAATTTTACACATGAGTGTATCAAACGGATAACGTCGTTTGCAACGTTTTCAATGTTCAATAAGTACCTAGCTAGCACTTGTACTTATCTTTCCATTTATTAAGTAAATGAGTGATGTATATTAAAATGTAATCTTCATTAGATATTTCATTTCAAACTATAACTAACACAATATTAGTATTTTTCATCAGAGAAGTTGGACTACTCTACGATGATATGTTCATAGAAGACAACTGTAGACAACTCTTACCTGTTGAAATGAAGTCGTTTATAAATATTCTACTCTAATCTACAGCACTCAATTACCAAATAAACGGAAAAATGGCCGAAAATGTTGAATAGAATGCAGTTATTGAATGTTGAACATGTTGAAGATAACGGCAAACAAATAAAGTCACTTAAAATAAAATGAATTCATTGATGAGTTCAGAGACAATCAGGAACTCCAACCGCTGTTTAAGATAATTGTGAAGACCTCAACCAGTGAACCTACACCTACTCACACAATTCATTACAAAAGTCAATGATTTTTTGACTGTGTTATTTGGTTTGAATATCTTTGTCATTCATCCAACCTAATCCTTCACCATCAAACATTGGTCATTGATTTAGACAGTGGTTGAGCATACGTTAGACATGTCCAATCACTTCACATTTTTTCTTACAAGTTATTTACGTATTTTATATGCAAACGAGTGTAGTGAAACATAATTCTTTTAGGGTACCACATTTTTATTATACCAAGTTAATTTGTCGTCAAGAAAAAAAGGGAAGTAAACAATCACATAACTTCAATAAACTGTACAAAACTATAAAGTGTTTTACAGGTAGCATTTGTCACAGATTGTTTTTAGTCGGGTCACCACTATGAATCAGAGGAAATCAGACAACTGCTTCGTCCTTTTGTTTGACTCTTTGGTTGTCTAGTGGTTAAATGCTGCTTCACAAACCTGAATATCCTGAGTTCAAGTCACTCCGACTTCGTGAGCGCCCGCTCATGAAAACTTCTGTAGTATAACAAAAATAGCTGTTCACAGCTTCCTAATTTTTAATAGTTGTCATGTTAAAATTAATTCCTGATAAATACTACCGACACATTAAAATTAGTCCCCTTGAAACCACTTCATTTAAACTAAATTATCTGTCGAATCGAAAAAAATTACAATTCAATAAAGCACATATGAATGTCCAGAACTTTCCACTGATTGTCTGAAATCACCTAACATCCATGATTATATCATCAATTCTAGTCACTTAGACTGATATTCAGAATATAACCTTATCAAAATATTTCAACCAAAAACACTAAGAACTAGATAATTTGATAATCTATTTACTACTCAGTGATCAATCAGTGATTCAGTCAATGTTGAGTCAACAGTAATTAATTACCTTAGTAGATTCAAGTGTTAGATTTGTCTTTTATTGAAGTACATTTGTACATATACTTAATAAGTCATAGATCAAATACAAGTAGATCTTCCTATTTCATCAGTTCTTCTGCTTCTCTCTTTAGTGAAATTCTATTTACTACAACTTTATGGTGAATTATATCATTGTAGATTGTTTAGTAACCAAAAACAGACACCGAAAATAACGAATTAATTAATCTGTTGAATTTGTTCAGCAGTATTTAGAACTAAAGAACAATATTTATCAGTTAGTACTAGGTGGTCGATTAATAATACCATAAATAAATTCTACGGAGTTTTAATTTAAATAGAACCTTCAATAATTCAAGTTGACACATCTGTACAACGAAATGCTAGAGTGGTACAATTAGTACTGGTAGAAAAGATTAGGGAATAGACATTATGATTCAAGAAGAAATATAAATTCTTAGGATAGGAGAGTATGAAATT
Organism: Schistosoma mattheei; assembly: GCA_944470405.2. Taxonomy (NCBI): domain Eukaryota; kingdom Metazoa; phylum Platyhelminthes; class Trematoda; order Strigeidida; family Schistosomatidae; genus Schistosoma; species Schistosoma mattheei. The sequence continues at coordinate 9,271,462 of OX103947.1, read as the reverse complement.
TTAAATCTAAAGATCTAAGAGTAAACAAATAACGAATGCAACTGAATTATTGTGATTAATTCTAAGCCACTTTCGCCTACATCTTTAACCATTAGTTACAATAATCAAGCGTACTCCAACTAGGTAGTCAACATTTACCAATACTTCTCAATTCAAAAGTTAATAATTTAATGGACGGAGAATATAAGATAAATCTGGTATATTGAGTTTATCTTTAATGTAAGATCTTTGAAAAGTTTATTCACTTCATCATCCATCAATCACATAAGGACAAGTACATGAATACACATAATATTTAGTGATAAGTAATTCTATATAATTTTTATAAGACAGGCAGCAACCATGTCATCAAACATCTATCCAGTTAGAAAAAAAAATCTGAAATATTGATGCACACAAAATGTTTATTTACTCAGTTCGAATTCGATAATTCGAATAACCGATCATTGTGACCTTAAAATTTCGAATGATAATGAGTGACCAGAAATAAAATACTTAGATTATTTTTTTTGTTGCTTTGATGGAACGATTTCACAATATAAATAAATGTCAGTATGGGTTTTGGGGATTGTTGAGTCTCATCGAAATCAAAAAACGATCTAAGTTAGACAAACATTAACAACCTGGAAGCATTGAATGGTCGTTTATTCTTAGTATAAAACTCATCAGCAGTGCACATTCAAAAAACGGCTATCCAATGCTTCCAGGTTCTCAATAGTTGTTTGATTTAAATCAGTTCGTGACTTCACTGAAATAAAAATAATATTAACTGTAATTGTGTGTACACTGAGATCAATAATAGTGATGAGTTACTTTAATTTGGTGGACTATCATGGCAAAGAATGCCTTCCTAAAACAGAAGGACGAGGTTAGAAAAGATCAACTTTTAAAATAGTACTTCATACTTTGCCCCAGATATCGATCTCCGGTAGCAAGGCCTTTAAAGTGCAGAGTTGAGACATCTTAAAAATGCTCATAAGAAAGTCATGCGTGACCGGTCTTAAGAAGTTGTCCATTCGACACTGCGATCATGATCGCTTGTTGTCAGGAATAACCTTAACTCAGCTTCATTTTCAGATCATTCGCGAAGAAGAAATAGTCTTCCAGTGTCAGCGCTCGGGAATTAACAACCACCTACATATCTCTAGCGGCATGAGCTCAGCTGCTGACCAAACACACAGATAAGTATCTATTTGTCACGAACAAGTCTCAGTAAAGGTTAGAAGGTTAAGTGCTCTCAGTGAAACTAGCTTCAATCCCTAATAAGTTTGAGAATGCTCACAACTGAGGAGCATTTTACCTACAGGGATGATACATCCATATATAGTGTTTTGGTGATTTTTAATGGTCATGTTATCAGTTTGTGTTAGGGTATCCAAAGTATTCCTCGTAAAAGTCGAGAGGAGTCCCGAAGACTGAATTTCTTTGAAGCAAAACTATACAGAATAAATAGGACTTTTTAAAAAGGCTTTTATATCAGTTTGACTGTTGAAGTTACCTAAAAGCGGAACATATACTATTGGCATGAGTTTCTGTTTTCCTGTTGTTGATGTTCAGGACTGAATTTTGATAAGTTTCTGTTGGCAAATACATATCCTAAGATGTTGTGAACTTGGATGAAGTGTGTTCGACCGAATCCATGAAAGAGCATCAGTTCTCACGAGATTACAGATTCGCCTCACTAACTAGTGCCAAATAGTTTGTAGCATAGGCCTGCTATTTCTTATTGACTATCACCAACCATCCATTATCATTAAAAGACCTTCATAAATCGGATTCCAATTAAATCTGCACTCTGAAGTCAGATTTTTAAAAAAACTATGATAACATGGTAAGCACACCGTTAATTGACCTTAACTAGTTATTTTGTCCTACGAGAGTTACAAAAACAATACGCCCACAGTCAAAAAATTAATAACGGGTCATTTGTTGAGCTTTCACTAATCTCATATTTAATAAAAGGATTTTGTGGAGATTGATTGACGAGACTATAATTTATGGACGACATTTGTACGGAGCCTTAGTGACCTTGTGAACGTCCAACAACTTACTAGAGCTGAATGAGGTTTATAAACCTATGTGAAGAATAAAGATTATGATTTACAGTTGATGGTTAGGGTTAGGAATTAAATTTAGGGTTTTAATCACGAACTGACATAAGCTAAAATGCGCAAAGGCTATTTAGCCAAATGGGTGAATGGATTTCGTACCAAAATCCAAAACCTATTGTCCTAAATCTGATTAATTCTTCCATAAATTACAGTCTTGTCGACAGTTATTACGTTCTGGTATAATATTTATCGGCAGTCAAGACTCACAAAAAACGTCAGAGATCATACCTAGGACGTTCAGGCCTCTCAATAAAGACAACTAACAGATTTTCGAGTTCCTATTCATTAGCACACAACCTTCACTAGTACAACCCCTCACTCTATCAGATTTGAGATAGTTTGCCACCGCAGTCAATAGGAAATGGTTGCACAATAAACTGTCGGATTTAGAGGTTAAGCGTTTTCACAAGAGACCGAATGTCCTGGTTTTGGTACACCGTAGTGCGTTCATAGACGCGCACTGTTGAGAGGTTCAGCACTATGACGAAAGAACTGTCTAGTGCTCCCTGGTTTTCAATAATAATCTAAGATCAGTCCACTATGTAAACGAAGAAAATTCATTTTATTTTCAAATGAAACAAAACAATTCTTCATCCCAAACATCATACTGACACCAACCGGGAAAGTACTAAATACCATTAGGCAGTGAATAATAGTTGTGTACAAGTACGAGAATTGTCAGTAGTACGTATACATGATATCTTCAAGGACAGAAGAACCCAAGATCGTACAGCCACATATTTGCTAGTAACTGATTTTAACAGCTTACAAGATTCTACCGAGATTTTATAAATGATAAAATTCAATCTCATTAGAGTTAATAATGGTAAACTAATATTACGAATCCGCTGCAGTTAGAAATGTGAACCCTTATAAGTCAATTCACAACGTTCCACTGTTAGACTTGATAGTTATGAGTTCAATGCTAAGTTGGGTCATGTGAAGTCACTGCTAATGAGTTTTGTACCGGGACAAACATCAATAGAGTGATTCTTCAAATTTTGATGATTGTCTTCGAGTTACACGATATTCACAAATTTAGCATTCTAATATGAAATCAAATAAGAGGAAATCTCATAATCCATTTCATTATTATAGTGTAACTAATTCAATAAATTAGGAAATTTTGAATATATGTGTCGTAATCATTCGTTATACATATACGCGTAATTTAAATGGTTAGTAGAGGTTACAACAAATTAAAGTTATGAATCGAAACTAGCCAAATTATCATTGTGAACCAAGAAGTTTTAAGCAACTGTTTAGATTGACTTTTGAACAACTAACCAACAAATACCAACGATTCTAAAAGGGTGGTATTCGGAATATTTACATTTCATGACTAGTATGAGACCACTCATTGAAATTCATTGGTTTACATACTTCAAATCCAGTCAACTTATAATGTAATGTGATCTGCATAGAATGCGACCACTTCACTTTCAACATAGTTTTCTTCATAGATCATGATTTTCGGCTAGAGCTTCCATAGTACTCTGTTTTGCATTCTGTAACTAATTCAAACAAGTCATCACGTCCAATAGAATTTTCTCTACATTCGTGAAATTTTAAAGCATTTTTTTCCAACTAAGAAATCAATACTTTGACATCTCAACTCTTTTCACTCTTCATGTTTCTTTCTTTAGTATTTATATGCCATAGTTGTAAAAGTTAAATTTTCTGTTCAACATTTCAATGGCTAGTAATAATTGTATGAGTTCACAAAAGTACAATAAATAATTAATCGATACTAATATAATGGTGGTATCAGTAATCGTAATAATAGTGTTAGTAACCATTGTAAAATTAATGTTGATATTAGCAAAAGGATATAATAGAATTTCTTATTAAAATGGAGGATTATATTGAATTCCCATATAGAAATAAAGTTCAGTTTCCAATCTCTACTGAATGTGATTCAATAAACATAACTTTTAACCATTCTTGTAGCATGTTCATAATATTAGGATCTGGAAAGTGGGTTCAGTTGAGTACATTTTAGAAGTATTACAATGGAACACGTTGGGGCGAAAAAACCCTCCATGAATCGTTCCTTTCATGATTTTTTAGGAATAATAAATTTCTCTCCAATTAGACGGACAGTCTGTAGTATAGTTAATGTTAATTAGTAAGCATTTGGGTAATAAACTAATAGGTTACTTACAAGAAGAGAGAGTAACTATCCTATTATTCATATATGTGTTTTCCCATTGTCGATTATTCAGAACTGAATTTCGATTTGTATCTCTGGTATCGTTTGTAGTGAAAAGTTGTTAGCATACTTTTCGAATTGAAGCTATTACTGGGATCCATAACATGTATTTCCTTTCTATTTAGGACTTCTCAAATAAGTGTACCTATATTCCAGTGTTTATTATCACGCTGACACTCAAACCCAATAACGACCACTTTAAACACCAATGTGTTTTCTACTGAGCTACTCAGTACAAATGGTCATTAACTTTTTCAATGTATTGATATCTGCTGTTTGTAAACGTTTTATGTTTCCCATTCTCAGTATTAAAATGAACGAAGTCTTAGGTGCGAATTTCAAGTTTCAGTGAGGAAATAAACACTGGGATCCAGACCCATCCGACTAACTACTAACAATATCTATACACTTGCTCCGACTGAACATAGGCCAACAGAAATTGATCAAATAATATACTTACCAATACCCTATTTGCTGAATATCAAATGTTTCATCAATGTGATACTTGACATTTACTCAACATTCATTTATGTATCTTTTTTGGTGAACAATTTACTACTCCGAGGAACTGAACACAGACTAAGCAATTTACAACCTGGACAGTACAGTCCAACACATCAGTGTAATCAGAAATTTATCCATGTTCCTGATAGATGAATAAAACTATTGATTATATGAAAAGGTCGTAGACTGATAGAGAAACTCTATTATTAACTTGTGTTAGATGATTCATTATTTATGTAAATGATGTTTATTGAAGATATTTCTGAGAAAAATTTTCAGTGTAATTAAAAATTAGAAGATGTAGAATTTAGTTGTCTATAAACTCTCAAGCTACACTAGTTAGAGTTTCGCACTAGGATTCTGGAATCACCTCTCAAAATTAGTAAAATGTATCGAGTGTAGGGCAGTTATTCACTACAGATAACGAAAGATGGTTGGAAAATATCGTGAATTGATGGAGGTTAGATATGTGGATCATTTAATCCCGGTTCATTGGTCTAAGGATTAAGCGTTCGCACACGAGACCGTAGGTTCTAGGTTTGTTCTCTCGTAGTGGGGTCACCGGTGTGCACTATCGAAAGGTTCTATACCGAGATGAAACATCTGTCTAGTGCTTGCTGGTTTCCAATGCATGTCTTACTCAGGTTGGTTCGTGATATCGATAATATAGAAAATGTATGATTCATTTATTGATCAACCATACAACAAAATAAAACAATTCTATTCCATTGAACACCCCTGTCAACTCTGGTCTTTTTCTTTTCTTCTCAGCGTCATTACAAAGTCCAACGAATCGGCTTAAACGGGACTATGGATCAGAAATTATTCAAGATCAATGTTTTAACAATTTATCGATTCAAGCATAGTGTTTGTATTCAACTTACACACATAATTCACCCGCTAGTTATTCTTAATTTTGTGTATTGTGTTTATCACAGACTAACCTCATTTTTGGTTTTATTGAAAACCAGATAGCGTTAAACAGTTGTTTGGTTCTTGCATAGGACTCTTCAGTGTTAAGTACACACGATCCCACCGGAGATCAATCGAGAACTGTTAATTCTTAAAACACTTAACCGTTAAAATCACTCAGTCAGAATTCTATGGTACAATTCCAATTTCGATTAATTTGAGATATGACAATCATCCAATGACCCTGGTGACAACCATTTCACTACCAAAATGTCTGAACTCCACCAATCACAACAAGAATTTCTAAAAGCTCATTTTATTTTCTAGTATGTGCCATTGATGTTGCCCAGAAGAGCAATGCAAGCAATACAATACCTTCAAAACATAAGAAAATCCAGAGACTGAAGTCTCCAGTGCTCCGTCTACCCTAGCTATAAATAATACCCTAACTGGATTTGAATTCAAAACCTAAACAAACTTTAGACTTAACTGATTTACAGAAATTACTCATATTGTTAGAAATGATATCCTAACTAATGACTAGTTTAGAGAGGAAACTCTATCAAGTTTTAGTTAGAAGCAATGACCAAGTGAAGCCCAACCACGTACGGCGTGAAATGGATATCGTTTACGACATCGTTTATTAGTTGGGGTTAGATTTTGTGGATCAGCAAATTCAGCCCAATGTTGATATATGTCATCTTCACTATGAAAGCTGAACGTCTTAGATTCGATCCGATTCTGAAGCTTGGATGAATTAGATTAAGTAGTTCCAAACTAGATTGGAATGGCTATCCAATTCCCTGTGGTTTTCAATGACTTTCCATTAATACATCTTGATACACACTTTGTAATGAGTTATTTAGTTGAATATAAGTTACCACGACTTCAGAGTAATTTGTTCACAGTGAAAAACAGCGACAAACTGGATTTTGTCATAGTGGATATTTTTTTGGATGGATAATTTTTAACTATGTTATAACATGTACGGAACTAGTACGTAGTGGATTTATCCTCTAATGTTCAATAATTTAAGGAATGATATCATTTTATGAGAATGATGTTCGCGTATTCATTCTCCATTTGTTGATAGTTTATGTTAAACAAATAGATGGAACCGAAAAATCCTACTACCAACACGCATACATACATGTACACTTGTATACTATTACTTCTGTAGACTTTCTACCGTCAAAATGTTCAGTGAAGAAAAATAGATTAAGGAATCAAATCTATGCTTATGTTATTAATAAGATCTTAGATAGCACGTATATACCTAATTAGTTTTATTATTAATTCCTGTACAAACACATTTATTAAACAATACGAATAAACGGATCGATTCTTCTGTACATTAGTTTATGTTTCACGTGTGTGTGTGTGTATATATGTTTGGATGCATATATACGAACAAGTGTATGTTCACATGCGTGCACATACACACGTATGTATACAGGGTAACATTAATGATATCGAGTGAAAAGAATATATAATGCTTTGAAAAAAGGTTGGAACTATTTAGGGCTATTCAAAAATATTTTTGATCAGTTTTCATGAAATTGGTCAAGTTTCATTAGATAGTCAGTCAATGAACAACTAAGTAGAATAGACCATGAATAAAGGATTGTCGGGCTAAATCTCAGTTTATCAATTGGTTTATCGATTTACTTATTTTTGTAAAACAAACCTATATTATCATTATTTTTAAGAGTTCCTTAATGACCTTTAATCATGGGTCTGTGTTTATATGTGTATTATTCCTATTAATAGACAACCTGTAGCTGAAATCTTGACCAACAGACGAAATGATCTGTGATGTTAGAGATATCAGGGTGATTGTCAATTCCCGGTTGCCCTACACTATATAGAGATATTTCGTCTTAAGGGAACTGAAAAGGAAACTGAATTAGTGATGGTCTTGGCTACCTGAGAGAGTAATCTCATACTTTAAGGGACAAGTGTTTGAAGCTGGTCACATTCAGGCCGTTTGTGGCAAGGTTCGACTTTTTCTAACCCTATCGCTCTATTGTGACAAGGCGAAATAATTAAAGATGTTGCTTCACTGAGGGAAACACCTTACTGCTACTACATCCCTCTACAGTCAGCTATCTGGATTTTTTTCCAAATAACGAACACTGTTAGATTAGAGAACAATATTATTACACCAGAAGTTCCGGAGTAAGACAAATTTATGTACAATAATGGAAATCACAAACAAAATCTTTGATGATGAATTATGAGAAGAACAATTTACCGTTACGATTATTTCCACCAGTTATTTTCTATTATCTAAATATCAGTTATTATATCCTGAGTTGATAAGAGCACTGATATAACTATAAAGTAATGGGTTTTGAGATATATAGAATAATTATTATTCCATACGCAATAGACATGTATACACCGCTTTAATACACTCAACTGTATTCAACATCAACCTATCGATGTGCCAATAAACCATAGTGTTCTTCTATAAAGCAGTGCCGTATATCGTTGTATAAAACTTAAAAGTTGCCTCCTAACAAATCTTTTATAAGCATTACATATTTCTGACAACAACCATCAATTAAGTACTTCTTAACTTTTTTATGAAAAACTGTAGCTTGATGTTTAACTTATAATAGAGATCACATTATTCACGTTTTAAGTTATTTGAATTTCGTGGATTGGTTGAAGTTAGACAGTAACACCGTTGGATGCCGGCTCAGTGGTCTAATGGTTAAGCGCTTAGCGCGTGACCGGGTTCGAAGCTCTCGGGGGCGGGATCGTGGATGCGCACTGACGAGGGGTCCCACAATAGGACGAAACGGCCTCCAGTGCTTTCAGGTTGTCCATGGTGGTCTAACTTCAACTGACTCACGATTTCAGCTAATGGAATTATTTGAATTACTTAATAAAAACGGATTCAATCCCATCAAATTTTGTCTAAACAACCAGTTGCTATATAAAAAATTCAAACTACACTAATTATACTCAAGATGAAACATTCATTAATATATTACTGTTATAAATTGCGAGATTTTTCGATTGCCTCACATTCAGGTCAATTGATATTGTCATCCACCTCAGAAATACTTTTGAATTCATTGGGTGATCTTTTTCAGTTACGTAAATCTTAAAACTCATGTTAATAAGTTTGAGAGTTTGTAATCGATACGCGAATGATTTCATTGAGTTTATCGTGTCTCACTCATCTACCCATGCAAACGACTTTGCATAAATATTATTAGAAACCAAAATGAAAAATATATTGAGTAGTTGTTGGTTGTCAGTGGTTTCCGGAAGATGTGAGTTTGTATATCGAAACTATCATAGATTCATTGAGATGGTTCGTTTACCAATTACATGGTTAAAAATCATACTACTACTACTACTACTACTACTACTACTACTACTAATAATAATAATAATAATAATAATAATAATAAATGTGTCAGTCATTAGAGGGTTTTCGACATTATGCAATTTGTAGGTCATTTTACATCACGAAATTATTTTACTCAGAAAACCATTAAACATAAGTGAATACTAGACAACTGTTTCACCTTAGTATATACAACACTAAATGATAAGTGATGGATTTATTTATTTATTTTAACAAATAGATATTGGTACAAGGAGGCACCAAATACATATGCGCCACACAAATCTTATTCGATATGTGTGAGGGCTGTGATACTGCCCGGGTGCCCAGACCGAAACAGGTGGTTTTCTTAGGGGGCCACTCCCGGAGCCTTCGATCTGATCCACAAGGCAGCGCAGCATCGTAAGGAGATGCAGTCCCATGGAAGCCGGTGACCAACAATTGGTTCATACGCCATTTGTTCCAGCAGGATATTGGAGCCCATGTGCACCATTGATTTGGAATCCGGTTAAAGCGCTGGACATTCGCTTTTCATCCTCTCATTTTCGTAAACAACACCCCCGCCACGAGAAGGCAGTGAGTAGGACTTCCGTGGCAGAGGCTATATACACCTAGCCATGTGAGAGCATTTGGAGAGGTAGAGTGGACTCTCCCCATTCTCAGCCATACCAGGGCATTTGGAAATTTCATTGCGTACAAAATTCTTGGAAATTACCCTTATTCATTCATTTAAAAATGTGATTAAATTGAATTAGATACTACCATGCCATAACGTTAATTATAAACCATAATGAATCCAAGGATAATGAAAACACTTTAATTCAGTACTGTCCTCTAGATACAGAAAATAAACTATGTGATTACGGTAGAATTATAGGTCAAGGACGAAGTTAAAAGTGGCATATACAACTTACACTTGTGCATTTTTAAGAAAATAAAAGTTTTTTGCGGTTACATATTTTTTTGTTTTTTGCTTTTAATAAATCGAGCTAATTATCATGAGATTATGAAATGCACATAGATTTAATAAGTTTGTATTATAACGATGGGGTTTTCCACGTTTACACGTATGAGACGTTAATTTACCTTAGAAGAATATCTACACTAGATTCCCTCTTAGTGTCTATTCTACAGGACTTCAACACAACTCAGATCAAGAACACATGATTAGCTTGACTAGAACGTAAATATATTTCCACACCAGAAACCCTACACAATCCAACAACAATGAACAATCAATAATAAGTAATAATAAGGATAGGAGAATATATAACTCATCTGACACCTTTCAGACTATCTACATATGTGACAAAGCAGACAACCAATCATTATTATTCTTGCCCACATATCAGTTTGAAAATGGATTACATCAATAAGGAATAATTGAGATGGATTCTTTAAGTGTTAAGTGATTAGATGTAGTTGTGAGAATAATACAGGGTTGGGTTTTGTACTAATTTGTATTTGTTAGCAAGACATTAAAGAATTCAACAAATATCATACTGGTTACTACTCAGTAATCAATCATTTCAAATTCATGCTTTACAAGGTATTACATGATCAATGGGCAAACGGTAAATTATTCATCATGAGAATAAGAATATCTAGCTTGATACTAAATAACTCTTCCGAAAAATCCTTATTGTTAAATATTATGCATAATTCATGATTAATAAAAATGATCTCCTCAGAGTGATCAGTGACCCTGAATTTCTACATGTCTTTATTCCTATCTTATTATCTAATAATCTTAGTAGAATGTAATTTATTCAAAGACCGGATCATCTGATATTAACTTTGATGACACATTTCTAGTGACAAAACCATTTTAAATACTTAGGAATAGTATAAACTAACTTGAAATCTGTCACAATTGATGTTACACAGTCATTCCTACGAATTGGAACAAAGATAGATCGATGAGATACATATAGGAATAATGAAGTAATTCAATTCGGGGTGACCAGTTCAATATTGACGACTATTTTAACATTATCCTCCAGATCTCATTACTGACTCTCATGATACCGAGTTGTCACTGAGCTGAAATTCAACAGTCTACATTTTCAACTTTATTTTTATTCATAACTTAACAACTGTTTAACTTTACGTTCATTCACCCTTTCTTTCTTTCTTCCTTTCTTCCGTGTTACCCTTTTATTAAAATGAAGCTTCGTAGTTAATGTCACAGAACGACCTAACTTAGATAACCGTAGAAAACCAGATACAATCTGAAAACTGTCTTAACCTAATATGGAATTTCTTAGTTTTGTGCATTCAGGAACCTACCAAGGATCAAACCCAGAACAGTTGGGTCATTAGGTCACTGGGTCAACATCCAATGATTGACATGTTTAATTTCGATCAGTTTGCGATATTGTGCTATCATCATTCAGTGCCACTGACAAATAACAAGCTGTTTCACTACCAACCTGCTTAAACTTAGGTTATCACGCGATACCAACTACGAAATTCAACCATCCTTACAAACGAACTATTGAGGAGTCCCATAATAGGACTAAACAACCGTCTAGTGCTTTCAGGTTATCAATGGTTGTTTAACCTAGATCAGTTTATGATTTTTATTAAATACAGAGATCTTTACCAATATATACTGATAATTGTTATGTACTCACTGGTGTGACCTTCTCCGAGAGAAACCTTCCGGAGTTCTATTAAGAAGCTATGACCTGTGAAGTTCAGTCGTTTGGCGTGTGAAGAAGGTATTCACCGAGAAAAATGGAAATTAATTTTTTTTGGAAATACATGAGAAAATCAATTTTATATCTATTGATTGTTTATTAAACCCATTCGTTCTGTTTATATTATTTTAATGAATCATTCTAATCATCATATTGAGATGTGTGACCCTTTAAATTAGTCAGGATGATCATGAGATTAAAAAAAAAATGACAATGAATCTATTTATAATTTATTGTGTTTATTTTCACACTTGAAATCACGAATTCATCTTAGCTAGGACACCGCTAAAAACCTAGAAGCATTAGGTTGTTGCTTTGACCGAGTATGGAGCTACTCAACAGTACACACCAGGACTGTGGACAGGTGATTCAGACCCAGGACTCTCAGTCTCGCACGCGACTACTTAACCCCCAGATCACTGAACCGGCATGCAACAGAGTAGCGTCATACTACGACGGAACGGCCTCCAGTGCTTCTAGGCTTTCAGTGGTACTCTAGCTAAGATCAGCTCGTGATTTCAATTTTGAAATTATTGTCATATCCACAAATCGTCTATACTAATATTATGTTTGTGTCAAACAGAAAAGTGATAACAGGTGTCTGGTGTTGAAGCCTAGTGCCAATAGTTCTATGTACAACAAAATTTTGGGTGGTTATATTTGTTGATGAGTGTATTGTTGGTTGGGTGTACCGTTTTAATTGTTCTACTAATAAATGATTAAGTGAAAATCATTGTGCAACAAACAATCATACCTTTTTGGATGCTAAAATAGGTCGAAAAACTATTATTTGGTAGCTTCAATTACCTTATCTTGAAATTCTCATTAAACCTGACAACATTTCTGTACAGATTCGGAGGAGTTTGGTTGACTGTTGTCAATTGAGTCACTTGTTGCGTTGTTGTCTGTCTACTAAGTGAAAGACAAGCATAATGTGTAATAGTCCAGTCTGTTGTACTTTATGGCTGTGGAACATGGCCTTTGAACGTAGAATATTCGTAGGTTACTAGTGGTTGACCATTATTGTCGTCAAAGTATTACTTGCGTATCCTCAGATCATCGAGTTGTCAGTAGTAAGGTTAGACACAGAGCAAAATAGAAAATTACTTATTAAGATAGTAATTTCTCATTGACTGACGTGTTTGGGACACATATTATGTAAGCCCAAACAACAGCCGAACTTGGCGTTCGATGTTTAATAGTGTGGGAATAGAATAGAAAAAAGAGAAGAGAATCCAAATCCAAACATGGCTACTTTCCATGAAGTTAATGACTATTATACTGTGTCGTGTAAGCAAGTGCGAAACTACTTGTGTTGTGGTCCCTACGAATAACACAAGAAGTAATCGGTGGGGTCCGATAGCACGGCTTAGAGTAGGTCACAGTGCTGTAGGTGCATTCCCTCTTCTTATAAAGTTATCTTGTACTCTTTGTTCTACAAATTCATTCTTTATTCTCGAGTTACATCATCTATGCCTAATCTTTTCTATGATCAGTGATGCTATTACTACTTAAACTACTCTGTCATTTCGCTGTACTGATGTGGTGTGGCATCTTGAACCGACTCATATATATTGCGGGGTCAAATATTAGAGCATTAAGTAGAATCACTCAATAAAAAACAACTTATAAGAGTATAAAATCGTCTATTCTTCAGAATATAGGTGGTCATAACTATGCATTTTTTAGATTCAACGTTTGAAGTTATTTGTAAAGTCAAAATGAATTTATCGAAAAGTTTATGAACACATCTACCTTGTGTGTTATAGAATGGTTAAAGCAGGAATGGAAATATGTACAATATAATAAAAATTTACTACATAGCTTTCTTTGTCATTGTTGGGTCGGCTTCCGGAGAACTTCAACGGAGCCTCCAGAGGCCCAAAAGGAGCCGAAGAGTCCTAGCCAATCAGAGTATGATGGAACGTTCGAGAATTCCAGCGTGGCGTGCTATCGTTGGTCGGTAGCATAAAATAACGTTAACGGATTGGCTGAAATATGATGTTGATTTAACAGACGCCAACATCTATAAATACCCTTGATTTTCTGTACAAGAATGAACCTTGGAATAAATTGTTTTCTCTCATACTTGTGTCTTCTTTCTGGAGTCCAAGTCGCTGTGTAGTTCTAGTTTGCGGGTTACCGGAATAGCTTGGGAATCGTATATAGCGTTCAACCTACACGACTTATCAGTCATCACCCTAGTTTCTTCCATATTTTTGTAATATGTTCCACTTAATAATTCTTTTTGTTTCCTGTTTACTGTTCTCTTGTATCCTTTACATCACATGTTATTATTTTATCCATGATTATCTTCGTGTATTCCATAAATATTCACTCATTTCATTCACTTATAGTACTATTAGTAATTATAACTATTATTTTGTAATGACCCCTGTTTATCGGTATGTAAACTAAGCAAATCTAATTTAAACTACTATGAAATAATGAAATACAGTAAAGTAAATGCATTAAAAATAGATCACACAAAAAGTAATCTATAGTCTAATAATACTGAGTAAATAAATTTGTAAATCTACAAGAAGATATTCAAGATAGAAAAGCATTATGAATACTACAAATATTCAGAAGTGATTAATGATTGAATATTGGCCAATGTTCTTTATGGTAGATCAAATTTTATCTATCAGATTACTCTATGATCAATAGTCTAAGTGAATTTGGACACTAAGTGTCATATCAGTTTCATGAATACTGTAAGAACATCTTGCTGACTGATGGTAACTATCATAAAACTTTAGTCAAACAGAGTATCTTGATTACTACTTCTAAGAACCTAGTGATGACAGAAGGAAGCAATGTGTACAATAAACAGTAGAATACTAATAGACACATGTTTGTATTACGTAATTTATGTCAAGTAGTCCACTAGAAAAAAATTGAGATCCACCTCTGGCATAAGTTTACATATATAAAAAAAACTGTATATTATCTTCAAGGTCCACAAATTTGCCATCTTTTGAAGACCAGAAATATCTCTGAATAACAACTTCAAAATACCTCTTAACTTGTATATAGATCAATATGAAAGTCAATCCATACAATGTTAAAATGTTTTTTCTAAATAAAAAAAAATGATTGGGGAATGATAAACATATCAATAAATGTTAGCTGAACCATTTTCCCAAAAATAAATCAAAAGTGAAAAGAAGTTTTCCTTTGAATATCAATGAATTGATTTACATGGAAACGAGACAAAGTTTTCATGTGTTTATTAACCCGTTACACCAACAATCGAAGAAAATGCATTTTCCTCGGTAAAAATTCAAAAATCTGAATTTAAAGAATTCAGTTACAGTTTTTATTTGGACTATTTTATAAATTCAGTTTTGTGATCCAGTTGTGAAAAGGTGATCTTTTTTTTCAAATTTTCAATAAATAGATCCGTTTAATTTAAAAGTTTTATTAAGGAATCGTATTGGCTTTAATTTAACGTTATGAATTAGTATCTAAGTTAATCGCCGGATATCTGCTAACTAATCAACTATTTATTTGTATGCTCACTAGTGATTTGTTTCATCAGTGGGCCTCAACATACACAAGGGGAAAACCAAGGTCCTCAAATTCAAAACGAAGAATAGCAATCCAATCACACTTGACAGCGAAACTCTGGAAGATGTAGAATCCTTTACATACCTGGAAAGCATCATCGATGGACAAGGAAGTTCAGATGCAGATGTAAGGGCGAGGATTGGAAAAGCAAGGGTCGCATTCCTACAAGTGAAGAACATATGGAACTCAAAACAACTTTCAACCAATATCAAGGTGAGAATCTTCATTACGAACGTCAAGACAGTTCTACTGTACAGAGCTAAAACTTGGCTAACTACCACAACTATCATCAAGAAGGTGCAAGTATTATAAATGGTTGTCTACGCAAGATACTCAACATCCATTGGCCGGATACCATTAGCAACAGCCTACTGCAGGAAAGAACAAACCAACTTCCAGTTGAAGAAGAAATTAGGAAAAGACGATGGACATGGATAGGACATGCATTAAGCAAATCATCAAACTGCATCACGAGGCAAGCCCTAACTCGGAATCCTGAAAAGAAGCGGAAAAGAGGAAGGCCAAAGAACACATTACGTCGAGAAGTAGAAGTAGATATGAAAAGGATGAATAGGAACTGGAAGGAGCTGGAAAGGATTGCCCAGGACAGAGTCGGATGGAGAATGCTGGTGAGCGGCCTATGTTCCTTCATGAGAAGTACCAGGCGTAAGTAAGTAAGTAATTAAGAAAGTAGTGATTTGTTTCAAGGTGAACACTTGAAGTTCTCGTGAAAAGTCTTTATTGATGAATTTTTATAAAGTAGATTAAATGTAGCAAGCAGTAGAACTCAAGAAGTACGTATCAACTTTCCTGAGACTATTCATCAGCTAGACGTACTAGTATCATTTAGTTAACGTTCACTCTGGGATTCAAATCCGATACCTTTTGCTTCAAAAGTCAAAAAGTGAGGTAATTCAAAACAGTACAAATTTCATTGAAATTCACACCAATTGTATAAGCTTGTGGCTATCTGTATAACTCATTGGCTGTTAAAATGTACTTGGTTCGAATCGTACAGAAATATCAATTCGAATGTAGATACATCAAGTTAACGAGTCCCAAACGGGAAGAAAAGTGTATCCTGGATTTCACTGCTAGCCCCATTCCATCGATTATGTACCTGCTAGATTCACGTTTCGTCTTCATTTTGACTAGTCAGGATAGCGCACCTGAAGTATTTATGGAACTACTCCCCGTAGTGATCGAACCTACGTCATTTAGCTCCACAATCCGAATCATTATTACTAAGATATATTTCAGCATGAAACCTAAGTCAAGGAGTTTCTCATGCCAACTATCTCCAACCACCAAACCTATGAATGTAATGCATAAAATGTCAAGTCACTTAGACTGTAGTCATATTTTAACTTGACCGATCAACATGACATTAGCAATTATTAGTCAGTGTCTAGTTGATTTAAAAATCATGTTTTTTGTGCTTATAGGATGAAATATCTTAGTTCACTATTCCATTTAAACAAACATAAGATTTATAATGCATTAATTCTAGCACACAATCACGATAAAATATAAAAAATCACACAAACAGTCTACTAGTAAGTAGTTTGTTTATCGTAAATAAATTTATTTATCATACTTTTACCATTTCAGCATCAATGAAAAACTGCTGAGGATATACACAATGACCAATGCATGTGTTACATCAAAACTT
Organism: Schistosoma mattheei; assembly: GCA_944470405.2. Classification (NCBI taxonomy): domain Eukaryota; kingdom Metazoa; phylum Platyhelminthes; class Trematoda; order Strigeidida; family Schistosomatidae; genus Schistosoma; species Schistosoma mattheei. The sequence goes on along the minus strand of OX103947.1, from coordinate 9,254,412 downwards.
TCTGTCATTTGGGTGAACGCTTTATTTCATTTCAGGCTAACTTTAATGCTTTTCATCGGGCAATTTAGGCTAAGCTACACAAGACATGTTCATAGAAGACAACTTCTGAATAACTTTAGTCACATGAAGTGAAACTGGATGAAAACGACACTCTTATTTGTAGCATCCACCCACTAAATAAACAAGAAACTGACCAAAAGTACTGTTACAACACAGCGAATATCAGAAACGTTACGGATAACCTTAACCAATGAGTAAATATACATGGACCATTCTGAAGTTAACTAAGACGTCGTTTTTGGTTGAGATCGTGAACCGATTGGTGTTAGACCACCATTGAAAACCCGGAAGCACTGGACGGCCGTTCTACCCTACTGTGGGACTCCTCAGAAGCACGCATTCACGACGCCGCTCGTAGGATTTGAACCCAGGGCCTTCAGTCTCGAGCACGAACGCTTAACCTACTGAACCACTGAGCCAGCATCCAACCGATGTTAGTGTCTAACATCAAACAATCCACGAGATTGAGCGACCATCTTTCATTATACTGAGGTAGATATCTGTCTCTACCCGACACGGATTAGCTCCAGTGGTCACGGCTTCTCACTAGAACTCCGAAAATTCCCTCACGAAGCTATTCACTAGTGAGCACATGTTAATTACCAGTCCTATTGTCCCATAATAGGACGAAACGGCCGTCCAGTGCTTCCAGGTTTCCAATGGTGGTCTAACATCAATCGTTTTATGATCTCAATCAAAAACTTAATAATCTCCACAACCCCTATACTGGTAAAACATTGTTGTGAATATGATCTTTTGATATTTCTCTATAAAAGCAAAACAACTAATTGGGATAAAATGTAAACAGTAAAACTAGACACAGCTATATACTTCTAATAACAGTTCTCTGACAGGATAAATGGATGTTTGCTAAACTACTCCTACTCCCACCACAATCATGAAAAGTTTGTTTCATTCTCGTTCCCAATAGTACACATCAAGTTAGAATTGATCTCATTCAATGTTTAAACCACCTTAAATCAAATCCCATTCAGGGTGAAATAATAAATAACTCAATGAAAAAATTCCATGTGGAACGGTTGAAGTTGAATATGCGTTAATTATTTGATTTAAATTAAACTAGTGAATATGGAATCGTTCTCATAGTAATACAATATGAATACTACGGATTCAGTTTTGTGTGGTCTGTGGATGTGTACTACCATAATGAAACAGCTGTTCATTGTTTATTTCATTTGCCGAGTATTGTCTAGCTGATACCACAGCTTGTGATGTAAAACCACCTCACAATGATCAATTCTTAGATTAACCTTAATTTTTCAATCACTCTAAACCAGTAATTACTCTGTTTGTGTCCATCCAAACACCGCTCGATAAAATTCCATCAGTACTTAAGGACTAGCTAAATATGTCATAGATCGTCATTCAATGTCCAGTCAATTATAACTATTTCAGACTTCCAGGAGGTCTGTGACAGCCCAACCACTTCAGTGGTAACATTTAGGTCCGTTAAATTGAACATGTGTTTGAATCCCATAAGGAGTATAAACCCCTTGGAGATTGTAAATGAGTCCTGCTTACAAGTGACAACTAGAACAAAATCTATGGTAAGCAGGGTATCCTGATGACTATTTTCAAATATCTAACAAATAGTGTAACTACGACTCAAAGGAAATCAACTTTGATTTTTTAATGGTATGAAATACTAAATATATCAGTTCATTTCTCCATGAAGTTGATTGTCCATTCTTGTGACTTCCTTCAGATGTTATCCCTGCAGCAGTTTCAAGCACCTCAACTTCATTACTTTTTAAAGTCAAAACTAAGATCCTTCATGAAAAATGTTGCTATAAGTTTGGGGTGATTTTTGATTGTTGAGTTGTATGGTTCACATCAATGACCGTTCTCATTTAGGAAAAAAGCAGTGAAATCTAGTAATCAATGGAAAGCTATTTCTCCCTAGTAATAGGACCTCTCAGCGCCACACATCCATAATCCCTCCATAGAATGAGCACGAAATTTCCGGATCAGTCCAGTGAGAGGATCCATACTAGGACAAAAAACCGTTCAGTCCTTCCTGATTCCCAAAAGTCACTTAATTTAAATCAGTCTGTGATGTAAAAAAAGAAAGTGTTACATTACTCCACTCAAAAACGTTTAGTGGTGACAATAACCGCTAATCAATCGTCTTAGTCTCTCAATCATTACTCATGGAAATCTTGTTACCAACATGATTTCCTTTAAAACTTGATTATCTTTCTCTTTTGTATAACACCTTAGAAATCCATTAATCAGAAATTACTTTGTACTAGTCTATCTAGTTGTTAATTTCCAATCAACGATTTAATTCCATGTAAATCACTGTAAATTAGTGTCAAATGTTTAAACATGTTCACATAAATTTACTAAAGGGTAAAGTTAAATTATATCATGCTTACAGGGCAGACTTTCTAAAATACTTTATGTTGAACTAAACAGAAAACTTTCAAACATTTAATCATCATTTCAATTCCTTAATACGGAACTTAAAATCTATAGCTTTAATGAATTGGGAACAAATCGTCATATAAAGAGAATAATGAATCATATCTACACACTTTTGTTTCACAAAAAAATGCTAGAACTGTCAGTAAACACACTTTATCTTTAAATATGTGGGCAAAATGATAATAAGTTTAATTAGACCTTAGTTACCTTGGTAACGATATATTTTAGATGTGATAAAGTCATCTACCATTTGTATTGATTCAACGATTTATAATATATTATTAATCGTTCAGTGAGATGATTACTTATACACTTTCATGCTTTTATCCACCCATAAGTTGTATTGGGATTGTCCATCAAAGTTCTACATTATTATCATGTTTATCATTTTATCTCATGTTAATATGCTGTATAGTCATGAATTTTCTTTTCGTTACCACCTTTAGCGATAAATTATTCGTCTAAAATCAATATCCTGAAAGATGTATTCAAAATGGATTGTCTGACATTTATAGCATTGGTACGTTGACCTTAGTAGTTGGACACGGTCAACTCTGTTGTATACCGGAGAGCACGAGCAAACAGATTGAGAATTAATAGAAGCTTTCTATAAATTATTAAACACTAAGGATTTTAAGCTATTTGGGAGCTGGATCGTGAATTTGCGTGACATTATTTGGCTGTACTTGGCGGTTCCAGAAACAACAATTTTCGTTCTCCTTGTCACTGTTGTCCGAGTAACTTTAGTTTTCTTAGGACTTTGTCAATATCCAGTCTAGGAGCGTGGTATCCCTTCATCTCTGCACACAATCAAACATAGTGTTTCGTCTTACTAATATTATTATATGTATTGACCACGTGACGTCTAAATGAAACGTATAGATTATCCTCAGATCCTTTCGCAGTACTGAAAAGCTTGTTTAATCTTTGTTTAATGCCTATTAGGTTTAGCCATTCAGTAATTTATTCAGAATTGAAGCCAAGACCTGAAGATCTCTCGTCAAATATGATATTATTGGGTCTAAATCCATTATTTATTTCACTCCCTGATACAGTCGAACTGAAAATATTCAATACTCTCAGGTTTTAAATAAGTCTTAAGTTGACCTTACTCAGAACTAAAAAATAATTTGAAAAGAACAGATAAGAAAATCTTGACCATAGATCTCATGTTTACCGTCACTCATTGAAAAGTGAGCTTTGAGATTCAGATTGATTTGAATTAATACGAATCCAAGATCAACCTTTTACTTAATGTCAGAACAAGATGATCAGATATCTTTAGATATATATGGTTTACTGATCATTGACAAGCAACGAGTGTCATCTTTGTCTGTTCCTTAATGCTCTGATTTGATTTAAATTATCAGATCGTAATATTAACACTAGAATTAGCGACTAGATAACCTCTATACTATGTTGAGATATTAATTGAGTGCAACTAGTTGGGAGTAAATCTTAGACCTATGTTTCATAACAGTTGGGACTTATCTAAAAGATTTACACATAATTTTGACATAACTTATACTCTTTGGGATTAAAATCACCGTAATCTAACTCCATTGTCTGAAACGTTACCACTGAACTATTCAGGACTCGACTGACCTCCTGTAGGACTGAGCAGCAATCACTTTCACGTTTCTTTAGTTTTTTATAGTAACTGAATTTTGCTGATGACATTTTTCATCATTCTAGTGCTTATCGAAAGTACTTCTATATTACCTCATTGGCACGTCATAACGGATTCTAACCATATCAGCATTAAATAATACAACTATGTATGTAGAAAATTAACTGTTTAAAACAAAACAGCATTCTATGCGGCTAAATGAAATTTGCCGATTGGATGTGGCATTGGATACCGGCTCAATGGTTAAGAGGGAAAACGTTAAAGAGTGAGACTGAAGGTCCTAAGTTCAGACCCTGGTGATAAGGTTATGGATACTCACTATTGAGTATTTTAATAACACTTTTACGGTTTACTTTGGTTTGGGTTGGTCCATGCCAAGCCCCATTATTTAACAGCCTGTGTTATTTTAACCGTAACAATTCGCCTTTGTACCATTATGATCAACTGTATAAACATGTATACTTGATCACACGTGACAACATACGCTCATATCTCTCTCTAGTTTAAATGTTAATCGCTTTAATATCTCTCGATGAGTCCTTCTCTTTACCATTTATATATGTGCCTGAATCCTATTAATAGCCTTTGCTTCGCCTTACTGAGCCCGTATGCGATTTGACTATAAATTCGCCTCTTTATTCGCTCGTTCACACACATATGGCCTCTCTGCACCAAATTCGCTTGATGTGCTTGTAAATTTTTTATCTATGCTATCCGCTAATAAACTGGAGTCGCCGCTTCTTATCGCCTTCTGAGTTGAAACACCTTTGGGGATTTGTATGATAACGGTTATCTAAGTGATTGATTAGCGAAGCTAAGCCACTACAATAGTCACATACCAGGACAAAATAACTTTCTAACGTTTACTAGTTTTCAATGGCTGTCTAACTAAAATCATTCTATAATGTTAAGTGTGAAATTCAGAAATTCTCCATAAACACTACGTAACTATTAAGTCGATGGAAAATTCACTTCATGGGTTCTAGTTAACAGACACTAATAACTTTATTGATTTAATGACTACTGAAAATGACAGGATGAGATTAGCGATGGATAGAAATATCTACACAAAAGTTTATACTCTGTTAGTATACTATATTCTAATCATTACTGTTACCATTCTAGAACTCGAGAAACAATCTTCTCAACACACGAGTCAGAATACTCGAAGACATTATACTCTTCAGCTGATAACAACCTGTGATATTTATAAATCATAATTACAAAATGGGTTTGGATTGTTTACATGGAAGTTATTTTGAAGGCACATCAGTATAGTATAGCAAGGGTGTAAATAAATATAATAGACTGAATAAAATATTGTAAATATATACCTCCTGTAAAAGAAAATTCTACAACATTGATTGTTACAATAGTTTAAAGGGCTAGAAACAAGTGATTACATAATGAGTAAACGCTAGCCAGAATAAATTGAGTAATGCTTAGTTAATAAGAGATGTTATCAGAAGAAAAGAAAAGTTTTAAAGAAATTTTTACGATACAATGAAGGAATATTTGTCACCAAGTCAAGGGAAGATTAATAAACATCTACTTTTGAACACATAAATCAGGTTTTTGACGCCTGATAGCAACAACTTCAGCAAAATTCAGAAGACCGAAGTTTGACTGTTTATTAATTACCATGATAAATTACAAGGTATTGACCCGATGTCCTGTATCCAAGATATATTTGGTAATTGCATTGTCAAAAGTTGTTCTTTCATTTATTGTAAAGCTTTTTGGAGTACGTTCTTTTATATGAGCCATTTGTTTACAATATTTCATTCAATCAATTGAATTCATCTATACTCTTACTATACTATACTGTGGCATCATCAAAATAACGTCCAACTAAACACTTTGATGTAAATAATTTAAACCCATTTTGTAATTATGATTTATAAATATCACAGGTTGTAAGCAATTGACGTAAACTAAACAAAATTGAATGAATCTATATTATATTGCTAGAATCTTAGTTCTTACCCTCTTCAATAACGATAAAAGGAACTATGTGTATGATATTTTACTTTAAAAGGAAATAAAATAGACTTCAAACGTAATGACATCACTTAATATATTGCGTCAGGCAACTAATAATTCATACAAATTCTTATGTTCTACATTATTAACATTTAGATATACGTACTAACTAATAAAACTAAGTTAAATACATAATTTAAGGGATAAATTATATTTATCGGTCAAGCCACTTGATTTCGCAATTTATATACACTCATCTATATTCTCACAGTGTTATTTTATTTCACTAAATAAAACACTACTGAAATTATCAACCTAACAGATAAATCTTAAGGTTGAATTCACGAGTCTATGTAATCTAGACCACCATTGAAAACTTGGAAGCAGTGGAAGACTGTCTCGTCTTAGTAATGGTACTCCTGAACAGTACGCATCCACAATTCCGCACTGTTGGTTACCCGCTTAGTGGTCTAGAAATTCAACGTCCGTGTACTAGACCGAAAGACCTTGATTCGAGTCCCATACTAAGATGAAACGGCCGTTCAATGCTTCTGAGTTTCGAATAGTGCTCTAGTTTAAATAAAAATCATGAATTCAACTTTGAACATACTAAAAATCTCCATAAATCCCCATTCAGACAAATCTTACTTAATTCTACTAGACTGAATTAGTCATTCGAAGTCAAAGTACACATTTCTACTTTCACTAAACTATTGAAAATCATAATATTAAATATCTTTAACAAACTAATTATCCACACTCTAAATTACAAACAGATATATATATATATATATATATATATATATATATATATATATATACCATAAAACTGAACGTAAACTAGCTTTCGTTGCCTATTATAACCATTTTTCTCGGAAATGCACTTACATACCCTACCAATTTAATTTGTATCCATGTTCTTTTTTTTCTTCTCTATTTTTGATCAATGAAATAAGTGAAATAAAAAGAAAGTACTGATGTATTTTAATCCTATAAATAATTTAACCATTTAAATCTTTTTTTAATCTTTTACGTAAGTAAATCTATAAACAAGCTAATACGTTTCTTAATACGCTTTTATGATATATAGCGTTTGAAGTGAACAGTACTGGGTTCAAAACTCAGAGTGAACATCAACTCTAGGATGCAGATACATCCAGCTGATGAGTTCCGAATAGGACGAAACATGTGTCCTGGATTCCACTGCTAGCCACTAACCATCTTTGCTTATAATGTTTGTGAACTAAATTTATATCGAGACTATCTGTACAGGATACATATATGTCAACAAGAGACTGGTCAATTTCAGTTCTAAACATCAATATGAAGATTCAAACAAACAATAAGAAATGAATATGTAAGATAAGTTATTCAAAACCATAGGAAATTATACATTAGAACAGACAATATATTATTAATATTGGGAGTTCACGTTAATGGATTGTAGTTTATCATTATTATCATTACCATTTTCTTCTTCTACATCATAATCATCATTAACATCATTATCATTATCATATATTCCTTCTGCCTTTTATACTTCTACTTTCCATTCAGATTATTAATGAATCAACGTCATAAATATGGAGGAGATAATGTTTGTAAATCTCAGTGAATGAATTCGAAGCAAACCCAATGTTTCAGTCGACAATCTGGTCCAAGCTTTTTCGACGAAATATAATCAAACATCAAAATTATCGAATAAAAATGGGTACATGGTTAACTGTATACTAAATAGGTCATTCAATCAATTTTAACAATGTTTAAAGTGAGCATTTGTTTTAGCGTACATGAAACATGTGGTGTGTAACGACTATTGTGTTAAGATAACAAATTGTGTGTATTTACTATACAGTTAACCGAAGAACTATGTACCTATTTATATTCGATAATTTTGATATTTGATTATATGTTCTTGAAAAAGCTTGAACCAGATAGCCTTATATCAACTAGGTGCCCAAATACTGTGAAACTATTCATTCCAATTTAGACGAAATTTCTTACACGGAAGAGATAGGTTGAATAATTAATAGAGGTATATTCTCCTTTCTAGAATGGATGAAATGAATGAAGCTGTAAATAAACTCTAAATTATACAATGATTATAATTTCAAGTTTCGCTTTCCTAAACGGAATAAAAGTCATCTTTATAGTTATGATAAATTGTAAAACTGTGACAAGTCAAAAAACTCAATTGACATCAATCTGTAAAGAATAATAACCAATAAAAAAAGAATGATTCGTTCTCGTTGTACGTCGGTGTTACAAGACAATAAGCATGTAGGTGATTGAGACTGGATTTAATCTTAATCACTAGTAGTCAGATAAACAATTAATTTAATATCGAAATGAAAGAGTTTTAGTTCGAGCTCAGTTTTACAGTGAGCGGACTAGTTAGGAGTATTAAACACAATGATAAATCTGGTGTCATGTGACATATTAGCTTTTAATATAAGATACTATGAATTAGTCAATATACTATTGAAAACCAGTTAGCAATTCTTAAAGAATTCCTGAATAAATACATTTAATATTGTTTTCTTATTTAATCGAATCTAAAATATTTAGATCTTGTGAAGAAAATTTGGTTGACGTTAGCTCAAATTATTTTCAAATGTCATTTCCAATCATTCATTTGAATGATTTGGCAATTCATACAAAGAAATTATGTTTTCGTATAGGCGGGATTTATAGAGATGGTTGAATTTTGCAATTTACATCAACAACTGATTGGAGTTAGGTAACCGTTAGAAACCTGGTAGAAATAAACAACTGTCTCATCCTGGGATTGAAATAAGCATTGTGCATGCATGGCTATGGCTATAGAGAAATATAAGTTTGTCTGGCTTTTTTTCACTGAATCATTTTCACATATGAATTTGATAGTACGTCTTTACATTAACAGGAATATTGATTTGCAACTAATTGGTCACATTTTAGTAACCAAGTTCATCTTTGACTAGTCCTTCAGTGCCGGTTGAATTTTGTTGATCAATTTACAACATAGTCATACGTCTAAGTGATTCGATATCTTGTGACGCCACTGCTGGAAGATCAATTAGTTGTGAATATCTCAATCGGCAAATCCAGGACCTTATATCTCTCGTGCGAACGCTTAATCTCTAGACTACTGAACCAACATCCAACGGTGTTAGTGTTTAACTTCAATGAGTTCACAATATTGAGCGATCATCTTCCAATGTCTTCGGTGGGTAATTGACTCAAACTCGATACAGTTGAACTCTATTGTTCTCATACTAGGACGAAACAGCCATTTAGTGCTTCCGGGTTTCCAATGGTGGTCAAACATTAATCGGCTGATGAGTTTATTGAAGCTCAACAATCTCCACAACCCTATACTTATAAACAGAATATTTCTAACGTTAGATATTATATATCGATTTGATATTTCCTTAAACACTTTCATTCGATAATAATGATAATAAAAACAACAGTAACAATTAGTTACATAACTTGATAATTATGATTCAGTGAAACAATCAACATCCATTCATTCATTTGAATAAACATACAAACAAACAACATTTATCCCGTCGATTGTCAATGATCACATGACAGTATCGATCAGCCTCATTGCTAAATTAACGTCGTCACCTAAGTTTGTATCAAATAGAAAAATAAATTTTGTTTGGTTGTACTTTGTACTATACGAAAAATGTAACATTCAGTTATAGTAATTTACTTTTAGTGTAAAGGAATGTAATGATCTTTTGGAGTTGTTTGGAAGAGACGAATGATTTTTCATTTAATATGGATTATAATAGTTGAGTTCATACGTCAATCTATGCTAGACCACCATGGAAAACGTGGAAGCAATGAACGGTCGTTCCGCTATAGTATGAGACCGCTCAGGAGTGCCCATCCACGAGTCAAATCCATGTCAGGTGGAAATAGTTATCCGCCTCAGACAACGGATGAAGGTTTGCACATGTTTTCAGTGGTGCTATAGCTTAGATCGACATATAAATTAAATTATTAAAATTACTATAATCTCCACAAACAACCATCCTGATGATATGGATTAATTCCCCCAAAAAATTGTTTGTTTACTGTAATATATATTTTTTTAAGAGTCGGTCTCCTTTTGTTATTTATGGTCAGGACATCAATTGATGAATCTCTTATGGGATTTGTGAATCTTGAGCAAATTGTTTCGAAATTGTCATTTAGTCACAATCATTTAATAGAACTGGATAGTTGCTAGCAGTGCGGGTTTCGTCCTATGTTGGACTCGTCAGATGAATATACTTGCATTTCAGTGTTGATGTTCAAACTGAACTTTAAACACAATATGTTTCGATTTAAACCTGCAAAGCTAGTGGTTATCTGAATTCAGTAGCTTAGTGAATAACGTGTTAGCGCTTGAATTGAAAGATAATTGTTTCAAATTTCGATATGAACATCAGAACATTCACCAGACAAGTCCCATATTGAATGAAACATGAAGTTCAGATGATTGGTAGATAATTGATAGCCTGATAAAGGATCAGGTGTGGTTATCATGAACAAATGTCAATACAAAAGATGTTATGCATCCTCAGTGATGAAAGTAAATTTATACCTGATGTTCAATTTAGAGGTATTAGAAAACTAGAGAGAAGAAGAAATTCAAACCTAGAAAAACTGCTACACATGAATATTACTGATAAAAAGGAATTTAATTTTCGAAAACCTATGGGTTCTGAGCATCCTCATCTATATGGACTACTTAAAATTCACAAATCAAGCATTCATGTACGCTCAATCTTATCGATGTGCAGATCACCTATATATAACCTAGCCAAATGGCTAACTTAATTGCAGGATCCTATCCGAAGATGTTTATGTAAGTATTATGTGAAGGATTATTCTGAATTGGTAGATCATTTAGGTGATATTAATATCCTTAATTTACCTGTTCCTTTAAAAATTCCGAAAGACTTAGCACTACTATGTACTGACAAAGTCCAGTTCACAGTTGAAGGTGAATACTTTTGTTAGATCGATGAGGTTGCTATGGTCAGTCCGTTAGGACCGTTATTAGCATACGTGTTCATGACATATGTTGCAAATCTACCTGAAGACCTAATCGAAAACATGTCTCTCTAAAACCACATCAGTTTCTCATACGAAGAGAAGAACGACCAGCTCCCCTTCTTAGATGGTTCAATCAAACGATCCATTTTTAGAAAACCAACGTGGACAGACCAATACCTTAGTTACTATAGTTACTGCCCGGTACAATACAAACGACCTTCGATAAGGTGCCTATATAATAGGCTTGATCGTATTTGCACAAATGACGCTATTGATGATAATGTTAGGTTGTCAAACAAAACATTAATGGGAAATGGCTATCTTCTAAAGTCCGTAAATAGATGAAAAGTTCATGGTACAATGAGACCTATTATAGCCTTGGCAGAAAAAAAAAGCCTATCTACATTACCTTAACATTTAGAGGTGATTCAAATAGACTTTTATTGAAACAAAGGCTTAAATCAATCATTAACAAGACGTATTAGACATTATCAAGGAAAGAACAAGGTTCATGCTTCATCGAAAACCTATAAGACATGAAAACAATTGCGTCATATGTGTGTGACCACACATACATAGGGAGGGGTAATCGTAATTTTAAAATGAGGGTGTAAACATGTACCTAAATGGTTGCAGAAAAAATTCGCTGAAAAATTCACATTATATTAAGACAATTATATTAGAACACAATCAAATGACCCAATAAGAGTAGAGGGTAAACAATCGTCATACTTTATTGTCAAACGCATAATTGAAACACATCATAAGATTGATCTAATTTGGCTTTTATGGTATTGTACAAAAAGTGTAAAAGGGCGTATACTAAGGTTTATTAAAGCCTTAGCCATACGAAAATTCAAACCACCTTTGTGTATTCAAAAACAGTTTGTTCTCATCTTAAACCTACCCTAATAATATTAGCTTATTATCTAGAGTGATGAAGTTTCAAATTGTTTTCGCATTATTTTCTTTATTATCTTTGTATCCTCGTACATCTCCATTTTTTTAGCTGACCTATTTCTAAATATAAATGTTCTTAACAAGTACATATGTGTGATCAGATTGTTCGAAATGTATTGCGCTAATATGTCACATAGTTCTGATAATCTTCGTCTTATTAAACTATCGAAATTGCTAGATCAATAGTTTAATGAATAGATTATCAATAAAATTGCTAGTTAGCTTTGTTCTCCTAATAGCAAACTTTTGATAAGAACTGATGTAAACTTTTCTTCTAAATACGCTAACAACAGTCTATCGGTAGGCTAAACCAACATCTGGACACTGAAATCTATTCGTTTATGAATACGACAATAATAATAACTTCACAGATTGAAATCATGAGTCAGTTGAAGCTAGACCACCATTGAAAACCTGGAAGCACTGGACGGCCGTTTCGTCCACTACGGGACTCCTCAGCAGTGCGCATCCACGATCCCGCACCACGCGGGGCTCGAACCAAGGACCTATTGGCTTCGCGCGCGAGCACTTAACCACTAGACCACTGAGCCGGCATCCAACGGTGTTAATGTCTAACTTCAACAATCCACGAAGTTGCGCCACCGTACACCATTGTCTTCAGTGAGTTCCTATCTCACAACAGACCTGGTTGAACTCCACTGGTAACGGCTTCTCACTAGAACTTCGGGAGTTTCTCCTGAAGTCAGTCACTAGTGAGCAGTTGATTATTATCAGAATGGGTTTTGTGGAGATTTTAGAAATTTTACAGATTGAAATCATGGATGCCGGCTCAGTGGTCTAGTGGTTAAGTGCTCGCGCGCGAAGCCAGTAGGTCCTGGGCTCGAGCCCCGCGTGGTGCGGGATCGCGGGTGCGCACTGCTGAGGAGTCCCATACTAGGACGAAACGGCCGTCCAGTGCTTCCAGGTTTTCAATGGTGGTCTAGCTTCAACTGACTCATGATTTCAATCTGTGAAATTTCTAAAATCTCCACAAAACCCATTCTGATAATAATAATAATAATAATAATAATAATAATAATAATAATAATAATAATAATAATAGTGATAATGATAATAGTAATGGTAACTTTAATGTATGATATTTTTAGAGAGCTTCATGGAATTGTGCAGATTTACTCTTCATTTTTACAATCAATTAAGAATCCATGATACACATTTTGTTTCAACAATACTTTTGAGGCATTGACTAAAAGCAATTTTAATTTTAAATTGTGAAATTTGGAAGAGTTTTTGTTTTACACAACATATTGTGTGTTTAATAACACAGATACAGCCACACATATATCCATCCCACCATCTATCCACTCACTCTCCAACTAATTCGCTTTGTTCATTTTGGCCTTTTAGTCATACCCTTGTTCTAAAACTGTCTGATTTTTTTTATCAGGGCATGAAATAAAAAGCTTCATTGCAATAGATCATAAAAACAGGGAATCAGTTTCACAATTATTGTCTAGTTAACCTATTCACTATGTGAGAATGACTTATGCAAAATCTGTGATCAGTTTATTTATTGCTATATTTTTATGGAGCAAGCTCTCGTGATAAATTCCAGTTCTATACTAGAGAATATAAATTACCATAGTATTGATAAGTTAGGGGGGGAGGTGAAATGGATAGAATTGCTGGTATGGGTGGGTTTATGATCAATCTGTATGTTTCTATTACAAGGTCAACTGATATAAAAAAGCAACCATTTGGTAAACAAAGATGACTGAAATGTCTATGTAATACATGTATTATATACATTGTCTATTTTCAAAACCCAGTGACATATGAATGTATTAGTCAGACAAACATTTTGCCAAAAGTACTTTGGAGATCAATAGAAGTCTGTTGTCAGATGACAATATGTTCCGTATGAGGCATAATAAAATTTCATATGTTAGTCTAAGGTTACGTTTAAAATAGAAAAGGTTAGATCATAAATAGTTGTGTCAGTGAAGAATCATGCTCTCATCGGTCGTCTCCATACCTAAAGGTCTTGGGCATGATCACCAGTAGTCTAGGGTGCAGTTTTTTAAGAAGTTTCATGCTACGGTAAAATATACGTTCAGAGCTTTTTGGTTTTCTAATGTTTGTTTAAGATCGATGCATTATGTAAACTTCTAAAATTCAACTATTTCCACAACATTCTTTAACAATTTTGGTGTAATTTTGTAAATCACGTAAAGTAATTAAGGATACATGAGTACTTTCTTTTATCTGGTCTCTTTTCAAAATTATATTAGATTGTCATTAATGACTAATATTCATATGGTTTTCCCATGATGAATAGTAATGAAACATACCTAGTGTGTCAAATAATTATCGTCGATGAATCCGATAATTTTGGTCGTACTATATCGTCCAGTCTAGTGAACCTTAACAATGTAATAGTCATTACAAAATCGAAATATAAAATTTCGTTTTTCGGCAATTAGTGTGCACTGTTTATATATTTACAACGGTTAGACAGGATGATATCAATCTACGATGAAAATTATTACGAAACTGTATATATTCAAAATCTAGATTGGACAATTTTGAAAAATCACATGTTATAAAAGTACTATGCTAATTAATAAAGTAATAGGTGTCAGAAAACATTGACTAGATCCTGAACATATTCAGTCGAATGAAATACTTTGTTCTCAGTTTTATTAATCAAATATTTTACTTTATACTTGTGAAATATGACTTTGGAAAATAGAGAATATGAGTAAGTTACTAGTATTTATTCATAGATAACTTCAAAACATGGTTCACATATGTTGAGAACGGTGAAAGAGCAATGATCAAGTTAGATGCAGAATAATAGGTGAAGATGGAGAATCGGTCAGTGAGATGATGGATATTCCGTTGACTGAAGGGATTTGGACATGTCTAACGTATGCTCAACCACCGTCTACATCAATCACCAGTGTTCGATGGTGAACGATTAGGTTGAATGAATGACAAGGATATTCAAACCAAGATATAATATCAGTCATAAAATCACTGACTGTTGGAGTGAGTTGTATGAGCAAGTGTAAACTGTCCTATTGAGGTCTTTACAACTGTCATAATCAGTTGTTGGAGTTATTGATTGAAATGTCGCATAATCGATGACGGTGGCATAGACACATTAACTCTTTGTCTTAATACTGTTATGCTTTTTATGTTTTTAAATTCACTTCTCCTGTTGTTGTCTATACATGTTGTCTATACATAAGGTTTATTGCCATAATTGATACTGTTACTATTTGAACGACTTGGGAATTTGCACTAGTTACTTCATATCACTGCGTTAATGTAGTGTGGAAACTTGAACCGACAAACATACGTGCAATGTCTTACGTTTCTTATTACTGACTTGGAACTAAACAACTGTTCAATGATTTTTCATTTACAATATTTTGAGAGGTGATACCAACCAGTAATGGAAACTATATTCACATTGAAAACATATGTGTGATATCCTACTTCGTTTATCACTGTCTGATTAACTACCAAATATTATATGATTTAATAGTATTGTTTGAATTGTTAACAAGAATTTTATTCCTCGCTCATTGTAGAAGAGTTGATGTACATTTCTACTCGTTCAGGTTTAAATGCTCACCTTAAAAAAAAATTTGAACGCTGTGATCTTTATTTGTTACCATAGTGTTACAATCTAATAAATATTTTAAATCGCATTATAAATTGATAATGAATGAAAGAAAGGGAGTTTAACTAATTGTCTATTCATTCACATATTCATTAATACATACACCTTGGTTAACTAGTCTATTTCATTATTTCTTTTGTTGTTGTCTATGTAAGTTTTACACATTCAGAAGTTGGAAGATAATCACTGCAAGATTCTCATTAATTTTGTGCGTTTATTATATTGCTTTATTGTTTAAATCACAAACTAATATTAGGTAGACTAACAATGAGAAACCGGAAGAATTGAATGACTATTTCGTCGTCGTAGTATGAAATTTATCAGTAGTAAAAACTCACGATCCTGTCAAGGGAATCGAACCAAGGGTGTTGGATCTTTTGCATGAACGCTCAGATTTTAAACCAATGATTCGACATCAAATGGTGTTCCATCAATTCACGATATTGTACAACCCTCATCAATTGCCTGATGTGAACAACAGTTCACACTCGATACGGATTGAACTCCACTGGTAACGGCTTCTGATGAGAAGTTGAGGAGTAACATAATGAAGTTAATCACTAGTGAGCAAATGGTTATTATTAATATGAAGGGATTTGTAGGAATTGTAGAATCTTTGGTGTTTAAAACATAAACTGATATTAGCTAGACTAGTATTGGGAACTAGGATGCATTGGTTACATACAGCTGAGGAGTCATATAATAGGAAGAATCGGTGGTCAAACCAAGATCAGTTTATGATTTAAACTACGAATAGTCTAGGCGCTGTTTCCTTCAAATTAATCTACTTCAATGTTAATTATCATAGATAATTGAAGTGATCAGTGACTAGGGACATATGTCATACATAAATTTGTGTAATTTGGATACAATATTTTGTGATAAATTATTGTCATGAGATAGTATTATTTTATTATGGTTCATACTAAGAACTAACATCTAGTAGTTGTGAATAAATCTACGAAGCTGAGAAAAGTATATTTCAAAATTGATTTTGTGGTATTTATAATGGGTTAGCTCTGATATCTTGACAGCTCTATGGTTTAATAGGCAAATCTCACATTGTTGAAGGACTGATAGTGTTCGTCCACAGATGAGATTCACCAAACTTCTTTGCACAACCCTGATTTTGATAACCTCAATGACTCGATAGTCCTCACTGTTTTATCGAACTTTTATTAGTATCTATGTATGTAGAATTTTTCTATAAAAGCCAGTAGATGGATTTGTTATTTTATAATGTCACGTTAATTGATTCGGTTGTAGAGTAACAAGGGGTATGAGTTCCTAGAAATCACACTTCTCTACAATTTACTACCACATGTTATCATAAAAAACCTGACTAGTTACTTAACCTCTTTGTTATTCATAACAATTTTCCTTAGCGTTGTTCCATATTTCACACAAATCCTAATCCTAAGAGTGATCCATCCAAACCTATGTATTTCATATCCGATTATTCAACATTACACTGGTTAAGTAAATTAAAGGGACAGATTGAATTAATACCATAAACAGAAAGTCAGCTGATATCCAAATATGAGAACTCATTAAATTTCACCAATCAAAAGGGTGGAAAATAGGTCATCCAAACACAGGTTATTTACGGCCAAGGTCAATCATTTTTTAATTATATGATTGGCTGATTTCGACAAAAAGAAAGACCGGATTTTTATTTTGCATCGTCTGATCTATGCAAAGTTGTTTAGGTATGATCTTTGTTCGTTTATAGAGATTAACATCGTTAAATAATTTTACTGAAAATTTTTTGTGGTCGAAATTATTATTGGAATGTGACCTTGATAGAACTAAATAATCTCTGGTTTCTTTGTTCTGTTATATTTCATATAAGCTTTTTACCATGAAGAAGTTAGGTTTAACAAATTTATCAGTCGACATATAGTCAAAGCAAATTAATTGAGGAATGCTGTAGTATCTAAATGATGAATAGGGTGTTCATAGATAGACTCAATGGAATGTAATATTAGTGCGCACCAACAATTCCGTACCCGGGACTCGAACCAAGAACCTTGGGTCTCTCATATAAACATTTAACCACTAGACTCCTGCGCCTGCACCCAACGATTTTAGTGTCTAACCTCAATTAATCCACGATATTGTACGACATCTTTCAGTGTTCTCGGTGGGTAATTGTTTCACATCCAATACAGTTGAACTCCACTAGTCACGGCTTTTCAAAGCTAGTCACTAGCGAATACACGATGATTATCAGTTATGGAGATTGTTAAGATTCATTGAATTCATGAATCGATCAATGTTACTAGATCAGAGTTATCCAAGAATACATAGGGTTACTCATAGTTGCTTACAGAATTGAACACAATGTTCACAGATGGTATCAGAGAATAAATTAGGAGAATAAAATGAATGATGGAGAATTATGTTAAAATCATTAGATAATCGTTGAGAAATTAATTCAAGAACAGTTTTCCTGTCTAGAGAGATAGCTGAAAGATGAATAACTATTGTGAAATAATATTTCACAACAATCTAATAGAAACTCAGGATCTGAGAATGTATTCAACTTTGAGTCTAAAAAAGGATATTTGTTAGGAAACCTGTTATTTATAATAAACTTACTTTTCTGGCAGAAAAATCCGATTTTCTTGTTACATGGATATGGTTCAAGCCATCCATTTCGAATGACGGTACAATGTGTCGGAAATTGAGCGTCACTATCTACCCATGCCCTAGTAACCCAAGTATACCTGTTTATCCAATCATAGTTATGTTGCCATTCTCCAAGCTTTTTACCTAACCAGTCAGTGCGATCTTGTGAAGCTAAAAAGATTAAAAGTAAATGAGTATTACTTACAATGTATATATACATTTATTTAGTTCATTATGTATTGACATTAAGGTCTTTTTAGTTTAAATGAAGTTATTGGTCTAGCGAGTTCTGTTTCAATTTTGCATACTTTAACACTTGGTAGCTGTAAAAAACTCCCCAAATTAAATACCATTGTAAGTATTCAACATTAACCCCGATTAGATTAGTTTTACTGGGGATATCGCTAGTTGAAGATATTCAGTGAAGGATCTGTATTAGATCATTTTTCAACTTGTTCTTTAGAACATCACCTCTGATAACCAGCCAGCTTAGAAGATATACGGTACTATACTTATGCCTATAATTCAAATGCATTTTCCCACTTAATCAACTTCTTTATTTGTCCTGAGAATAGATATTTAAACGAGATTCGCATAATTCTGTCTGTAGCTGAATACTTTTCCACTTCATCCCGTCTATATATTTTATCAAACAAATTTCAAACAACGAGATCTTTTCAAAACAACACTTATCATACACATGAGGGAAATTCGAAAGCTAAACAAATCACTACGCTACAGTAACTTCGTAAGATATTTTGTCTAATACAATGTAATTGTTTGTTACTTTTTGGTTAATTTTATACTAAGCGTTTTCAATAATCAGTAACTCTAGTATATTTAGAAATTCCGACTGATTCTCTATTCGTTTAGTGGGTAACTGCTCCATATTGCATTTTCCATCTCAAGTCCTAATTCTTTATTCTGTTTCATCTGGTATATAGGCCTACACTACACTAACATAACAAGGTGTTATGAATAACTTTAGACTCTTGAAATGATATCATTGGCGAAAATTATATCCCAAATACGTAGAACTCACTCACTAAACGAATGAAAAATATTAGAAGGTACTGAATACAACACAGATATTAGGCTTTCAAAATACTGCGGATAACCACAGCCAAATATTTTAATACTGTAAGAGTTATCTGTATACGCAAACGTTAACATATATCAGTGGTAGCAAGATATATGATTACATATAGCATAGAGAGAATAATTTGTTGAGTAATGGTAAGATTCGAGTAAATGATTAGGAAGTTTGTAGAAAAATATGTAACTGCTTCAATAATTGCTCAAGGAACTGATATTGAACTGTATAATGGAACAAATATAGTTACAACTCTTTTCTCTCTGACGGTTTATTACTTTGTTTATAAATCATATTACAAGGTCAGGTCATTAGATGTAAATGTTTCTCGTACAAACGACAATCCAATAACTTTGTTTCTAGTCGTCTACAGTTGCCTATGGAAAGTACTTCAAAAAACCGTCTAACTAAGAATTTGGTAAAATATTTTGTGCTACTTATGAGTAGCATAATAAATAGAGGACAATACAAAATAACGATTTCTAAGATTTCATATTTCAGTTTCGTATACAAACTTGTTGACATTCCATAATTTAGCTTCACCAACAGCATACTATCCAAGTTCAAGAAATAGTTCTACTGTTAACATTTCTTCTTTAACGATATTATCCTATAGCCTGTTGTTCTTCTAGGGTTACTGCCGGTTCCAAGCCCACAAAAAGGAGGAGGGTTGTGCATGGGGTCAGCTACCACATCACGTAGAAAACAACCTTGTTAGAAAAATGCTAACCAGGATAAACAAATTAGGCCATTTACACTCTACCCTCTGAGTTGAAGGAAGAATTATGACGTCTCACGATGAAAGCCAATATTCTTTGGAAGTAACGAGGCCGATGCCCCTCTAACAACCAGAACAACTATTAATATAGGTACTTGGAATGTTCGGATAATGTAGAAGAACAGGAGGACAAATCAAGTAGCTACAGAAATGAAGGAATACAACTTGTCAGTGCTCGGAATAAGTGAAATACATTAGACCCAAGCTGGACAGCAAAGGCTAGATTTGGGAGAGTTACTTCTGTACTCCAGTCACAAAGAGGAAAATGCTCCATACACTCAAGGAGTTGATCTGATGCTCTTCAAAGAAGCATGCAATGCACTTGTAGAATGAGAATTTCACGGACATGGGATCATCAAAGCATCATTCAAAACAAAGGAGGAGGGGATCACAATGAATGTTAGCTAATGTTAGCACCCACCAATGATAGCAACGACGACGATAAAGATCAGTTTTACGAGAGGCAGTAATCAATCATAGTGAAGTGCTCAGGAAGAGACTTGGCCATCCTGATGGTAGACCTAAACGCCTAAGTCGGAATGGACAATACTGTGTATCAAGATATCATGGGACCATATGGAATGACTGGAAGAATGGAACGAGAATTGTGAGAAATTTGCAAATCTATGTATGTTCAACAAATTGGTTATAGGTGGCGCAATATTCTCATACAGGAACATACGCAAAACTACATGGGTATCACCGGATCACACCACAGGGGACCAGATCGATCATATTTGTATCAATAAAAAGTTCACAAGGTCAATGGAAGACGTGATAAGTAGGAGAGGAGCTGACATGGCTTCAGATCACCATCTAGTGGTTGCCTAGATGAAACTGAAGCTGAAGAAACATTGGATAACTAGGGAAACATCAGTACAAATGTTCAATACAGCCTTCCTTCGATATAATGACAAACTCAACGAATTCAAGATGACTCTCAACAAAAGGTTCCAATCCTTACTGGATTTACTGAAAGAGGAAGGAACTACGATGGGGGATAAGTGGAAATGGATGAAAGAAGCATTAACTTCAAAGTGTCAGGAGGTTCTGGGCCCCAAGAAATACCATCATATGGAATGGGTCTCCATCGAAACACTAGATACGATTATAGAAAGGAAGAAAAAGAAGACAACAATTAACAACAGCTGAACTCGAGCAAAGAAAGTCAAGACACAGGCCGAATACACTGAAGCAAACAAGCAAGTGAGGAGGAGCATTAGAGCTGACAAGCAGAAATACGTGGAAGATCTAGCAACAATAGTGAGGAAAACTGCAAGAGAAGGAAATATGAAACAAATATATGACAACAAAGAAACTGGTAGGGAAATGTGGTAAACCAGATAGACCATTCAGTGTCAAAGAAAACGAGCCCATCACTGGGATTCAAGAACAGAGGAACATATGGGTGGAGCACTTCCAGGAACTCTTGACTAGACCGGCTCCATTCAATCCACCGGATATCGAGGCAGCAAACACAGGCCTTCCTACAAGTAACACTACACTAACAGTCAAATAAACCAGGATGACCATCAGACAAATCAAGAGTGGGAAAGCAGTAGGAGCTGACAATCTACCAGCTGGAGTACTGAAATCAGTCAGGAGTAACTGCAAAGATGCTCCACATTTTATTCAGGAAGATTTGAGAGGAAGAACAAGTGACGACAGACTGGGTAGAAGAATACCTCATCAAGATACTAAAGAAGGGAGATTTGATAGATGTAAGAATTATAGAGGCATCACACTAATATGCCCAACTTCGAGATCAACAGACCATATTCCGTAAGGTTCAATCATGCACAGACCGAATCGCGACACTACGGATCATCGTTGAGCAATCAGTTGAGTAGAACCGTTACTATACATCAACTTCATTGACTATGAGAAGGCCTTTGACAGTGTGGACAGAAGAACATTACGGAAACGTGTCAACATCATCCGGAATTCATACGACGGATTACAGTACAAAGTGGTGCATGGATGATAGCTGATAGATGCATTCCAAGTAAGAACGGGAGTCAAACAAGGCTGTCTACTATCCCCCTTCCTCTTTCTTCTGGTGGTTGACTGGGTTATGAACACCTCCAAATCTTGGGGGGGAGAATCACGGAATACAATGGACACCTGGCATGTAACTAGACGATTCGGACTTCGTTGATCCCCAAGCTCTCCTATCTCGTACACACGAGAAAATGCATGTCAAGAAAACTATTGTGGCAGAAGCCTCTGTATCAGTAGGCTTCAGCATACACAAAGAAAAAAGATCCTGAAATACAACATAGAGAACACCGACCCATCCACACATAATGGAGAAAACTCTGGAAGAGGTGGAAAGTTTCACGTATCTGTGAAGCATCATCGATGGACGAGGAAGATCTGATGCAGATGTAAAGACAAGAATAGGGAAAGTAAGGGCAGCATTCCTACAACTGAACAACATATGAAACTCAAAACAACTGTCAACCAACATCAAAGTTTGAGTTTTCGATATGAACGTCAAGACAGCTCTACTGTACGAGCTGAAACTTGGAGAACTACAATCATCATCAAGAAATTGCAGGTATTTTTAAACTGTTTACGCAAGATACTGAATATCCGTTGACTGGATACCAAAAACAACAACAACCTATTATGGGAGAAAACAAACCAGCTTTGAGCTGAAGGGTAAATTAGGAAAAGAAGCTGGAGGTGGATAGGACATACATTTCGGAAGTCATCAAACTGCATCACGAGGTAAGCGCTAACTTGGGATCGTGAAGGGAAGCGGAAATGAGAAAGATCTAAAAACACACTGAACCGAGAATTGAAAGCAAACATGAAAAGGATGAATGGCAACTGGAAAGAACTGGAAAGGATTATCCATAGCAAAGTTCGAGGGAGAATGTTGTTAGGCGTCCTGTGCTGCTCCATGAAAGGTGACAGGCGTAAGCAAGTAATCCTAGTCTGAATTTGTACAATTACACTAGTTATCTAGAAATAAATATCACTTCATTGAATGGGTGGATTATTGCGAACGATGGACTCCAATATGTGTGTTTCGTTTTATTTTTGATATCCCTTATAAGGGTTTACCTGTATCCGAGTGACTAAGTTTACATCAAGAGTTTGAAGTAAAACGATTTAGCTATTCAGGACTTTAGCTGACTAGTCTTCTTTGGTAATATGTACATCCTGTTGGTATAGTCTCGATTAAATTCTGATATGTTCAACCGACGAGTCTCAAACAGTACAAAATGAAGGTCGTGGATTACATTGCTAGCCACAATCTGTTTTATGAAATAGCACTTCATTTTTATGAAACGCTGTTTTATGTTTGTGTCACACGAAGAGAAAGTTTTTGAGATTTAAGGAAACATGTGTGCCATTTAGACAGGCTGCACTTTAGTTTGTAAGGTGATGAGATTTAATGGTGTAAAATATGAGACCTAACATTGGGAAAATTTTAGGAATTGATTGGTTTGAAGAGGAAAAAATTAGGAACTCATTAAAAAAAGTAAAAATGTGTAATGATTATGATAAAATATATAATTTTATATTGGTATTTTCTTTGCTAAGCAAAAGTATTAAGTAAACACTAGTCACTTCATAAGGCTTTTTTTTAGACAATTCTGTCCTTTTTACTCCGCCATGAAGATTGTTTTACGATTAAATCAGGCCTGCAAGCCTAACAGTTTGATTGGATCTTTCTAGATAATTTCGAAAGACCATTCTGGTTGAGGTGTGTGGTCGGCACTGTTCGAAATTTCATAGTTTAGTTATCTCTCTGGATAACTACTCAATACAATTCTTGTAAAAGTGTTTGGATCAAGCATACTTTATGATCTCAGTGTAAGCAGCTCTATAGAAGTTAAACACGTGGAAGTGATTCAAAGAGATAGTTTGTACTATCTGATTGAACTATACGAAACATCTTCATAGCAGACATTTACGAGCATTTCCAGCCTGTTTGACGTGGAATATTTAAATAAAATTGTACTTTTATATACAACACCCACCAACTAAATGAGCGGAAAAGTTGGTGCTAGTGTTGGGTACAAAAACGTTATCGATAACATCAGCCTAGCTTTTTATTTGCAAGATCGTAATATAGATAGGTCATAATTATGATGCAGCCACCAATTTAGGCGTAAAACTAATTGAATGCATGGAATTCATGTTATTTGAATCTATCTAAGTTGAAATTTCATTATATCCATCTCTCTCTAGTTAGTTGTTAAATTAAAAAAGAATGTTTATGCATATAATTCCTATAAACAAATAAATTTATCAGAAGGGGTTTGTGGAAATTTAAGAAATTTCACAGATTGAAATCATGAGTCAATTGAAGCTAGACCACCATGGAAAACCTGGAAGCACTGGACGGCCGTTTCGTCCTAGTATGGGACTCCTCGGCAGTGCGCATCCACGATACCAGTGGAGTTCAACCAGGTCTGTTGTGAGATATCAGCTCACTGAAGACAATGGTGTATGGTGGCGCAACTTCGTGGATTGGTTGAAGTTAGACATTAACACCATTGGATACCGGCTCAGTGGTCTAGTTGGTTAAGCGCCTAGAGCGAGACTGGTACGTCCTGGGTTCGGATCTCACGGGGTGTGGGATCATGGATGCGCACTGCTGAGGAGTCCCATACTAGGACGAAACTGCCTTCCAGTGCTTCCAGATTTCCCATGGTGGTCTAGCTTCAATTGACTCATGATTTCAATCTGTGAAATAAATTTATATTTTTTTACACTACTACCTCTTCACAATTACACGTACTTGCTAAAATTCCATCAACTTCAGAAAGACAAAAATCATTTGCTTCTTGATATGTCATTGGTGCACCAAAATAATAAAAACAGTTAAATTCATAAAAATCCCAATTGGGTGGACAATAAATTCCTTGTCCTAATGTTGAACTATTACTTAGATAAGAATTAGCATAATTCACTTTAATCAAATATAAATCATCTTGATGATCATAAATTCGATTTTGTGCAAAATTTTGTGAAGTTATTTGATTGTGATTTTCATTGTGAATTGTTATGTTTGTCGATTTCACAGAATTCATTAACAATAGTTGATTATTTGATAATGATGATGCTGTTGGCAATGATGATGATGATGATGATGACGTATCTCCCCACCAGTTATATTGTGCATCGATTTGATCCGGTCTATAACATATACAAGCGTCGTATTCCAAGCGTAATTTCCATCCTTGGGGGCACGATGTATAAGGGGAAGTTGGACATTGAAATCCTGATTGTATTGGTAAAACACTAATGGAGTGAAAATATATACACATCAGTATTAAATAATACAATTTACAGTTAAAAGATCAATTAATACTCATGACTTGATGTCGAAAGCTTTAGCCTTCATTTGGGGCAGGTATACTACGATCCTCTGATTATTTTTATATGTTATCCAGATAACTGAAGACATGTATAAAGGAATTATATGGTCGAACCCATTGTTTGTAGCAATCATCTTAATGCTGAATTTGAAGTATCAAAGCTACTACCTTATTATTTAAAAAATCCCCATAACTATAAGTAATCATTATGGATGTATCAATAATTATTTTTAAACTGACGGTGGAGAATTTTTAGCTCAGCTGGGTTGTTTTGGTAGAGTTGAGTTCTTCAAGTCAGGTGGTTTGGTTTCACAGCGTTCATTGTCATTCTGGACAAAATATTCAGCGTCTACTACCAAAATAACTTCTTTTCAAATAGATTTCAGGTAACTAGAGCGGAAAAACTATGACATACGAATTCAACCAATTTGAAAGTAAGACAATTGCTCATTATGATACCAACACCAAAGTCACAATTTTTAATACAAATGTCAAAACAGTTCTACTGTATGGGGCGAAAACCTGGAGAACTACGAAAGCCATCATTCAGAAGATATAAGTGTTTATTAACAGTTGTCTACGCAGAATACTTCGGATCCGTTGGCTGGACACTATCAGCAACAACCTACTATGGGAGAGAACAAATCATATTACAGTGGAGGAAGAAATCAGGAAGAAGAGCTGGAGGTTGATAGGACACATATTGAAGAAAGCACCCAACTGTATCACAAAGCGTGTCTTTACTTGGAATCCTCAAGACCAAAGAACACATTATACCGAGAAATGGAGAAAGATATGAGAAGAGTGAACAACAATTGGATAGAACTAGAAAGGAAGGCGAAGGAAAAAGCGGGTTGGAGAATGCTAGTCGGCGGCCTATGCTCCATCGGGGGTAACAGGCGTAAGTATACCGGTAAAACTTGGAAATATACTACATCAAGACTGATAATGACAATAAATTTATGGAAACAACAACATGTTCTCTAAAATCGGAAGGCCTAGGACAGAGTGGGTTGGCCTATGGTCCATTAGGAGTAACAGACGTAATTAAGTAAGTAACAACATATCAGTCATATATGATCAGAAAAAAGTTAACTACAGTCAAAATGTATAAACCGTATGTATTTCGATTGAATGATCTGTGATTATTTCACTCAAGAATTTGAAAATTTTAAACTGCACACTTTTGCAGGATTATTGATGGACACTGGTGTTGAATTCACTAGTTATCAATTACTTTTACTAGATGATATTATGGCTTGATGATTGTACCCAAAAAAAAATGGAATGAATTGTCATTAAGAGCTTTTATTTTGTGTAGTATATTACAAATCTAAGATGTTTAACATTGAGCTATAGAAACAAATACAACAAAAGTATTTCCACTAAATGACTACAAATATCTGACATCATAAATCTATCATAAGGGGTAGTATAATTACAACAAAAGTCTACCTTATAACTGTTAATTATCATTTTTTATTGAGTACAGAGTATAGTGTTAATGATAATGAGAGGAATTGTAAAATATCTTAAATTTTTATCTTATCAGATAAACATTTTAGGTGATATCGATTGGCACGTAAATGAAAACTTATTTCTAATGAAATAATTAGCTTTTTAAAACTGTAAATATAATCCATTTCAACTTTTGTTAATAATTTGAATTCAATTATTTTTATCAGAAGGGGTTTTGTGGAGATTGTAGTAATTTAAACAGTTGAGATCATGAGTCAATTGAAGCTAGACCACCAAGGAAAACCTGGAAGCACTGGACAGCCGTTTCTTCCTATTGTGGGACTCCTCTCTAACTTCAACTAATCCACGAAATTGGGCGACACATCCACCATTGTCATCAGGGAGTTACTACCTCACAACTGATCCGAGTGAAATCCACTGGTCACTGCTTCTCAGTGGAGTTCAATGGGGTCAGTTGTGAGGTAGTAACTCACTGATGACAATGGTGGATGTGTTGCTCAATTTCGTGGACTAGTTGAAGTTAGACATTAACACCGTTGGATACCGGCTCAGTGGTGTAATGGTTAAGCGTTCGCGCGCGAGACTCATAGGTGCTTGGTTCGAATGTGTCGGGAGGCGGGATCGTGGATGCGCACTGCTGAGGAGTCCCACAATAGGACGAAACGGCTGTCAAGTGCTTCCAGGTTTTCCATGGTGGTCTGGCTTCAATTGACTCGTGATTTCAACTGTTTCAATTATTTTTGTTTATTTTATACTACTTTTAAGCAGTGTACAATTAATAAGTGAATTCGTTTTTCGATAGCAGTATACTGATTAGTTCAACAGTAATATTCTTGATAGGTATGGACGAATGACATGCGGTCGCCAGAGCGGCTCATGTAAATAAGCTTATTGTTAGTAGGTGAGTTATTTACTAGATCAACATTGTCATTCACATACCTGCAGTCTCAGTCAATTCGAGCACTTATACCTACATTCGATTCCGACTTCGAATCCATCAGGAAGTACCAATGCCCCACAATTGATTGATCACTGGGTAGCGATCAATGTCATGTGTGTCAAGTCCTTATTAGTGTAGATCGAATGCTATCGACTATGTTGCAATGTGGCCACAAGTCTAGGTGACTCGGCAATGAGGGCACTATATAGATTAGATGGTGGTTGGAGGTAGTCGACAGGAAACCCTGGACTCGGGTTTCGTGCTACTTGGCACTCGTCAGCAAGGTGTACCTGTAATCTTGAGGGAACTGTTGCTTCCTGGCGGACTCGATCTTGTGTCACCCAGCTTCACAGTCAGAGACGTTCAATCTTGTGAGAAAACATCTAACCATTAAATCATTGAGCTGGAATCCAATGGTTTTATTGTTTAACTACATTAATCTGTGTTTCCACGAAACTATCTTCCAACGTACTTTATGGGTGCTTAAACTCCACGGCTTCTCAACAGAAGTTCATAATTACCTCTCGGGGCGGGTACATGATTAATTTCTATAGGGGGTCTATGGAGATTCTGTAAAGTTTGCAGTTAACATCATTGGTTGATCTTTGTTAGATAACCAATAAAAACTAGGATTCGTGGTTTTGCAACCATCTTCAATTACCTAATTTAGTTTATAAAAATTCTACAACCGCCACTAATCCCCCAACCTAAGAACGATTATTTACTCTTCAGATTCTAATTTCAAGACGTAGTATCTGAAGTCATAGTGAGAAGCCGGAATCAGTGGAGTTCAACCTTGTCAGGGACGATACAGTTATCCACCACAGGTAACGAAAGATATTCGCACAATATCAAAAACTGTTTAAAATAATAGATGTAAATTATTGGATGCTGGTCTCAGTGATCTAAAAGTTCCAAGCATTCTCGCTGAAGTCCAAACATCCTCCGTCTGATCTACTGTGATGAGTTCGTGGATGAACACTGTTCAATACATGAATGAAACAGTTGTCCAATGCTTCTCAGTTTGCAATATAGATCAGTTAACGATTTAAACTATGAAAATTCTACAGATACTAATCATGCGTTCAATAATCACTGGTTATAGAAGTTTATCAGCGTAACTAAATAAAACTGTCATTAGTAAATTTTAGACATTTATACACATCTTTTATTTTCTCATTCAGTAACTTCGGTTGTTTCATATAACTGGTTTCTGATACTAACATCTATATAGTTTTGAGAGCCGAAAAGACTACAAACGGGTTACGAATATAAATGTTCAATATTTAACCTTGATAAGAATGGAATAAGTTAAAAACAAAATAATAACACTGTAATTAAAAGCTCTATGTACATTACGAATTGTCAACATAGACCAGAATGTGCTAGATTCCAGTTGTTAGAGTGGATGAGGATGGATATACCATGTACTTATGCTTACAAGCTGTCTTAAGGCCGAACAATAGGTGGGGCATCATAAATGAGACAAACTTTTAGAGGTAGCCGATTAATCAGCCACTCAAGGTCACAGTCTACATGTCTTTGTCTGAGTCTGAAGGACAATCATATATGTATATACCTATGCTTTGTGTACATTATAATGCGGTCTAACAAATAAACCTACATACTCATCTCACTTTTCTCGTTTGTAGGGTGGGTTTGATACTACACCATAAGAAGCGTATTGTGTAAATGAATCCGACTGTAAAACAAAAATTAGTATCGTTCTATTCTTTTACTTCTGATTTATTTAAACACTACACCATGAACATTCATCAAGTTCAAACTAATGGTTATAATCAAGACAACAGTTGGTTTCCTTAGAAATACTTTAACCATTTAATTGGAAAGTAATATTAGGTCAAAGTATGAATCACAATTCATATTCATTGCACATGTGAATAGCTCTATTGACTTAATAGCTTAGTGGATAAAACGTTGAGCGTTTTAAGAAAAAGCTGTTCAGTTCCAATCCTGGTGTGAAAATTAACTCTAGGGTACAGATATATTGAGTTGACGAGAGTCAAGCTAGACCAAACTCATATCTTATATTCTACTGCTAGCCACATTCCATCTATTCTATGAAAAAAAAACAGCACATCTGCGATTCTACTTTTAATAAACCAGTTTCTGTCATGAATTGAAATAGGATGAAGTTCTGAATGAAGTACATATAAAAATATCTTTGTAACATTTCAAACTTTAGTTAAAACTCACCTAATTATACTTTGATTCCCAGTAACAAGTTCATAATCATTTAATATATTACGAAAATAATTATATCGAAATATATTTTTAGAATTTTTACAAAATATAGTTGTACGTTTTGTTATATTTAAGGCTTGATTATTATAAAAACCATTTTTTTGATAAATAGAATATTGATTTAAATTTTCATTTCCTTCACATTTAAGTAGTATATCAGCACGATTATCATAAATGAAATTATTTGCAAATGGTTGACTTAATAAACCATTTATATGAATCATTGTTCTATAACCACAATCATTATGTGCTATATAATTACGTAATACTTGTATGGCGTTGAAATGATTCCCTGTAGGAAAAAAAATGGAAAGATAGATTATGTATAGTTTATTTCAAAATTTGAGGGAACTCAGAAATCATTAAAATGTTGAGAGTTAGTCGGGCTCAAAATAGCTCAGTGGTATCGCGTCTGATAATAATGTTGTGCAATGTGTATTCGAATCTTACAGGGAGTATCAACTCTCTCATGGCTACAAGTATAACTTGCTGACGAGTGCCAACTAACGCGAAATCTAGGCATAAGCTTTTTTGCCAATTCACTTCAATCATTTAACAACTCAGCATAGAGCAGATGCTATTACTATAAATAACCATCGGAAAAGAAAATCTATGTGTAAGAGATTACGTGATAACTCTTTTAATCTCTTTCATAATTACCTATGCGAAAAATCTTACACACACCACAGTCATGTTTTAATATGTAGTAGCAATTCACCTAAGTCCTTAAGTGTTGTTTCCGGTCTTGTTACTCTTTAAGAGAACTATCAATCTGTCGATGAAGAGTCTCAAAGAGCAGGTATTCCAGTTGACATAACTTGTTTGCACAGATGCAACGGGTTAGTTTATTTATTGTGACACAATGACAACTACCAGGGTTTTACTTCAGGTTACGGCAGTTCACTTTAGCCAGTAAGTGTAATAAAATGAATTTCCATCAGATTAAATTTTTATACCATACACCTAGGGAAATTTATTAATTTAAACAAATGCTACTAATAGAAACACGTCTTTAGTATAGAAAATGAACTTTTGAATTAAATTAAGGAACGATTATGATTAGTCTTTGTGAATTTTATTAGTGTGTTAAATTGATGATTCATTCTACCTAGGAGACTGCCTTACGATAGTCTATTCATACGTTTATTTGATTAATGGTTGAAGATTTCATGCAATTCCGTCGCAATCTAATTGGAAATTATTAAAATTTGTGACATTTCTGGATAACAAAAATTCGAAACACAAATAGTCCATTCATTAACTAATGACAGAAAAACTTCTTAGCAGAAACCTTTATCATTTACCGTGAGCTTGAAGAACACTGCCCAACTTGTTACGAACAATAACATTATTTGTCAAATTTGCTTGAATTCCATTGGTAAGTTGATTAGCTAATAAAACCATATTAATTATATCACCAGAATGTTTAGCAATGTAAGAGTTTTGTATCACTAAATTACGGGAATTCGTCAAATACAACTCTATAGCTGATGGACCAGTTAAATTTAACATAACTAGACCATTTTCTTCCAAACGAAGATTTGATAAATGTATATCAGGTCCAAATTCACCAATACTAGTTATCCGTAATCCACCTTCTTGATTATGATGAAACTCACACGTATCGATCTCATGTTTTATAAATCTGTCTGTTTTAATCAAAAAACGAAAAAGTTTGAAAAATTTAGATTATTTATTAAATGAATTAAAGATAACGTGTTTCAAGCTTTTTCAAATGAAGTTGATTTATAGAAGCTACTTATTTAAAAGTAGGTAGTATAAAAGGATTTTACAAAATGGGGTCATTTGTTTAGTTCAGGGGAAGGTGATACGATTCGCTTTTTGGGGAAGTAAATATAGAGGATGTAGGACATTGGTAACCTGGACTTGTTAAGTATTAGGAGTTTGTTTCTCATTTGAGATGATTTTACGTGAATCCAAATGGTCAGATTAATCTCATTATGGAATAACTTCCATTATGCAGAAAGTCAGGATGTACTAGACAAATGTTTTGTCTCAACTTGTGAACACTCCGTTGACCTTACATAACATGTCTTAATTCCGAACTTTGGAATATATCATTCGGCAGTCATAAAAGTAGGAAGTTAATAAATAACAGCAGGGATTTGGATAGTAGTTTAATTTGGAGTCTCATCACGAGGCAAAGCCTAAATTGGAATCGTGAAGGGAAAAAGAAAAGAGGAAGGTCAAGGAGCACAATGAGTCGAGAATTAGAAGCAGACATCAAAAGAATGAATAACAACTGAAATCAGCTTGAAAGGATTGCCCAGGACAGAGTTAGATGGGGAATGCTGGCGATAAGCCTATGCTTCTCTACTAGGGGCATCAGGCTTGAGTAAGTAAAGTTAATTTGTAGTCGATTACTTCCTGTTACGAAGTATACTTAGTAAATTGGAGAAAAATAACCGAAGATTAAAAGTATCATAGAAATAAACACAGTTTTCTAGAGAGAGTTGTTCTGATGTCGTGTAGAATTTGCGATACCACTAGAGCTATTTAGTTGTTTAAATATAATGTAGTGTAATTTCTACAAGCTTATCGGCTGACCTACGTTTAGTATCTGTTGGCAGGAATTATCAAAGTTCTCTAGCTGTACAGAAAATATTCACTACTCTAGCAGCAGAAAATTTTGCCAAGCTATTGAGGTTGAAGACCAACTGCTGTTGCGAGATCGAAAAAAATACTGACTAACCACTGAACTAACCGAAATCACACTGACCGATTTCTAAATTCCGCCATTAAACAAGCCTACTAAGATTTATCTAGTGTCACTGTAATTGCAAGTAGTTGTTTTGCAGATAATTTGTAGAAATTTGTAAATCCGAACCTTGTAATCATCCACACAAAGAGATGTGATACAATCGTCTGTAAGCTTTTTAGGTTTTTGGTGAAGTGTGGACACTGTTTTTACATTAATAATAATTTTCGTCGAATGTTACGTCCACATGGTAACCGATTCAAACCTTTATTTCAACACAAATCTATTGGACTCTTTTCTGAATGGTAGGGTGATGTAGATTGGCTTTATAGATGCAAGAAGAACAGTAGGTTTCAACATACTAGGGCCTTTATATAAGTTTATGTACTTCATTGGATACTTATTCTTCAGTGTTTCATTTAATAGGTTCACCTCAGTAGTATTACTCGTTAAGATGTCAGTTTTGTTGAATAGGCTTTTTATCAAACCTTGTTTGTATTCAACGGGACGGTAGCTATGACAACATAAGATACTTTCTGGTCCACATAAGATTTCTATAGACAAGTTTTTTGATTGAACCATATTCTTTTTTAATTAAAAGTATATCTAGGAATTGAGACGTGGCATCAGTCCATTGACGATTGGACTAAACCATGTAAGTATAAACTACCTGCTTGGTGTCCGTGTGATTATCATAGACCATAGTTAGAGTCTTTTGAATGAGGTCAAAATCGATTACAACGCCGCAGGTATATCAACTCTTTGTCTTCCTCCAAATTCTAAGCCTCTGAGTTCCGTATAGCTTATCTTATTTCACTAATTTATATTTCATTGAGTCGTATCTTTGATGTTTAATCTTTTCCATTACTACTGATGCTGTTAGTACTACTCTGGCATTTGACCTGACAATTTCATCTCTGTGTGCTAACTGGGTATAACAATTTGAGCCGATGTACATCATGTTCTACGTTGAAGCTGACTAACTGAGACGAAGACAGTTATTCGACTAATTTTCATATGAAAAACCAATGTAGTTTTAAATAGCATTAAATTTATTTAGTAATCAATTAGCATCTCCGGTTCTATTACATAATAACTATGGTATTATATACATATCACTTATAAAAGCACATATTTTCAGCTAAATTTTCATAATATAGACATATCGACTAATAACTGTCCTAAATTATTTGACAGAAGTCTTTAAAAAAAATCGGATAACTAGTTTGAAACTTTACCCTATCAACTTCGAGTTTTGATTATCAGATTGTTTTAATCTCACGACTGTGTTATTTGTAATTGTTATCACCTGTCTTCACCATTAAATGTAAATGATGCATTCTATATGTTTACTAAGTCGTCGGCTCACTTTTCTCTTATTATTTTCTGTACCAGATTCTCTCACAAACTGTTCCTCACATTTCTTCATCATACAAAGTACCTTCAGAATGGATACAAAATTCTCAAAGGCCGAACGTTACACTAGATTAAACTTACTCATTTCTTGCTGTTTACGTCCAACAGATAACGGTAAACTAATAATTTCCGCGATAAATCCATACTTATCATCACTAACTGAACTAGTATGTACATAAACACTAAATTCATCATGGATTGGCGAAGTGATAAATGTGTAGTGTTTATTGGCTAGATAATTTTCATTCATTGATAGAGTATCTTGTGTTATAACTGTAATCATTTGATTTGCAGTTTGATTTACACCATTATACAATTGAATGAAATTCTGTTGCGAAAAAAAGAAAGAGAAATGTAAAAGAATATGATGACTTTTTATTAAAATTAAATAGTAGCTACCAGTGGAATATTGAAAGCAATGTTTTTTCCGAGCCCGAATTCGTCAGACGGATGGGCTTCAATTCCAGTATTGAATTTCACATTGGGACTCAAAACCGGTACCCTTTACCTCAAACATTAATACGATATGCAATGAGCTATTGAGTTCAGAAAGCTAGAGAGTTGTCCAACGTGTATGAATTATAATTTTAAGGATTTTTATTTTGCCGTTGTTGATAAATAGGAGTATGTTTGATCAGTCTTTGTTGAAAAACAACGTCCTTGAGAGGAGGCTTCGATATTATTTTCAGCGGCTGGTTGACTGACGAGCCCCAGATGGGGCAAAACTAATGTTCTGTCTTCCACCAGTAGCCACAATAAAAAAGTAATTAACTTGTAGCTACAAATAATATTCTCTCAAGAAGTTTATATATATATATTTCTAGGTTGAACTTAAGTGATTAACTCTGGTTGTCATGCTAAGTAGTTGAAAATAATTTATAAAAACTTCTGAACCTAGGTTTAATGCTGGCTGTTATTCTTCGGCAAAGTGTATCTGCAGCCATCATGCAATTGATATTCCTTGTTGGATTCGAATCCATGTAGTGCGCCTAACTGTAATACTGAAAGGATCAGAATAAGACTTTCGATATTCATGAATAAATTTATTGAACATTTTTAGTGTCATACAAGAAACTTATAATGAGTAGAGATATAAAATTGAAAATTCTGCCAAAAATTGAATTTACTAATAGGTACACTCAGAACTGTCTTGGAATATGTATGGAAAGTATACCGCATTATGACTACCGATTTAACATTGTTCAGATATTGTTCACGAAACATAGTAACGTCAGCTGAAATATGTCCTTCTAAAAAACATTTAACTGTTGGAGAGTTAATTTATGCTATGAAGGGTGGTAACTCCGCCTGGAGTCCCTCCGGGGGCTACTGCCGGTCCCAAGCCCGGATAAAGGAGGAGGGTTGGGCATGGGGTTAGCGTCCCCATCCCGTAGAAAACTAACTCGCTAAAAAAACGCTAACCAGAAAAAATTATTCAAACCTTTTAAACTCTGCCCTGGGAGTCAGAAGGTCTTCATTTAGAAGAATTATGACGCCTCATGATGAAAGCCGAATTCCTTCGGAAGTTACGAGGCCGATGCCCCTTCTGACAACCAGAGCGACCATTTATTTAGGTACATGGAATGTTCGTACAATGTGGGACACCGGGAGAGCCTTCCAAATTGCTGCAGAAATGAGAAGATACAACCTAGAGGTACTTGGGATCAGTGAAACACATTGGACACAAGTTGGACAACAACGACTAACTACAGGAGAGCTCCTGTTATACTCCGGCCATGAAGATGAAAATGCACCACATACACAAGGAGTTGCATTGATGCTGTCCAAACAAGCGCAAAATGCGTTATAGGATGGGAATCTCATGGACCAAGGATCATCAAAGCCTCGTTCAAAACAAAGAAAGAGGGTATTTCAATGAACATCATCCAATGCTATGCGCCTACCAACGACTACAATGAAGACGCTAAAGATCAATTCTACAATAGGCTGCAGTCAATCGTCGAGAAGTGCCCAACAAAGGACCTGACTATTCTGATGGGAGATTTCAACGCCAAGGTTGGAACGGACAACACTGGATATGAAGACATCATGGGACGACACGGACTGGGAGAAAGAAACGAAAATGGTGAGAGATTTGCAAATCTATGTGCCTTCAATAAGCTGGTCATAGGCGGCACCATATTCCCACATAAACGCATACACAAAACCACATGGACTTCACCGGATCACTATACACAAAACCAAATCGACCATATTTGCATCAACAAAACGTTCAGGAGGACTATAGAGGACGTGAGAACCAAGAGAGGAGCTGATATAGCATCAGATCATCACTTGCTGGTCGCCAAGATGAAATTGAAACTCAAGAAGCACTGGACAACGGGGCGGACAATATCACAAAAGTTCAATACGGCCTTTCTTCAGGATACTAACAAACTCAACAAATTCAAGATAGTCCTCAGCAACAAGTTCCAGGCCTTTCATGATCTACTCAATGGAGAAGGAACTACTGTGGAGAGCAACTGGAAGGGGATCAAAGAGGCAATCACTTCAACATGTCATGAGGTCCTGGGTCACAAGAAGCACCATCACAAGGAATGGATCACTGTTGATACACTGGATAAGATTCAAGAAAGAAGGAACAAGAAGGCAGCAATCAATACCAGTCGAACAAGAGCAGAAAAAGCCAAGGCACAAGCTGAATACACAGAAGTAAACAAACAAGTGAAGAGGAGCATCAGAACCGACAAACGTAAATATGTGGAAGATTTAGCAACGACGGCGGAAAAGGCTGCAAGAGAAGGAAACATGAGACAACTGTATGACACGACAAAGAAACTCTCTGGAAATCGCCGCAAACCAGAACGACCAGTGAAAAGCAAGGAAGGCGAGGTAATCACCAACATTGAAGAGCAACAAAACAGGTGGGTAGAACACTTCAAAGAACTCTTGAATCGACCAGCTCCACTGAACCCACCCAACATCGAAGCAGCACCCACGGACCTCCCAATCAATGTTGGCCCACCAACAATTGAAGAAATCAGCATGGCCATCAGACAAATCAAGAGTGGCAAAGCAGCAGGACCGGACAACATCCAGCAGAGGCACTAAAAGCAGACGTAGCGGCAACTGCAAGGATACTCCACATTCTCTTCAATAAGATTTGGGATGAGGAACAAGTACCAAAAGACTGGAAAGAAGGACTTCTGATCAAAATACCGAAGAAAGGCGATCTCAGCAAGTGTGATAACTACAGGGGCATCACTCTTCTCTCAATACCGGGAAAAGTCTTCAACAGGGTATTGTTAAACAGGATGAAGGACTGCGTAGACGCCCAACTTCGTGACCAACAGGCAGGATTCCGTAAGGATAGATCGTGTACAGACCAAATCGCAACTCTACGGATCATTGTGGAACAATCAATTGAATGGAATTCATCACTCTACATCAACTTCATTGACTACGAAAAGGCATTTGATAGCGTGGACAGAACAACACTATGGAAACTTCTTCGACACTACGGCGTGCCTCAGAAGATAGTCAATATCATACAGAACTCATATGATGGATTACACTGCAAAATCGTGCATGGAGGACAGTTGACAAAGTCGTTCGAAGTGAAGACCGGTGTCAGGCAAGGTTGCTTACTCTCACCCTTTCTCTTTCTCCTGGTGATCGACTGGATCATGAAGACGTCAACGTCTGAAGGGAAGCGCGGGATACAATGGACATCTAGGATGCAGTTGGACGATCTAGACTTCGCAGATGATCTGGCCCTTCTATCCCAAACGCAACAACAGATGCAGGAGAAGACGACAGTGTGGCAGCAGCCTCAGCAGCAGTAGGTCTCAATATACACAAAGGGAAAAGCAGGATTCTCCGATACAACACAGAATGCACCAATCCAATCACAATTGACGGAGAAGATTTGGAAGATGTAAAAACCTTTACGTATTTGGGCAGCATCATTGATGAACAGGGTGGATCTGATGCAGATGTGAAGGCGCGGATCGGCAAAGCAAGAGCAGCATATTTACAACTGAGGAACATCTGGAACTCAAAGCAACTGTCAACCAACACCAAGGTCAGGATTTTCAATACAAATGTCAAGACAGTTCTACTGTATGGGGCAGAAACCTGGAGAACTACGAAAGCCATCATCCAGAAAATACAGGTGTTTATTAACAGTTGTCTACGCAAAATACTTCAGATCCGTTGGCCGGACACTATTAGCAACAACGTACTGTGGGAGAGAACAAACCAGATCCCAGCGGAGGAAGAAATCAGGAAGAAGCGCTGGAAGTGGATAGGACACACATTGAGGAAAGCACCCAACTGCGTCACAAGACAAGCCCTCACATGGAATCCTGAAGGCCAAAGGAAAAGAGGAAGACCAAAGAACACATTACGCCGAGAAATGGAGATAGACATGAGAAAAATGAACAAGAATTGGATGGAACTAGAAAAGAAGGCCCAGGACAGAGTGGGTTGGAGAATGCTGGTCAGCGGCCTATGCTCCATTGGGAGTAACAGGCGTAAGTAAGTAAGTAATGAAGGATGGTAATTCCGTATTTGGATATTTCAGATTATGAGCGCAAATCTAAAAAATCAAACACGTAATAACTATTTTCAAAGCCTTGTATTTTCTCATTGTTGACGTTATGGACTGCATTTAATCTGTCTCCATTTAAACATAAGTACCCTGGGAGGTTTGCCTCCATTGTATGTTTAATTTATGGCTGACAGTGGGATTCAGGACTCAAGTTTCACATAGTTTTGGGACTTGATAACTGGAAAGACCTAGATCCTAGTGTTGAAGTTCCCACTGGAAGATTAATTAGTACCTTTTGTCTCATAAGTCAGCTCATTATTCATTGAACTAATGAGTCCAGCTAGTCACTAGACCGTTCGAAAGATATGTTATATCTGTGTTATTATAAACTAACTATCACACATCTTAATTATAACATGTAACCAAGTAACTAAGGACAGGGTTATCTACTTGGATTGATATCACAGTAGAGTGTTTATGAGAGCAAGTAATACTTACTAATTGTCTGAATAGAAATAGACGGAGTGGAATTCAAACCCTAGACTCTATAGTATCAACAACCGCTCAGAAATATATCAGGCGTTTCGTGTATATCCTCAATTACTTCCTTTAGTGAGTGCTAACTGATCGACTGAGTAGGACTCTGAGACAGAAGTATTGGTCTTTAATTTTTAAAATAAGTATGATTAAAAATTGGATACATTTATTGTGTGTATGAAGGAGTTCGGTTTAAATAAAATAGGTTTGGAATTTACAGTCCAATGGTTGAATGTAAACTGAGTTAGAGTATCATGCTATAAAACTGATTCAGATTTATTCATGATATTCTCTTAATGAAATAGAAAAAAAAACACTGATCATCATAAATTTATTGAAAAAGGCTACAAAACTATTTAAAACAACACGTACTTCAACCAATGGATCGTAATATAAATTAACTGCTAAAAATCTCCATGCTAAACGACGTCCTGGTATTATTGAACGAAATACCTTGGTACATGAATGTATACCATTTAACCATGAGGAATATTTAAATTGAACTAGAACACGATCTAGCACATTGATCACTTTTTCACTTGAACACATTGGAATAAAACCAAATAAAATCTCTTCGTTTTTAAATGGATATTCACTTAAAGGTGAACGAGCGAATTCATTTGATAATTTACTGTTAAATAATATATGTCCAGATGATGGTTGTGGTAAGGGGAATAATGAGTGTTGTTCAGGTGGAAATGTTGACGGATTATTATAGAAGGACTGGTGAATTGAATATTGAAAAAAAAACAATTAGTTTAATATAGTCCAAATTTTAAAAAATGCAGTGGTAATGGTGAATTAGATAACTGAAAATTTGTAATTTGAACAAATGTTTGCGATTATTAAGTTTATGGAAATGTGTATCTTTAATAGACGAGATCACGAGTCATTTGAAGCTAGATCATCATGGAAAACCTGGAAGCACTGGACGGCCGTTTCGTCCTACTGTGGGACTCCTCAGCGGTACGCATCCATGACCCCGCCTCGTGAGATTCGAACATCCAGATCACTGAGTTCAGTGCTTCTAGATTTTTTATAGTAGTCTAGCTTCAATTGACTCATGATCTCAACCATTGGAATTACCATAATATCCACAAAAAATCCTTTCTGAAATGTGTATCATTCAAAAAAAAGTTTACATCACAGAATAATATTAGTAAAGAAACTCGGTAGTACTGCAGAGATGTTTAGTTCTGATAAAAGACTCTTGAGCAGTGAGATCAAACTCATGGCGTTCGGTCTTGGGCGCCAACGTTTAACCTGAAGACCACTGAGCCGGAGTCTACCGGTTTATATGTTTAACTTCAATCAATTATTATTATTATGGCGCAACCATCTTCTAATGTACTTCATAGATAATTGCCTCAAACTCGACTCATTTGAGCTCTGTTGGTTTCCCTTTCTCACTAGAACTTCAGAACTACTTCTCGAAGTTAGTAACTAGTAAATCGATTCCGTAGTGATAGCTATGAAATTCGAAAATTTCCACAAGTCCCTATAATATTTGTGCATTGCTTTTGTTAAACAAATATGTGAAAAAGGTGAAACTTTATGGAATATTTTACTTTGGATTATTACACAATAATATTCTTATTGTGTTTTTAGTAAATATTTGGTTTGCCGTATTTTCATTTTATCCCAACTGTAAGCTTTCATTCACCTCCCTAAATATAAATATTTGTTCTACCATTCATAGATTACAACTGATTTGACGTATATCTAATGCTCAGTTTTGTATTATAAATAGCATATTTGTATACAGATAGTGGTCTCTCGTTTACTATGCGTTGCAGTCATTTAATCGATGTATATAGTGAGTCTTCAGTTATATATATATATATATATATATATATATATATATATATATATATATATATATATATATATATATATATATATAAGCCGTTTTTCCTCGTTTTCTGATTGAATAGTCTGGGGGTAGAAAAGAGTTGAATGAACCTGTCAACTTCATAATGCATAATGGAGACTACGAGTGAAGCGGAAGTAAATTTGAGTGGTGGCTAGCAAGGGAATTTCGAACTCATACGTTTCGTTCAAGTTTACTACAACTTATGACTATAAGAAAATACCGAGGTAATCTATTCACGACGCATATAAGCCAAAAAGATTAAATAAACCCAGTTTTTAATACCAACAACTGGGAGACACAAACCCTTAAAAATTAAGGTGAACTGCAAGTAATTAGTAATATTGGTCTAAGATGATTCATCATTAGTGGATACAATAAATTAGTGTTTCTGTAGAGTGGGGATATAGAAGTTAAGTCATAGTATTTCCTCATTTCATTCTTTATGGGTTATCGAGTAAGCTGTGTAATAGATGAGCCACACTGTATTTATACTTTAATTCCAGTTCAGAAACTAGAAATTAAAGAAAAGGACGTCATCTAGAATGCTTTATTTCAAACATTATCTGACTAAATAACATATTGATATTGTTCGCTTACTTTAGAATTTTCTGTCCCAATCGTAACTGGATCAGTAGAATCACTGTTAAATATTGTCAAACCTAATCCGCGTCCAAGGCATTTTGATATAGTACAGTTAGTAACTTTGATTGGACCGTTTGGCGTAATAATTTCAAGTCCAGAATCAAAACAATTATTAATCTTAATGAATGAGAGTCTATTCAATCAAAAATATGGACCAGAAAAACAGTGAGAAAAGAATAATTGGAAAGTGTCATTATTTTTGAAGAAATAGTAAAAAATATTGGAAGCTGTAGGGGTCTTGTGGAGGTTGTTTAATTACATAGCTGATATCATAGACTAAACTTAACTATACAACCATAACTGTTTTTTCTTAGTATGGGACTCCTTAACAGTGCAAATCCATGACCCCACCACAGGGGATCGAATCTTAGACCTTCAAATCTCGTGAAAATCCCTTATCCTTCACAGAACTGAGTTAGGATCTAGTGGCTTACATATCTAACTTCATTCGAATTGCGATGCTGCGTAACCTCTTGAAATCAGCTACTAGCAAGAATACGATGACTATTATCACCATAGGTGGATTTATGGATGAAACAGCTGTAAAGTGCTTTCTATTTCTCTTGTTTAAATAAAATCAGTTTATGGTGAAAATAGTGAACCAGAAGATATTACGAACAGATGATTTTTTATGGACGTACGATCGATCACTTAAATTGATGCGATTAATTGTATAGCTAAGTGACGATTATTCAATAATAGCAAAGGATCAATACCTACAACATAAATGAATACAGATTAAAGCACAAAGCATCTGGGTTGTACAGAAAGTGACTTTTCTTCTGGTGAAACGACAGTTATATTTATAAAATATTTGACATGAAATAGACACTATTTGAAATGCAAATTGATTGAAGATGTAGATTTCGTCGTTCACGAATCTATTGAATGAAAATCTAATTACCAAACACAAGTCTTTTCAGTTATACTAATTACAAACCGATATTTATCACCATTATGATATAATTTATGGATATTGACTGGAATTCGAAAACCCCGATGTTCATATCAAGAGTGTTGATGTATTAGTCCTAGTTTATTGGATTCGGCACATGAATGGTTTAAAGATAATCGATAGGTAGCCAATAATTTAACTTTCGTGATTTTCAAAGGGTATTTTTTGTATTTCTAGAGCTTTCTTCACCTCTAAACTTTATATTCATAGTCACTGATAATAGATGAAGCATTGTTATGATACAGTTTCAGGTACATTTTTTGATTGAGTGTAGAACTATACTTGTAGTTTCCGATTATCAACACGTATAGTGTGTAATCATTTGAAGATTATTAACATTAAGAAATGGGACTTTCTGAAAAATGATTTGAAATAAGGAAACAATGGATAGTTGTTTCGTCCTATTTTAAAACTGTTTATCAGTATACAACCATGAATTCACACAAAGTAGAATGTACAGACCTTTCTGAAAAGACTACATATTTAAAGTATTGAACATGAATCAAATAACTGATATTTTCAGTTACAATGAACTTACAATCCAGTAGTACTATTCTCATCCAATATCATATTTGAGTTACTGTCTTACTTTAAACGTCACAAATCACGATCTTCATTAGAAATTAAAAAAATTCGAATTGAAACTACTTCCCAGTTGGCTGACGACTGTTATCAATTTAAATAGTTCGAATTAATACTCAGTATATTTTGAAGTTAATTTTAATTAGGAAGTAATGTTAGTTCAAGAGTCGTTGGAAATCTAGAGTGTACTGTTTTATTCACTGTCAGTTTAATGTGTACTGTCATTAGTCGACAATATTGTATTTAGTAACTAGACTTATATTAGTGAATTGCCAAATATAATTGATGTGTGGTTAGTGAATGTAAGTGTAATTGGCAGTTGAGCGTGAACTGATGGATACGGCTGACTGACTACTTAATTTATAATTTCCTTCTTATTATTGTTTTTTACTTTGAACTCTCGTTTATACTCTGCTTCTCTTTATTTGATCGAGAATTTAATATCTGGTATAATGTGATCGAGTGTGCATAACATATTGATTTAGTATCCAGTTTAGTGGTAGCTTAATTCAGGTCACCGATCATATTACCATATTATAGTAGTGATAAA
The DNA here is from genome assembly GCA_944470405.2 of Schistosoma mattheei. Taxonomy (NCBI): domain Eukaryota; kingdom Metazoa; phylum Platyhelminthes; class Trematoda; order Strigeidida; family Schistosomatidae; genus Schistosoma; species Schistosoma mattheei. The sequence goes on along the minus strand of OX103947.1, from coordinate 9,210,330 downwards.
CAGAAAATACTTTCATTTTACTGGTATATAAATGATTTTACATGATTCACAGTGCATTAGAATCATCCTTTCTATGTTCATTCATTCATATATTAAGAAAATCATGTATTCTTCGAGCTGAATGGTTTAGTTTGCAAAGAGAAATCCTTCTAGTGATGCTGTTCAAAACCAAAATTAAAGCACCACAATCAAATCATCCAGATCAAAGAAAGCAATGCAGTCAAAATTTTTTCGATATTTGAATAGATTTAAGAAAGAGCAAATAACGTTTTGTTTGTGAGTCGTATTAATCATAAATTAATCTCAGTTGAGATACTATTCAAAACCAGAGAGCAATGGATAACTGTTTCATCTTAGTGTGGAGCTCTTCATCAATGTAGACATACAACCACTCGAAAGATCGGACACAGAACTTTTTGACCCCTGAATTTCTAGGTACGCGATATTAAGGAGTCCTATACCTGAATAAGATAGTTTCACTGTGCCCTTTAGTTTTCAATGGTATCTCAATTGAGATCAATCTATGATGAACACAACCTACAAACTAAACCAATCTCCACAAGACACCTTTGATTAGTGTTTTAATGGAATATTAGCGTTTATACTTACTTTGGGTAAGCATACACTATAGTCAGCGCTGGAACACGTTCACCATGCAGTAAACCAGCATTTTCTATATTAACATATTCAAGTACAGATTGTTTTTTGGTATAAGTCATGGGATTATTGGGCGACATAGCTGGATAGTGCTCAGAATTAGGTTGTACAATGCGAATATTGCCCCAAGTCGAAGTAGATAAATCTACGATCTTTTTGTCTATTGATAATGTTTTATTGATTTGAGGTATACAACGTAAAAAGGCAAAGTCTTTGCGCTTCAAACATCTAAAAGTGTCGGAGAATAGAGTTATACCAAATATATAATGGTCTTTTGATTAATAGTATAATTAGATCTGCAAATTACTTGTAATTGTGAAATAGTAGTATATAGAATAAATTTCTACTTTTATGATAAAATTAATGGAAAAAATGATTTGGTTCAATTCACACAATTGGCTGTGTTGATGAATTCAACTATAAGGTTTGTTAAGTACAATGAATTCATTGTATTTTATCGGATTCTCCTCGCAACTAGATACGATCTAATAAGGGCTCCTGAATGGTAAAGATCCACGACTCCTCTATAGGAAATCACGTCGTATACTCTTGGTATCGATCGCCAACACTTAAATTCTAGACCATTGAAACGGAACTTGATGGTTTATGTATCTTACTTACGCCTGTTACCCCTGGTGTAGGAACGTAAGTCGCATACCAACATTCTCAATGGAACTCTGTTCTGGGCAATCCTTTCCAGTTCTTTGCACTTGTTATTCATCTTTTTGTTGTCTGCTTCCGACTCTCGGTGCAATGTTTTCTCTGGTCTTTCTCGTTCCCGTTTCCCTTGACGATTCCATATCTAAAGAATTATCTCGAAGTCAAGCCACTACAGTGTGACCCTTTTCCATTATCTTCCGAGGGTAACTATTACATACCCAACCACGTTTGATCTTAACCGGTCAAGAGTTATCACTAGAATTCTAGAATTACCTCTTGAAATTAGTCAGTGATGACACACAGTAATTACCAGTATTGAGGTTTGAGGAAATCATTGTATGTCGTTCATATCACGAACTGATCTAAGTCAGATATTTATTCGAGACTAGTAAGCGCTGAACAGCTGTTTTGTTGTAGTATGGGACCACTCAACAGTGTGCATTCACAACACCGCAATGTCATGAACTGTTTGGATTTAAACGTTTACGTCATTAGATTGCGGGTTAAGGGTCTATGGGTTAAGTATTCACTGTGAGGCCGAAAGTCCTGAGTTAGATCCTCTTGTTGGGGTCGTGGATAAACCTCATCCTAGGAAAAAACAGCTATCCAATGTTTGTTGGTCCTAAGTGGACGTCTGACTTAGGTTGTTTCGTGATATCAATAACATTCGATAGCCCCCACAAAATTCAATTTTCATAACAATACAACAAGTCTAGTTAACTGGAAATTTAAATTAGTAAATAGACAAGTGTCAGCAATGCGCCAGATGTCAGCAAATTGAACCGTAGTTAAAAATATGAATCATCATTGATTTCTTTAAAGTATCTCATTAACCGCACTGGATGGTATCATGAATGTTTAGATATTAGTTGTTTTCATTCATTAATTAATAAATTTGTACTTACTGAACAGCATCGTAATTTAGTCTTTTACGACAATAAGCTAATTTACTTTCGAATCCATTACATGTGTAACTTTCCATCCAAATATGCTTGATATTCAATAAATTTTGGAATCCGTAGACATAATGATCATAGAGATTTGAGAAGCGTACAATTGCAGCCAATGTAGATACATTGAACTCTGAACAAACTACCTTGAAGAATAAAAAGAACACGGACTCGTTACATCAATGTGTATTCAAAGATATATCTAAGTAAAAAATGAATTAAAACAAGAAAGTAAGTGTATACATTAAGGTAAATAAAATAGTAAGATTCCATACATTTACACTTTGGCATTTAATAGTGTTAAGTTTCTTTCTGCAATTTACATCACCAACTAACTAAATAAATAAAAAAAATTACAAATTAGAGAGGACCGGATAAGTGTTTATTAGAGTACAGGATTGCTGAGCAGTGAGGATCCGCAATACCATCGTCAAGGATTACATTCCTCGACTGTGGGTGAGTTATCTTCAGACGATTAAGTTAGGATCCAGTGGTTCTCAAATCAAACTTTGATCAATTCACAATGACCTGTGGTAATCGTTAGAAGTTATCGGCAATACTTATTTTACCCTAAAAATGATGTAAAACTTCATCGATCTGTCATAGCTTCCCATTAGAACATAAGAACTTTTTCAGAAAGTTACTTGTAGACAGATGAATTTCATATTTTAAAGGATGTAGAAATTAGTTAACTTCCAAAATTGTTATCTAATGAACATTAGTCAGTAAATTTGGATGATATTCAATTTGAACTTCCATATGCTTTCTATGATGATGAACTTTTTTTCTATGAGGGATATTTTAGTGAATTATTTGGATTATTTCTACACACTATGATTGTGTAACTAATTAAATGATGTACATAATAAGAAAAGTTTACATTAAATGATAGTTTGCCTATCATGTTAGTTTACATTATGAACTAACTTTGGTTTAACAACGATTGAAAGCTAATAAACTCAGAACATCTGTTTCATTCTAGAAAGGGACTCCGTCGGGGATTGAATCTAGAACCTTTAAATATCCTAAAGAGTCCTTAACCCTTAAACCAATGAGTCAACACCAATAGCTAACATTTCTCTCTTCTAACTTTTTAGTACAGTTTTTAACTTAAGAAAATTTGATGACTACCAAAAATCAAGTTCATTAAATAGCTGGATTATATTGAATGGTCATTTGGTCAATCAGAGTGTTTTACAATAAAATTAAAACATTGGTTTAATGCGTTTTTAAAAAATAGTTATAACATAATATCATGATTCTAAATGATGCATAAACCTTATTATTATTGTTAGTATTGTACAACAAGATATGATAGAATTCGCAGATAGAATGTTGACTACATTGGAAGGAAATTATAAGGTATATCCGTATGTATACTCTTATACACATGAGTATAGGATGGAGAATTTATTTTTTATAAACTATTTTTATACTGAGTTTATTTCAAATAAAGCTGTTGTCAAGTGCTAAAAAACAAACAGAAAATTATTAAAAACAAGGTAACTGATTTCTATGAAGGTGACTTTCATTGGAAATGAACATCAATTAGAGGACCAATGAACAATCAATGAGAACTCTATTGTTATCTCATTTTAGTTGCAGATTTCTTAGGAGGTTCCATTCACAACCATGCATGGTAAAAGACTGATAACTTTCAAGTCATGTAACGAAAATGATTCTATTGAACCAAATAGTAGGCAAATATTCATCACTCTATAGTTTCAACTTCAATTAGATCAAAGTATAGCAAAACCTGAATTCCAGAACATCGGTAAGTTACCATTTTCCAACATATAAAATATATATCCAAACGTTTTCATTAGAAATAAAAAGTGAATAAATGTTAAATTGAAAAGTTTCATTTTGTTTACTTGAGCTACACGTGTAGAGAATTGTTTATCACAAGCAATATACCAATTTTTGGTTGAGTAATTAAAAAATTGAACAAACCCTTCATTAGACTAACAATAAAAATAACAAATAAAACAATAAATTAATTAAAGTTTTTATAGATTAGAATAAATTTAAATTAGAAAAGAGATTATCACTATTTATGTACACTCATGAGTTATTGAACTCCGCCTGTAGCTCTTTTAGAGTTCGGCCGGTCCCAAGCCCGGGTAAAGGAGGAGGGTTGGGCATGGGGGTTAGCGACCACATCCCGTGGAAAACTAACTCGCTAGAAAAAAACACTGACCATGAGTTAGTGAAGTATCAGTTCTTAGACCATCAGGCACCAAGATAAGTGAGTTATGTATAGACTTTCAATTTAGAATCTAATGGCTTACATTTTCAACTTTATTTAACTCATGATGTAACACAATAGTCATCTAATATCAACATTGGTGACTATTTCAATCCTGACAACGATGAACTTAATCTTTGTTAATGTAGAAAATTTATAAATTCCAATTACTGGATATTAATAGTTGGAATTTTTTTCAGATTTTTCATAAAATTAGAAGTCTATTATTAAACAGTTCATGGTTCTTGATTTAATCATAAGAAGTTCAGTGTTATTTGTCGAGTTCCTATATAATATCCTGTATCTGTTAATAATTTATTCTAGCAGGAATTTAACCACCTGATTCACAATCCAACAAATTTGTTTTGAGGAGAATCGAGGAATATTTCGTTGTAACTAACATACACACACACACACGAACACTAACCTTGGTTTCATCTTTACGACATAGATTTGATGAATGAATAATTTAGTCAAGTAATAAATCTGATAGCTTTTGGTGTGAAATATGTTTGGTGGTTGTTTTTAGTAATCAGACCGATATAGTCTACCCTTATTATTCTCATCTAAATGATCAGATGCTTTCACCATATGAAGTAGTCAATAAATATATGGAATTTGAATGTTTTGAGTAAGTTGGTGATGCGGTCTTCATCCATGTGTAATAAGATGTATGCTAACATTTTACTAATATCATATAGTTATAAGAGACCAGTATTAGAAAATTGCTTATAATTAACTTTCTGAACACTTTTCTTGGCAATGAGGTCTAACCGTAGGTCAGTCTCATAACCGAGGAGAATTAAGGTTAGGTTTCGTGCTGACTGGTACTAATATACTAGAGTTATTTGGATTAGTAGGAGAACTGATACCTTCTCATTGATTTGAACTTAATTCGAAAAGCCGTGATTGAGCTATTTTAAGTTATGAATGACATGCTGAAAACGGAAATGCTGCTGAGTTGTATTCAATGTTGTATGGTTCATTCTTTGGTTTTGTTTATATTCTGGCTGTCAGGAATTGCTCCATTGATGTCGTAGTTAAGCTAGGTTCTAACATACTAGGTAGGTTGATTAAAGAGAGGCAGAGCTAAAAGCAGCAACTTAACGTTCAAGTGCGTTGATTTACTGCCAACTGTAATGGGTTGTGACTGCAGTAAGACATTTTTACCCCAGATAACCAGCATCTTCACCGATACTGCCTTCTTTTAGCAGATGGGGGTGCTTTAAAATAGATTTCAACCGATAACTACGTATTAAACGAATAGTAGAAAATTTAGTTTTAGTAAGATCCACCTATTGTCTCAAACTAACAAGTCTCTATTTCCTAGAAATCAAAATTATTGAGGACTGAAGAGTTTTAACGGCATTATTCAGTTGGATGCTTGAATGTTGTTTATTCTTAAAAAAAGCAGTGACAACAGCGGTACTGTACTAAGTTGAATTTGTATTTTCAGTGGTGAATAGTGTACTTCCTTCAAAATACAATTTAATCTTGAAGTATCTAGTAAACAATATAGGACGTTTATTTAATTTTCCATGTCTATCTTAAGATTTATTGTGCTTCGAGGTCAATGATTATTTTGCGGTTGGCTTTTAAACTATGGAACAAGGAATGTACACTGAAGAATCTACTTTGTGAATTAACGAAAAAAAAATTCGGAATTACAATACCATTTTTAATTAAATTGAAAATAATATGATTAGCTAAAGTTGAAGTGAAAATAATCAACCTGTTATCTACCTGTTCACCACCTATTAATCTAACAGTTTCTGTAGATAAAGTTATCCTACCAACTGATAAATAAGTCTCCGTTGTTGACTTATGATTATTATTAGTGTTTACGATTTTAGGTTTTCTTAATTTTGTGAACATTAAATTCGATTTTTTCATTGAATTAAATTGATTATTCTCCAATTGAGAATTATTTATAGATGTAAAAATTATAGGACTATCATGTGTTCCAAGTGCTTCTATTCGACCAAGAACTAGTAGACCAATATGTGGAGCAAACTCAAATTTTACACCAGCTTCAATTTGAAGTTCTACTCCAGGCATTACAGTAATATCTGACATGATCTGAAAAAGGAAACAATATAGTTATTGTACTATTAAAATCAAATATAATGTTAAGTTCATTGAAATAGTGAGCCAATCTAGGTTAGAATACCATTTAAAACTTGGAATCAATGAGCGACTGTTTCAGCCTACTCAGTGGTGTGCATCCAAGTAAGGGAATCGAACCTAGGACGTTTGATCCAATGATTAGCCGTGACCAGTGAACCTGAACCTGGTGGCATGTGAGACGATTACCCACCGAAGACGGTCGCTTAATGTCGTTGATTGACTAGGTTTAGACATTAAACTACCGGATGGGTTTCTATGACTTCTATCTGTTTATAATGTGAAACACTTGTAGACTGAATAAGCCTTCAAAAATCATTTATGTAGATATTTTAATTTTTTTTTAAAATTAAAAATAATGTTCAATGATAGTAAATTATTTTCTAAACCACTGAGACAACTATTTTGGATGAAATTTACTTATTATTATGAATTTAAATCTCGAAATATTCTGTTGGCTGACTGGATTGTGGTCAGTCTCTCGGGGCATGTTAAACTGAATTTAAGTTATGTCGAAAATATCAAAACACTAGTAAGTTTGCTAACAGAGATGGAGTTCAAATTGTAACGAAATTTTCTTTCTCGGTCCCGATGTTAGCCTACCCTACGATATGATGGTGATATTCTCTAATATCATCTCGGATTGAATGATTTAAATTTTATCCTGATGATGTTGTCTGGATGGATAATGAAAGGATCACGATTAGACCAGTCAACTCAGGGAGCTGAACTTCTTAAAAGTCATCCTTTAAGCTAGAAATCTTCTTCACCATCCCGCGTAATATCATCGTGTTTTGTAAAAATCTGAATTATTTCACATTGTGAAAGTCCAAGCTGTTATGTCAAAGACCAAGGATACTTTATTTTTTTAACTAAAAATTCCAAATCCAAAACACCTGCACATAATTCTGTCAATATAGTTTATATACTTACTCTATAAGGTTTTAAACGGCTTGGAACGAACAGATCGCTTTCTATTCGACCATTCAAGATTTCTTCCACATTTAGTGGATTCATTTTAGTAGGGGTTGAAAGTTTCAGTGATAAATGATTAGTGATGGGCTAAAAAATGTTATACAAAAAAATGCATTTGTTCATAGGAATAAATATAATTAATTCTGATAATAACGAGAACACAAGTGGAAACAATCGAATGTATTTAAACATAAAATTACAGAATCGCTTAGTAAAATGTGAGAACCATACAGTAAATACTTCATTTACAAAATATCAGTCAATCGTCTCAGAATTCATTGTTCATTCTTTTTTAAACCAATCATTCTCTGTTCTCGTTCTCTTTTCTTCGATCTTAATCTTCTGCCGCCACGTATTTCACTTTCGATTGATGATGCGTACTACTTATATCTATCAATATCAGTAGCACGCACCACAATAACAAATATATTTTTGTTACATCCCATTGAGTAGAAAAATTGCATTTATGATGTTTCGTGACTTAGTGTAAGCTTCTTTTTACTTACACTCAAGAATTGGCTTACACTAACCATGAAACTCCAGAAATACAATTTTTCTACTCATTAGGATATACCAAAAATATATTTATTATTAACTTTCAACCCAATGCTCAATTTATTCGAAACTATCAAGTCCAATCTTTGCATTGATACCTATAATTATTTCTGACTTGTCTCGATTTCATTTTCTTTCAATTATCACTATAATGCTCACAAATAATTATGAATATTTAGTAGTTAGAGCTGGTAAATAGTGAACCTTTCGCGTTACATAGATTTTGTGCTAATTAACGCTCATCAACAACTTGTACCTGCAATATTGTGGAAACTGATATTTCCCGTGTGATTTGAATACATGTCAACCAGCTTTACAATCTGAAGCGTTACTACTGTGCTGCATGGGTAGCAACTAACCTCCTACGGAACTGAGATTTTCATTCACATCTCAACATAGTATACGCAATGTCGAGTCACTTAAACTAGTGGCTCTATTATGGCTTGGTCGATAGAATTCAACCAACATCAAAGGATTAGACAAAAGTGACATTGATCACTATTACGTGGATCTATCATTTATGGTTGCTGATGCCATAAGTCAGCTAACTACACAGAAAACGCATATTCAATAGTAATTAACTTTGAAATGGATTTCCAATTTAATCACTTGTTGAATGTCGGACATTTATCATCAGTAAATTTGTTAAATCATCGCACTATATATTCTAGGTTGAGTGGAACTAAAAGTGAAGTTTATTACAGATACTGGTTTTGTGGTCTTAAGGTGTTCGGCTCACTCATAGACTTAGAGTCTTGAAGTAAACTGATCAGTAAACTCAAACTAGAGATAAACTACTACCTGGTGTGTTATGAATTTAATAGTTCTTTTGAACTGATATCATTTTGTATGGATAATGTTCTTTGAATGTTCCAGAAGACATTATAGATTCATGACTGAATATTACCTGACATATTGTTATGTCTATGAAATATTTAGCTTGTTCATGATAGGGTTTAAATTAACTTACTACATTCACTCTTGTCCATGAGGCGTGTAGCACAAAAGTCAGTCTCCTGAAACAACACGTTACATTAAAGTAAATTATCAGTTCACTCATGTAAACAGAAGGTTACTATTTGAGTAACTCGGTGGGAACGTTTCTAACTAGAAAGCTAATATGAAAAGGCCTTGGACCTCATTAAAGTAGAATAGATAATAATTTTCGACACACAGTATAAATTAGAATTCACGGTCAATAGTGATTACTTATTAGTATAAATGAGCATTTCAAGATGGTGTCAGATAAATGAATACCATGTGAATAACTAATGGTCTTTATTCAGTATTGAGAAGCTGTTAATCTCGCACCAACTTAGGATCTTTATGACTTATATTAAGCATCTTACAATAATGAGAGAAATATGACTGCACACTATTGAAAAACGTAACGATACAGAGAAGTACCAATCATACAGTATATTATTTCTACCAGCCATTCAATTAATGTCAAATTGTCCCGAACACCTAATATTATTCAATGCATCAGATGTTCTTTGGATATTCTCAAAGAGGAGTCAAAATGAACAACTCAATCTTAACAAGCTTACTGTCTATCTGATATAATTCACATTGTAGGCAATAATGATTTGTAGATAGACATCTTTTAATAGTAGGACCTTTCATCCAGTTACCATTTTAAACCGTCTACTCGATTTGTTCATTAATTGGTTATGGGGTTGATCCAAACCAATCAATACCATTGACCTGCTCAAGTTGCTGCGGTAAAAACTGTTGTGACGCAATAATGTCACGTGAATAACACCCATTTTCTGTTTGTTGCTTTGTCTGCTACGGTATCTTGTATTTAGTTCATTATTTATACTTGAGACATCAATAATTTCATGAATCCTTCCATTTTCTTTCACCTTACTCGTATGCACTCGTCATCGTTAAGTGTCATAGTATGCAAGCCGTTTGTTCATTCTTATCACTGTCTCATATTAGTATCTAAACCCAACTTGAACAAATAATGACCAATGAGGTATATTTTGTTTATAATCAGAGTTAAGATTCAGATTATATCACTTTCTTGAGTCGCTGTTTTAAAACAATACGAAAGTATTATTGTTATCATGTGGTTTTCGATCTTTATCAATGGTGATAAACAAATAACCAAGAACTTGAGAAATTTCATACACTCGACGAAAACAAAATGGATACTTACATGAAACGAAGTTAAATAATTATTGAAATTTATTAAAGAGAAACTATTCCATTGATTAAAATCAAATATATGTTGGCGTATTTCTGTTATATTTGAACTAGCCCAATAGTTTTGTTGAGCATCTAAGAAATTTGGGATCTGTATAGATTGTATACCGGCAATTAATTCATAACATGGATGACTGTTGACTGAAATAGACTATAATTATGGATTAAATTTAATAGAAGTGTTATTAGTCAGAGTGAAATGTTTGTTTTAAAAAATGTCAGTACTGTACTCAATCTAACGGACTGTTGTACAGGAATTGATACGTTGATAAAATTGTATCTTTATCCGATCAGTAAATTGTTTATCATGAGCCTCAGTGATTGTACTCAACAGACTAAATAGTACTAACCTTTCATTATCTGCTGTTTGACTGAACTAAAAGCTACTTTTTAAATCAGTCGGTATTATTTCCCGCTACTAGAAGATTTTTTAAAAAGTGATCTTCCTAAATACGTTTAGTACATGGTTAACAGTGTCATACAGGACCTGAGTTTTGCCCCATTCAGGAATTATTAGCTGGATATACTGCATCTCGGTATCGATGCATACGCCGAGACTTCAATTCAATATGTTTTGCTGTAAACACTCATATCGTTATCCACTAAGGTACTGAGTCCAGAAAACAACTAACTTGTTCATTAGGTATGACTGTGTTAGTATGGGTTTATAGTTTCTCGTTGCTGGCATTCAGGATTAAAATTTTTCTAAAGCTTATTTAAAGTTTCCGTTGGTTAAAAAATATTACTGATTTTCTGATATTTTTAAAGTGATTACTCTCTGTGTGTAAATGTGCAGATACTTGCATTCAGTGGGAGAACATTCGTTATTGTTAAGTTGTAGAAATCTTTGATAATTTGAAAGGGTTTATTGAACTCTACTAGGTGTTCTGTATCAATTAAGTGAGCAAATATAGAGCTGTTAATTAACCTTAACAGTCCCTTAGTCATCAGGAAAGGTTAGTGTTCGGAAATTCGGTGCTCCGCAGCAGCAGGGTAGGTGGATAAGGTAAATTTAGGAAGTCCATCATTATTTCCCATTCTGACAATAGGACGATTATGGAATAGGCCATATATCCTGGCTCAAACAGATGTTTTTAGCAGAGCTTTTCTGTTCCATTGCGTTCTTAGTTTACTGACAAGGTCATTGAATAACTATAGATTCAGGAATATATATGATTCTTAATTGCAGTTGTAAAGCCTGACTTCATACTAACCTGGATCATTTATTTATTGACAAATTTTAACGTATTTGTGTTCCTGCTAAGTTAAGGATGATAATTAACTCTTCGATGATGTCATCGAAGCAAATAAGTTTGGCGCGATGTGTTCAAATCTTAGCTAGGTTTCTCTAGTACCTAAAGGTATGGAACTGTAAAAAATGAATACACTGACCAACTGGTATTGATTCTCTACTTGTTTTTTCTTGTAGTTTTATCCCACTTTCATGTTACTAAGATGTTTAAAAGTGAGATATCAGCATTATATCCTTCATTCAACATAAAGGTGACGAATTGATAAATCCTGATAACTCTTTTAAAATACCAATCTATTCAAACCACAATGATAAAATGGAATTCAGTAACAATTAAAAATTAAAAGGGAATAATATTACTAAGTAATCAACAAAGAAATAAATGGATAGACTGCTTGGTATCTTCATGACATCTTCTGGATGGTTAGTCTGGTTACTAGTTTCTTGAGGGCTAAATCTTATGCATATACAACTGTTTCTTAAAATGAATTCCCAAATTCAATGTATTCAGTTTGTTAGTCAACTCACCTTACAATTTCAAAGCTATTATGCCTGATTGTAATATTTTGTGTACCGAAAACTCCCATGGTATAACATTCCCATGGGTTAACAAATTGAAATCTTTTCTCACTATTCATACATATATCATTATCTTGAAGGATATTTTTCTTCATAAAAGATTGAAGTGTGATCAAATCACGTGATTGGCTTTCACCTTTCAATTGAATAATATATGAACAATTTCTATTACGTAAGAAATAATTCTCTGACAAGATGATTTCACGTTCCATACCATAAGATTGTACTAATCCATTTTCTGATATTTGTTTTTCACCGGGTAAAACATTTTGACAGTAATTCTCTAAAAATTGATTATTTTCAATTTTTAATTTTGCTGTATAACCAGAAATTTGTACATGGAAATTCTTATTAAAATTGAATTGATTATGTAATAAAGAAATTTGATGGTTGACAATACCCGATTCATAACGCCAATTCAATTCATTTGAGATAAATGGTAGATAAAATTGTAAACCATGTCGAAAAGTTTTGAACATTCGGAATGTTGATGATGATGATGATGAGAAGGGGAATAGATGAACCATGTTTATTTCATTGTTGACTAATCCATTTTCAATGAATTTATTATTAATTATGTGATAAGACCAAATGTTATTTGAATATTCAATAGGATTATGTTCAACTAGTAAACTTCCATAATTATTATAAGCGAATTCACAATTTGTAATATTATAGTTGATAAATGAAAGATGTTCAACGGATTGTCTAAATTCTTTGTAATTTGGATGAAACCAACTGTTAGTGAATTGTGTTACTGATAATATATTTATTCCTGTATACAGATTGTTCCTAAAATGTTGACATTCGTATCGGTAAGGAGTAAGAAATAACTGTTATGGTAGATTTATTGGTGGTTTAAAAAAAATTAAGTTTTGTCAGGAAAGTACGAAACATCTTTAACAATAATCCGGTGAAAGTAAGTATTTGGAAATTCGACTGGTTGATGTGAACTGATTCATTTATAGTTGGCTAAGCCACATAAATAAAGAATTACATGTTATCATTTAGAATTTATGAAATTCAGGTATGATAAAAATGATTTCCACTAGTGTAGGAGTCTTATAGAAACTGTTGAGTTCTACAATATATATCACGGAGTGACTTTAGTTAGGCAAGGATCAAAAAGTAGAGAGTACTGGACAGTCTTCTGTTATATTATGTATTTATTCATTAGTGCTTATCCATGACCCTCGAGAAGAACTTTCAATCTCTAGACCATTGAGCTGGCATCCAGTGATTTTCATTTCTAACTTTAACCAATCTGCATTATTGCAAAACCATCTTCCAATCCTATTCTTGAGTAACTCCCTCGGACAATATATAGCCAAACTTTACTAGTCACAGCTCCTCACTAGACGTCCAGAATCTACCTCGGAAAATTAGTATTTAGGGAGTACATGGCCATAGCTTGTTTTAGCAATTTGCGGAGGCTATTAAACCTAATAGTTGACATCACGAATCATGTGCTCAGTGGTGAATAACTTTAAGAGATAAGTCCTAGGGTTCCAGTGGTAAATTGTGACCCATGGATTTCAGTCATGTCATTTCTTAGACAGTTGCTTATTAATGACTTTGAAAATTGGTTGCACAATACAGTATAGGATGATTTATCCCTGCGTTGAGCATTATAAAAGGTGTAATATGGAAAATGTTTCCTAAATTCCTATGAGATCATTTGAACTGTCTTGTTAGGGTATACTAAGTAACATGGACACATTTGGTTTGAATTCAAAGCCTTTTTAATAACTTTTCTTTCCAGGATTATAATGTCAGAAAGTAGATCCACAATAACAAAATCAATTTTCCCTTAATTATGCAATAGCCGACAGAAGGAATGTATAATTCGTTTTATTTATTTAGAAGTTTTCCAGTGTAGGAAGTCTTAGGTGATATAGAAGTAACATGATTAAATTATAAACCTGTCAACGTATTCTTGAAGATATTATCTGGAGTGCAAACTCAATACTTCAAGTGGACAAATCTAACAGAAAATAGGATAGAAGTCAGTCTTTATATGTTGTTGACGATAAAGCCGTTTATCTTATATCCTTACTGTTGAAGGTGTAAACCAAGGGTATGATTAACAAATAAGTGAATGTATCGATAATTACCGTTACAATTTTACTTAAAGAAAACTGGTCATTCATTTCAATAAACTTATTTATTTTATTTTATGAACCGATAAAATTCATTATTTCCGAATATGATGAAATTGAATTTTGAAGAGGCAACACTGTTTTAATAGAATTCTTATGCATAGCTTAGTGATTAACATATCTGGGTAAATAGTACAACGTTATAATTCATATGAAATCTTTATACCTCATTTATAAAACAAATATAGTACACCTAAATTACTTCGTTCTTTATGTTAGTTAAGAAATCAACAATTCCTCGGTAATTATTTCAATATTATGACTGTATACTAATATGATTTGGTGATAATTTTCTTGAATATTGAAAACCATAGTCTTATATGGTAATATTTTCCTGAGTGCTAATGGCTTGAATCCAGGACTTTTGCTTGGTCTGGTAGGAACCATGTTACCATTTTTTGATAAGAACTCCATTATATCTTAGACTCACTGAAGTTAATTATTATCTACCATTAGGTTTAAACTCAATCACTGCAGGACCGAATGATCATGAGTTTGTATTGCTAAAGAATCCCGTTCGAGGACGAAATGGTTATCTAATCATTTTGGATTACATTAGTTTGTGATATAATCTACCGGCTGATATTATTTTCAGAATAAATATCGAGACGCATGAAATTTAAGTACAACGATCTCTAGCTCATTGTTCGTATTCTGTGAGAACAACGTTTCCTTTTTAGTTTGAAAAAATTCATATGTTAGAATCCAGAACGTTCAGTTCTTTCCGTTAGCACATTATATTCAAACCGGATGGTTATAATCCAATGGTTCAATCTCTGCAAAATGCCTAACTAAATAATATTAGCGTAATTTTTGTGATAATAATCAAATACTGATGAATTGGTTAACAAAATTCAAACAGAACTACTTATAAAGAATAGGTTAGTAGTAGCAGTTGTACTTGTGGCAATATTCTCGTTATTATTATTATTATTACTAGTGCTGGTAACTGTATGATAATTCTTACCTTATTTTAACATTATCAAAAATAAAGGTTTCATGTTCATTTCGCCAAAAATGATTATTTTGTCTATCCATTGGATCATTATAATGATATAACTTAACACCGATCAGATTATCTTCTAATGTAGTATTTTCTACATGAAATTTTGGTTTTAATGAATAATGAACATTTAAATGATCATAATTAGACCTTTTCTCAAAGGTAGTAGTCGTAGTTAAATAACCATCAGTATAACTATTCATTTGGTAATTTTTATGTTGATTAAATAAATTTCTCACTTGAATACTAAATAAAAATTGACCAGATTTTAGACCATCTACACGAAGTTCCATAATTAATTTATTTGTTGACGAAATCAATGGTAAACGAATTAAATCTTTTGGTATACGCCAATTATACACTTGAATTGGATTGAAATTAACAAATCCAGAATCATAGATAATTAACTCTTCTTTTGTTATGGTTGTCGTATTAATACAATGTAATTTGTTTAATCTATTACAATTGTTATTGTTATAATGAATGGCTGGTAGAATTGAATTGTTTAATGTTATAGAAGGACCTATACATGCTTTTGGATAATTTAATGCTTGTTGTTGACTTGTTGGTAATTTGACACTGCCAGGGAATTCCAACAGATCAATAATAATTTGATGGAAATGATATACATCATTAATTGATAATTCAGTCCTATAAATAGTCTGATATTTATCAATTATTTGGAATGAAAAAGAAGTAAGAAAGAAATACAATAGATATAGTGGGTCAATAGTAGAACACTGAATATGATATTAACTAGGATGTTAAAAAATGAGGAAATTAAAGTACTGATCAACTCAGAAATCAAATAATCAATCAAACAATTTTGCTTATATTATACAACTTCAACAAATCAGTGGCTAAGTGAACTCATTAGCTTAATGAATAACGCGTTGAGCTTTTGAAGCTAAAAGTATTGGGTTCGAGTTCGAATTTAAATATTAACACCTGAGTGCAGGTATATCCAGTTGACGAGTTCCATATAGAACGGTATGCATGTCTGAAATGATACTGTCAGCCATTATCCAACTGTTAAGTAATCAGTAATTGTTAATCTTTATAGTAATTAGAGTCTGAGTTACAGAGTGGAATGATGAGTTCCATTCGGTTAAATGAAATGCTTTTCAATACGAATTGTTTTTCTGTGGTGACTCAGAAAGTGATTTATTTCATAAACAGATGTTATCCAAAGAACCGATAAGAATTGGGGAATACTGAATAGCTTCACTTTGTGTTGTTTCCATGTATCTTCCTGTATTCCATTGCTAGCCACCATCCAGCTTTGCTTGTAATACTGAATAGCTGTTCTGCTTTAATGTGAGTGATATCATCATATGCTAATAGTGAGCACTTCATCAATTGTTTCTTAATCTTTTTGTGCTCATTAAGCAACATTAAGGTCATAGGTATTTAATGGGGAAGAGTCCAAAATTAGGACAAAACAATTATCCGGTTGTTTTCTTTACTTATTTTTTAAATGACAACTTGTGATTTATGGGTAAATATCATAAAGTATGAGATCAAAGTATAACAATTTATTGATTACCCCTCTTCAAGAGTGATAATTCTTTAGTAATTCTCAAAAATGACCATTAAAATAAAGCTTATTCGTACATAATAAACTTACAAATTGAATTATCAAACAACTGATTACTAGGATTCAATGAAAATCAAATAGTTGCGCTGTTTTCCTATAATCAATGTCTATGAGTCGGCAAAGATTCATCATTAGTTTTCTAAACTTAAGTCCATTAGCGAAAACAAATTACATAAGTACAAATTACTTTTCAGCTGAGCTCATTTATAAAGAAGTGAATTATTTACCAAACGATTACACAAGATGTTCATCACAGATTTATCTCATTTTTGGTACCACTGAAAACTAGGGTTCATTGGACATCTGTTTGGTCTTAGGATAGTAAATATGTTCAGATTCCTCGTCATTATTTCAAGTTTCTATCGTCACTAAATTGTTTAATTACAATTTGTAGCTGAATAAAAGGTCATCAAATTCAAACTGACCACATAATGAACGCTTAAGTAAATTACAATTGATCATTTGTTTTATTCTTTTCTATTCATAATTAAACAATGTCAGTTGTTCAATTCCTATGTACATTGCACAGTTCAACATTGTATAACAAAAATTTATATTATTTCTCTAATAGATGAAACTTACTTTTTCCATACTTTTGCCCACAGGTACATTAACAAATATAATACCATTCGGTGATAATTTTTCATAAGTCTCCACTAAACTCCATCCTTCAGGTAATGAAACACGTGTTGTAGTAATTGTATTTGAATTCTCTTCAATATTATGAAATAAAGTTAGAGTAGGTACTATGCCTGCATGAAATGCAAATCTTTGTTCAACTGTCATTATTCTATTATATTGTAATCCAGAATTTATCTGACTTTTTGTTATTTGACAATTAATTAAACTAAACCATGGTGTATAAGTTAATAATCCTGATTCGAAATTATCTATAAATTGACTATTGATAATTTTTGTACCCAATAATGGATTACTATATAATATTACAAGACCATTGGATAAACTATCAGTAATCTATTAAATAAACATAAAGAAAAAGCAGAAGGGGTTTTGTGGAGATTTTAGTAATTTCAATAGTTGGAATCATGAGTCAATTGAAGCTAGACCACCATGGAAAGCCTGAAAGCACTGGACGGCCGTTTTGTCCTAGTACGGGGGGTGGGGTCGTGGATGCGCACTGCTGAGGAGTCTCATACTACGACGAAACGGCTGTCCAGTGCTTCCAGGTTTTCCATGATGGTCTAGCTCCAATTGACTCATGATTTCAACTATTGATAAAGAAAAATGTCAAACAGTACAATATTATAATGAGATAGATAAGAATATTGTAAATTATTGTAATCATCAAGTTTAAATTTAATTGTATTCATTGTTTTTGTTTTAATACTGAATTTAAAAAAAAATGTACAAGTTTGTTAGACAGTTGAGTATAAATGTATACTAACTGATTTGACACATATACAAAAGTCAATAGACAATGTTTCTATAGTGTATAAATAATAAATATTTTGCTTAAACGCATAACCAACCAATTTACAACACTTCTTAGTCTATAGAACTTTTCTAGTCTTTGAACTCTGAAAAGAAAACAGAATGAGGAAAGTGTGGAAAGAGATTTACTTCAAAGGTTACTTTATTTACAGAAAACAATAGTTATTTTTAAAAGTATATGTGATCCTGAGACTTAAATGCTTCCGCAGGACATGATAAAATTGGTAACGCAATCAATAATTGTGCAGTGCTGATAATGAAAACATATTCCGACGTTTCTGGAAATTTCTTGAAAGATTCTGAAGAGTAATGACTGATCGAAGTACTTTCAACATTTTCCTGGTTAGTGGAAAAAATTATTTGATGAAATATCAAGGGATCCTAACCATTTATAACCAGAATGATGCAAATTTTTTAAGATTATGCCTATATAGATAATGTGTTCTAAAAATACAACCTTATTTCATTCATAAATGCAGAAATCTTTGGTTTTTTGAAAAAGTTATTACAATAGCCGTTTACAGACGGAATCGTAAAACTGTGTTATTTGTATTGCTTCATGCTAAGTAATTTGGATTACTTTGAAGATGTTGAGTGGTTATAGTTAGTCGCCAATACACTCTTGATCTAGATTTGTACTAAATGGCACTCATAAATAAAGTATACCTGAAGTCTTGAGAAAATTGGTACTACTCAGCAAATTCGGACCTGGTTAATCTAATTTACCAAAATGAGTCGTTACTAATGAGCCATTCAGACAGTGCTAACCTCTTGTAAGGCTGAGATATCTACATTGATAAATGGCTGAATGTTAGTATGGACAATTTTTGGAGACTGTAGTGTTTTCACAGCTAAGATCGTGAGTCGATCTAAGCTAGATAACTGTTGAAAACCCAGATGCACTGGACGGCCGATCGGTTCTAGTGTGGGACTCAGCAGTATGAATTCACTTCTCCACACTCGAGTTTCGGACCCTGGACCTTCAGTCTCTCGTGAAAGCTTAACCTCTAGACCACTGAGCAGGTATCCAATGGTGTTAATGTCTAACATCAATCAATCTATGATCTTGCGCGACCCTTCATTCATTGCCTGTGGTGGATCACTGTCTCACACCAGATATGGATTGAACTCCACTGGTCGCAGCTTCTAGGAGTTACACCTTGAAGTTAGTTACTAGTGGGCATACAAGTGTTATTAGCATAGGGATAGTAGCCGATGTCTTGTTTGTCTAATCCTAGGTGTTATCGATCAAGTTGAGGGTGATTTCCACCACAAGATGACATTTAAGGAACTGATGATTTTAGATGCTGTTTCTCAATGAGAATTTGCTTCAAATGACACGAAATCTTCGTTAAACCATTTAAGCAACAAATATTATCAATAATTTTGTGTAAATTAATGATGAGTTTTGATATTAGATTTCCTAAATTTCTCTTGGGAAAACCTAATCTATGGACTCACTTATGTGAGAAACGAGGTAGTAGTAGCTTTTTGTACATGTGTTTTAATGTTAATTTGCGATAAGATGAAAAGTAATAGTTGATGAATGTTTATTTTATTTTGTTAATATTAATGTTATGTTATGCGCAATCTTCCTATACACGAGCCCGACCTTGCTACTTAATGTAAAAGACTGAAAACAAGCAGGAAGCTTTCATTGGATAATCGGCGAGACTCTAATTTAGCGACGAGCCAATCAGAAGCGTTTGAGCAATTTCAAGGTCACGGAGCCAAGTTCAACACGCGATGCTAACATACGATCGGTTCACAACGGATTTTAGAGAGGAGGTGATTAATGAGAGGTTACAACAGATGGACGGCGGGACTCTAATTTAGGGACGAGCTAATGAGAAGCATTTGAGCAATTTCAATTATTGGCCAATCAGAAGACAGTATCAAGTAAAAATATATTACAAGAAAGTAATGAATTACAGTGGATATTCTTCTTTTACATGATTTAAAAACTTGTTAAGGTTTGATAAAGGCTCAGAAGTTCTGAATTTATAATGCATATGGTATAGAAACTCGTCCATAGGGTTAGGTTAGGGTTAGGGTGCTAACATGCGATCGGTTTACATCGGATTTTAGAGAAGAGGTGTTTATTGACAGGCTACAACCCCAACCCTAACCTAAACCCTGACCTTAACCATAACCCTTACCCTAACCTCTAACCCGAAACCCTAACCCCTAAAATCCGTTGTAAACTGATCGCATGTTAGCACCCTAATCCTAGGCTACAACCCTAACCCTATGGACGAGTTTCTATACCATATGCATTATGAATTCAGAACTTCTGAGCCTTTATCAAACCTTAACAAGTTTTTAAATCATGTAGAAGAAGAATATCCACTGTAACTCATTACTTACAATATATTTTCACTTTATACCGTCTTCTGATTGGCTAATAATTGTCAAGGTCATTTAAGATTCGTTCAAAGGTCGTCGCTAAATTAGAGTATCGCCGATAATCTAATCGAGAATATATGTTTACTCATTCATATACGTATATATCTGTTGCTTTGGTAACTAAACCGTCAATGGTGTGTTTTATTCCGTAGATATGTAAGCCATTTCTTAGCCAATTACGTGCACATTTCACTCAGTTGATTTCTCATTGGGCCAATATATCAATTTAGTGACGTTTACTACTAACCTTTCAATAAATGGAAACTGGGGAATTCGAGTTTAATATACAGGGATACCGTTCGGTGTAATCAATTGGGATTAATAAATACTTAAAAAATGATTGGAATCTGTAGAACAACAGGGAATCCATGAAGATGTAAATAAGTCATCAGAAGACGACTGATATCATACAGTATACAAGTTATGCCACTAACTAGCACAATTCAAAAGGCCATATATAGAATATATTTTTAAACAATAATATCTCGGTGATGAGGTCTACACATTTGGAGATCCATCCTCAATGTGAATTGATTTTTGATAAAAAGCATATATCTCTGAACAATACAAATGAGCATCAAAACAATTGTTCCCTTCCTAAATATTTCATGTCCTATTGAGTAGTAGGTAAACTAGAAGATAATGTTTAACTTATCACTGCAAAGAGTTATTTGGGAAAACAAAATCCTTTCGGATAAATAACAGTAAAAGAATAAATGAAATATTTACAGTAATTATCCAGCAACAGAACAAGTCATGTAATAGGATCATTTTAACTCATGTTGTGACATAAATCAAAATGTAATGTACATCAACCTCTATTTTAGTGGTCGGAATCGATAAACTGTTGGCTTTTTGTTTTAGGTTAATAGGTTTTAATTCGAGTTAAGTGTTCGTGTCTACTGGTCATTAAATAAACCAAATCTTAAAACAAATAGGATTATTTTCAAGATTTTTCAGATCATCTTTTATCTCATCATAATGTTCCGTAGGAGTTGCATTCAATGTTCACTTTGAGTACTACTGAATTTTTTAAATGATCAAAGACGATATTATGATTTACGAAACTATAAAGAAAATAAGACACGACAATACATGGACAAATTACTTTTAATTTGTTTATAGTTCCACTGAAATAATCCAACTGTAAACTTGGCATGTACTCTAAACGTGTATAATCTAATAGACCAGCATGATGTATTTGAACATGTGAAATAATTGTACGTGATCCAGAATCTGAAGCAGTAATACGTATTCCACTCCAACCTGGACGATGACATTGAATAACTAGATCCATGGAATTCATACATGTTTGTAATGGATATACAATCGGTTCATAGTTGTATTCACATTCAGATAGATCTGTTTCATAACCTTGACAATCAATATAAGTTATATGACCTAGTGAAGATCGTGATCTGTTCATCAATATATTTGCTTTTTCAATAGTAGCTTCTCGTATACTGACTGGTGGTAGCCAACTCTTTAGAAAATGAAATGTAACAAATATATATCTTATCAGTAGAAAACCAAGAAAATATGTAATACGTAGTAAAAATAATTTATATGAATTAATTAGACGGTTATTGCTTTTAAATTCAAAGTGGTTTGAATTATCCCGTTGTTGGTATTTTTGACTGGAATTTGATCAACCTTCGTTGGGATATGAGCATCCTGTGTGGAGTGCCTTGATATACTCATTATGATACAAGTTGGTATAAAGTAGATGAAATTTGACTAGCAGTTGAATCACAGACACGCGTTTCATCCTATTCTGAACTTGTCAGCTGGATGTACTTGAGTCTCAGAATTAATGTCTGCTCAAGGACTTGAATCCAGTACCGTTCACTCAAAACATCATTCCATTATCGCGTAATCAAGTTGAATTAAGTCTCACACCGGCTAAACAAGTGAGTGACTATCTGGACTCAGTAGCTAGGTCAGTAATACTTTTTTGATATTTTTGACTGAAATTTGACCAGTTTTATTAGTGTTTGTTCTTCATGGTTTATTGGTTAGTTGTGTTAAGTTTCGATCACAGGGTTTATGTCTTTTGTGATTTTCAGTTGGCCTATGATACTTACGAATCAGCTGAGCTATTCTAATACGAACAGCTCTATTATGGACTGAATAACGGCAGCTGAGACACAACACTTCGATAATTAGCTACTAACATAAAAATAAAATGAATTGTCGGAAAAACTTAGTGTTTAATTATGACCAGGCAGAATAAATCCAGACAATATAACTCAGTGTATATTGTAACAAAAACATGGACTTCTAGTATATAGAAGTGACCGTTTAACTGATCAATGTATATATTGATAGGATGTAATCAGATTGTGTGATGTTGATTGTAACATTAATTGAGAATAATTGGACACACATTCAAACATCGTGGATGCGCACAGATGAGTTCCATACCTAGAATGAAACGGTCATCTAGTGCTTCCAGGTATTCCATAGTGGGCTATCTAAGATCGGTTTGTAATTTCAAACCATCAAACATAGTAACTAGTCAAATAATTACTTGTTTATTATTATTATCGATTTCCACGTTACTAGTGAGACACAAATAAAGGCAATAGTTAGTGAGATTGGTTTTAGTTAATAAACGACGATTATCATGATGTAGTTGATTGTACTTCATGTAATCTATTAAAATTTTTAGGATTTGGCTCACGTATGCAGAGTTTACACGATTTTTTTCTTTATATGTGACAATCTTTCTGAAGGATCTTGGTCCCAACAACAATGTTTCTATTAAATATACGACCTATCACTTGTCTGTTCTCAAGGTCCTTGAGGTCTTCAGAAGATTGAAGAATATACTTTAGACATCGTTTGAGTTTCTTAACCTTCAAATTCAACTGTCTGGATGTTTTATTCACATATACAGTACTGAATATTTAATTTAACAGATACAAGAGTATGGTTAGTGAAGAAATAAAATTTTTATCATGTTTACTTACAGTTCATCAAACATAAACAAGCATATATGTATAAAATGTTTGTAAATATATCTAACTATCTATCTACCAAACATTTAATTATTACACTTATGAGATTCATATTTCATGTACACATTATTATTAGTAATAATATGATAACTTTTGTTTAATTAAAACATGTATACTTGATATTAGCATTAAAATACTGACTTTTGGATTTGCAACTAATCCTATGTTAAGACATGCTAACATTAATGCATGCTCATTAAATCCATCTTCGCAAACAGTAGCCCAATGATCATATTCTGAACTGGATATTTGATTAATTCTCGATATCCATACTTCTAAACGTCCATAGTAACTATTATTATTTTTAGACCATTCACCTCCAGATAAACGCACAGTATTATTTGGAATTGATTTATTTAAATTTGCATGATTTATGAAGTGTCCTTGTATTTCATCATTGTTTAATTTTACTTGAGAGTAATGATCAAAGATAATTGGAGACGTTAATGTTCCTTCCAGTTTTAATTCACCCTATTTAAATAAGGAAATAAGAGAAATAGTTAACAAAAATGGTGAATATTGAAACAATGTACACAGTAATATATATATATATATATATATATATATATATATATATATATATATATATATATATATATATATATATATTTATTTATTTATTTATTTATTTCGGGATCGTGAGGCGTACCACACCTGGACAAAAAACCTTCCAGTGCATTCAGGATTTTAATGGTCGCTAGTTTTGATCGCTTCATGAATACAATAAAAGAATGGTAGTTTGATTATATTTCTTACAGATAAAAATAATAAATTATACTCATTTGCTACACAGTACCTGAGAAAATAAACCAACACCAGAGTCAAAGAATAGTTTTACTCCAGGTTCAATGATAAGGCGCCCAGTAGGTGGAATAAAAATATCTTTAGTTACACGATAAAAACTTTTCGGATTTTGCATAGGTTTCAAAATCACTTCTCTGCTTTGTTCGATTGGAATTCGACCGCCAAGATAAATTGGTTCATTGACTGAGGTTGTGGTCTGTATAAAGTTTGATATATATGGAGGTTCATTTGAAGTGATGAAATTACTTCTTAGATTTAGATCTTTGAGTAATGGATGATAGTTGATTTTAGCCAGTGTATAACTAAAGAAAACATAATAATGACAACAATCATAATAATCAAATATTTTTACAATTGATTGGTCACAGAGTATATCAACTTCTTAATGTCAATCGAATTCCATCGATCAAGCTTCAATGTGGCTACTAGTTTAAGTGAAAAGACATCCTTTGAACTATTATAGTGAACGAGAACTCAGGTGGGTAAAACCAATTTATTACCTAATGAAAAATTACAGAGTGCTTCAATAAAATAAACGATACGTTAAGTACATTATTTGTACATCTTCATTCAGGTGACATTTACATAATTCTTCATTCTCCCGATTTATTTAATATTCCGACTTATCTATGTTTCCCTCTATCTTCTCCTTATTTCAGTCTTCTACTATCAGGCATTCCACTGCATACTACTTATATCTATCAGCATAAGCACACAATGTCTTTATCTAAGGACAGGAAAGTCGGTCATTTACTGAAGCGTAAACATTAACTGAAATTAATTTCCATTACCAAAGAACGTCAATTTAAGAATCAATGAAAACCGAAAACTTTTGGTCGACAGTTTTCGGATTTCGCTTTTGGATTCATCGGCGTTAGTGTACACAAGCGAATTAATCTGGGATCAAATCGAATAGCTTCGTATTCAAAGTGGAGTCACCTAAGTTGAGATTTCGATAGTTGTTTTTACCAGTGTTGCTTGAAGTTCAGTGGTTCCCTAAGTGATGTCAATGAAAATTTTATTCATATTCGATAAATCTTTACGATTCCATAAAAATACGTAGAATACACTTGGGTTAGTATTCACCATAGGCTGATCTGATTTGAGGTGCTATAGGAAACTAGGAGGAAATGTATGGACTTTTCATTCAGGTAAGGGACTTCGAAGCAACTTACACCCATGACTGCATCAGGGACCGAACTTAAGAACTTCAAGTATTATGGGATACTATTCTCGGTCCTGGTTCTTGATGGTACCCAAATGTGATCAGTACGTGACAAATATCGCCTATGATCTAGATCGGTCCCCACAAAACCTTTAAATTCATGTTTGATACATTTTAGTTAGAGCAGAATATAAATAATAAGTTAGTATAACGTTTAAATCAAACGGTTTTCCAGATAATTATACTTGCTGTTGAACATTAATATAAGATTCTATACTGAGATCTAAAAATTAGGAAAAGATTGAGAATGAATGCATTTTCTTGATTTAAGCAATTTATAGTCATGTCACTCAGCGTCTTCAATCAGTAATTAGGGTGGTTGCGCTGACTACAACCAGATATTCTGCATCTATTGACATGACTCAGATTAACAGTTGATGGTTTCATAGACAGATACTACGTTTTGGTTTGGCCATCTCTGGATTTCTTCTAAATTACTGCTAAATTACAGCTAAAATCACTCGTCGATGCAGGTGGTAGTTAGGCAATTCATGGTATAACTACATAATTTTTGAATGCTATCAATCAGCAGTTTTGTCAATTTTTAGTCTAACTGCCTTTTCCCCACTGTCTATGGATCTCTATTCATACTTTATACATCAATTACTCTTAAATAAACCTATTTTAATATATAGATTGTTAGCATTTTAGTGGTTCAGTAGGAACTTACCGATGATTTTGGTCGAAAATCTTATTAAATACAATTTTATGCACAGTACTCCAATCATTCACAGACCAATCTTGCAAGTTGCCCCAATAATTCAAAGTAGCGTTGATTTGTTTATCTGGTGACGATAAATGACTAGCAAGTTCACTAAATGAAGATGCAAAACAAAGATAGGAGAGTATCATCAGGGGAAGAACTTTGTTATTAATCTAGAGGATTTGTGAGGACTGATGAATTTCATAGTTTACTTAACGAATATTCATTGAAAAATAGTAACCACTGAACGTCTGTTTTGTTGTAGTATGAGACTTTCAATAGTGTTGAATAACGACCCATCCGGAATGAAGGAGATTCCCAGAGTTCTGCTCATAGACCGTGATCAACTGAATTCAACTAAATCTATTCTGAGATAGTCACCTATCCACCGTATTTGATGTTTGCCTAATTCTCTAAACTGTTGGAAATTAGAAATATAAACTGTTAGATATAAACTCAGTGGTTTATTGGTTGAGAGTTCTTAACGTGACTTGAAGGTCTTGGGTTTAATCTCTCATGGGATCGTGGGTGCTCAATGTTGGATCGTCCCAAACTAATGCGAAACGTGTGTTCACTGCTATTAGTTTCTGTTGTTTGTTTATTAAGCCAAGCCCATGAAATAGTTCTGTTGTTATGATAATGTAATAGCATACTTATATGCTTACATGAATTGATCACTTGGAAGAAATTAACTTTAACAAACAGACTAGTTAGTATTGATTGAATTTTACTGATCAAATTGTAATATGACAGTTATGTTTATGAATCAGTATCGCGGTATACTTTGTGTGATAGTAAGTGAATTCAATCATTTAATAAGAAGCTCTGAATGTAAATTTCTTACGAGTTATCACTTGTCAGTAAGGTGTATTCATAATCTTTATAGGACTAATTTTAACCGTGGGATCAGATCCTATGATCTGCAGTGTTACAATCACGGGCGCTGTCATTCAGCTATATTGGTTGTAACCGACCTTCAACCAACCAATGATAAATATATCTCGCACTAGTTAAAGAATCAAAATTCACGAGTCAATGAATGTGTGAATCATAAGAGTTTCCTGAAAATATATTATTAATAGTGAAAATTTAAGCCCACCGAATTCTTAGAATTAGAACTTTATTGAACTTGTTAGCGTAGAAAAATATTTTAAAAAATAACTTACATATCAGAGTAAGGATTCCATAAATGATTACGAAATATATGTACATTTGAAGATCCAATAACAATAACAGCAGGACATGTTGAACGAGGTTTCAATAATGATGGTGATTTAATTTGAACACTGAAAATGTTAAAGATTCACAATAAAAACGTATAAATTATACATTTTAAATGATCAGCTTATTTTTAGGGAAAGTATTTTAGATTTTATATCATGAACTGATCTTAGCTGGACCACCATGGGGAAGCTGGAAGCACTTGATGTCCATTTTGTCTCAGCATGAGACACTTCAGCAGCGTACGCCCATAATCTCGCACGTAAACGGTTAACATTTTGACCATTGAGCAGGAAGCCAACGGTGCTAATAATAATCATGTACTCGTTGATGACTGACTTCAGGATGCGACTCCTAAAGTTCAATTTGTATCAAGCGTTAGATAATTATCAACCGCGGGTAATAGATGAGAGTTAGGTAATATCGCAAACCGATTCAAGTTAAGCACTAACACGATTAGTTGCCGGCTCAGGGGCCTAGAAGTTAAAGGTTTATGTACGAGATTGAAAATCCCGGTTTCGATTTCCGAGTGTGGAATCGTGGATTCATTGCTGAGGAGTCCTATGCTAAGAAGGAACGACCATTCAGTCATTCCAGGTTCCCGATCGTGGTCGAGTTAAGATCAGTTCGTTGTTTGAACTGTGAAAATTCTACAATATTCACAAATCCCCCAATATTAAGATTATTCAACATACTGGATTAAGTCTCAACCTGTCGTTTATACTACAAGTAAGATGTTAAAATAGATATAAATGCTGTTTAGTAAACAAAGTTTATCTCAAATGTTATAGCACCTGAATTCCCACTTGAGACATTTATTATTTTGTTATTTATTTACACTTTAAATTTCTATCATTTTCCAGTCGAAATCCTTAAGCTTGCTATATACCTATCAGTTTTGCCATAGGTCCATAACACCTTTGCATGATTAGTTTTCAATGTCTTAAAAAGAGTCTTTTATAATTCAAAAGCTATTTTAAATGCATTTGTACGTATGAATTGTTAGTCTGGGCATTTCTATTTCACTGATAGCTTGAAGTTGGTTCAAACACTTCTATGTTTTACTTAGACTTAGATCCTGAGTCTAAATCTTGTCTTATACTGCCTTATTCCATGAATCCACTATTGATGTAATGTGGTAATTCGAGGCAGTGCACATACGTGCCATGTTCTACGTTGCTCATGATTAACTGACTGATGGCTTTACTTGTGAGTTAACTGAGACTAAGAAAGTGCATGGAAACGTATCATGATTCATCAAAATCCTTTATATGATTTCGGAATGGTCTTAAAATTCGGCATTATTTTTGAATTATGGCTCAAAAACGTATATATTGGTCAACTTGTAAATTAATAGCTGCTCGTGGTCTGTTAATGTGTCTGTTTGTGATGACCGTTGAATTCGGTAATGTTAAATAACAGGTCAACTAGTTGAGAATAGTTAAGAACCAGTAAGCACTACGCAATTCTTTCACCGTAATATGATAATCTTTAACAGTTCACTTAGTTGACCTCATCAAAGACTGAACCCAGGACCAGCCTGTGATGTAAAAATATAGAAGTCACTGAAGAATTT
Organism: Schistosoma mattheei; assembly: GCA_944470405.2. NCBI lineage: Eukaryota > Metazoa > Platyhelminthes > Trematoda > Strigeidida > Schistosomatidae > Schistosoma > Schistosoma mattheei. The sequence continues at coordinate 9,180,950 of OX103947.1, read as the reverse complement.
TTCCAGTTTCTTGTCACCAATTGCATAAAATTAAATTCCTTTTGTCTAATAACACCACAAGTTATATTTTTGGTAAGTTGTTAAGGAAAAAATACTTTGGAACTTATTATTAAGTGTTGATGTTGACTATTGTTACTGAAAGTTCTGTAACCTCTTCTGTGAAGCAAATGTTCTTCGTGAGACTAGATCATCATCCAAACATTAGTAAACCCATGGATACATACTGTTCAGAAGTTTCATATTCAGACAAAACGGCTGTCTAATGCATTTTAATATTCTATTCGGTTCATAATGTAAACATATTAATTGCTTTAGTCAAAAAACATTTTCGTATAATTGCTTTACACTCATGCATCAACATTTAAGCGTAAATAGGGTTCTAAGAAACAATATTACTTGAAAATAGCATTAACTGTACTTGTTCAACATTGAACAAATGGAATATAGTTAGTGGAAGAAACCAGGACGGGTGTTTCACACTATTAGTGGGTCTTCCGTTAGATGTACCTGGATTCCTGCTACATTCCAGAATTGATATTCACGTCAAGATGCAAACCTAGTACCTTATACTTCAAACGTCAACGCTTTGTTCATTTATCTAATGAGTTCATGTCTAAGAGATAACATTACAAGATAAATATTACAAATCAACTAAATAAATCAACAATTCTTACCGATTATTTAAAAATTTATTATATATTAATTCTATACGTTGTAACTTTGATGTTTCAGTTAAACTTAAATGTACAACATAAGAACCATGATTATATTGAAATTCATTATAACTTATTATATAGGCAATAGGAAATTCACGTAATTGTTCAGATTTAAATAAATTATCTGAATTATCCATATATATTACACCATGTAAATGTTGTTCAAATGTTGAATTAATAATTTTTCCAATTATATTAACCATTGGTGATATTATAATTGCATTTAATTGATTTGTATTAAAATAACTAAATCCTAATGTAAAATTAGTTATTACCTAGAACAATAAAATAATATTAAAAAAAGAAAGAAAATAATTTATTATCAGAAGAGGTTTATGGAGATTTTAGAAATTTCACAGATTGAAATCATGAGTCAGTTGAAGCTAGACCATCGTGGAAAACCTGGAAGCACTGGACGGCCGTTTCGTCCTAGTATGGGACGCCAACTCAGTGGTCTAATGGTTAAGTGCTCGCGCGCGAAACCAGTAGGTCCTGAGTTCGAATCCCGCGGGATGCGGAATCGTGGGTGCGCACTGCTGAGGAGTCTCATACTAGGACGAAACGGCCGTCCAGTGCTCCCAGGTTTCCCATGGTGATTTAGCTTCAACTGACTCACGATTTCAATCTGTGGAAATAATTTATAATAATTTACATAGTGAGACTATAATTTATAGACGAACCAATCAGATATAAGATAATAGTATTTGGATTTTGGTGCAAAATTCATTAATCTATTTAGCTAAATAGTGTTTTGGCATTTATTTTAGCTGATGTCAATTTGTGATGAAAACTCTGAATCTAATTCGCAACCTTAATCGTAATTCTAATTCATTACACCGGTTTATACCCCCCCATTTAGTCTTAGTCAATAGGTCGGTATTCTCAAGGTAAATTTAGTGTTGCTCAAAGGACACCCATAAATTATAGTCTCACCATTTACATAATGAATGTTCTATTTAACTTGACAGTTATTCATTTTTGAATGTTTTTTTAGACAAATGATCTAAAATTTCTTACAGGATATTTTAAGATAAACGTGGATAGGTTATCAAATTGAAATTGTAGACTTAGTCTCAAACAAATGCTTCAATATAATCTCTCTAGTTTTAAAAAAGTGGGTGATAAGTATTCATATTTATAAGAGATTATATATGCTATTACTAAACATAGAGTTTAGGCTTCAACTGTTGAGTTGTTGAATCTACAACAGTGCATATGGCCGGATAAATATTGAGTGATGACACTGTTGATGAAGTACTATTGTAACTCGATAAAGCATTGATGAAATATAGACATCCTACCTTGTTAATGAGTAGTAACCTAAGAAATTGTCTGTATTGCCTCTATTTTTGAACATTGAGTTTAGAACAAATATTATTGCGAAAACTTTAAAAAATCGAATTTCAAAATATATAGGAAGAACTTCTTATTCTTCGAAGCCTCATATTGTCTTCTTTATCCAGCCTATCATTCGTAGTAATGTTATGGATAAACCTCCGCTTTGAGCCACATAGATGTACATCTATAAGCACACCTGCTCTTGTGGTGTAGGTTACACTGGGTGCGTAAAGCAGATATTTCTGAAGCTCATCTCAGAGCACAATGGGGGTTAGCTTTTGGAAGACGAATGCAAAACAGTCAACAGTTTAGTTAACCGAATTTACATAAATTCTGGTTAGGTTGCCTACCAGAATCATCATCCAAAATAATCTATACGGTTGAATTAGTGGGACGAAAGAGAAAAAGAATAAATAAACATGTGCACTGACGAAGTTTTATCAATTCAGAGGTTCATGCATGGACTGTACGTAAAATAAGCGCGTATAACCTTGCATTCTTTTATGTTTCTAACACCTCACTTAACTAACTTGGTATACAACTGTCAATAATTGTGATTTTTTCCAAAACATTCAAAACTTCAAACTGTATACAACAAAATTTATTTAGTTTTAGATTAAATTCAATGTCAAAATTCATCTTAGATTGATTCAGATATCTTCATTGGTAAAACGTTTTTAGAGTGAACAAGATTTGAATATTCTTGAGTCATAACTTATGATCTGCAATTACAAAATCCATAATTTCAATCTTGTTATTCAGTGTGGTTAAAATTTATCCTTCTAAAACTGATGCAGTGGGCCAATCAGAAATCAGCAAAACGATACATGCATGTGATTGGCCAAGGGATGGCTTAATTTCGCAAGGAATGGAATATAAAATCCTAAAGTGTTTCAATTTCCTAAGGGATCAGCAGATAAATATATAAATGAGAACATTTGTTCCTTGATTTGGTTAGTTGAGTAATTTTATTTTGTAATGTTACATAAATTCGGGTGTTGGTCGTAAATATAAAGTATTTCTTGAACGTTGACATTAGTTGATAATACGATAGATTTGATGTATATATTGATTTTTGGTTACTATGTATGCCTATAAAAAATGAGAGTAAAGTGGGATGAAGCTCTCGGTAGTTAGGTCAAAACTAGGTGTGAATCTATAAAGTCATAGATGATTGGAATGAGGCGTATAGGTAGGTGCAGACTAATTGCTTGGGTTTTGACAATTTTATCTCATTGTGGTGATATAAAGTTGCAACTTGAACAAATGAACATATAAACCAGGTTCTATATTGCTTAAGAATGACTGACTAATTATTCATAAGAGTTGGAACTGATGTAAAATCAGGTGTATTTGTTAGTCGCTTTGTTAATATTAATTCGCTAAGACAAACTATTACTAATCTCACTTTTAATGTAATCAAATACACAGCAAACTTTGAGTTTTAAGTTATTACATTCTTTTAGTTTTCATAAGAAGTACAGTTACAACTTGTTAGTTTTATTAGTCTAAATGTTTTTGGTTGTTCTGAATCCAATGTATTTACAAAACGTAATAAGAAAAAACAAGTTCCCTTCAAATGTCTAACATGTGTTAATGAATCAAAATAATGTAAAACACACTTACGTTAAGATCTTTACAAAGGCATGAGTAAACTCTGATTGCATTGCGATGATTTTTGAAAAAATATGTAAAATTTACCAAAATTTCCATTCTAAGACAAGAATTGTAAAATCGAATTGCATCGTGATAATTCTCTGTAAATTAAGTAAATGTACATATATATATGTGAAAAAGTCAATATTACTTTTCATAAGTAGATAAGTCAATGTAAATACCTCAGTTAACTATGAGTTTGATGATTAAGTACTTATTGATCTCTGAGTAATAATCAATGTTATGTTTGCCTAGTTACTTAAGCTGATCGAATTCTATTGAAGTAATTATATTGTAAATAATAACCCAAGTGACTCCCCACCTCATTAACTACACCTAGATGTCAGATGATTAAAAATGCTTGAGAGAATGTCTTGGAAATAGGCTTCGTATCAGTTGATATTCGTTAATAAGGAGTGTTTGTAATATTGAGAAGCGAAGTGATGCTCCCGATGGTATGCAACTGGTCTTTATGAGATCATATTAAATACATTATTCAGTTATAAATAGGGTGAGTGCAAGTGTTTATCAATGTTATTCTATTTAGAATTAACTAGATCTTATTTGTCGAGTTTTTAATCTAAGTGAATCAGTTGGTGTAGTATCATATCTGTGGTTCAATAGTTAAAAAAGTAATGGAAAATAGATGAAATCAGATTTGTCATAGAAATTTAAGTATTTTTTTTCAAGTGAAAATAACAATTTGGAAACGTTACTAGGTAAAATCATAGTAAAAGGACGTAGTAACCAGAATCGAGAAAACTACTTTCTTGATTTGCATGAAAGTCGAAAATGAATAAATTACTTTTTATTGCATAAAATGAGAGGTAGGAAAACTTTATTATGGTGCTTAGAACGTTTACAACTATAAGGAAACATTCTTTTTGTCATAATATAATGAATATTACTATGGTCAACATATCAGTTGATCACTTCAGACAACAATTTCAACGCAAAATATGTTCATATAAATATGACGTCAGTGATAGTTCTCCTATAATTTCGTCCTCCTAAAACTTCAGGATATTTATAAATAAAGAGTTTGTAGGGGATAATAAATTTTTTGTAAAACTATTTATGGCTATGAGAAAGATTCCTTTAGTATGAATAAAGTCACTTTTAAATTAATAGTGTAATACAGAAATATTTCCATAAAATAAAGATAGGAAAATTGATTACTGATAAAAACCAATTAACTTCCTAAAACCTATGAACCCTTACAGGTTCGATAATTTGTCAAGAAGTACTTATAATTTGTATAAACGCTTTGCCAATTAGCTAAAAAGTTGGCTTTTAAAACAATGCAATCATTTTAGGAAATTGCCGAAGTTCATCCCTGTACTATACTTCTGTCCACCAATGTATTGTGCTTTAATTTGTTCTAAATTCAATTTATTTTTTTGCCAAGTTATTATCATAAAACAGATAATTACGTAATAAATATACATTGAATTTACCTGTGAAATTAGATAGGTGAACATGTGTTTTTAGAGGAAGATTTGGTTGACGTAATGATGACAAATCCGACTGATTAAGATTCCAAATAACCAAACCATGTCCATAATTACTATGAAATAATGAATTATTGATTTGTTTAAATCCACCATTTACACTTATGTTTAAACCGGAATTTTGATTTCTAACAAACCTATGAGGAAAAAAGTGTTTAAAAACCATAACATGTCATAAGATTTGTGATAAAGTGACATCATTAACTACAAGTACTGGATAATTGACTGTTCAGTAATGTGTATATACGATACCCGATACTTTTAGGTTTTACGGCGATTAGTACATATTTATATCACGCAGTCGGTGTGCACCTTCAGTTAATGATATAGTGAAATCGTAAACTACTATCAACTCCACCTGTAGATCTTCTAGGGTAACTATCGGTTCCAAGCCCGGGTAACGGAGGAAAGTTCTGCATGGGGTCAAAAACCCCATCCCGTGGAAAACAATCTTACCAAGAAACGCTAACCAAAATAAACTAATATCACTAGAGAGTTACTACCTAGTTCCCGACATAGTGAACTTTACCTATACAGTTAGCTCTGATTATTGATGGTTCTCTGGTTCACACCAATCTGTGAGAAAATTCATTTTTAAATTAAACAAATCTCCCCGAAAAGCACTTTACTAGCAAAATTTTCGATCTACCATAGATACGTATTAGTTCTCATACTGTTAACGATGTTCAGTACAATGACCAGTAAAAAGCCTTGTTATTTTCTTTCAGATATATTTTCTAATTGTGCTTTTCTCACACATTGAATCAGATTTACTAAACTGATAATCATTTAGTGATGAACATCTCTGTTTCCATTATTTAATTCATCATTGAAAGTTTACAAAATTGATGATATTTAGTTACCTTGTAGTGTCAGTCATTATTTAAGCCCATATTATCTTATTCTAGCTTTCGGACATTCCATTCTATTCATTCTACTTGAGTCATATTTTGACCTTGTCAATTATCCGCTTATTAGCCGTGACTGTTTTTATATGAGCGTATATGTGTATGCCCTTCATATTCCATTAATCACATGTCTGTATCTTTATTTTGTCTGACTATAAATATTGAGTAACGCTTGACTAAAATGGAGTTGGCTTCCCAGCCATCTTCCCTGCGTGTGATTTTGCTTTGCTCTGCTTCATTCGCTTCATATACGAAATATATGTATTCACAAGTCAATTCTCGTTATTCGACTTATTTAATTTCGTTATTGACTAACGTGATTCAAGTTGACGATGATATACGAGAAAAGGCGATAACAAACATTTATACGATCTTGGAGTCAGATCATTGGGCCACTAAAACCTAATTATTTTCTATTTTTGTATATAACCAACTAACTTTCTGTACTTTGTTTTTAACAACACTCGCATTATTAAAATATTTAGAGTTTTCTGACCCACTACAAGATCACCTATTTGTAAACTGACTATAATCCACTCTAGAGATATATTGTATTACTTTTTAATTTAAAATACCACTTAATAGAACCTAAAATGTGAACAGAACACAGATGTGGGACAATTGAACGTGTTTAAAACAAAATTACAGAGTTACTCAGTAAAGTAAAAAAACCATATAGTAAATCGATAATTTGTAAAATATCAGTTCATCATATCAAACCAGACTGTTCCTGTTGCAAGCATCAATCTATTGTCTCACATTTCATTGTTCATGCGTTTTCCTACAAACTTCATTGTGTTCCCGCTCTTCCTTTCTTGATCTCCCATCTTCTGCTGCCAGACATTACTTATATCAATATAAGTAGCACACACCACAAAAATAACATTTTATAAACATTCGTTGATATTGAGTATTTTTGAATCACTCCAATGATTATTATTGACAAGTCCCTTTTTGGCATATGTGAATCCTATGAAATTTATCTTAAAATTCTCATTAGATCATAAACATTTTAAACAGAGATAGATGATAGTTAATAGTGTAAGCTAAGACTCATACTTTATTCTATTTTATGAAACGTATTAGCTAAATGAAGTAGACAAATTTTCAATTATAACAACAACTACTTACTGATTATTATTTATAAGAATATCAGCTGATCCACCGAGAATTTTTACGCCAGCTTCATATTGATTTTGTTCAAATGTATTATTTTCTAGATGAATATATGTCCATGGATCATAAAGTGATAGACCATGTTGATTATTTTCACTGATTATTGAGTTTTTCAAAATTACTTCAGCTAATTTAGCTGAATGAATAAAATTGAATAGTGTAAAAAGATGTAATTACATTAGTGATTTTTAATTTAATTATATACATTGAGTTACTACTAATGAATACGTCATACATAATTATATGTATATTAAGCTATATACCATGTCAGCTCATTGATTTCACTTAAATATGTATTAAATAAAACACAATCTTATTTTGATAATTATCTAGAGAGATGGCTGTGATAAGGAGGAATTGTTTCACAAACAGTGCAATCATTAACTGTAGTGTAATTCTATACTTCCACTTTTTGAACATGATGTCTTTTTAAGCAATTAATTAAATTTCACAGGCCGTTTCGTCCTAGCGCGGAACTCCTCAGCAGTGCGCATTCACGATCCCGCGCCGGGCGGGGCTCGAACCCAGGACCTACTGGTTTCGCGCGCGAGCAGTTAGCCACTAGACCACTGAGCGGGCATCCAACGGTGTTAATGTCCAACTTCAACAAATCCATGAAGTTGCGCCACCGTACACCATTGTCTTCAGTGAGTTACTATCTCACAACAGACCTGGTTGAACTCCACTGGTAACGGCTTCTCACTAGAACTCCAGGAGTTTTTCCTGAAGTCAGTCACTAGTGAGCAGTTGATTATTATCAGAACGGCCGTCTAGTGCTTCCATGTTTCCCATGGTGGTCTAGCTTCAATCGACTCATGATTTCAACCTGTGAAATTTCTAAAATTCTCCACAAAACCCATTCTGACAATAATTAAATGTAAGAGTTCCAGATTCCATCAGTGAACCTGTCATCAGGATATGTGAAATTTACATTAAATTAACCATTTTAGGGGGTACTTTCTTATAAGTCGATTACAATGAATGTTAACTTATAGGATTATTAAAAAAGTAGTAATTCATTATTTAATTAAGTCGTAGTGGTAGTATAAAGTGCGATGCGCAGCAAACCTCTTTTCATTCCATTAGTTGAAAAGATCATGATGAAACTATCAAATGTTGTTTAGTTTTATAATCGTTGTAAGCGGATGTTAATGACATAAAGTTTCCTATACACTTAAAAATTGAGTTATCTTTTATCAGTAACATAAATGACTTTGGATTGTTTCCTATTTGTTTTCATCACAGTGAGAAATAAGGACGAAGAAGTAGTAATAAATATTTTACAGAAAAATGGGAAATGGAATATATTTCTACAGTGGTAACCGTAATGAGAATATTAAGTCTCATTAAAATAAACAAATAGTCATGATAGATAGTATTTCCACCAGAATTATTCTATTCTGTTTGTTTAAAATCTTAGAACTTTGAAGAATACTTGTCACTGAATGTTGTAACTAACTTGCAAAATATCTAGAGTTTTAACCAATGTGCTGATATGTGCTAACCTGATATAGTAATCAATTATCTTTTAACTTTTTGAAACTAGTTTGACGATCGGTGAATATTCCTTAGAATGGAAGTTGCAAAGAATTTTTTAAACTTTAACCGGTTTAAAATACTAGAATTATTAATTATAGATGGATTACTATAAATAATAACTTCGTTATCTGCACACGACAATTTATCGGAATGTATTTCAATTCCTTTTAGACATTAATGACTTATTTCCGAGGTATCTGACTCGATATATATATTAGATCAACGAATTACGACAAAAAAGAGAAGCACTGATGAGCCATTACTTCTCAGCTGTGCTCGTCCACGATCCATCAGGGATTTAAACTTTTAAGAGTTATATATTAAAACGAAACAGCTGTCCATTGCTTCCTATTTTTTCGATAGTTGTCTAACTGAAGTCAACCTATGATGCATACTATAAAATTTAGTCATCTCCATAAATTTTTTGTACAAATGAAGACATAAGAATTAAAATAGAAAGCTATTTAGAGAAAGAATTATGACACTCATGCACTAAATTGATAAGGTAAGATCTAAAAGCTTCAAAACGACTGACATCGTGAAACTACCTTCAATTTAAAAACTTTGCACAAACTTCCTATCATTATTCCTATATCACTGTAGCACGTTCAAGGCTAAACGGAGGTTATAATCTATGGAAATGATTACTAGTTATATAAAAATAAGTTTACAACAACACACTGAAAACCATTTCATATATCTTACTCTGACCCACAGATATATGAAGTAATGCACGTATACAGTTGGCAAATTCTGAGCAAATAAAACGGTCTGTCAGTTTTTTCCAAATAAATTTTATTAGAATAGCATTTCTGATAGAAGCAACACCTTGATATACTAAACCTTTCAGTGGACCTGAATTTCTATGAAATAATAAAGAAGGATAATTTATATGATTATTATGATTATTCAAAATTGTTTGATTAACTAATGACCAATTAGCAATTTGATTCATTGTCAATTTATCCCATATTTCAATTCTCCCAGATGCTATCGGATCATGAATTGTTTCAAGTAGATTGATAGTTATAATTTGATCTGTTTGATCTGAAGCAACATGCTGAAATGACATAAAAAACGGAGAGGGTGATAATAATAACAATAAAAATATTTATGATATTATAAGGATGAATAGGTTGTGGACAGATTTTTCAGTTTTTAAAAGTAGTTTGTTAGATAACTATTGAAACTAGGATGTAGGGTAAAGTATATTTTGTTTTACTATGAGACTTCACTTATGGATTGAAATCGAAACTAGAGTCTTTAGGCTTTGTCGTCAACACGTTACTTTTAGACTAAATATCTATACTTTCGACATAAGTTAGTGATAAATGTTTCTCTCTCAAGACGGTTGAACCTATATCAGTCTTAATGAATACGAGGGTATTTGTGGAAGTTGCATGACTTTCATAGTTTAAACTACAAACTGATCTTAGACCACCACTGGAAAGCTGAAAGCAGTGGATGATGGTTATGAATTATTTTGGACTAATTGAGGTTAGGTATTAAAAGTGATGGGTGCCTGCTCATTAGTTTAAAAATTAGACGTTCTGGTGTGAGACACTAGGTCTTGGGTTCGATTCCTGAGAACAAGACGTAGGCGCGCAATGCTGAGGAGTCCCATATCAAGAAGAAAAGGCTGACCAGTACTTACAAGTTTCCAGTGGTGATCTAGCTAGGATCAGTTTGTGAGTTAAAGTAATCAGTCAATATTTCTCATTAGAACTTGGAATTGACGTCCTAGAGACAGTTTACATTAGGGATCGATATCGCTAAAAGAGTTAGTTAATGGAAGACAGTTATCATCGAAGACATCAGATAGTGATTACTCAGGATTACCAGTTGACTGAAGGTGATATTGTGGTTACTGAATAGGGAATCTATGATATTGTACTTGATTCAGTAGTAGTTAGCAATCAACCTGAAATATTGAGGGAACGGCTACTCCCTATGTGGTTCGAATCTTTATCACAAGCTGTGAAGATTGCAGTTATGGATTACCAACTAGTACAAAGTAAAACGAAATCTCTTTCCTAGCTTTCCTGAGCCTAACCTCCAGTCACTTAGTAAGTATAACAACTTCAGCAAATAAATTAACTGTTAAGTAAGTTTTGGTTTTCACAATTATACATAACTTACAAATTCACACATTCCACTTGTTTTAAACGTTGGTCCAGGTAGTTCAGCTATCATTAAGAATGGAAAAACTGGACTAGCCGGTATTGAACCAGGTCGACAAACCCAATAAGCTTTATGTATGAATTCAAGTGTTTCTTCAGGCCAATGATAATGTGAACCGCTAAATAATTTGATATTTAATCCATCACCATTATTTCTTAGTGAAGTAACACCTTTTAATCTAATATAACCCATAATTGATGTGATTTTGATTCCATGTCCATGATTATTTTCTGTCTATAAAATACAAACAAAAATTGTGATATTTTATGAAAATGTATTTATCATAAATGGATGCACTAAGATGAACATAATATGAATATTTAAGGTGGGATAATTGTGCTCAAGAATCATATATTAAAACGAAACAGCTGTCCATTGCTTCCTATAGCATTCAATTTTAGACACTGTTTACAAAATCCAGTTAAAGATTATGAGAGACTCATTTGTAGACGTATTTATGTAGCAGAAGTTTGAACCATTCATAACAATTAAGTTTTATTAAATTTTGTTACTACGTTTACAGAAATTCATTAAAATTTCTTTCTACACATTAAAAACTTATTACAGTTTTGGAAACATTGTGGAGATTTTTTTATCTTCCCTATTACTGGACAATAAACAGTAATGGGTATCAATGCCAAGGTTGAACTTGATAGTCTCAAATAAATTGAGGATTAGGTTGAAAGTTAATAATAAATATATTTTTGGTATATCCCAATGAGTAGAAAAATTGTATCTCTGATGTTTCGTAACTTAGTGCAAGCCGATTCCTCAGAGCAAATAAATAACCGGAATAAATTAACTCAAGTTTAAATAGTACTCTGAAGAAGTGGCTTAAACTAAGTCACAAAACGTCAGAAATACAATTTTTCTACTCATTGGGATATAACAAAAAAGCTTACCAGTAATAAACAGTGATCTCCTATTGATGTGGTGAACAGTTAATAATCTGTCAACATGATTTGCATAGTAAGTATTATTTCAGTAGTGTATAAATGTTAGTAAATTTTTAGTGAAAAGCAAGATTGACAACATTTGGTGTTAGGGTAACAATCCTCAATATTAGTCCAATACCTAGCATTTCCGATCAATTTTCTCTTTATTTATTTGGTGAGTGCAGAGTATAACAGCATAATTCTCACGAGGGATTTTATTTCCATCATCTGAAACGATCAATATATGTTGTAGTGTCAGTTATTATTTTAAGCCCATGTATCTTATTCTAGCTTCCGGACATTCTATTCTATTCATTCTACTTGAGTCATATTCTGACCTTGTCAATTATTCGCTTATTAGTCGTGACTGTTTTTATATGAGCGTATATGTGTGTACACATCATATCCCATGTCTCATCACATGTCTATAGTTTATTTTGTCTGCCCATAAATATTGAGTAACGCTTCACTAAAATGGAGTTGGCTTCCCAGCCATCTTCCCTGCGTGTGATTTTGCTTTTTTCTGTTTCATTCGCTTCATATACAAAATATGTGTATGCACAGGTCAATTCTCGTTATTTGACTTATTTAATTTCGTTATTGACTAACGTGATTTAAGTCGACGATGATATACGAGAAAAGGTGATAACAATCATTCGTACGATCTAAATAGGAGTCAGATCCACGGGACACAAAAATGTCATCTTTTTCTGCAGTGCATTTCAACTTTCCAACTGTAAAAAAATTAAAGTGAAATTTGGAGCTTGGAATGAAACCCTTAGTGAAAATTATGCTATTGTATGCAGCATTCGCCACTAAATGAACCTAAAAACGGTAGATATTGTACAAATATTGAACACTGAGAGGCAGATGAACTACAAATTCACGGATGCGTTTCCTGTCCCCAAAACTTACCGTTACATTTTCAAGTATTGCTGGACCACGAATTCTTTGAAAGTTTATAGCATGATGAGCATTATAAGCAAAACGGACATTATATAGAACTGGTGGATAAGGAGTTGAGATGAATGCTGCCGACTGATAGTTTGATCGATTTACACCTTAATGTAAAAGTTGAAAATCATTTATTGGAAGAATGTATATATTTAATATTGATAATTATTACCATGTTACATACCTTATGAACTGAGATTAGTTAGATAGCCATTGAAAACCAGAAAACACTGGACGTAAACTGAATATTAACAATGAAGTTCAATAATCTGAACAAACACTTAACGATAATGATAACATGTATTAATCAATGACTAATTATGAGAAGTGATTCTCGAGGTTATGGTGAGAAGTTGTGACCAATGAACTTTCAGCTATGTAGTGTCTGAATCAGTTATCCATCAGTGGTATTGGATGATGGTTGTGCAACAACGTATGAATCCAAATTATTGATTGGTGGTACAATAGTATGAAGGCTAAGTGCCTGTTGAAAGATGGTACTAGATTCGACCCCTGGTAGGGTCGTGAGTGTACACTGCTGTGGAGTCCCATATGAAAAAGAAACAATTGTCCATCACTTCTTGATCCTTGAATCTCGCCCACCTTAGGCTACGATTTAATAAAATATTTTTTATTATTTCCAGCCTTTATAATAAGTTAGTCAACGAGTATTAGATACACACTGATGGTCACATGAATTTTTATTGTACTTCTTATTGTCAACACACTAAATATGTCATTTTGATAAAAAGGAGCACCAATTAAAGAACCTTAAGCAGATCAGTGTGAAACGATACAAGTATCTGACGACAGTTTTCACCATAATCCAATGAACAATAATAACAATTATACTTTCTACTTACCTGCAAACTGAATGTCTACATATTCGAAAATTGATGCTGAAATATTTAAACGTGTATTTCCATAAGTTCCACCCCATTCTTCAGGAATATTCACTTCTTTATGAGTTGCATTGATAATTTCTATTCCTTTCCAATAACCAATAAACTGTTTACGATTAACACCCCAACAATTTAAATTAACCAAATCTTGTAAATCTGATTTAAAAACAAAATAATTATGAAGATATTTTCAAAGATGTATTTATCTACTCATAAGTAGTCAAACATTTTCTGCTCAATTTGGATAGGTGTTATCAAGGTCATAGAGAGAAAAACTGATTCTTAACAAAACTTTAAATTTTGGTTGGTTAGAAATCCGGAAAGTAAGTATTTTTATTAACGAACTATCACTTGATGTAGGAACATTGAAGAGTAATTATTCAATGAATAGATCTGTTCACGAGCTTCATACTTAGCAGTAGTGTATAAACATGTTTTAAGTTTCAAATCTAGACCATTCATGTTTTTCTTGGTTTCAGCTTTGATCAGTTTATGACCAAAAACCGAGTTAGAAGTTAACGTTAGTAGAAATATTGGTTGTGTGAACCGTAGTAAAAACTAAAATATATGGAAAACGGATCAACAAGAATGAAAGAAAAAGGTGGGGATGTACTGTTGAGAATGAAAGTGAAGCCTAATATCCAATAGATGATAATAAATATATGTATTTTATTGTCACTGATTTGGAGCTCTGTCACCTAAGACCTTCAAACCTTGATTACGAATGTTATACGTGCTTCAAACCAATATGGAAATTTTTGGTAATTGCCATAACTCCTCTTGTATTCCTGTATGGCAGACTATTTTGACTGTAGGTTAGTAGTGCCTAAATATACTTAGAACATGCCCCAACTGTCTAAATCAATAGAGGTTTACTTGGTATCATATTTATGAACTCAAAATTATATATTCAGTGGTTCCATCATACTTGGTTGATGCTTTGAATATATCTGTGGTCGATTGCAACCAACTGATTATCTTATACTTTTTAAGGCTATGTTTTGCAGTCATAAAAGATACAAATCGAACTAACGATTAGTTTACTCACAATACGATAGACAGAAAGACATTTTATCTGGTTTAAAAATTTCAAGACACCTTCAAGATAAATAAAATAGTCAATCTACTCAACTACGTACCTTCTTATACTTATATCTAAAGGGAGGGGAACATAGTTTAAACATTTTTGCATTACTATTCCAGGTAAAAAAAAATCTAATGAGTTCACTTCCTTACATAATATTTAATTTTGTAAAATTTCAATTGTGCACCATTACTGAACCAATTCGATGTCAGTTTCTATGTCTAAATAAACAGATGACTCATGTTTGTGATTCATTTCAATTGAATAATGTAATATCCTATATTGATGTAACGTCTATGCAACTCGTAAATTGTTCTCTCTTTTATTCACATATTCATGTTGTCATAGTCACATTATATACATAAATACACAAATATTCATCTATTCGTCTGATTATGTTAATCGATTTAAGAACATGTGACCAATGAACAGCTATTCATTCACCTGTGTTCAACTTTTATGTAATCAGTGCAATATGAAGGAATTGTATTCTGTATATTGATTAGGTACCAAGTCAAGTTCAAATTTATCAAATTTTATTATCTATTAATATACAGCTTAAGTAAATGATTTCGTCGGAAAGAAAATTCTCTTCGCTTAATTCTCTTTTTTTTTTATCAAATTAATTGGATAGATATAGATATTTTTGTCACAAATTGCTATTAGTTGAAGAACTAATGAAATTCGAGAAGGAGACTACTTAAATGAGAACCATTTGATAATTATAATCGATGGTTAAAGATGTTGGATGACATGAATTAGAATAGGTCTAAATGCTGCAGATGTATTGACTATTTATCATACACGTAGATCTTGAGATTTATTTCGTCCTTCTATTCCATTTTCTCAAATTATGTTCTAAGTAAGCAAAGATAGATGGTGGCTAGCAGTGGAATTCAGGACACGCGTTTCGAGTCCTGGAATGAACATCAACTCTGGGATGCAGGTATATCCAGTTGGCGAGTCCAAAATAGGATGATAGGCGCATCTTGGATTCCACTGCTAGCTACCATCCATTTTCACGTATAATGCTTGTGACTTAAGGCGATATCGAGGCAATCCTCACAAGATGCACATGTGTCAATAGCAGACTGATCGACTTCAGTCCTAAACATTAATAAGAAGATTGAAATAAACAATACAATTATGTTCTAAATGTTTAGTCTTTTCCATTAGCAATACAACAACATTATGTTGATTTCTTCACTATTCATTTAGTTAATTTCATCTTGTCATGTCAATATGCTAATGACAATTTTAATTAATGCATATTTGTGTTTGGGTCCATGATAATTATGAATGACTGTGCTTTTTTTTCGTAAAGTGAAAATTCTCATTTAGAAATATGGAAAGAAAAACCGGTTAGAGTATTCATTTATGATATCACAGTATGATATATATTCATTAACTATGTCATTTTAATGTTGACTATTTCCCCATATTATTTTTGTAATAAAAATAACTCTTGACTTAATTAAAATTATAACAAAATAAAATAATGTTAAAAAGAAGTAGAAACTGTTAAGTAGCATAAATAATCATAAAACTATTCGGTTACTTACATAAATATTCAGTAATCTATATATCTAACTACAGTCAATTTATAGCATGGTGTCGTTAAGGGCCGCATTCCTACAGTTGAAGAAGATATGCAACTCAAAACAACTTTCAACCAATATCAAAATGAGAATCTTCAATACCAACGTCGAGGCAGTTCTACTGTATGGAGCTGAAACTTGGAGAACTACAACAACCACCATCAAGAAGGTGCAAGTATTTATAAATAGCTGTCTACGCAAGATACTTAACATCCATTGACCGGATACCATCAGCAATAGCCTACTGTGGGAGAGAACAAACCAGCTTCCAGCTGAAGAAGAAATTAGGAAAAGACGAGGAAATGGATAGGACATACATTACGCAAACCATCAAACTGCATCACGAGGCAAGCCCTAACTTGGAATCCTGAAGGGAAGCGGAAAAGTGGAAGGCCAAAGAACACATTACGACGGGAAATAGAATCAGATATGAAAAGGATGAATAACAACAGGAAAGAGCTGGAAAATGTTGTCCAGGACAGATTTGGATGGAGAATGCTGGTGAGCGGCCTATGCTCCTTCACGAGGAGTAACAGGCGTAAGTAAGTAAGTTGTTAATAATATTTGATTTCATCAGTGAATTATTGTCTTATCATTGGGAAAGTTGGTTTTACAGATCACACTTTCCCGATATATATATATATATGTCCTTCATAAAATCTTTCTGAAAACTGTTCATAAGATAAAGTGGCTTTATTAAGTGTTCGTATCATTTGAAGGTAGAACCATGAAGCAAAATACAGAGATGATAGACATAATTGATTGATCATTGAGTAATGAACACTGTCATGTATGTTAAGTTCTTCTTAATGGTAATCCAATTCTATCAATCAAGTTTCAATGAAGTCACTAGTTTAAGTGACACAACTTGGTATGCGCCATGTTGAGATGTAAGGTGGTTGGAGATAGTTGACAAGAAAACCTGAACTTAAGTTTCATGCCATTTGGAGTTTGGTCATCACCCGAATAGTTCATGATAACTTCTCTGACTGTGAAGCTACGTAACACGGCTTCAACTCTGCCATAGGGTATTAGTTCCTTCAAGATTACTTTACTGAAGAGTGTAAATTAGTTTGAAACCTCGGTACAGGGTATCCTGCTGACTAAGTAGCAAATCAACTTAGTTCCACCTTCTTACATCTGATTGACACTGATTAAATATCACTTGAAAAGTCTATGGTGGTGTAAATCGATGAACTGAAAAATAATTAAATTTTAAACTGAAAGAAAATTCTCAACAAATGATCCGTTATCCTCACATATCAACTTGTGATGAGTACATCTCTATATATAAATGAACTTAATTTTGATGCAATATAGTTGTAAACAATCATTGAGTTAAGTTGGAGAATAATCTCTAAATTACTAACTATTTCTTAAGCCAGAGTTATACATGATATCAAACTGTTGGATATTAAATTGAAGTTTTGAACTCATATCACTTTGTACCATAGAAAAATCATCATCAGTAAACTATTTGAACTTTATTTGCTGTAAAAGATTGGGCAGACCATATGCTATTGCAAGCATAGATTGTAATTGATAGAAAAATTTAGGCGAGTTGTTTTGAGTGAGTTATTAACCCAGATAAGTATAACTTGCATATATTCTTTTATAGATCCGTTTTAGAAATTATATCTGCTGATGAACTATAAACACACATATTCGGCTTTTGATCGTAAGTCTTCGCTTACAGTTACCATTTTCTCCCTATGATCAAGCGTATGTGAATGGATTAATGACCGAAATCGAAAGAAAAATAAAAACCAAACTCCCTCTGAAACTGTCATAATTATGAAAGTTGGTTGTAAAATGGTTATATCAAAACTTTAGTATGTATTAAATTCACTTAATGAATTTTTCAGTGTATAAAGCTCTTAGCTACTGACTTAAAATTATGATGATTTATCTTATGTGTTGATATCAAGGGGGCAACAAGAATTAATTATCATTAATAAGCAGAGAATATAATCACTACTTTAAAAGAAAACAAAGAGACATTAACGTACCACATATATTTCTTCCATAACTGATATTTTTCATTAAACCGGGACATGAAAATAAACCGAGTTTATTTGTCTCGTTACCAAAACAATTAGGTTTTATAATTTGTACACTTGGATATCGATTAAATGACTGTGCACCAAGAGAGAAATTCCCATTGAAGTAACCGAGTTGTTGACAAGCTATCCGAGAATCTATTTTACTCCATCTATTATGCATTACGTAGTAATACCACAAAGAAAAGTATATAAGTACAAGGATGTTTTTCAAAGATTGATTAAATTTTTAGATTATAGTCGTCACAGATTGAAGGAACAACGCTAAAAAGTATCAAGGCAGTACGTGCCAACTACCGATTGCTCCTAGGTTTTTAGTCTTGCGATAACTATGATTAATCTGTGAAGAGTATAACCTACAAAGATGTGTTGTTGTGGAATAAAGAATGGTTTACAATTTGTTTTGCAGAGCATGTTGTTGCATAGTTGAATGGTTTGTAGGGTTAGTTCAGTTTGAGCATAGTTTCCGTCAAATGCTGGAAGTACCTGGAAGACAGCTGAACACCTGGGAACATTTAAAAATTGTCCAAGCTTAAGGTTATTGGGTGATGAGTGGATGACTACATTTGTATCATTATGATAGAAATGGGAATATAATATCCATTAGTATTTATCTTAAGTGGTTCAGCCAGAAAACTGGCACCAAATCTTACTTCCACTTCGTTAAACTTCAGAGTTTTACAGTACACAATGGAGAATATGAGTTACATGTTTGCTTAACTGATAGACTGAAACAATCGTATATTAACAAATATATTTCAGTATGGGAACATCCCCGCGTGCTGTATGGTGGATGTGCACCGCTGAAGATGAAATGGCCGTCCAGTGCTTCCAGGTTTTCAGTGGTGATCAGGCTTAGATAGACTCGTCAATTCAAGCTTGAAAAATATATTTCAAACAAGTTTATATATATATATATATATATATATATATATATATATATATATATATATATATATATTGTGGGTAGCATTCGTAGCCGGGACACTGGTTTTGTTCTATTCTAGGGTCGACATTTAGATGAATCTATACCCCAGTGTTAATCACATATGACGTTCATTCGGGAAGGATTGTATTATTCTGTTGTTGATAGTGAAGCCTAATGTTTTACCAGTCTCTAAGATGAAATATTTGTCTTGAGAGAATCATCTTGATGCAGCCTTTTTTTATTAAAAGTTTTTAACAATACTCAAATTATGGGTAGTATTAGAATCAATGGTGCGCATTTCATCTTGCCAATGAAGACTAATCAATATTTAGTTCCAAATATCAATAACAGGACGATATAAACACTTACGAATATTATTTATAATGATTACTTAAATCTCCCCTTTGTTAATGTTATGGACTGCGTCTGATCAGTCTCTATAGGTATATGTGCGTCCTTTGTGGATCATCTCTACATAGCCATTATTTCACATTGAGTCTCAGTGTGAACATTAACACCGGGGAGCAGGTACATCCAGCTGACCATTCCCAAGTATGATAAAAACGCACTTCCTTGATTTTACTACTAGCCACTGTCTAACTCTCCTTAAAAATATGGTTGGGACGGTTTAAATTTTAAATTTTCAACTTTTAATAACTTACTCATTATTTTGACTACAAACAGATCTCCATTTACTAGCTAACCATATTTGCAGTTCACCTTGATTGATACATTTTCCATTCACTAATCTAATTTTATGATAAGGTTGATCAGTAAACGTGTTAATGCGTGGTAATATCATAGTTTCATTCACATAGTTTTCAAGCGGAGAATTATGTTTATCAGAAGCACTCCATTTCGTGAATACAATTCTACGATCTATTGAAAATAAAATAAAAGTTATATAGATAACAATAGAATATGTAAATCGTGATTTTATTAACCAGAAATATCATTTCCCTAGTTTCCACAGACTCTTGTCATTATTGACTACTAGTTCATGATGTAGACTATGGAACTCAATGACCCCCATAAAATCCCTGCACTAATAATAATCATGTGCTCATCAACGACTAATTTCGAGAGGAGTTTTAATGGGAAGCTATGACCAGTGAAGTTCAGCCATGGCGTCTCTGACGCAGTTACTCACCATTGACACTAGATAGTAGTTGAATAATATGGCTAACTGAATGAACTTAGATATGCATATCATCGGATATTAAATCAGTAATCTAAATATTAAGCACTCACTACGAAAACTGAAGGTTTGGAGTTCGATCCCCTGTAAGATAGTTGGTGCACACTACTTAAGAGTCCCATGTTAAGGTGAAACAACTGTCCAATACTTCCTGGTTTTCAAAGGTTGGCTTTGTAGTGTCTGTTTGTGATGAAAACTGGAGTTCGAAAAGCTCTGCAAATCCCTCGTAGTAAAAAAATGTATACTGAAAGTGTTTGTCATACTGTTTCTATGTTAATGAAATAATTTTACATTACAACAACAATTCATGATGATAACTCTAAAACAAACGAGTTAAAATGGTGTTTAAAAACAAACAAATTTTGTACAAACCCTAATCTCACCTGTCATCAATAATCTTTATTCTGTACCGCTTAGTTACTATGTAGTAACCAGCGTTATGTTTGTCTAACAACTTACTTTTGATTGTCTCTGGTCACCTTATGTCAACAAATATTAGTTTTTATTAAGATGCAATCATAAGATGAAAATGAGGTGACCAATTCTTGTACCTAAGAAGTTAACGTGTTAGTAAACTACTGAAATCCACTGAGGACCTGATAGTTGTTTCGTTTTCATTCACTTTTTATAAGAGAGCGAATTCAACATCTACACTATTTTGGAGAAAATACGATGCAGTTTACGTTCCCAATTACAGTTAATAGTAACCATAAAATCTGTCCAATAAATACTGGAGCTGAGTTAATAAGATTATTTATGAACATAACCAAATATTCATCTCACGAATCTCGAATATGACACAATGGACTATCTATCATCCAAAACATGTCATAAACTTATAGCTAAAAGCGTTATATTGAGACATTCACTCAAGAACCTCATGTGTTGACGGAGACTTGTCAGCTTCAGTTCTGAATATTGATATCAGGAAAATACATAACCATAAAAATAATACAAATATCATACTTGTTGAGCGGATTCGTGGCTACTTCGTTCAACAGCTTAGTGGCATTTAAAGTGAGAGCACGATATTTAAGTGAATCCGGCCCATAAGTCATCAATAATACGAAATATGCCTCATGGATTTACGACGTAAAAATTACTAGCTAAAGACACTTAGGGTTAGTTGTGAAGATATGTGTTTCTTATAGCATAATGAAAAGTCAATTAAAAACAAGGAAACATTTAGTTATTCTTGCGTTGAACACGAAATTTCAAAATCACTGGATCTTGATTCAAAAGTCAATGTTTTCAACTGAAGCCTGTTCTCAACCTAGTATGAAAATTATCCTTTACTGATGACAGTCATTATATCAGTCCCCGAATAGTTGATCCCAATCAGCTACAACCTTATCAGAACTCCGGAAGTTCATCTGATGCTAAGTTACTAATGAATTGACGATTATCACTACCATTTATTTCAGCGACTAATAAAGGTTAGTGTAAGTTGAAGATAGCTTTTATAATGGACATCATCTGTGTGAATGTAAAAATATGCTAGGAAGAAATTGATAGCTATTTGGTTCTAGTTTGAATTATCTTTATTAACTAGGGACAACACTGCATGATTTTTAATTAATAGTATGATAATTATAATAAAACGTGTATTGAAAATCACAGAATTCACACCAATTTACAGATACAATTAGATTGATACAACAAAGGAATGTAACATTTCAAAAGACTAAGAATACATTGATTGAAAGGACTTCATTCATGAGTAGTTTTAAATGATAATTTTTACGACGGCCTTAATAATGTAAAACAAGAGAAATACAAAATCATAAGAGACAGGATTTCGGATTACGGCATTGTCATTGAAGCGTAATAGTCATTAGTCTTGAATGATCGGATTTATCTTTGGTTGGTGCTGTACGAAGAACATAAGTACTCTAAGAAAGTGATATGACTACAACATCACGAGTATTCTGGAATGATAGATATATTATGGTACGCAGCAGTTAGAAAGTAGTATTCTCTCAACAGAAGGCAAGGAATGTTCAGTTTGCGAAAGAATATTGTGAAAGATTAAAAACAGATTGTATGATTTCGCATCAATAGGTGTAGCACAAATATTTTGTCTGCTTAGTAAAAATTTGTTTAAACAAAAAAAGTTTTTTCGATTTCATTAAGTCATTAAGCAAGATTGTTATGTAGTTTACATAATAGTTTCATTAAATATTCCAATATGACATAATCATGTTTTCACACGGAACCATAACCTTTCATCCTCACCATCACTTTCATTATGAAAGTTATTTTCATAATCTTTGCTTATGTATACCAAAAATATGAGGAGTAGACTAGTTATTCTCATAAAACAAAGTGACATAAATACATTTATGGAAATAAGATATGATGAAAACCCAAGACTTAATTTATGATTGAAAAGGAGACAAGATAAAAAGAAAGGAATGATTAGATGGTAGTTGGAGGTTATCAACAGGAAACCCTGGACCCGGGTTTCGTGCTACTTGGCACTCGTCAGCAAGGTGTACCTGTAATCTTGAGGGAACTGGTGCTCCCTGGCGGATTCGATCTCGTGTCACCCAGCTTCACAGTCAGAGACGTTACCACTGAGATATCCGAGCCATGACTAGCCTCCTGTAGGACTGAGATGTAATCACAATTGATTGATCACTGGGTGGTGATCAATCTCATGCTTGTCTAGTCCTTATTAGTGCAGATCGAATGCTATCGATCATGTTGCGATGTGGCCACCAGTTTAGGTGACTCGACACTGCGAGCACTATGTATTGAGACTGGTGGCCACATCGCAACATGATCGATAGCATTCGATCTGCACTAATAAGGACTAGACAAGTATGAGATTGATCACCACCCAGTGATCAATCAATTGAGAAAGGAATGATTGTCAGTTTGATAACCAAGAGTTTGTAGTACTTGTACAAATCGGTTTTAGTAAATTTGTACTTCCTACAAAAATTGAGGAAAAATGTGATTATTTTTTTATCTTTATTCACATGGATTGTGGGTCGTAGTAGTGAAATACATAACGTTTTATTTCTCCCATATTTAGGACTTGTCAGTGGAATGTATTTGCATAGTAGTATTGATGTTAACGATGAAGTATGAACAACAGCAGGCTATCTACAACGCTACTGAGTCATAGTCGATATCAACTTACTTTTTATAACTATCCTTCTTTAATGAATATCATTTTAAGAAATATGGATTGAATCACATGGGGAGCGTTAGTTTCTTCAAGATGCAGATACTTTTTGCTTATGTTCAGAGTTTTTCGTTGACTGCCAACAGCCACCTAACGCTTTGGTAGGTATGTTATCATTGAGAGATGTTTTTTCCTGGAATGCACATTCGTGTATATTCTCATTCTATTTAATTCATCCATTTTTAAATGTAACCTTGGGCTTTTATCACTCATCAACAAGGTGAAACTTAACTTATGACCGAATAAAAGAATTTATTATAAAAGAGGTGATCAATTGCGTATGAGGAAAATTGGTAAGTGCAGATTACGTGATTAGAGTCCAGGGGATCCTCCTAACCAATATTTGAACAAATTAGATATCGTAGCTCAAAATCGGTTTAAAAGGCCCAAACGTGTTCACTTTTCTGGTCCCTCAGATATTGATAACTAAAGTTATACTTCCTTTTTCACGAGATCACTTTATCCTCTAAAATTACACTGTCTTTTCCATTATTACTGATATTGTTGATACTTTTATGACTCTGACATCTATCTTGGTATTTTCATTTCACTATGCTACCGTAATATGGTAACTTGATCAGATACAAATATGTGATAAGTTATACGTTACCTATGAGTGACTGGGTGACTGAGTGTAGATCTAATGTAGCGCAAAAATGAGTCACCTGAAAATATTAACCCTCGTAACTTATCTTACTGAAGAAACTTCATTAAATTTACTCTAATTTTTAGTGTTTATAATGGGGAAAAAATAATTGGACAGTAAAACGTAATTCATTACAAAGCCATAGAGAAGCTCAGTCGCTCTGTAACACCTCATTTCACTTTGATATTATCGATACCTTCTCGAGTTGGACAAATATTGAAGCCGATTCCTTGTGCAACATCAGTCCGCAAACATTGTCTGAAAACTGAGAGAAACCCAGTTATTCTAAATACACTAAACACGTCACACAACCATGTTCAGACTTACACCTACTTTCAGAAAAAAATGAGTTATGATGATTGCCTACTCAATAATTCTGTTAATTTTCCAACATGCCATTCTTTCCTTCTTATTCAGTTCAACGTATTAAAACAGCCCAGTTACCTTTGCTTTCTGTCAATAAATCTCACCAAATTCTGATATATAATGTGGAATTACTCGAAGTAAGCAGAATTAACCAGAAATTATGTGAAACAAGTTGAGTTTTTCTGATGAAAAACCATCACACCAATCTACCAGTTGAACTGATGTTTATTTTCTGTTAATTCAGTGAAATCGAAAACCATCAAAGAAAGAGTGTTACTGGTCAAGTACTATTAAGTTATGTATGATTGTGAGTTTGCAACAATACCACATGATTGATGATGAGTGGGTTTAACTTTGTCTTTTATCTTGTAGACCTTCACACTGTTTACAAATTGTCACGCGCTGTTATGCACTCTAACTAAAAGGCTTTGGTAGGACAGAATAAAATCTGAAGTTAATTGTAAATGCTGCCAGTGAAGAACATAATACATAGCTAGTAGGAAATTTGGTATCGACAGATTCATAACTCTTAGCGTCGATCTACTCAGAATGTACGTCTCAGATCATGGAGTCTGATTTTAGGGCTTCAGATTTATTTTAGAAAGACATAGCGCAAAATATGACCGAAAACCAGAATTGTCGGACACATACCTGAAGTTCCTTTGGCATAAATAACACCTTTCACCTTAATTGATAGCCCAGCACCAATCAATATACGAACACCAGGATCGATGATAAGTTTAGATTTGGGATTTATGATTAAATCATTGTGTATAATGATGAATGGTGATTCATTTAGAGTCCAGTGTTGTGTTCCTGTTATGCTAGAGTTGATGTAGGTTAGACCAAATATCATTTCAGTTGTTTGTGATAGAATGAGTAATAGTGCATACTGGTAAATACATTTACCATGAAGTTTCATAATTCTAATTGAAGAATACAAAATGGATTTATTTGGTTAGAATCAATGATCAGGCGGTTTAGGTTTGCAATATTTTTGTTTGACAAACAATATGAATAAAAAAATGCATTTTTACAAGAAATAATATAACAAATTAATTAAAAGGATACTACATTACTTTCATAGTTAGTACTAAACCATAAACATAACCTACAGTCTAAACACTGAGTTATTTATCCGTTTTTCTTAACATAAATAAACTGGTTTTCCAGTAACTGCCCCTGGATGACAGAAGTTCTTATAACACAGTTTAGGGTCTATCAATATTCACTTTCTAGACTGTGATGGAGTTATTTGGAGTTACTTTATGAATTGTAGCTACTCTCGCAAACGTTTGAGTACCACTAAGTGTCATCCAGCATAGTAGTGACTAAATTTCAATGATATTCAGATTCTGTTGATGATAACTCTTTCAGAAAAGAATCGATCTCAAATAATTTGATATCTATCCGTTATTGATTGCCTAAATTATCAGACGAAAAATGAAAAGCTGTGTAAAATTAAGTTTGTTTATAAAGTCTTGTTAAGCGATTTTATGTGAACCGATACCGTCTTATTTTACTTATTGATGTAAAGGTAAATTTTTGAGTTGGGTTAATATGTAGTTTAAAAAGAATTTGTTTGCCATTTACATATGCTTAAATTATCGTTCTGTTAAGCATCAAGCAACGTCTAATATCTTGGTCGTAGTAAATATAGTGACAAATCAATTAAGTACCTTGAAAATCTACGATGCTATTTCAGACGCTCTACTGATGTTAAGTGGTAACTGTATCGGATTTGTCTCATGTTTCTGGGTAATCTGGAGATGTTTTGTAGTTATGATTTATCTGAATTATTAATAACTGACCAGGTTCAAAGGATATCAGTTGAGAATTGTATGATGAAATATCGGTTTCCTGACGTACGTCAGAATATTCTGTGGAGTGTTGGATGATTGTTTGATAGGTTTCAGTAGAACAAGATTCATAATAGTTTTTGAATGCAGAACCCAGTTGTGCTATAACTATTTATATTCTAGAAATATTTAATGAAAATATTTCAAGGTTTATACCCCGAACCAATTGAGACCCATTTCTACGAATGAACTCAAAGCATATTTGTTGATACTCACACAGTGATTTGACCGGGCGGTAAAGTCGTTTTGCACGTTATGTTTATAATATGGTTACTGCTGCAACGTGTTTAAAGAATAATAAGTGGTTTTTCAGTGACTAACACAATACGTTCACATTTACATAGTCTTTTTAAGTCTATTCGCGCTAGTTCACTCACAGTTTACAGAACGTGTTTTGGACATATTCGAGAATTTCCACATAAGTTACTAAAAGCAGTGCTAGGAATTGTCCAAACATACATAGGGTACATCACTGCAACAGTAATTATCTAATAAAACATATAGGAACATACAATAGAAATTACTTAGGTAGAATTTCTTCATTACTCTTTCGATATACCAATACACTGAAGAAATTCACAAAATGGATCAAATATTACTGCTAAACGGTTTTAAAGATGGAAAATTATGTTCACTACGCAAAGCACTACTTTTAAATGATAGGTTAACTATTTATTACATTTTATAGCTTTAAACACCGTAGACACTTCAGAATTACGAATAAAAACCTCTGTGGATGAAGTTATAATCCCCTGTAAACATGAAAACTGGTTATGTGACGGTGACAACGTCTAATAAGCACCATATTTGAGGGATAATGTTTTGACATTTAAAGTAGTGACTGAATGAACGCACCGATCAGTGCAGCCATTGATGGCTAATTACAATATCTAATAAAGTGCCCTGGTTACTTAAATTATCTTTGATGGCTATGGATAGTCGCAGAAACGGAAGAAGAATATGAGTTTATCTACTTATTCTTATGAACTCTTGAAAATTTATTAAGAAAGCAACACAGTGAAATTGTCCCATTCATCGCTTTCATTAATCCTAAATTAGCTAAATGGACAAAACAGACTTTGGAAGACGCTTCTACAAAAAACGAACCAGCTTTGTAGGGAACTTGAAGCAAGGTCTTCTTAACGCTCGGTGGCATATACGCAATTCGTATCGCCACTATTCATGAAGGTGACAAACAAACTGTATGTTCAGTTCAAGTAAAAAAAATCATAAAATTAATTTATATAGTCACATTAAAGGACTGCTTGAAATGTAAATTTTAACACGTGTTTGGGGATAAGTTAAAAAATTTCAGAGTTTATGTTGAATCACTATAGAGAAATTCCTATAATCTTTACCGTGTGTAATACGGAACAAAACTAGCTTTAATTGACACTTTACTAATAATTGGCCCAATAACTACACATTATTAGTGTTAGGCTTGGTGGCTGGATGAATCTGTTCTTCTAGGCATGTTTGTCAAGTTTCAAGTGTGACTTTGAATAGATTTAAAGCCATTTTTACTGTGTTAACTTTGAATTTGCGTTCTTAGAAGTGGCTCCTACGCTGTTTTATCTGAATCTATCATATTGCAGTAATAATCATGCTACAGGCAATCAGTCTCATGACTATCAACATACCTGTACGACTGAATACATATTTTCTCTCAAACTTAATGTCGTTTTAATCGTTAAATTTTCAGAGAAAGCATTAAACAGGGATCGAAGTGTGTATTGTCTTACTGACCACGGGGTTGCAGCCGCAAAATAAATAATTCAGTGTATCTTTGATATTGTTGCTGACCTCATTAATTTTACTGGACTGAAGGCGCTCGGTCACACATCCACGCCACATCACGAGAGCATACACCGTGCTGCGCGTCATTTGCAACTGCTGGTCAGCCTAGACCAAACGCTTCTCGACATACTGATAGCTTCCTAAATATACCTTCTAACCTCTTCAATTCTGACTCCTGATTTGATTAGGTCGGTATATTTATATTAAAAAGGTGTTACGCATAACAATCCTGGCATCCTTAGTCTCCTGATAAAAACCATCACTATCAGAACTGACCACCCTAATAGAGAGAACGAATGCTATGATCGTGATAGGAAAACTGAGTATGAAGATTTCGTGGGACGTCATGGACTGGAAAAAAGAAGAGAAGTTGGTGCGAAATGTTCAAATTTATAGGTCTTCCGCAGTACGGTTATACGAGGCACCATGTTCCCCTAAAATCCCGTACACAAGCTACACGGGTTTCGCCAGGCCACACTACGAATAACCAGATTGACCAAATTGGCTTCAGTAAACGTTATAGAGTGTCCGCAGAAGGCGTTAGAGAGCAGCTTAAATATCTTCAGATAACCACCTGATTGCGGAGAGACAAAAACTGAGACTAAAGAAGTACCGAATGGTCGGACAAGGTCAATCGTAAAGACATTTTATGTATAGGTCTGCATGTACCTGCATAACTATCACATTTTGTGCTACCCTTATATAATGTTGCCCTTTTATTTCATTCATTCTCATATATTAGGCTTTCAAACCGTTTATAAATATTCATCAAGCTTGAATTTGGTTTTCTTTATATATCACCTTAGTGTACGGGCTTGGTGGCCACCATTTAGCTTCTTTGCGTTGGAAGTGTAACTGCTTGATATCATTGGATTGAACTGCCGCATAATGGCATGTGGATCAGCAACGTAGATGATTTATATCGAATGATTGAAGGCCTAATGCAGTTAGACAAGAGTGGTGTGACGAACCGGATAATTTCGGAGTCACGTTTCGGTCAGCATCCAACTTAGATTGCTCCTTCGACGTATCAAAGTACTATGACTGCTTTGAAGAACATATAACACAAAGGACGTTATCATGGAAATATATTAGTAAGCGCGAGTACAGAGAAGATAGAGAGACCACCACCGAATCTACCAGTCCGTGGTATACGATTAACTGATTCGCGTTATTTGTCCCTGACCTTGACAGTGATCTGTTCTATATTCAGTGACGCAACTGCCGGATGATTTGGCTAGGACTCAGTGACATTGCACCGGCTTTACAGACAAACTAACCTCAATTCATCGCATTTGCCTTTTCGGTGAAAAATCACATGATTTGTACATAATGTTTGGTGTTCGCTTCCAAATGATCGACTTATTTTTTCTATAGCTGACAGAATTATTCCCCTTGTTAGTTAACAATAAACATTTGTTCTTTAAAATCTTGGGTGTACTTCTGTTGAAAAACTCTTTTAACCGTATAGACTGGTGGCATTATTCATGTAAAGCCGCAATAAAAACAAACATTATTTTTAATTAGAGGTTAAACGAAATCTAAACTACACCAGTATGGACGTATTTGATACTATGAAGTTTAAAGCAGCTCTCTTTTAATGAGTTCAGAATAAGGCTTCTCAGAAACAAGTATGTTCTTTTGTGAGAGATGCCAGAAGAGGAAAGCACCGGATAGAGGAACCGTTATGAGGAAAAGAAGTATAAAGTAAAATGTAAGCATAAAAGTGGAGAAGTGTAACAGCGACTTCCACAGCTGTGGGCCAAAACATCTCATAGGAGAAAGCATGATTTTGAAATGCAACACAGTGGACATCAACAAAACCGCACTTGACGTTGAAGTTTTTGAGTAGGTAGAATTCTTTACATGTCTGGATAGCATCAATAATAAACGAGGACGATCTGATTCAGATGTAAAGTCACAGATTGGCAAAACAAGAAAAGCATTTCTACAACTGAGGGATGTCCGCAACTCAAAACAACTGTCAGACAAGACTTAAGTTAGAGTTGTTAATACGAATGTTCAAACAGATCCGTTATACGCAGCTGAAACGTGGACAACTACCACAGCAGTCATAGAAAAGAAACTGGTATTTGTGAACATTTATCCTTGTAAGATACTGTAGGTTTGTTGGCCAGTTACCATAGGTTATAATGGGCTGTAGAATAGCCAATAACAACGTCCACTTGAGGAGGAAATCAGAAAAAAGACACGTAGGCGGGCGAAACACGCTTTGTAGCGTGGTGTTGAGTCCCAGTTGACTATGAACACCGCTACTGAGAAATACATGCCAATAAAATCGGAAAGCGGAACAGAACCAAGTTTGTTTGATTGGCGATCTCGTGGTATCGAAAGAATACCAAGGTCGTGCCAAGAAACGGTAAAAGCAGAAGCAGCAGAAGGGAGTACGTGCGAGCGATGTCACTAACCGCGAAACAATAATGGAGAATAATGGAAGCACAATATGCCTGTCATTAGCACAGTTAAACAAACGAGCACGGTAAAACAATCACTGGTACATTTGGTTATAATAATAATTGTTTTCATTAAACCAATCGCGTTCTCGTGATAAAAGTAAGTTACTACAGTTTTATAGACATTATTTGCATTAAACGATGTTATAGACCATGGACAAATTATTGTTTACCCTAAAGTTCTCCGTTATTTCGTGATATTTTCGTCCGCAGTGTATACTGGGTTGTATTTGGTTGCTTAATAATATAAACTTATGGTCACTACTGTTTTTTAATGTATACTACTAGTAGCAGCCAACTCCGCATGGAGTCCCTCCGGGGGCTACTGCCGGTCCCAAGCCCGGATAAAGGAGGAGGGTTGGGCATGGGGTTAGCGTCCCCATCCCGTAGAAAACTAACTCGCTAAAAAAACGCTAACCAGAAAAAATTATTCAAACCTTTTAAACTCTGCCCTGGGAGTCAGAAGGTCTTCATTTAGAAGAATTATGACGCCTCATGATGAAAGCCGAATTCCTTCGGAAGTTACGAGGCCGATGCCCCTTCTGACAACCAGAGCGACCATTTATTTAGGTACATGGAATGTTCGTACAATGTGGGACACCGGGAGAGCCTTCCAAATTGCTGCAGAAATGAGAAGATACAACCTAGAGGTACTTGGGATCAGTGAAACACATTGGACACAAGTTGGACAACAACGACTAACTACAGGAGAGCTCCTGTTATACTCCGGCCATGAAGATGAAAATGCACCACATACACAAGGAGTTGCATTGATGCTGTCCAAACAAGCGCAAAATGCGTTTATAGGATGGGAATCTCATGGACCAAGGATCATCAAAGCCTCGTTCAAAACAAAGAAAGAGGGTATTTCAATGAACATCATCCAATGCTATGCGCCTACCAACGACTACAATGAAGACGCTAAAGATCAATTCTACAATAGGCTGCAGTCAATCGTCGAGAAGTGCCCAACAAAGGACCTGACCATTCTGATGGGAGATTTCAACGCCAAGGTTGGAACGGACAACACTGGATATGAAGACATCATGGGACGACACGGACTGGGAGAAAGAAACGAAAATGGTGAGAGATTTGCAAATCTATGTGCCTTCAATAAGCTGGTCATAGGCGGCACCATATTCCCACATAAACGCATACACAAAACCACATGGACTTCACCGGATCACAACACAAAACCAAATCGACCATATTTGCATCAACAAAACGTTCAGGAGGACTATAGAGGACGTGAGAACCAAGAGAGGAGCTGATATAGCATCAGATCATCACTTGCTGGTCGCCAAGATGAAATTGAAACTCAAGAAGCACTGGACAACGGGGCGGACAATATCACAAAAGTTCAATACGGCCTTTCTTCAGGATACTAACAAACTCAACAAATTCAAGATAGTCCTCAGCAACAAGTTCCAGGCCTTTCATGATCTACTCAATGGAGAAGGAACTACTGTGGAGAGCAACTGGAAGGGGATCAAAGAGGCAATCACTTCAACATGTCATGAGGTCCTGGGTCACAAGAAGCACCATCACAAGGAATGGATCACTGTTGATACACTGGATAAGATTCAAGAAAGAAGGAACAAGAAGGCAGCAATCAATACCAGTCGAACAAGAGCAGAAAAAGCCAAGGCACAAGCTGAATACACAGAAGTAAACAAACAAGTGAAGAGGAGCATCAGAACCGACAAACGTAAATATGTGGAAGATTTAGCAACGACGGCGGAAAAGGCTGCAAGAGAAGGAAACATGAGACAACTGTATGACACGACAAAGAAACTCTCTGGAAATCGCCGCAAACCAGAACGACCAGTGAAAAGCAAGGAAGGCGAGGTAATCACCAACATTGAAGAGCAACAAAACAGGTGGGTAGAACACTTCAAAGAACTCTTGAATCGACCAGCTCCACTGAACCCACCCAACATCGAAGCAGCACCCACGGACCTCCCAATCAATGTTGGCCCACCAACAATTGAAGAAATCAGCATGGCCATCAGACAAATCAAGAGTGGCAAAGCAGCAGGACCGGACAACATTCCAGCAGAGGCACTAAAAGCAGACGTAGCGGCAACTGCAAGGATACTCCACATTCTCTTCAATAAGATTTGGGATGAGGAACAAGTACCAAAAGACTGGAAAGAAGGACTTCTGATCAAAATACCGAAGAAAGGCGATCTCAGCAAGTGTGATAACTACAGGGGCATCACTCTTCTCTCAATACCGGGAAAAGTCTTCAACAGGGTATTGTTAAACAGGATGAAGGACTGCGTAGACGCCCAACTTCGTGACCAACAGGCAGGATTCCGTAAGGATAGATCGTGTACAGACCAAATCGCAACTCTACGGATCATTGTGGAACAATCAATTGAATGGAATTCATCACTCTACATCAACTTCATTGACTACGAAAAGGCATTTGATAGCGTGGACAGAACAACACTATGGAAACTTCTTCGACACTACGGCGTGCCTCAGAAGATAGTCAATATCATACAGAACTCATATGATGGATTACACTGCAAAATCGTGCATGGAGGACAGTTGACAAAGTCGTTCGAAGTGAAGACCGGTGTTAGGCAAGGTTGCTTACTCTCACCCTTTCTCTTTCTCCTGGTGATCGACTGGATCATGAAGACGTCAACGTCTGAAGGGAAGCGCGGGATACAATGGACATCTAGGATGCAGTTGGACGATCTAGACTTCGCAGATGATCTGGCCCTTCTATCCCAAACGCAACAACAGATGCAGGAGAAGACGACCAGTGTGGCAGCAGCCTCAGCAGCAGTAGGTCTCAATATACACAAAGGGAAAAGCAGGATTCTCCGATACAACACAGAATGCACCAATCCAATCACAATTGACGGAGAAGATTTGGAAGATGTAAAAACCTTTACGTATTTGGGCAGCATCATTGATGAACAGGGTGGATCTGATGCAGATGTGAAGGCGCGGATCGGCAAAGCAAGAGCAGCATATTTACAACTGAGGAACATCTGGAACTCAAAGCAACTGTCAACCAACACCAAGGTCAGGATTTTCAATACAAATGTCAAGACAGTTCTACTGTATGGGGCAGAAACCTGGAGAACTACGAAAGCCATCATCCAGAAAATACAGGTGTTTATTAACAGTTGTCTACGCAAAATACTTCAGATCCGTTGGCCGGACACTATTAGCAACAACGTACTGTGGGAGAGAACAAACCAGATCCCAGCGGAGGAAGAAATCAGGATAGTAGACTAACCGTTGGCTATCATGCATCACCATGAATTTATTCAAGTTGATTTTTTGTGATTCTTAATCAGCGTTTTTAACAAATTTGAAATGTTCGTTCCGTTGTATTGTTATGAGAATTGTGAGTATTCGAATTAATGTGCTAAACAAGACTTCCTGAAATGGTGCAACTTAAGGCAGGCAGAACTAGTTGACTACAAATAAACGTATTATGT
Organism: Schistosoma mattheei; assembly: GCA_944470405.2. NCBI lineage: Eukaryota > Metazoa > Platyhelminthes > Trematoda > Strigeidida > Schistosomatidae > Schistosoma > Schistosoma mattheei. Next base: position 9,146,467 of record OX103947.1, on the reverse strand, counting down.
TTGTAATTCGTAATCAGCCCTCAATCAAGTGCAAATTAGTCATTAGTACGTACAAATAATTCAATCTCTATATTATAAATAAGAATCCAGATTACTGTAATCTGTTGTACTCCTCTTTAGGTTGTGGAGGCCCGTTATTTAATCGTCATTTAGATCAAACGATGTTGTCGAAAGGCCTCTCCACTTTAGTGGCCCGAGGATCTGACTCCGATTAGATCATATGAATGTTTGCTATCGCCTATCCTCGTATATAATCATCGACTTGAAACGCGTTAATCAATAACGGAATTAAACAAGTCAAATAACGAGAATGGCCTTGTGAATACATATATTTTGTATGTAAAGTGAATGGAATAGAACAAAGCGAAAGGACGCGCTGTGGAGATGGCTGGCAAGCCAACTCCCCTTTAACCAAGTGCTAATCAATATTTATAGTTACACAAAAGTAAGTTACAGACATGCGATGAGTAATGGGATAAGAAGTGTACACACAGCTACGCGCTCATATAAAACAGTCAAGAATGGTAAGTGAATAATTAACAAGGCCAAAACGTGGCTCAAGTAGGATGAATAGAATGGGCTGTCCGAAAGCTAGAATAAGGTATATGGGCTTAACATAATAACCGACACCACAAGGTTCATCGTGTGTCTCTTTATTGAGTACAGACTCCTTATAATTTAGATTGTACTCATTATTAGAATTAACAACCGAAATTAGAACAGACGCACCTGGTTACTGCAATCGCAATTGATCAACATGTCGATTGTGTGTACTTTAAATAATAATATATAGAATTCGAACAATAGATATTCCAACACAATCCTCCCCAACGATATAATGTTGGATCTTCATATCCCCAAGCTATGAATGATGTGGCTTCATTTAAAACATATTTCTCACATTGACTAGAGTATACGTTGGAAGTGACTTCAAGATAAAGAAAAACAACGGTTGATATCAAACCATCCAAATTGTAATCAAAATCGAGCTCATCTAGTACTTGTGCTTTGCATTGAACAAGTTTCCCACAGGAAACAAATGCATTATGAAGACATATAATATTTGATATGACGTCAAGATTTGATTCTTCTAAAATAGTTTCCTCGAATTTATTAAGAATGTCATTGCAGAGTAAAGGATCATTAGAAAGATCAGCATCTATCAAAATTACATCAGGTTTTGATCATGACTAGGAAAAACCATATCTGGTACAATAACATGAGAAATCTGATAAGTCGATTGATTAGAAACTGTTGTCTTGCAAGAATTCTGCGTTTCGCTTAACTTGAACTGCTATATGACTCTACACTGTCTTTTAAAATCGTTGATAAAGATAAATCATCATTATAAATACTCGACTCAGTAGAATCAGAATTACAAGACTTCATATTCGTTGCAGCAATATGAACAGTATTATTACAAACTGACTGAATATGTCCAATATCACCACATTTAAAGCACTCAGAATTACGAAATTTACATGAATTAAAAGAGTGGAACTTGCCACAGGACAAACATTGACCAAACTTGTGCCCATCTTCGTGAACTGCATCGCAACTCCTCAATGAATTATCTGCATAACCTTGAGTATGCACTGGGTTGGGATGACGTGATGCAGTAGAATTTTTGATGTCCTGATGAATCATTTTACGAAATTCCCCTCCTTTACTGCAATCAAAATTTAATGCTTAACATAGTCTAGCAGCAGTTCCTTGATAGTTGTATAATGAAGGGAGATAGGCTTTTCCGGTAAAGCCAGAGTTCTTAATAAGCTATATGCTTCTTTTCCGATGAATGTGAGGAAATGTGCTACAATATTAACATCCACATCATCTTCCTTGGTCATAGCCCAAATTTCGAACCTTTCAAAGTAATCCTCAAAAGCATCAAGATCTGAATGTATATCCATCAATTCCATCACAGGATCCTGATCGCGACGCCAGTATAATATTTGAAAGTATTTGAGTTATCGTATGAACTAGGAATCCCAGAATTAACGCAATCGAATCAAGAAGTACAAGACAAGCACGAACGAATGTATTGTATTTAGAATTCGAAATCAAGCACTCAAGAAGTACAAAGGAATCATTAGTTCATTCAAACACCACATTTTCTCAACTTTATTCAAAATATCACTGGAGAATAATGGATCATTAGAAAAATCACCATCTACCAAAACTGCATCAGATTTCTGATCATGATTTGATTCATTCGACATATTTTTCTCATTTTTATAAGAATTTCCACTCAACATATGTGAATCATTAGGACAATGCATATCTGGTAAAGTAACATGAGAAGTCTGATAAGGAGTTGATTCATTAGAAAATTTTATCTCATATCGATTCTGAGTTCCATTTGATACACTTGTATTCATTGTGCTGCTCCAATTATTTTCTGAATACGAGTTCCTCCAGCTTTCTCGGTAAATATTACGGGAAACATAAGCTTGTTTTTGCTGGAGTTTAGCTTCAGAGTTATGCAGGGGTAACAAGGTTTTACTTAATTCTGGACTAATATATGACACTTTAATGCCTGTGTCAACAATATAGTCATGGAACGAACTAAGGGGTATATGTATATGCTTCTGAATATTAACATTAACCTTCAAAATTGTGGATAAAGATAAACAATAATTAGAAACACGGCTTAATAAAATCTGAACTACACGGCTTATCATCACTGATGGCGAAACGAACGGTAGCTCTACAGACTGATTTGATGTGTCCCATTTTACCACAATCAAAGAATTTGACATGTCGAAATACACATAAATGATGTGAGTAAAAGTTACCACAAGCATAAGCAATTACCAAACCTGTGCTCATTTCTGTAGCCTACTTTGCAACTCCTCAATGAACTGTTATTTTCATGACCTTGACCACGCATTGGGCTGGAATAACTAGGTGATGTAGTAAAATTCTTGGTGCCCTGGCTAACCATTCTATAAAATTATGCTTTTTCGTGACACTCGAAATTAGTACACTTTAAATGAATTATGTGACGGTCGGTATTCGATATACATATATATATATATATATATAAGGAAATGAATGGGTTATCGAGTCATTTAAGCGGCTAGCACTACAGCTAGCCTAATGAATATGTGCGTCGTCGGTAAGCAATGCTCAAGCATACATGTTCATACAAACGAAACAATAGTAAGAGTACAATGGTGTAGATAGACTGTTGGTGTAGGAATGGCTCTATCTGTTAAATGAGTTAATAAAAGACCTTAACCAAATTAAATGTGGACAAACTCAAATGTACATGAGCTGCTATAGTTAGTAGTAGTTCTTTGAGAGTTGTGTATGGAAGTGAAATAGGCTTATCTGGGAATGCCAAAGTGTTTAGTAAACTGTGGATATCCTTTTCGATGTATATGAGGAGATAAGTCACAATTTTACTGTCCTTAACATATTTCCTGGTCATACTCCAGATTTCAAACCTTTCCATGTACTCTTCTAAAGCTTCAGAATTTGAATGTATACCCAAGTATTTAACCACAGGATCCATCGCGACTTCAGTATAATGATTAGAAGTATTCGAACGAATGTATTATCTAGGAATTCCCAAAATAGTACGATTTACAGCATGTAGAACTAGATGAGCACAAATGAATGCATTGTATTTGAAATCCGTAATCAGCAGGCAATCAAGTACAAAAAAATCATTAGTTAGTATAAATAGCGCAAATGATTATAAAATAAATGACAAGTTATTATAAAACTTACAGTAAAGCCATAGTTAGTAGAATAGATATATCCACGAAAGTAATAACAAACTGGGGATATTCATGTACATATAGAAATATAATGGTCAGGAAAAATGATTATTGCTTTAGATAATTATTTCATCTATTGAATAGAAGTAATAGCAAGTACTTTTCTTGTTAAACAAAAAACTATAATTTAATTCACAAATAATACTTTTTAGCGTGGTATCTACAGCTTACGTTTAAAAACAGAGTCATTTAATCTCTTAATAGACCAGTTTCAAGGATCTAGATATGGATGAATTTTCATATCATCACGATTGAAATTATATAGATACCGACAATGAAACAATTCATATTCTGACAGATATATACTATAACTGATGTAAAGAAAATTTCTTTCTATTGGTTTCTATACATACTATTAAGTCATATATAATTTAGGAGATGATTATATATTTATCGTAGTAGTTACAGTTCTGTGCTAAACGTTATTTCCTGGACAAGTTTGTCAATTACATATTTTTAAATGAAGGGTATCATTATAAATCCCTCAAAGTATTAATAATATATAATGTAATGAATAAACCTGTATTTATCAAAGTCAATCAGTTCGCACTGTAGTAGTCATGATTAGATCGAGACTAAAGATAAAGAAAACAATAGACTCACTCAAATATATTATATTGAAATGAGAATAGCGTGGTTAATTATTTACAGAATGAAGGCATGAGAACGATTGAGTGATTTTTACGGATTTTTGTTCTCTGAGCTGGATGGTTTGGTCGTGGAGCTTTCATCGTTCTTCTGAACGACATCATCAGCACAAACTTCAGATAGACTTCTATCTGATGATGTCGTTCAGAAGAACGATGAAAGCTCCACGAGCAAACCATCCAGCTCAGAGAACAAAAATCCATCAAAATCATCCACCTGAGGTACAAATCTTCTCCATCATCTCAACAATCCAGTGTAGATTTCATTTACATGTTTCAAGATTATATTCTGTTGATGCTTGAATTTTAACGAGATCATTAGTGTTCTGTGAAAGCTGTCACTAGTTAAATAATTACGATCAATTATGCAGCAATCCATAAATATATTTGTTATTTTGAATTAATATTGGAACTTATGGTTGATGACAATAATTGAATTTGAATTTATTCAAAATAAATTCAAACTGGGATCAAATAATTTACATTTAGGATATTTAGATCGCGTTTGTTTTTTAAAACACTGCTAATTTGTAGCCATTCATTAGTTACATATTCAATTCATTTATCTAAAATATCACTAGGAGTCCTCAAAAGTAATTATATCCACCTGCCTCATTTTATATTTTGCTGTCTCAGTTTTATCAAAATTTGATGTTGGATAGTTTTAACTGTTCGTTGGTATCTGTCGTCAAAAAGAGCAAATATGGATTGTTTCATGGTTGGCGTTTTAAAATATTTCAATACTTTTCTTGAAACCTATACTAATATTTATTGATTATTCAAATCTTTTCATTAATGTTTAGGACGGCAATCGATCAGTCTCTTTCAAGTTATGTATATCCCATGTGGATCTCCTCGGTATTTTTATTAAGTCAAAAACATTTTTAAGCAGAAATGGATAGTGACTAGTAGTGTAATCTTGAATTCAAGTTTTATCGTTCTTGGTACTCGTCAGCTGCATATATCTGCAACCTAGAGTTGATATCCACTCCAAGATTCAAACGTAGTATCTTCAAACACCATTGCGTTATCTAATTTGTTCTATACAAATCTGTAAAATGATGGTTATAGCAATGCTATCCACACAGAATATACACATAACAATTAAAACTGATCAAATTTCAGTCAACATATCAGAAATAGGATGTCTAACTTCAACCAATTCACGATTTGCGCCAACGTACACCATTATCTTCAGTGAGCTGATATCTCACAACAGACCTGATTGAAGTCCACTGGTAACGGCTTCTCACTAGAACTCCAGGAGTATCTCCTGAAGTCAGTCAGGATACTTCTTGTACTCCAAGTACTATGAGATTGATTTCTTGTTTGTTTGTTATTTATACTTCTTGAACTCATAATCTTAAATAGCACAATTCATGAATCTGTTAGATATGTTCTATCGGTTAAAAGTACACTATACACTATATTAGTATTCTAATAAAATACAATGATAAAACTATTCAATAAAACTTGAAATAAAAAAAACATTGAAAAGAAGAAAAAAAACAAGAACAAGAACACTGATTTTGTTATTATCTTCGTTTACGTTTTTTTCTTTTTTCTATTTTTCTCTTTTTTTCATTTATCAATTTCTAATCATTTTTCTAATTATTCATGCGAAAATTATTAATGAAGTGTAAACAATTATGTAGATTTACCACACATTCTCATTTATTTTATGAGAGAAAAAAAAGAAAAAACTCATAATTTTTTTGTTTTTTTTTAAAATTACAAATTTACGATTTAATTATTTCATAAATAAATAAAAAAAGACGCGACACAGCAACAACAACAAAAACAGCAACAATAACTTGATTATGAAGCACAAATTATCTAGTGTATACTTAATCATTTACTTTAGTAATGATTTAATTCAGTCTGATTGAATAATGAATAACATAAATTACAAGCATCTGTAAATTATTTAGTATTTCAGTTTATAGTTCTATTAGTTTATTGTGAAATTAATTCTATATTAAGCATGATTAAGGTTAAATTGATAGATGGTAGTTCAGTGGTTTAAAGATTAATCGTTTATGTGTACTAGACTGATAGGTTCTGAGTTCGAACCTCGCGAAGCGGGATCTTCGATGAACATATAGTAGTGTTTCTAGGTTTGTCATGGTGGTCTAGCTTCAATTGACTCATGAACTCAATGATTAGAAATTCAGTGGTTCATTATGAGTTTCTTATAGTGATTGGCTTGAATAACTTGTGGATTCGTCATTTTATTTAAAAAAAACACACTGATTAATTAGGTTCAATGTAGTGCGAAAAAATAATTCTCAGTTTATTGAACTTTATAAAGAACGACTAGAGGTAATCATGTTAGTTAATGTTTTACGAGAGTAGTTTAACTTTCAAATTTATTTTCAGTATTCTTAAAGATAATAATGCTTTCGTCTATTCGGAAGTTGTTATCATATTCACAGTAATTCTCTAAGAAATTTGAAGTACACAAACAATATGGTGTCGGTGGATAAAGATGAAGCCGTGACAAGTGGAACTAATCCTTGTCGGGTAGAGACAGGTATCTACCTCAGACAACGGAAGATTGTCGCGTACTTCCGTGGATTGGTTGAAATTAGACATTAACACCGTTAGATGCCGGCTCAGTGGTTTAAATTTTAAGCGTTCGCACGCGATACCGAAGGTCCTAAGTTCGAGGTCCACGTGCTAGATTGCAGATGGGAACTGTTAAGGAGTTCCATACTAAGACGAGACGGTCTTCTGGTGCTTTCAGGTTTTCATTAGTGGTCTAACATCGATCGATTCTAGATCTCAATCAAAAGGATTCATAGTCTATGGAAAAATGTCATTAAAAATGCATACATGATTAGATTGTCATCCTAATCTTTCACATATGGCTATCGATTAGGGATTGATGTAGTTACAATGTACGTATATAGTGAGGAAGTATAACTCATTGTGTGTACTCAATGATTAAAGTATAGAGAACGTGCAGCAATTTAAGAGTGGTTATCCATTCAGGTGGAAAGTGAATCTAGAAGAGTAACAAACATATAAAACAACAAAGTGATGGCTCAGGAAGCACAGAATGTTTCCACGTTTTCTAATATAGAAAAACTATAGGCAAACAAATAAGTGAAACGATCCATTTTCTGAAAATTGTTTTGACTTTGACTAGCAATAACATCCAAGACAAGAGTTTCATCTCATATGAGACTACGCAGCTGAATATTTTTGTAACCCAGTCTTAATATTGACTCTGAGACATGAGTCCACTAACTATCACACCGAATACCACTACATTATACAACATTAGTGTAAATTCTTACGAGCAGTGGTTTGGTGGCTTCGTATATATCGCACACTTGCTTAGACGAGAAAACATATCATGGCTTGTATTTACATAGAGGGTGTCAAAGCTACGGGTTTTTTGTGCATTTGGTGAGTTGATCATATAATATGGGATGATCCCTGTATTCTGTATAATGATGTATTTAGAAATGAAATTAATTCTACCTCAACCACTAGTACAACTTTTATGACGGTGAATTAGGTTTTCAGACGTAGTGCGCCAAAATCAAAATTACGAAACAAAAGAGAATTAGATGAGTTTCAATAGAAAGCCTAATGAGTAATTTACAGAGAAAAAATATATATCAGGGGCTAAGAGGATATATTTTGACTCCTTGTATTGCTCATTTTTTATCGCATCTTTTTTTCTGTATAATCGTGTTTTATGTAACAAATAGCCTTAAAACTACTTTTGAAACAGTAAAGAAATGCTAAAATCACTTAAAATAATGCATCATAGTTACAATCCCATTAAATCGTTTATTAAAGTAATAATAATCGATGAATATCTTGGAGTCAATCATCCAACTAGTTTTATTGATGACAGGTTTCTGGAGATTGTTAAGTTTGTAGTTTACATAACGGACTGACTTCAGATAACCAATTAAAAGTAAGAATCGCTGGATATGTTTCATCTTAGTACAGTATTCAGTAGTACTCATCCAAAACCCTACAAATGATCATACCTAGGATATTTAACTTCGACATTAAGTGCTTAACCTTGAGATAACTGAGTCTTCATCCTGTGGTTTAAATGTCTGGGTTAAATAAATTTACAATACCGTGCAATCACCATTTAATATTGTCTTATTTCCGAAATAGTTAAACTCCATTGATAACAGCTTTTCACTAGAACTTCAGGAATTACCTCTCGGAATTAGTCAATGGTAAACAGATGATTATTATTAAAATAATGTTGTGAATGCACAATGCTGAGTCCCATACTAAAACAGAGCACTGTTCCAAGGCTTCGTGCTTTTCAGTGGTTATCTAGTTAAAGTCAATTCGTGATGTAAACTTTGAGTTTAATTAGTTTGAGGCATTTCTTTAATCCTGATAACTGGTTACCTTGAGTATTGAAAAAATTTCACGGCTTTTTAAAATGGTTATGGTGTACTGATATAACGGGATGAAAAGGTAAAATCGCTTCTATTTTTAACTCATTATAACTTTTGTTCAACATTCATTTTTAATTCAATATGGTGATTATTTAGTATGATATTTCTTCCAGTATAACATCGATTTATTTCTGTATGATATTTATTTAAGATAACATTCTTTGTGTTACTTCAGAGCGAAGTTATTCAGTATAATAAATAGCTTGGGGATAGGATATGTGTCTGTGCATTTATGGCATATCTGCTTATCAACGTTCATTATGTGTGTGATTTCAAGCACTTCTCAGTCACAATTTCCACAGAGGAGTTCATTTTAAGCTCTAACTTTCACTTTATTTATTTGTTTTTTTTACTCCGGCAACTTTGTTGCCCAATAGCTATTTGTTCGCAGAAAACATATGAGCATAGCTTTAGATGGTTAAAATGAAGTCCATGATGAAAATCATGCTCTTATATGTGACATTAGCAGATCAAACAAAAGAAAAAAACGCTTGATAATGCTAGAGTTTGCACGCTTGTTGAACAATAAAAATGATGGTTATCATTATCCGTTAATTGGATTTTCGCAGTCATTCCATGTGATAGTTGTTAACTAATCATCAAGTGTGAGTAAAATCAGTGTATAAATGAGTATGTTCAAGTATTCTTCTTGTTTATTTTGGGGGGTCAAATACATCCATACCATCAGTTTTCGTGTTTTCACGAAGAGTTGTAGGACTCAGGGTTTTCAGTTCCAAGTACAAGTCAGGTTAGTTTTTCACAAACATTATAATGACTGAAATAATACGTGCACTGACAATCGTTTTTCTAGAAAATGAATTAATGATATATTAAGTATCATTCAGGTTCAGTTTGCAAAGTTATGACATACTATTGTATTAAAGATTAAATTAGGGAGATCACTGGATGTCCAGTTTTTTTTTAAAATATGGTTTCCTCCATGCAACGGCGAACACAAGTACATTTTTTGAAATTCATATTCCATTTGCCTTTTGCTATTTTCCGATTGGTTGCTACCACTTTTAGTTTGGTGATATTTTTGCAACCGAAAGACACATTTTATTGAGATATATACGTAGTTGTTCAATTTCAATTTTATGTTTGTTGAATATTAAGTTTTTTCTACACTCCTGTTATATCACTGGGTCTCAGAATTTGGGAATAATCGTTGAAGATTTGTGTATATCAGCTATTCTGTTATCAAGTTTGCATTAGTTCCCGTTCGTATTAGGAAGTATAGTAGGTACAAGAAGGTTACAAATAAATAAGCATACAGATTAGGGAGAATTTCCTCTTTACAATCGATTGATCACTGAGTAGTGACCAACATCATGTATATCAAATCGTTCTTTAGTGCTAATCGTATTCTGTGAATCAAGTTGCAATATAGTTACTAGTCTAAGTGTGGTATGTGCTACTTATATTGACATAAGTAGTATATGATGTTAGTCGTGAACAGAAGGTCTAGCAGCAGAGAGACAAGAAGATCGAACAATAAAGAATGGAAACAGGATGCAATTTATATGAAAATGCAAGAACAATGAAGTCTGAGTCATTTTGAGACAATTGATGGTCATTTTGCAAATTAAGCATTTACTTTATGATTGTTAGATTTTATTAACAAGTCCAGTAATTTTGTGTTAAATACATTCGATTGTCCTCACCCGTGTTCTTGTTCACTATATAAGTGACTTGAAAACGCTTGCACTGTGTTGATATGTAAGGTGGTTAGAGGTGGTCGACAAGATATCCTGGTGGATATAGGTTTTATGCTAATTGACACTCATCAACAAAATGTACTTGTAATATTGAGGGAATTGATGCTCTTACTCGTGTTTAATCTAGTGTAACCCAATTTCCCAGTCAGAGACATTACCACTTAACTATATGGCTGGCAACTAACCTCTTTTAGGACCGATATGTATTAACAATTGACTGGTCACAGAATAATGACCCGATATCATGTATATTGAGTTCTTCTTTGTGCTGACTGGATTCTATCGATCAGGTTGAAATGTCAAAACATCAGTCCCTTCAAGGATACAGGTATGCGTTGCTAAAGAATAACAAATAACACGAAACATAAGTCTAGGATTTCCTATCGACTAACTATTTGATGGAAAGAAAAGTCAGTCTTCGATTGATTTACTCATTATGAGTTTTGTTTAACATTACTTTGTTTTGACTCAATGTGATGATTATTCAGTGTAGTAGTTGTTTTCTCGTATGATATTTTATTCTGTACAACATCAGATGTTCTTGTATTCAATTGACATCAACTATACTCAGTATGGGATTTCATTCTAATTATTAGTCAATGTTTGTATAATCAATATGTAAATGAGTGTGTTTTTCGACTAGAGTCATCATCGTCGTGTTTTGGGGTTAATAAATCTTCACTTATACCAGTCTTTGTATTCTTACTTTCGCGTCGTGGGAATTGTAGAGGTCCTTTGTTTCGAGTATAAGTGATCAGTGTTTTTCCGACCCAAGAATCAGTGTCGACCAGATATAAATAACACTATCGACAATTTATCTTGATTATTCATTTAATTATTTTTCTGAAAAGAAAAAGATTGTAAAAAAATTGTAATCACTAAACGATAATTTCATTAAACCAATTTCATATTCGTTCATAATTAAATTTCTCAACCAAGTCATAAATATCATGCAACAAGACAGAGAAAGTGAGTGTGAGAAAGAGAGAGAGAGAGAGATTCAGAAGAAACACAAGTTTTTTCCTCATTACTTCCTCTTTATTTTATTAATATTAATTAGTTGAAAGAAAATTTGTTGAGTTTTATTTCCCTGGTAATTAATTACATTATATAAGTAAACTTTGTTTGTTGTTGTTTACTTCCGGTGTATTGTCATCATCTTTCAACATAATACTGTATGTTACTATTTCTATATAAATAAAACAAATTAATCAATGAAAAAGAAGAACACTTATTCCCCTTTTATTTATTTTTGTTTATATTAAGCTGATCAATGTCCAATTCACATCAATCAGAGTAACTGTGTTGTTTGTTTGTTTTTCTTTACGAATATATTTAATATGTTTACATTGTTTTTCTTGTACGATTTAAATTGGTGTTAATTCAGTTATTTATTTATTCTCTCTAAAGAAAAAAGCATACAGGAAATCATGTCATGTCGGAAGTATAATTTACTACTTATTTAAATAGTATGAATGTATTATTATTTTTGTCTTATCAAATATTAATTAGGTATTACATTCTATTAATATATATCATATTGTTTGAATATGGAGAAGTAGTTTGATAGTTTTGAAGACAACTTTCAACTTATAGGTTACAGGTTCGAATAATGATTCATTAACTTTAATCTAAGTAGTAGGATGATTTGTTTTTCTGGTTAGCGTTGTTTAGCGAGTTAGTTTTCTACGGGATGGGGTCGCTAACCCCATACCCAACCCTCCTCCTTTATACGGACTTTGGACCGGCAGTAACTCTAAAAGAGATAAAGGCGGAGTTCAACATAAATAAGGGGAAAACCAAGGTCCTCAAATACATCACGGAGAACAGCAATCCAATCACTCTTGATGGTGAAGCTCTGGAAGATGTAGAATCCTTCACATACCTGGAAGCATAATCGATGAACAAGGAGGTTCAGATGCAGACGTAAAGGCGGAATTGGTAGAACAAAGGCCGCATTCCTACAATTGAAAAACATATGGAAATCAAAACAACTTTCAACCAATATCAAAGTGAGAATCTTCAATACAACGTCAAGCCAATTCTACTGTATGGAGCTGAAACATGGAGAAATACAACCACCACCATCAAGAAGGTACAAGTATTTATAAATAGCTGTCTACGCCAGATACTCAACATTCATTGGCCAATTACCATCAGCAACAGCCTTCTCTGGGAGAGAACAAACCAACTTCCAGCTGAAGAGGAAATTAGGAAAAGACAATGGAAATGGATAGGACATACATTACGCAAACCATCAAACTGCATCGCGAGGCAAGCCCTAACTTGGAATCGTGAAGGGAAGCGGAAAAGTGGAAGGCGGAAGGACACATTACGTCGAGAAGTAGAATCAGATATGAAAAGGATGAATAACAACTGGAAAGAGCAGGAAAATGTTGCCCAGGACAGAGTTGGATGGAGAATGCTGGTGAGCGGCCTATGCTCCTTCACGAGGAGTAACAGGCGTGAGTAAGTAAGTAGAATGATTTCATCGACCCTTACACAAGTAATGTAGTTTAAAGTTAAGAATATGATCTTACACCCATATATATTAGCTACACTATAATATGTGAGAGAGAGATTGTTCAGTAAACATTTTCGATGTACATAAGTAGTTTAAAAAGTTCTCAAAAGAAATGAATTTATGCCATTTCTTAACCTGATTTGCTATGTAGGTTTATCTTTATTCATATTAAATTCTCTTTTGGAAGTTTCTGTTTCTTTATTGTTATGGTTAATCATGTAAATTCAGTGATCTATATAAATCAGTATAGGCGTTGTGGAGATTATTAAGTTCTTGATTGAGAACATTGAAAATCGGAAGAAATGGACAGCCGTTTCGTCCTATTGTGAGACTCCTTAGCAGTGCGCATCCAGGATCCCACTCACGGGATTCGAATGCAGGGCCGTGACCAGTGAAGTTAATCCGTGTCGGGTAGAGACAGGTGTCTACCTCAGTACAATGGAAGATGGTCGTGCAATTTTGTGGATTGCTTGAGGTTAGACATTAACACCACCGGCTGTTGGCTCAGTGGTTCAGTGGGTTAGGCATTCGCGCGCGAAACTGAAGGCCCTGGGTTTGAATCACGCGAGCGGGGTTGTGGATGCGCACTGCTGAAGAGTTCCGCAATAGGACGAGACGGCTGTCCTGTGCTCTCAGGTTTTCAATGGTGGTCTAACATCAATCGGTTCATGATCTCAATTAAAAAATTCATCATTTGGTTATGTACCCATCCCAGCTCACTAATGATATGTGTTTCCGTTTCAAAGTACTGGAAGCTCGGTAGTTCAGTTGTTGATAATCTTTTATCTACTTAAAATCAATATTAAATCATTATTTCATTGAAATCATGAATCAAATGTATGCTAGAAAATTATAGAAAACATGAAAGAGCTAGACGGCCGTTTCGTCCTAATATACGACTCCTCAGCAGTGAGGATCCAAAACTCTGCCCACGAAAACCTGGACCCAAGACATTTAGTCACTTGCGTGAACACTTATCCTCAAGACCATTGACTCAGGGTCCAGTAGTGTTAATTCCTAACTTCAACAATTTCCAAAACCTATAATGAACATTGAATTACCAGGTAGTCTGATTTAAAATTTAATTTAATTTACTTTAAGCTATCAATTTATGTAGTGAGATTTTATAATCACAAATGTATGCACTTATATTGAACTTCCGACAATAACCTTTAAACCCCTTGCTTAATGCTTTTACATTCTTTTTTTTTCTAGTTGTAGATGCTAATATGAACCATGTAGCTGAATTGCAATCGTATAAGATTGCGTTAATAATTTGATCTTTTCATGATGTTGACGTTCTTGTCTATTTATCGAGGAAGCACTAAACCATGAAAACCAGTCTGTTTTTTGGTTCTATTTGGAAATTAGACCGTTTCCCATGACCAGTATATTCATTTATAAAGTCTATACAAGTCACTGTTCTTCATGGACTATAGTCATCTTTATTTGACTATCTTGAAGATAAAACTAAAAAGTAAATCTACTTAATGAATGAAATATTGGGAATCATCTGGTTCAGTGCACTGATCATTCTACAAATGTGAATTAACTTAAAGCAATCTATCGGCGGTATTATTCATACACAACCTAGGTTGATATACAAACAATACAATTTGGGTCCCTGAGCTGAATTCTATCTGGTCAGATTTTTATCTTTAGTCAATTTTCATTATATAACACAATTTGTTTAATATCATTGATAAATTATTAACTTAATTACAACATGGTTAAACTTTATTGATCATGGGGCCGGGCTAAGAGTTCTGGAAATCCATCATGAAACCTATTCACCACTGAGTACACAAGTGTTTTTACATTTTATTGTTGCTCTGACATATTTTTATAACCTAAGTATGATAATTTTTTAATAGGAAAATAGAATCCAGAAAACCATTTGACAGTAACATGTAAACTGACATATACAGCCTAAAGTCCAAGTTCCTCAGAACTCATATAAAACAATGACAGCAACTGAAAAGATCTAGATTTCATTCACCTTGAGAATGATTATAATTTACTATTTTAAGTTTATTTGTTTTAAATCAATATCCCATCTGTAAAGGAAATTAAGAATATTCAACTAAATTGCATTTATCTATCTATCATTATAAGTGAAAAAAAGATATTCTTCACAGTAACTATATATATATATATATATATATATATATATATATATATATATATATATATATACAGTTCGTCAACATCTGGAGGAAAACGCAGGATACAGTGGACAACTAGGATGCAGCTGGACGATCTAGACTTCACAGATGATCTGGCCCTCCTATCACAATCGCAACAACAATGCAGGAGAAAACGACTAGTGTAGCAGCAGCCTCAGCAGCTGTGAGTCTCGATATACACGAAGGGAAAAGCAAGATTCTCCGACACAACACAGTATGCACCAATCCAGTCACAATTGACGGAGAAGATTTGGAAGATGTAAAAACCTTTACATCTTTAAGCAGCATCATTGATGAATACGATGGTGGATCTGATGCAGATGTGAAAGCGTAGATCAGTAAAGCAAGAGAGGCATATTTACAACTGAAGGACATCTGGAACTCAAAACAACTGTCAACCAACAACAAGGCCAGAATTTTCAATACAAATGTCAAGACAGTTCTACTGTATGGGGCGGAAACTTGGAGAACTACGCAAGTCATCATCCAGAAGATACAGGTGTTTATTAACAGTTGTTTACGCAAAATACTTCGGATTCGTTGGCCGGACACTATCAGCAACAACCTACTATGGGAGAGAACAAACCAGATCTAAGTGGAGGAAGAAATCAGGAAGAAACGCTGGAAGTGGATAGGACGCACATTGAGGAAAGCACCCGACTGCTTCACAAGAAAAGCCCTCACATGGAATCCTGAAGGCCAAAGGAAAAGAGGAAGACCAAAGAACACATTACGCCGAGAAATGGAAATAGACATGAGAAAAATGAACAAGAATTGGATCGAATTAGAAAGGAAGGCCTAGGACAGAGTGTGATGAAGAATACTGGTTGCTGGGAGTAACATGTATAAGTAGGTAAGTAAGTAAGTAAGTAAGTAAGTAATATATACAGTTGTTCGTCCCATGGCTTGTTCTTTTTTAAGTTGCTTTCAGTTCCCCTGTCCTCTAGATCTACATATTGCTTATTTTCTTCATATATATGGAAAATGTTAAATGGCGACTTTCTTTTTAGATAAAAATTAGTTTAGAAAGCCAATATTTTAAAGAGCTTTCGTCTAAATTTGATCGAATAGTTTCACAGTATTTGAGCGCCGAATTGATGTGAGATATTAAAGAGGAAGAATGTATTTGTAAAGTTTCAACCAATCAATTTGACGTAAACCCAACATTTCGCCTGAGAATCTGGCTCAAGCTTTTTCAAGGAAATATAATCAAACATCAGTTCGATAATTTTGATGTTTGATTATATTTCCTTGGAAAAGCTTGGGCCAGATTCTCAGGCGAAATGTTGGATTTACTTCAAATTGATTGGTTGAAACGTTACAAATACATTCTTCCTCTTTAAGCTAACATTTCTGTTTATAATCTTCGTAATTATGCAAGCATCACTATTTAGTTACCGACCTTACACAAATTAATTTTTAAAAAATTATTTACATAACCAGTTTGTATATTGTGAAACGATTTTGATTTTAGTCACTGAATGTGTTGAATATTTTCAGTATGAATTCTGATCTTTGTTTGCAATCAGAACAAGTTCTGTTTGTTTATTCGGTTCAAATGTAACATTTTGTAATAAGCTATTTTGTAATACTGTCTCAATTCCGAATAGTCAGTTAATCATGTGCAAAGTATAACTTGGTAGTCATGTAAACCGGATCAAGTCGCTATACCACAGTGAAAAAGTTATCAAGATAAATCCCAAAGCAGCAGAATTATTAACAGTATTAATAGAAGAAAACATTAGCTATGAGTAAGACAACTCAAGAATTAGTTCATAGAATTAAAAGAAAGTACATGATAACTTTTAAACTCAGGATGCAAAGCAGGACAGAGAGTCAATACAACTGCACCATTTTGACAGATTATGAAATATGTTAACTAACGTTTCCAACTATTTTCTATGATAATTGTGCGGACTCCAACCAAGTAGTTTAAACTTAACCACATGTTTCAGCTCAATAATCAGTGACTTCACCATGTGACGTCACTTACTGGTTTGGCAACCTCTATCTTCATTCCAGCCTAGTCCAGCAGCAAATAACACCGTATATCAAAGTAGGCAATTATTGGGTACACGTAATATATAATCTGACAAAATTTAATGCAATCTTCTATATTTCAATAGACTATTAAAATTTACTACATAACCATACATATGATTGCATAATTTTATTAAATGTTAAAGTGAAAAATTTTATTTGTTTCACTTAAAACTCCAAGTCCCTAAGAAAATAGTTTCTTTTATTACGTAATTTCGTGGTACCTAAACGTCGTTATTCATATTCTTAGTAACAGAAACAAGATTTGCTGGATAGTATATCTTTGTTAATTTTATTTCTAAACTTTTCATCAGCTACAAATTGCAAGCGGCATATTAGTGCTGTTGTGTTCTCTGAGTTAGAAGGTTGAATTACGGAGGTTTCATCATCATTCTGGACATCATCAGAGTCACATGTTGAAGTGAGTTTTCTGGTTATTAAACAATTATTATATCAGCCCCCGAATGCCCTGGTACGGCGGAGAGCGGGGAGAGTCCGCTCTTCCTCTCGAAATACTCTCACACGGCCACGCGTATACAGCCTCTGCCAGGGAAGTCCTACTCATTGCCTTCTCGTGGCGGGGGTGTTGTTTACGAAAATGAGAGGACGAAAAGCGAATGTCCGGCGCTTTAACCGGATCACAAACCAATGGTGCACATGGGCTCCAGTATCCTGCGGGAACAAATGGCGTATGAACCAATCGTTGGTCACCGGCTACCATGGGACTGCATCTCCTTACGATGCTCCACTGCCTTGTGGGTTAGACCTTTAGGTCAAAGGCTCGGGGTGTGGCCCCCTAAGATAACCACCTGCTTCGGTTTGGGCACCCGGGCAGTATCACAGCCCACACACAAATGATGAACCCTTTATGTCTATGGAAATTACCCTACTTGCTTCGAAAAACAATCGATTGATTCAAATTATTATCATTACAATTATTGTCATTATTAATACTATTATTACTATTATTGTCATTATTATTATTATTATTATTTTCCACATTATTCACCCTCTTTTATACTTATACAGCGGCTCGTCTTTGGCGGAAATTCGACTGTATCTAAACGTTCTCGAGTCACTGTCCGGTTGAAAATTGTATGTTACCACCGAATACGAGGACTGAAGCAGTTTTTCTGAAACCACGTGCACCATTCAAACTGGCTGCCTTCAACGTTCGCACATTTATGCAGGTCGGACAACAGATAGGGCTGGCTATGTCTTTGGAAAGTCTTAATATTGATGTTTGTTGTCTATCCGAGACCCGTATTCAAGACTCTGGCGAAGTACTACAAATTCGATCTCCATCTGTCGCTTCGAAAAGCTTGTTTTACGTGCGCTTATCCGGGGACCCTGTGGCATCTTCGTCTGGTCTTGCTGGCGTTGGTGTCGCACTAAGCGCTAGAGCTGAGGCAGCACTAGTCGATTGGATCCCCATTAACAGTCGGTTATGTGCTGTTAGATTAGAAAGTTCCATCAAAGTGAGAAGAAATCGGCGTGAGAAACGATGTCTTTTCGTCATCTCCGCCTATGCCCCGACAGATTGCAGCCCGGATGCAATCAAGGATGAGTTTTACCACCAGTTATCTGTTCTTCTCCAGAAAGTGCGTTCGACAGATATTGTAGTACTAGCCGGAGACTTGAATGCTCAGGTCGGGCGTCTAGGCACAGAAGAGAGTCGTTTAGGTGGCCGATGGGGACTCGTTGGTCGCAGGTCAGATAACGGGGACCGTCTACTGCAACTTTGCACAGACCACAACCTGTTTCTGGCTAGCACTAACTTTCGGCACAGTCATCGCCGATGTGCCACCTGGCGTCCTCCCTCTGCATCTCAAGCCTGGACTCAGATTGATCACATCGCGATCAGCTACCGCTGGCGTGGTTGTGTACAAGACTGCCGCTCCTTTTGGAGTACCTATCTGGACTCTGACCATGCCTTGGTCTGCGCCAATCTTGCCTTACTTTTCAGTGGACAACGAAGTGACCGCCATCAACGGATTGATGTTAGCAAGCTGGTTGCAACTTCTGTTGCAAGTAAGTATCGAACCGAGCTAGCCTCTAGGCTAGCTACCACTCCACCGAAAAGTATAGATGAGCATTGGTTGCAATTGCATGACGCCATGAAAATGGCGGGAACAGTCAGTTGTGGGTTTGCGAAACGTCCCGCTTTTAAGCACTGGGTTTCTTCTGGTTCCTTACAACTCATTGAAGCCCGTCGGTCTACTCCGGGTGACCGTGAGTTTGACCATAAACGAAGGATGTTACGTAAGGAAATTGGGCAAAGCTTGCGTAAGGACCGAGAAGCCTGGTGGTCGATGCGTGCTAATGAGCTGGAAGCAGCAGCTGCATCTGGTAACTACCGGAAGCTCTTCCAGCTCATCCGAGCCACTGGCAGCAAGAAGTCTGGTGTGAGTGAAACAATCTGCGAGGATGATGGGATGCCAATCACTAACATCCATCGACGTCTTGGACGATGGGCAGAATTTTTCGAAGGGCAGTTCAACTGGCCTGCTGCTCCGGCAACATCGGTCAGACTGTCCTGCCCTCCATGGCCGGTGACGACTGATCCACCAAACGAGGAGGAAGTCCGCAAGGAACTCCAACTCTTGAAGCGTTACAAATCACCTGGCCCAGATGACTTACCTCCGGCTCTTTTTAAAGATGGTGGTGACTTTTTGACTAAGGAATTGACGACGTTGTTTACAAAGGTTTGGGAACTAGAGAGTGTACCAACGTCATGGAATGAGTCGATAGTTGTCCCTATCTTTAAAAAGGGTTCACGTCGTTCCTGTAACAACTATCGGGGGATAAGTTTACTTCCGATTGCGTCCAAGCTATTGGCTTCCGTCATACTTCGTAGGTTGTTCAAAACCCGAGAAAGATTGACTCGCGAGGAGCAGGCTGGGTTTCGTTCTGGTCGAGGATGTATTGATCATATCTTCACCCTCCGCCAAATGTTAGAACACCGCCATACTTATCAAAGGCCAACAATCGTAGTGTTTCTTGACATCAGGGCTGCCTTCGATTCGTTGGACAGGACTGTTCTCTGGGATTGTCTATTGAAGAAGGGTGTGCCTGAGAAGTTTATTAACATCCTAAAAGCCCTATATAAAAACACCTCAGGCAGAGTGAGGGCATACAACCACCTCTCTCCATTGTTCCATTCGAGCAGTGGGGTTAGGCAGGGTTGCCCAATCTCACCATTCCTCTTCAACTTTGCCATCGATGACATTCTGGAAACAGCTCTGATGAATGTAAGTAATGGTGGTGTGGATCTGTTGCCTGGAGAAAGACTTCTCGACCTTGAGTATGCGGACGATATTGTCTTACTGTGCGATAATGCCCAAGGCATGCAATCCGCACTTAATCAGTTGGCAATCAGTGTCCGTAGGTATGGTATGTGCTTTGCACCTTCGAAGTGCAAAGTACTTCTACAAGACTGGCAGGATTCTAATCCTGTACTCACCCTGGATGGTGAGCAGATAGACGTAGTTGAGAAGTTCGTGTATCTGGGTAGCTGCATAAGTGCTGGTGGGGGTGTGAGTGATGAGATCAATGCACGAATAGTGAAAGCCAGAGCGGCTTATGCCAATCTGGGCCACCTTTGGCGCCTTCGTGATGTTAGTCTGGCTGTAAAAGGTCGGATCTACAACGCGTCGGTGAGAGCAGTTTTGCTCTATGCTTGTGAAACCTGGCCTCTCCGAGTTGAGGACGTTAGACGACTCTCTGTGTTCGATCATCGCTGTCTCCGAAGGATTGCTGACATTCAGTGGCAACACCATGTCAGTAATGCAGAGGTTCGGCATCGTGTGTTCGGGCACAGAGATGATAATCAATTGGTGTCACCATCTTGAAACACCGACTTCGGTGGCTTGGACATGTTCTCCGAATGTCGTCCCAGAGAATTCCACGTCGTGCATTATTTGCCGACTCTGGGACTGGTTGGAAGAAGCGGAGAGGTGGTCAGTGCATGACATGGTGTCGTGGCATGAAAGAAAGCTGCAAAGGACTGGCTTGTGTTGGTCCTTCACGACTCCCTGGTTGGGGTCTGAGAGATGGTGCTACACAGTGGCTAGAGACGTTATCAGATATGGCTCAGAATAGAAGCCAGTGGCGATCCTGCTGTAACCTTCTTTTACTTTCTTCATAAAAAGTGGTTGTGTCTCCTTACCTGAAAGATTTCTTCTGATTGTACCTTTCCGTTCTCTCGTTACTACCACACTACCTTACACCAATCTCTTCGTCATTGTTCTCTTTTTCTTTTGCGCTCCTTAGTTTTTTTTTCTATTTCTCTTCGAATTCTCATTGTTTTGTGTGGCGCATATATATTGGCGCTCTCTTGTACCAATATCCATGTGTTGAAATAAATAAATAAATAAATAAATAAATTATATCAGCGCATCCTGATGCCCTTGTTTGTTATTGGCTGTCTTTGTAGGTATTTTTGTCCTCATTTGCCTATGGATTCATGCTGATTATCTATATTGATCGATTTCTTATCTTGTAATTGACTGGAATCTTCTGTAATAGATTGGGTCTACGTCGATTTATATATATTCATACACGCGAACAAGTGCAGATGAAAACAACTAGTGTAGCAGCAGCCTCTGCAGCAGTACGTTTCAACATACACAAGGGAAAACGCAAGATTCTCAAATTCAACACAGAGAACACCAGCCCAATCACACTTGATAGAGAATCTCTGGAACAAATGAAAACGTCCACTTATCTGGACATCATCGAACAAAGAGGACCTGATGCAGATTTGAAGGCATGGATTGGAAAAGAAAGGACAGTATTCCTATGATTGAAGGACATATGGAACTCAAAAAAACTGTCAGTCAGCGTCAAAGTGGGAAACGTCAATACGAACGTCATGACAGTTCTACTGTATGGAGCTGAAACTTAGAGAACTACTACAACCATCATCAAAAAGGTACAAGTATTAAGTGACAATTATCTGCACAAGATACTCAATGTCCATTGATCGAATACCATCACTTATAGCCTTCTGTGAGACAGAACAAACAAGATCACAGCTGAAATGAAAATTAGGAAAAGACCCTGGAAGTGGATAGAACACTGTGGTGTTTGAATAAACTAATGATTCCTTTGGACTCGTTGAATACTTGATTTCGAATTCTAAATACAATACATTCGTTCGTGCTTGTCTTGTACTTCTTGATTCGATTGCGTTAATTCTGGGATTCCTAGTTCATACGATAACTCAAATACTTTCAAATATTATACTGGCGTCGCGAGCAGGATCCTGTGATGAAGTCGGTGGATATAAATTCAGATTTTGGTGCTTGTGAGGATTATTTTGGAAGGTTCAAAATCTGAGCTATGACCAAAGAAGATGCTGAGAATGTTAATATTGAGGCACATTTCCTCACATTCATCAGAAAAGAAGCATATAGCTTATTAGAAACTCTGGCTTTACCGGAAAAGCCTATCTCCCTTCATTATACAACTATCAAGGAACTGCTGCTAGACTATGTTAAGCATACAAATTTTGATTGCAGTAAAGGAGGGGAATTTCGTAAAATGATTCATCAGGACATCAAAAATTCTACTGCATCACGTCATCCCAACCCAGTGCATACTCAAGGTTATGCAGATAATTCATTGAGGAGTTGCGATGCAGTTCACGAAGATGGGCACAAGTTTGGTCAATGTTTGTCCTGTGGCAAGTTCCACTCTTTTAATTCATGTAAATTTCGTAATTCTGAGTGCTTTAAATGTGGTGATATTGGACATATTCAGTCAGTTTGTAATAATACTGTTCATATTGCTGCAACGAATATGAAGTCTTGTAATTCTGATTCTACTGAGTCGAGTATTTATAATGATGATTTATCTTTATCAACGATTTTAAAAGACAGTGTAGAGTCATATAGCAGTTCAGAGTTAAACAAAACTCAGAATTCTTGCAAGACAACAGATTCTAATCAGTCGACTTATCAGATTTCTCATGTTATTGTACCAGATATGGTTTTTCCTAGTCATGATCGAAAACCTGATGTAATTTTGATAGATGCTGATTTTTCTAATGATCCTTTACTCTGCAATGACATTCTTAATAAATTTGAGGAAACTATTTTAGAAGAATCAAATCTTGACGTCATATCAAATATTATTTGTCCTCATAATGCATTTGTTTCTTGTGGGAAACTTGTTCAATGCGAAGCAAAAGTACTAAATGACCTCGATTTCGATTACAATTCGGATGATTTCATATCAACTGCTGTTTATCCTTATCACAAATTCACTTCCAATGTATACTCTAACCAATGTGAGAAATATGTTTTAAATGAAGCCACATTATTCGTAATTTGGGGGTATAAAGATCCAACATTATTTCGTGGTGGAGGATAGTGTTGAAAAATCTATGGTTCGAATCCTAGATATAAATGATTTCAGTACAAAACCGACATGCTGATTGTATACAATTCCAGGTGAGTCTGTTCCGATTTCGGTTGTTAATTCTAATGCTAATGAGTGTATTCTAGATAATACAGAGTTTTTATCCAATACAATGTCTGCAGACTGAGGATGAACTTAAGAAGAAGACGTACAACCGAATACAGACACTTATACTCCTATTTAAGCTGTGGCGGATGTGGTGTTTGAATGAACTAATGATTCCTTTGGACTCGTTGAATACTTGATTTCGAATTCTAAACACAATACATTCGTTTGTGCTTGTCTAGTACTTCTTGATTCGATTGCGTTAATTCTGGGATTCCTAGTTCATACGATAATTCAAATACTTTCAAATATTATAAACAAACATTACAAAAACCATCAAACTGCATCATTAGTCAAGCACTAACTTCGAATCATAAAAACAAACAAAAATATGAAGACCAAATAACATACTGTGTTGAAAATTCGAAACAGACATGAAAAGGATAAATAACAACTAGAAACAACTGGAAACGATTGCCCAGGACAGAGTTAGATAGAAAATTCTATTGGTGTCAATCTATGCTCCTCTATGAGCAGTAACAGGTGTAAATAAGTACTGAATTCTAAGTTTGAGTTTATTACTTTTTTTTCAGTCTTCATTAATTTCAACATACAAATTATATTCAATTGATCAATTTTATTATTACATAACCAAATGCATCACTGAATAGTTTCTCTAATTTTTTGTTGGAAAAATAAACCAGAAAGTTTAGATAATATAGTGGTTGGATGTAGTCAACAGGAAACCCTGGATCTGGGTTTCATGCTATTTGACACTTGTCAGCAAGGTGTATCTGTACTCTTGAGGGAAATGGTGCTCCCTGACGGATTCGATCCCATGTCACCCAGCTTCACAGTCAGAGACATTATCACTGTGCTATCCGAGCCGCGACCGACTTCCTATAGGACTGAAATGTAATCACAATTAATTGATCACTTGGTCGATAGCATTCGATCTGCACTAAGAAAGATTTGACACATACGACATTGATCACCACCCAGTGATAAGTGAATTGTGAAAACAGAAAGTTTATTTACTTATTCATCGCTCAAATATTGAGCTAATTACAATTGACATTAAAGAAACAAAGAGAAAAAATAAGAAAAGAAAATATACATTTACAGGAAAACAAAACAAAACAATATACCTGTGGGTCATTTGAACCATACTCTAAGTAACAAATTGTTCATTAATACAATAAATACAACTTTAAAAGAAAAAAAAACTTTTATTAATTTTGAAAAGTTGAACATTGAAAGTGAAAAAGAAGAAAGAAAAACAGACAAACAAACGTCTTTTACCATTTCACTATTCTCATATTAATATTTGATATGAATACAAGTGAATCCTTAACAATTAACCTTATTATAGACAAATTGAATTCTTTTTTCTCAATTTTTTCTCCCTTCTTTCTTTTGTTTTTGCTTTTTCTTTTTCTTTTTTTAAATTTGTCATTAATGGGGAATAAGGTAAGGTGTTAAGTAACACAATAACATTGATTAATATAACAAGAAGTTTTATTCATCATAAAATGGTGAAGAATAAACGAAGAAAAAAACAAACAAACGAACGAACAAACAAACAAACAACCAAATGACATGTGATTTGTTTCAACGTTTCAATGTAAATAAAGATCATAAAGTTAAGATATCAATTTACACCATTTTCTTTTCTTTTTTTCTTCTCTTTTTTAACTATTCAATAACATTTAATTACTTAATGACAATTTTAATTAACCTTGACATGAGGTCATATATTTAGTTAATTGATTTAACGGAAGAATAAAATTATTTGTAAACTTACAATGAATTCATTGTAAGTTTCATTACTACATTGTTTTTCCTTTCCAACTTTGAGTATACAAGCTAAAATGTTTAATTGTTTCTGACTATAAACATGATATTGAAAAAGTAAGTTGTCAATGAGTATACGATGAAGTGATATGTAATGTGTTAAACGGTGGTTCGTTACATGATTGCTTGATGTGATAATTGTAGAATATTGAGATAATTCTGTTGAGTAATATAAAAAGAAAAGACACTTGAGTTCAGCTGATTAGATTATGATAACAATTAATCGAAGGAGAGAGTAAAGTGTTACCAAAATAATTGAAGGTTAATCCTTAACTGTTTTCAAATGCAAAGGTTAGGTTTAAGCGTTGCAACTGGTAAGACTTCCAGAATTTCCATCTAAGTGAAACTAGGCAGTTCATTGGTAACTATGAACGAATTCATTGCACCCACGTTGTGTTCTGTGTCTAGTAGATGACGTGCTATTGAACTATATAGGGATTTACCATTTCCAACGTGTATTTATTTTGAAACGTGTTCATTGAAACTAGTAGATGCCTACCTTTCAATCCCTCTAATATACGTGCTTGCAGATATCTTTGTCAAGTTATCTAATAAAACTATTCTAATATCCTAGAACTATCACCTCAAGTAATTATGAAAAGAACGAGATTTTAACAAATAATTTCTGAAATTCCATCACATGACACACAACTTATTCGTGTACTAACTGACAATTCAATTTTCTAATACCATGTTTATACTTGGAAATCAACATCTTCGCTTTTATTTACATTGTTGGAGAGAAAGTAATGAAATACAGTGAAATCATTGTATGTTGAGAAAAAGTGTCGTTCATTGTAATTTGTATGTAAAATCGGTGAGACTCTAATTTATGGACGAACCAATCAGATTTATGCTAACAGTTCTTGGATTTTGGTGACAAATTCATTCACTTATTTGTCTAAATAGCGTTTTGGCATTATAGCTGATGTCAGTTTGTGATGAAAACCATAAATCTAATTCCTAACCCTAAGTATCAATTGTAAATCATAATTCGAATACTCACTATGAGATATAAAAGTTCTAGGTTCGATCACTGGTTGGGTCATGGGCAAACAATGTTGGGAAATTCCATACTATATGTACAATTCATTCTGTTTTTCAACGAATAATCAGCTAGGACTGATCAGGGGTGTAAACTACAACTAAAATGCCTAATCAGGGACATTTAAACTGTTACAGTTGGTAGAATTTGAGCGATACGTGTATATCAATAATAGGATGGATACTGAAGTCATAGCAGTAAAATCTGACTCAAAGCCTACTCGTTTCGCTGCTGGGTAGTGCGGTTAGCCTTACTAGCAGATTTGGGCGGTCGGCAAGATCACAGTAAACAATTACTCTGGTGTAAACCGGCTAAACCAGGTTGCAGTTTTGAGGCCATTTAAAATTTTGCGGGCTGTTCGATATATATGATTATGTATGTGAACTATATGAGTCTTCGTTTGTGTAGTTTCTGTATGTAGGTGAATACAAAATGTATTTATGTAGGTTAGCACAAAAAATGTAAGTTGAAAAAATTTATGATCTGTGTCTAATAAAATCAGAAGCCTAATCCTTCAGATCAGAGATATAACAAAGAAATATGATAACAAATAATAGGGAGAGGTGACCATCAACCCTCCCGTCCCTGAAGTTCAGGGAAGAAAGTTATGCATGTAGTGAGTATGTGACAGTCAATTGTAGCATATACATTCGAAGGGAGCGGTGATCATCTATCCTTTCAGGCGGATGAACATACCTATACATGTTCTGTGGGATGCATGAGTGAAAACATATGTGTTACCGGTATGCATGCAGACTATACTCTCCTTTGATAAGACATCGGTTTGCTAAAACCTAGGTGTATCAGTTTCCCCAAGCAATCACATCCACACGATGGGTTTGTGAGTCCGGCAAAACAGAAATCATTTCCAGAAAGCTCAATCGGCTTCGCCGGCTAAGGTTTAATCAACATTAACGCTCCTGAAACAATGTACTATTCATACAAATGGTGCGTAAATATATCAACTTTTTTTATTTAAGATATATACTCGAAATTTAACAAAGAGATTCATTGTTTTAAAACATGTACAAATAAATAGCCACACAGGATTAAGGAAACTAAGTTTAGGGGCTTGTGAAATACATTTGGAAACCTAAATTTCTTTTAAAGTAGGTTGATAGCACATCTGACTCAAATTAGTTTACAGGTCTTCTTTTAATTTTACTGTTTAATTTTATAGATTTAATTAGAATTATACAATTGTGTAGTTAGATCCGATTGATAGTACGACATAAGAAGTTGAATAGGTAATGAATTTAGGATGATATATTACATGAATGTGGATTAACGGATAAATCATGATAGTAAATAGATCGGTAGACTGTGGATTACCCTCATCTTTTAATCATGCGATGATATTTGGATAAATTGAGAGGTCAGCTAGCATATTAAATATTGACTCAATTAATATTATGTAATTAGAGTAAGAAACTCTCAATCTACACAAAGTGATAAGCAAGATTCTCCGATACAACACAGCATGTACCAATCCAGTCACAATTGATGGAGAAGATTTGGAAGATGTAAAAACCTTTACATCTTTAAGCAGCATCATTGATGAATACGATGGTGGATCTGATGCAGATGTGAAAGCGTAGATCAGTAAAGCAAGAGAGGCATATTTACAACTGAAGGACATCTGGAACTCAAAACAACTGTCAACCAACAACAAGGCCAGAATTTTCAATACAAATGTCAAGACAGTTCTACTGTATGGGGCGGAAACTTGGAGAACTACGCAAGTCGTCATCCAGAAGATACAGGTGTTTATTAACAGTTGTTTACGCAAAATACTTCGGATTCGTTGGCCGGACACTATCAGCAACAACCTACTATGGGAGAGAACAAACCAGATCTAAGTGGAGGAAGAAATCAGGAAGAAACGCTGGAAGTGGATAGGACGCACATTGAGGAAAGCACCCGACTGCTTCACAAGAAAAGCCCTCACATGGAATCCTGAAGGCCAAGGAAAAGAGGAAGACCAAAGAACACATTACGCCGAGAAACGGAAATAGACATGAGAAAAATGAACAAGAATTGGATCGAATTAGAAAGGAAGGCCTAGGACAGAGTGGGTTTGAGAATGCTTGTCGGCGGCCTATGATCCATTAGGAGTAACAGGCGTAAGTAAGTAAGTAAGTAAGTAAGTAAGTAAGTAAGTAAGTAAGTAAGTAAGTAAGTAAGTAAGTAAGTAAGTAAGTAAGTAAGTGAGTAAGTAAGTAAGTAAGTAAGTAAGTAAGTAAGTAAGTAAGTAAGTAAGTAAGTAAGTAAATAAGTAAGTAAGTAAGTAAGAGTAAGAAAAACAAGGTTTGTAGAATAAAATGAATTCATTCTATTTCACGGTTTCTCATCAGCTGTATACAACATAAAATTATGAATAAACATAGTTAAGATCGACATGTATTTATACGTTGGAAGTAATGATTCAAAAGGTTATGAAATAAACATGGACAAACATGTATTATAAGCAAAGATGGACAGTGGAATCCACGACGCGTGTTTCAACCTATTTGGGACTCGTCAGCCGGATGTACCTGCATCTCAGAGTTGACGTTCATTCCAGAACTCGAAACCAGTAACGTTCGCTTCAAACACCATCTCCTTGTGTAATGAGGTGAAGTTTAAATTCACTTGGTACTGTCTGCATGAATCTTTCGACTAATGTTTACGACTGCAAATGATCAGTATATATGTACATGAAAATGATGCATTCGCAAGAGGTAATAATTAATTATTAAAAATGAATAATGAGATTATAAATAACATTTAATATCCAATTAAGATTTGAGTCTTTAAAGAAATTATAACATGAGCAAGTCTATGTTGTTGTTAGCATTCTATCCGTTAGTGATGATATTGTCCAGTTCAGTAATAAAAGCTTCACAATTTAATCATCCAGATGATCTAGAGAATTACTTAAGCAAGATACAAATCTTCCTTATTGTTTTAAATATTCATTTGGGTTTTTTGCAAATATCTTTATCCTTGAAAAAAAAAGAAGTGGCTAACAGTGAAGTTCATAATGCGCCTTTCATCTTATTTGGGACTCGTCAATTGAATGTACCTGCATCTCAGAGTTGACGTTCATTCCAGAACTCGAAACCACTAACATTCGCTTCAAACGCCATCGTGTTATTCACTTGGCTATTGAGTCTTGATAACCACCTCCTTGTGCAATGGGGTGAAATTTAAATTCACTTTATATTTTCTACTTGAATCTTCCCAATTGATGTTAAGGACTGTAATTGATCAGTGTCTTATTGGCATATACGCATACTGTGTATGCTGCCTCAATATTGCCTTAAGTCCCAAGCATTCTAAGCCTAGATGGATGATGACTAGCAGTAGAATCCACAACACATGTTTCATCCTATTTGAAACTCATCAGCTGGGTGTGCCTCGGAAGATTCAAGTAAACAATATCAAATGAATTTAAAGCCCATTAACTCTAAAAAGACACTTATTATATATTATAACAAATAATCTTAAAGACAAAATTGGGCGAAAATATAATTATCTTCATTTTAAAGAGAAAAAAACAAACAAAATTGTATTACATTTTGTCTTTTAGGAATTTTTTCCGCTTCATGAAATCAATTCTTGTTCACGTTACCTTTTTTTCTTTCACTTTCATTATTGTATTCATCAGTTAAAATTTAAATAAACCAAGTTTTGTTTGGTAAAAATAAAATACTACTGTTAACAAAATAATAGTAATAACGATAATAATAATGATAATAATTGTTATAATAATAGTAATAGTGATAGTAATAATAGTTTTAATAGTCAAGATAGTTACACGCTTCCAAGGAGTTATTAGTTGTTATTATACATTTTGCTCATTTTTTTTATTCTTTTTCTATTTGAAAGAAGCGAATTGTTTCTGGTTGATAATGTGTACAATTAGAAAAATAAATGTCGAATACATAACTAGTTAGTATTGTATAGTAAGATTTTATATTCACGTTATTTAATCAACCATGAATATATTCCACGTCTAAATAATAATACTAATACTACTACTAATAATAATAGTAATAATAATATCAGTTGTTGAGATCATGAGTCAATTGAAGCTAGAACACCATGGAAAACCTTAATGCATTGAATGGCCGTTTCGTTCTGTTGTTGGACTCCTCAGCAGTGCGCATCCACGATCCCGCCCCCACGCGTGATTTGAACACAAGACCTATCAATCTAATGCGCGAGCGCTTAACCACGAGGCCAGGATCGTGGATGCGCACTGTTGAGGTGTCCCACACTAGGACAAAGCAGCCATCCAACGCTTTCAGGTTTTCCATGGTGGTCTAGCTTCAATTGAATCATGATCTCAACGTTTGAAATTACTAAAGTCTCTACAAAACCCCTTCTGGCACTTACTTACTTACTTACTTACGCCTGTTGCTCCCAATGGAGCAAAGGCCGCTGACCAGCATTCTCCAACCCACTCTGTCCTGGGCCTTCTTTTCTAGTTCCATCCAATTTTTGTTCATTCTTCTCTTGTCTATTTCCATTTCTCGGTGTAATGTGTTCTTTGGTCTTCCTCTTTTCCTTTGGCCTTCAGGATCCCATGTGAGGGCTTGTCATGTGACGCAGTTGGTGCTTTCCTCAATGTGTGTCCTATCCACTTCCAGCGTTTCTTCCTGATTTCTTCTCCGCTGCGATCTGGCACTACTACTACTAATAATAATAATGCTTGAAGTGACCTCAAAATGACGTAATATTGATTGCAGAGAAAAACATTTCATTTTTATTTTAACCAGTAATAGGAATTTAATATTTTTCCAGAATTGAAGGACGATATAATAAAAGTCAGTGTGAATTCTATTGTCATGATTCAATGAATCTATGATGAATCTTGAAAGAATGAATAGCAAGGTTAGTGTAGATATGTTGAGTAATTCTCTGTAACAGATTGAATCATCCAACATACATACTTAATCTATTCAATAAAGTATACACAAAAATAGAATTTAATACATAACATGAAGATGGAAAAAAATTTGCACATTAGAAATCTTGCAGTACGAACAACTCATGATAGGAAGTTACAATAATGCATTCATTGTTAAAGTACATGGAATGGAGCTTATCTAAACTATATTAAATTCTTCTTAAAATGTTATAAAATAGAGTAGGGTTTGTTCGAACTCATTTTATTAACCGTGTCTACAAATGTTCCTCCAAGAAAAACTTACCATCATTACGAAATGTCTACGCTAAAAATGCATACTTACAAGGATTCATCAATAAGTTTGCTGAAACGGACAAGCTTGTCAAGTATGATATACCTAAAAAAGAAATCTGTATATTACATATTAGATTCAACTGGGACGAACTAATCGAATGAATGGACTACAAAATATATATTGCACTGAAGATTACTTATCCGATTTCAAAAATCATTATTATGTATGAAACAACCTGCCCTCTGAAACAAATAGAAATTGACAAGTTCTTTTATCTCAATACTTCTAAATACATTTATTAACTTACATGTACATTGCAAAGCAAAGACCTTGGAGGAATATGAAGAGGAATACATATTCATATTTCCTAGCATGTTCTAATTAATTTGGGACTGAGACATAGCATACCTTTAAGTAGTACAGTAGCTCGACGACTAATCGATCATGGGCATAACGTCAATACTCGTTAGTTTTTAACATGATCAACATACAAAAAACCACAACTTCTTTCTGTTTCACTGAAGCCATGGCTATTCATAACATCAAACCAAACTTACATGTTCAAAAACAGACAGTCATCAGTTTTTCCCTCCAATGGTAAACTCCTAGTTTTAATTAAGATTGTATGCAACCTTTTGCTAGTTATTTCCACAGTCTTTATAACGAACTGATTTTAGCTAGACCACTAATTAAACCATAAAA
Source organism: Schistosoma mattheei (assembly GCA_944470405.2). Taxonomy (NCBI): domain Eukaryota; kingdom Metazoa; phylum Platyhelminthes; class Trematoda; order Strigeidida; family Schistosomatidae; genus Schistosoma; species Schistosoma mattheei. The sequence goes on along the minus strand of OX103947.1, from coordinate 9,113,867 downwards.
ATTCGACAATCTCCATAAAACCTTGTACTGATATTGTACTGAACTACAATATTAGTACTGTTTTCTTCTGTATTTTGTTATGCAATTTTTTTGAAGCTACTTTTTATTTTATCCACTTTAGGATTATGTTATCTTCTATCCGTGATTTTCACTTACATTTTTATCAGATTTCTTAAGTATTTCAAATCTTATACACTTACCCCTGAAAATTTATAGTGTCTTAGCTTCGATAATCAATCACTTTGATAAACGTTGTCACACAAATCCCCAAAGGTGTTTGAACTCAGAAGGTAGTAAGACTCTAGTTTATTAGCGGATAGCATAGATAACAAAGTTACAAGCACATCAAGGGAATTTGGAGCAGAGAGGCTATATGTGTGTGAACGAGCGAATACAGAGACGAATTTGTAGTCAAATCGTATAAGGACTCAGTAAGGCAAGGCAAAGGCTATTAATAGGATTCGAGCACATATATAAATGGTAAAGAGAAGGACTCATCGAGAGATATTAAAGCGATTAACATTTAATCTAGAGAGAGAGATATGAGCGTATGCTTTCACATGTGATCAAGTATACATGTTTATACAGAAATGATAGTGATCATAAAAGTACAAAAAGGTAGATGAATTGTTACAGTTAGGATAAAATTGTCTGTGAAATAAGTTAATAAAGTGGCTCAATAAAATTAACCGCAAACAAAATTGTTTTGAAGGAGAGTTACCATAATTTCACCTACGAATCACTTAACAATCTCCAAAATCAAAATAATTACTGTTTCACGATCCAATATGTTTACCACATCCTATATATGTATTGTTTTTCCTGCCTCAATTGTTACCCATTCATAAAGGTAATCAGTTGCAATAAAATCATTCCTCAGTATTTATAAATGATTCATATAAAATTAGACGTCTTAGATGACTTGAGTAGCACAGGCAGGCAGTGAAAATCAAATAACATCAGGTTCTATTTTGATGTGTTCTAAAATGAACATAGATTTAGCATAGAGCTTAGATTGATATTATGAATCAATCAATGTTAGATCAACATTGAAAAACTGGATTCACTGGATGACTATTTCGTCCTAGTATGGGACTCCTTACTATTGCGCATCCACGATCCCATACGCAAGGTTCGAATCCAGGACCTTCAGACTCGCGTACAAATGCTTGAACTCTAGACCACTGAGTTGGCATCCAACGTTGTTAATGTCTAAGCTTATCTAATCCATGAAATTGCGCAGCCATCTTCCATTGTACTGAGGTAGATACCTGTCTCTACCGGACACGGATTAGTTCCAATGGTCATGCTACTCACTAGAACTCCGAGAATCCCCTCACGAAACTATTCACTAGTGATTACATATTAATTATCAGTAAATTTTTTTTTTCTGCTGCAAATGTTAGAAAATCATATTAGTAAATGATGCAATACTAATGACTTTGTTTATTTTAGCCAGAAATTCTATTTTACAATCTATAAACTTGTCAAGAAATAAACAACAATAATAATTCACTTTGTTTAATAGTTTTTTATTTTTTTCTGTAAAGAGAAACACAAAAAGAGAAAAAGGAGATAAGTAGTATGTTGTTGTGAAATAAAATTAATTGCAAATTACTATAATTATTTTTATTACTTTAAATTGATTGATATTCATTTCATAATGTTACTTATCTTTTGTTCTAATATATTTACTTTTTAATATGATAAAAACAAATTGGATAATCAACTTGTGGAAGAGTACAGACCGACATCACTAAGATTCTCCATTTAACTCTGTCCTGGACAATCCTTTTCCAGTAGTTTGTAGTTGTTATTCATCCTTTTCATGTCTACTTCCAATTCTTGATACAGTGTGTTATTTGATTTTCCTCTTTTTTTGCTTCTCTTCATGATTATATGTTAGCGCTTGCCTCATGATGCAGTTTGGTGATTTTGGACATCTGTATCTTATCCACCTTCAGCGTTATTTCTTGATTTCCTCTTCAACTGGAAGCTGGTTTGTTTTTTCTCACAGTAGGCTATTGTTGATAGTATCCGGTCAACGGATATTTAGTATTTTGTGTAGACATCCGTTTATAAATACTTGAACCTTCTTTATAATGGTTGTAGTAGTTCTCCACGTTCCAGCTTCGTACAGTATAATGATGCAAACAATTATTCACTACAAATGTTTGGTTATATTCATTCAATATTTAGTATAATTCACATCAAGTTTTCAGATAGTGTTTTATACTAAAATGTAGGATATATCATTGAAGAATATTCTTTCCAAATAGATTCTTGTCAGGTTATGCCGGTATAAGTTAAAATTAATGGTGATAGAAGATGTAGTTAAGTTTAAAGCCAGTTCATCACTAAAATTTATAGTATATGAATTTCAGATTGTTAAAAAAACTAAATAATTGAACATCATTCGAACAAAACCCAGTGGGATCTTTGAATAATAAAATTAAAATGTTTCGGTATTCATTAGCCATTTGTTGTTTATCATTGTAAACTTACACAGGAATGTGTTTCTACATAAAGAAAACTGTAAATAACGTGATATTGTGAAGTTCAAGGTTTCACTATACTTCGTTATGTTTAACATTTTATAGTGTATTATTATGGACACTTACTTTGTTGGTATATTTCCCAACCATATTCATTCTTCATGTCTGCATAAAAATCCATCAGTAGCACCGTTAAGCGGATTGGAATGATTGAGCAGATTCTCCGGTAGTGTTTTAATGAATTTAAACGAAATTATAATGAATTGATCCTATTTGAATTGAGAGGAAACACATTCTTGTTTATCGATTATTGCTAACTTTATTCAAACTGCTAACTCTATGGTCGGTTTCATGAAAGACAAATAATGGAATGAGATTTGAAGTGTGTGTGTGTGTATGTTTGTGAACGACCATCTAGCTTGCGTCATGTTGCCAGTTACTAGATTCTATTTTTAACAATACTATCAACCTTATTGTATGATGAATTGAATCTGACTCAATTTTAGTGATTTCAAAATTTAATCGAACTGAATCGTAGGTTAAACAAGTCTAAAGTTGTTTTTATCGACAAATCTTCTTGATGTCTTAGTGTTTAGGTTTCACTAAAGAAATTTAGTCATATCTAGCGTGAAACAGTTATTATCGGTAACATCATCACGGTATTAGATGGTGGTTGGAGGTAGTCGACAGGAAACCCTAGACCCTTGGCACTCGTCAGCAAGGTGTACCTGTAATCTTGAGGGAACTGGTGCTCCCGTGTCACTCAGCTTCACAGTCAGAGACATTACCACTGAGCTATCCTGCCGACTGCCCCCAACCACCATCTAATCTTAATATATAGTGCACGCAGTGTCGAGTCACCTAGACTGGTGGCCACATTGTAACATGGTCGATAGCATTCGATCTGCACTAAATAAGGACTTGACACACATGACATTGATCACCACCCAGTGATCAATCAATTATGACCATCACGGTATGTCAAGAATTTGAAAATATATACTATTGAACGTGAACTCATCGATCTAATCGGTAAGGTTCCTTTGCTAGACTTAAAGGTGTTGGTTCAATCTATGGTAAGTTCATGGATGAGAACTATTGATGGTTTCAAATTAGAACAAAATAACTATCAATTCTCTAATGATACCTTAAATGAAGTCAATCTTGAATGAATACAACTCATAAATAAACGTATTAAAATGTTGCCAATAATCTGTTTTTAAGTGTAAATATTGTCTAAATCTACCCATTATTATTCTGTTCTTTCATGAACATATACAAGCATATACACTTTTTTCCCTAGAACAGAAAATAATAATTACCTTTTAGTATGTCAATCAGTGAAGTGTATGGTTAAGATTTAATTAAACTTTCAATAACGTACTGTATAAAATTACATATTCAGTCTATAAGGTAATTTGAAACTGCAATAGATGATTGACATCAATGTTTAATCTTGCGAAACAAAACACACAAGCATATAAATAAACTAACAAATTTGAAATTATCCATTTTGTTTTAAAAAAAGTGTTTTAAGAGTGAAATTCATTTCGTATTGTTTACTTGAATCTTCCCATTGATGTTTAGGACTGCAATTGATCAGTCTCTTATTGGCATATATGCATACTGTGTGTATTACCTCAATATTGTCTTAATTCACAAGCATTCTAAGCTTAGATGGATAGTGGTTGGCAGTTTCGTCTTATTTGGGACTCGTCAGCTGGATGTACATGTATCTCAGACATGATGGGACTCGAACCTAGTACCGTTCGCTTTAAACGCCATTGCGTTATCCACTTAGCTACTGAGTTCTGATAACCACTTACTTGTGCACTGGGGTGAAGTTTAAATTCACTTGCGAAGATTCGGGTAAATAATACCAATTTTACTGCTAGCCACTATCCATCATTGCTTTTAATGTTTTAAGGATGGATTCATTATTTATCAGTTAGATGAAGAAAGCTAATTGTTCAAATTGTCCAACAAATTGAAACACATTTCTTAACAAATTCAATGATGAAGTCTTTACAAAATACTTCTCTGATAGGATGAATATATTTAAGTAGATGAAATGCTTCAGCTAAAATTTTGCTAGGATGACATCAAGTTATCTAATCTTTTTATTATTATATTTAAGTTCTTGTGTTTGCGGATAACCTCAATAAGGTCTTTCTAACTCAAATTTCCGCTACAACCCTTACTGTTATATGATTGGTTGTCCCAAGGTCACTGTGTGCCAATAAATGAATAGAAAAGTTCCATTTCCATTTCTATCTTCTGTTCAGAATAGTAATCTATCTTAAAATTTCCATCTTCTCTATCTCATAATAGTGTGTAAACCATGATGTGTCAGACTTTAGGTCTTTTCGTCTCCATATTTGTTCTCGTACGCATTAAAAGAATATTCGATTGTTTGTGAGGAGAATTTGCTGTAGACTAAGAGGAGACTTAAATACATAATTGTTTTTATCAAGATTTTCAAAGAAAATTATTAACGCATGTGGTTTATTGATACTTTTGAATACTGATCGGTTTTACTGAAACCATATTTTTCTTAAAAAGAGATCAGTGTTTTGAGTGATTCATTGATTAGCGGATATTACGAGTCACAAAAATGGTTTGGGATATCAGTTTGAAAAGCAATAATAAATGTGTATATATTTCATGTGTCGTAAGACATCAACTTACTGGTTATTGTTTAATGTTTAGAGTCCGTTTACTGCGACTTACCAAAGGATTTCTTTCCTTTTCCACCAACACAAAATGTTTGATCTAAGTGGATTCAATCCCATTAAATTCTGTATCAGAAGTGGATGTAATCAAAGGTTGTTGTCAGAAATTATTTAACTAAAACGGTCATTTTTCCAATAAAATCATCCCACTGTGAAATGAGAAATTCACTCAATTAGTCTATATCAAATTGACTGATTATAGCTAGCAATAGAATTCAGGATAGGCATTTTGTCTTACTTAGGACTCGTGAACTGAATGAGTTTGAACCTCAGAGCTGATACTTACACACATCAAAAAATTATTCATTGAACTGTTGAGTCCAGATAATCATTCATTTATGATCGAATTTGTAACGGTTTGGATTATTCATTTATTTTAGAAATTTCACTGGCGCTTAACCAACTAAACCACTGAGCCGGTTGGCATCCAATGGTGTTAATGTCTAACTTCAATTCATTCACGAAGTTACGCCACCGAACACCATTGTCTTCAGTGAGTTGATATCTCACAACAGACCTGGTTGAACTCCACTGGTAACGGCTTCTCACTAGAACTCCACGAAATGCCTCTTGAAGTCAGTCACTAGTGAGCAGATGATTATTATCAGAAGGGGTTTTGTGGAGATTATAGAAATTTCACTGATTGAAATCATGACCACCATGTAAAACCTGGAAGCACTGGATATTTTAACTGAAATTTGATCGATCTTAGTTGAACGAGGTATATATGCCAACTAAGAGTAATCAAAATTCACTCAAAATCTCTATAGTAAGATGATTCAAATCATTAGAGATTAAAATAAAATTGGTTTCGCTGTTGGACTAGTTCATATTTCAGTCTCTGCTGATGTTTTTATTAGAATACACAAAAAGACAAATTCAGTGGGAGGAGTTTAAGCTCGATAATTAACTTCTCTATTTCCAAAGAAATAATTTAGGATATTTATCATTCAAAAAAGAAGATTCATATTGAAGCCATTAATACTCCGTTGATTACATGACGTCACCATTATCTGGCTTGTACATGTTACATTTAGTTCGTATTCAAGCTTTGTCTCTTCGTTGACGCTTGTATAGTTACTATTGTAGACTAAGAAAACAGTGTAGGAGTTATACAAAACAGATTAATTTCTTACCTCCTAGACCGACTTTTGAAGTAATTTTAGTGTTATAAAAGTTATTGTCAGCGGTTAGTGTTGAGAAGAAATCAAGTTTCATAATCAATTAAGCGGATTACATAACAACATTAATAAGGGTTATACGTTGTATTCTTACTCCAATATCAATCACTTATTCGCATGGCTACCAATGACATAAGGTAGTAAAGGTAGTAATCAAGTAATTACATACATAACTATTTAAAATGAGAACGTCTTGATTAATTTGATGTCTTTTTAAAATTCCATTTATCAGGTTGTTTCATCTAACAACTTTTATTTTTCCAACTCATTTAATCTATTCATAGTGTGTTCTAGAAAGTTATCAAAAAATAACTAAACTTTTAGGCATCAGAGGTCTTATTACTAATTATATCTTAGTAACATTCAACAACCTCTATAACTCCCATACTGATGTTGATGATATTCTCACAAGTGATCAACTTTGAGGGGAAATTAACAGAGTTATGGTAAAGAGCCGTGACCAGTGGAGTTCAACTGTGTCTGGTATCAGGAAAGTACCGAACGACGGCAATAAATGATGGTCGTGCATCATCAAAAATGATTGAAGTTAGACTGTTTTATATGAATAATATCTAAGAAATTATGAAACAGTTTAAAATAATTGTCGGTATAGGGTTGTCGAAATTATTGAATTTCATTGAAATCATAAATCGATCTAAGTTAGATGAACTTGCAGCGCTCACTTACAACCTTACAACAAGAGATTAAACTCGCGATCTTCGATCTTCCACATAAAGGCTTAAATTTTTAGACCACTGACGCAAGATAAGCTCCCAAAGAGTTCCATGCTAAAATGAAATGACTAAACAGTCCTTTAAGGTTTTCAGTGGTTGCCTAACTTACTTCAAGTAATGATTTCGATCAAATTCAATAGTCGCAACCTCATACTGATACTTATGGAATTATTTGAAAAGCTTGAGTTCTACTTAAAGCCAGAGATGATGGTGTTGTCTCAAAGGACGTTGAAAGCCTGATATTTTAACCATTCAACTCAAGGAATGCAAGGACATCGAAAATATTTGCTTAAGCCATTAATCACCTCCCTTCTCACATATGAAGGCTTAGTCTTTAAACATTGAAACGAAACCGATTGGTGTACATGTCTGATTTCAATCAATCCACGATCTTGCATAACCCCTCATCCATTTCTTTCGGTGAATAACTTTCCCACATTTGATACAAATCCAACTTCACTGATCATGGCTTCTCCAGGAGTTACTAGTGATTGAAAAGCAAGTGTTTCAAATAGTAAGCCACTTCTTCACAAATGTAGAAGCTTATGTGTAACTAAGAATAGTAGAAGATGTTCTTAATCATCAATTTTGTAAATTAATTAACAATATTGCGATGAAAATGCATTCAATTCAATTTACAATAAATGATAAAATTTACTAATGAATTCAATAAAGCATTAACTAAACAGAACACTAAAATCTTGTTAGTGTTAGTTGATAACTAGTTCACTAGTACTTTCCATTCTGTTAGGATGATACAATTCTAATTCTAAATGACATCTTGGTTGAGATATTTACCTAGGAGGTTTGTGCAAAATGTTCACACTACATCATGGACTTATATTAAGTAGAAAGGATTAAACAGATGTTTCATCTTAGTTTACGACTCTTTAGAAATACATACTTACGCCTGTACCATAAAATTAGGCTAACGACTTTCCAATAATTATGTTATTTTTAGACTAATACAGTTGAAAAAGCCATCCACTAGATGAAAGCCTAGTTCATAAAAGGTAAATAACTAACTGTGAAGCTCGATATTTTGCGTTGGAAGTGTTATTGTTCTCGGTTGAGGGGTCCATAATTTCATTTGAAAAATTGTATAGTACTCAATGTCTCATATTGGTTTCTAGCTAAGAGCAGTTCATGTTGCAGGTGAATAAGTTACTAGTTTAAGAAAGTAATAGACTAATTTATATACTCATTCATGCTTATTGATGTCTATTTTTCTGTTAATCAATTCAGTTGTACTATCCAAATAGTAAGTTATAGTACAAATAACAAATAGATGTTTGTGAAGTGAAATTTGAAAACAATGTGTAACAGTATCAATAAAGAAGATTTAGAAATATCTTCAGTACAAAGGCACGATTGACATGCGCTTATTGCTCACCAATATAATGTTTATTTAGTCTTTGGTTCTGGTTGAATTTTACTCTCGATGTGACTTGAGATGATGATTGAGGGTTATCATCAGGGAACCCTGAACTTGAGTTCTACGTTATTTGATATTCGTCAGTCAAGCATGTATTCAATCAAGAAAGAACTGTCACTACCGTGAGTTTCTAATTAGCCTCACCTGGTATCACAATTAAAATCTACACCACTGAGCTATTCGGGCGATAACTAATCTACCATGAAATTAAGCATCCTATAGATATTCTCTAAACATTCTACAACATATTTGAAATCTTTGTTGAATAATCCTAAAAATATTATATTTTATTCAGCTTTTAATATAACAAAGCGAGTGATTTCAATGGTTTGACCAGTGATTAAGGAAGAATTCCATTTATTACAATAAACTATGAATTCTTCATGATCAAATATAATAGCTTATCAAACCTTGTGTATTACTATGGGACATTGGATATTATAGATCAATGATGAAGTTTATAATTGATAACTATGTGTATATTGCAGATAACATAATTTTACTCACCTTTATTATTTATTTTAACACATAAACATTAGTACAACGAGTCACCAAATAGATATGCGTCACATAAATCATTCGATTTGTGTGATGTCTGGAATACTGCCAGGACTCCTAAACCGAAGCAGGTTGTTTTTTTGGGGGAAAAACACCCCGAGCCTTTGACCTAAAGGTCTAATCCACAGGACAGTGAAGCAGTGTAAGAAGATGCAGTCCTATGTTAGCCGGTGACCAACACTAGGTTCATACGTAATTTGTTTCCTTAGGATCCTGAAGCCCATGTGCACCACTGGTTTGGAATCAGGGTTTTCCAACTCCTCTAGGTAGTTTACTCCCTATCCATCCATCCGGTTAGTGCACCAGACATTTGCTTTTCGTCCTTTCAATTTCGTTAACAGCAAACCCGCCACCAGGAAGCAGTGAGTAGGACTTCCCTCGTAGTGTTTGTATACACATGACGATGTGAGAGCATTTCAAGAGGGAGAGCTGACCCTTCTCACTCTCGGTCGTACCAGAGGATTTAGAAGCTACTCACTGTACTAGTTGACATCATTTTTATTTGCTTAACAACCTAACAATTAACTCACTGTTATATCTTAAAAATAAATTGGACTGTTAATTGTTTGCATAAACAAGTAGAAAGCAAAACATCAATGCTTATTTCTCTAAGATTTCTGTTTTATATTAACCAAAAACAACTTATTATTCTAACAATAATTATACTTAAAACATTGAATCCATCCAAACCTGTTTTGTTTATAATATAAATGGATTATAATATTATAGAATTCCACATTCTGATCTGTACTTTATCAAGAAAACTGTTATATTTATTTCAAGTGTTTACATTTGTGTAGTCACTGCCTTAAACCATAATATTCCCAATGTAATAAATGTAATTTGGTATAAAATAGGAATACTATTTAAGTAGTAAGTATAGTGTACTTACATATGTCTATCATATTGATTAGAAAAACAAAATTATCACTGAGAGATCTTTTAAGACACTATAAAACGGATTATTGAAATGATATTTTTTAAGATTTATTTAGAGGAAAACAGCCCAATGTAGATTAAACAATGAAGTGATTCTCAATAGTATCTAAGTATAAATATCTAATTTATGTGGTTGTATATTTCTATATCAAGTTGATTCGATGCATCAAAATATTAAAGGACAGTATATCAAAAGAAACACTATTTATTTTGATGGAGTTTTGTTCTCTGAGCTGGATGATTTGGTCGTGGAACTTTCATCGTTCTTTTGAACGACATCATCAGCACAAATTTCAGGTAGAATTCTATCTGAACGATGGAAGCTTCACGATCAAATCATCCAGTTCAGAGAACAAAACTACATCGAAATCATCTACATGAGCTGTAAATCTTCTCCACCGTTTCAACACTACTTATTCTTTTCTACTTAAATATTATATATACTACTTAATAATAGATTTTATAATCAAATTAAAATGAAAAATAATTAATCATTCAATTATTTGTTATTATGGAGTTTGGTGACTTTTACGTTTTATATTATGGACTGATTTTGATAGATAAACATTGAAAATCTAGTATAGGGCTTCTTAGCAATGTGCATCTTATGAAGATAGAACTATAAATCATTCGGTGAAAACATAGACATCCGTAAGTTGGACAGTTTCTCTTAGGCCAAAAGGTACTAGGTTAGATCCTTAATGGAGTCTTGGATGTGTACAACAGAGGAGTTTCAACCAAAGTTGATTACTGATATAAAACTTAGAATTAAAATTTAATACATTTATTTCCGGGAGGCAAAACCCGACTTACACGTCCGGATCGTGCCTTCTGGACAGTGGGACTCAGTCTCATGAACTGACGTGGGCGGTAACCCGGGTGGTAGAGATGAGGATAATCACCCATTCGACCGATACTCACAACTTGATTACTATACTCACAAAGAATTACAGTACATTTGCTCCTAGATCGAAAAACGACAAAAAATTCACAAAAGTGATGCATGGAATGTACGGGATTGCTCCTCACGAGGCAAACTCCAACTGATTTCAAAAACAGATATTCTAACCCAGGTAGTTGTGCCGTGATTCAATGTGGCCTGTTTCTCTCTAGAAGTGTCTACTACGCTTCACCAACTTGTCTGGCTGGAAGGGGCACATTTATTTGCACTGATTACTAGAAATTTAATAGGAATAAAAAAGATTTAGAGAATCACAAATGAATTCATCATTTTGTACGTATGGATATGTTTAGAAATACTTGGAAATAAGTCAGTAATTATTTAAAACTTTGTTTGCCAATCAATCATTTTTTCATCCATCCATATTAATAGTAGATTATGTTTCAAATTTAGATTTGAACGCCGAATAAGGCTAATGATTTCAAAAATAACAAGTTAGAATTAAACTTCCGTTAGAAATTGATTTGTAACACCTACGAGAAACCAATGCATGTTATATTGATTAGAAAGTGTTAATTTTTGGGGATAGCCAGTAAGAAACCTTAGATCGAGTTGTTATTTTACTAGTTAGCACCCATCAGCATTGTGTACCTCCAACTTTGGAGTAAATCAAGGTTTATTTAGTCTATGAAAATCAGGTATAATCAGATATCTGATAGTAAGAAGGAAAGAAGTTTGGTCATTTATATCTCATTATACAACTTGGTCATTGAAGTGATATAGATGATTTGGTTAATGGTAGAGACTCAAAAAGTAGTACTTAAAGAAACCCAAGAGTAACCTTAAAGGCTAGCGATTTACATATTGCTAAGATGAAGGTTATCATGGAACTTTTGATATTAATCTGTTCATGAGAATTTATTTTTGAAAAAATTGCATAATATTTGCTATTTCACGTTAAGCAATATCTTTTATTTGAATAGTTATCTTTATAACCAATACTGTAAGTCCAACATTTTGGTTTGTAAAATAACTATTCATCTGTTGTGAGATAGTAAATTACTGAAGACAATGACGGATGTGTCGCTCAATTTCGTAGATTGGTTGAATTTGAACAGTAACACCGTTGGATGACAGCTCAGTGGTCTCGCCCGCGAGACTGATAGGTCCTTGGTTCGAATCTTGTGAGGTGGGATTGTGGATACACAGTATTGAGGAGTCGTACAAGGCGAAACGGCCGTTCAATTTTTCCAAGTTTTCCATGGTGGTCTAGTTTTCATTGACTCATGATCTCAACTATTAAAATAACCATTAATCCAGTGGTAAATAGAAGTAACGTTTCATAATGACAAAATAAGAAATGTATACTGATTACATGGTTTATTGAAATAAAAGGAAAATGGATTTTAATCTCTGAAAGATTCCCATTATATTAAAACACAATTATATGAACGAAGAATATTCTTTTAATCATTTCTCATCAGGTTCTACAATTATAAATCCATACAAGTAATCCATAAAAATGACCAGACTTAGGGCAGAGTACATCATTTAAAATTGTTGTTATATAAAATCAAATCGTTATTGTTGGGGCTGACTAATATGATGTGTTCACTTGAATCAGTTTAAAAACGAAATGAAACTGTATGACAAATGGTCAGAATAAATATGGTCAACATGAGGTAAGAGAGAAAATAATGAAATAAAAATGAGAAATTGCGTAATATGTAGAATAATATGAATAAAGTCAGATATAGTAAATAGGGATGGATACTGAATAAATCCCTCAAAAAGATTATCAAGTGTAATGATAATAATAATAACAATGGTAAAATTGATACTAATAATGGTAAAGATAATAATAATAAGTTTAGGACATAAAAATGAACATGAATCAAATTACGTCATCATATTATAAAATTAATTATTAACCAGTTGGCCCCAAAGCTGACCAGGGTAAAAGAAGTGGCTGAACATATTCTTTCGGATGCAAAGCTCTGGCTTTTTGATCCGAATAGCAATTACTTCAGCCGTCTGTAGGATTCGCAGTCTGACGGAATTAGGTAGACTGCTGTTAACACGATAGATGATTGCAAAAGATTGCTCCATGTTGGCTGTAGGTCCTATTTGAACCAGATGGTCTAAGATGGAGCAGTTAACCGTTTGACTACACCTTTGTTTAACCACACGGGGAGGTGCTCACGAGCTCGAATGCACAGATTCCTAGAACATCTGCCAATATAACTTGCTCCACAAGAGCAGTTGAATTGATAGATACAGAAGGTGGCTAGTCTAGGTAATTTATCTTTCAACCTCGGAGTGATTATTGGTTGTGTAGAGAACATTAGTTGTAGTTAACCTGTATTAAAAGTCCTTTGAATTGATCTGCTTAACATAAGTCTTAGTATTTCACTCGATGCATGGCCTCAGGATTTCACAACTGCTCAACATATAAGAATAAGAAAAAATGACTCCTAACTGACTTCAAGGTATTCATTAGTTATCAGAATGGATTTTTGTGGAGATTATTAGAAACTTCTAAAAATCTCCACAAAAATCCATTCTGATAATAATAATCACCTGCCCATTAGTGACTGACTTCAGGAGACACTCTTGGAGTTCTAGTGAGAAGTCGTCACCAGTGGAGTTCAACCAGGTCTGTTGTGAGAAATCAACTCGCTGAAGATAATGATGTACGGTGGCGCAACTTCGTGAATGGGTTGAAGTTAGACATTAACACCGTTGGATGCCGGCTCAGTGATCTGGTTGGTTAAGTGCCTGGCGCGAGACTGATAGGTCCTGGATTCGAATCCAGCTGTGCGGGGGCGAGTTCGTGGATGCGCACTGCTGAGGAGTCCCATACTAGGACGAAACGGTCGTCCAGTGCTTGCACATTTTTCATGATGTTCTAGCCTCAACTGACTCATGTATTCAATAGCTGTTATTTTATAGTTCATCATTAAAATTGTACATTTTCAGGATTTCTATCACACACACAAAAAAGACAGACATTTTCATCATTTAAATTAAAAATTTAAAAAAATTACAATGTACTTCAAGATTTATGGATCATAATGTTATCCTCTATTGAACATTTAAAGTACATTCTGTCATAAACATTGTTCATTTTAATGATTATCAAATCTATTCAACTATAAATCCATTCTAATTCATTTGGATTTGACGTAGATTTTTATATATTATTAAACATTAAAACAAATTATTGAACGAATTTTTTATTTTTATTTATGGTGTTTGCTACTGATTTCGACAGATATAAGTAGTATGCATCGTCAATAGAAAGTGAAATGTCTGGTAGTAAAAGGGTAAGAAGATCGAAGAAATGAGAACAAGAATAACGAATGATTAGTGCAGAATTGAAAGAAAAAGTGAAATCTGAGATGATTGATTGACATTTTGCGAATGAAGTATATTTATTGTATGGTTCTCAGATTTTATTATGATATTCTGTAATGGTGTTTTGAAATACATTCGATTGTTCCAACTTATGTTCTCGTTCACTACAGAATAAGTACATCTTGTATGTGTTGCCTCAATACTGAAATTTCGTTACATTTATGTTTAAAGGGATGAATTGTAGTCAAAGGTGTAAAACATGGTGAACATTTTGTTTTATTTATGATGGACCCCAGTGTGAACATCAACAATCGGAAGTAGGTGTATCCATTTAACAAATCTCAAATTGGATGAAACGCCTATCATGAATTTTACTATTAACCACAATACATTTGTTCTACAAAATAGTTAATTTGTCAATGTTTTTTTATTGTTTTAGTCTTCATTAGTAAAGATCTTAGGATGGTTGACTTATGTTTGTGTCGTAGTATTTTTTCTTGTGAATACCAAGTTTCCCTTTTGAATGAATTCACCGATTAGACTGCTACAACTTTTCTGGCCCAATAGATAGGAAGACAATTTTACTCGTTAATATTCCACATATTATTCGTGGTTACTTTTTATACACCATAACAACATACTAGATTAATGTATATATGTATCATTTGTTAATGTTTAAATGTAATACGAATAATATTTTATTAATAATAAATATGAAGCTAGAAAATCATAGTACCCAATATGTACTTCATCATTGATGTCAGTTTTCTGTCAATTTCTAAACGCACGAAGTGATAAGTCTTGCAGATTGAACGCTATATTCGTCTCCTAAGCTATTCTGTAACTCGCAAGCTAGAACTATAAAGCGACCTGAACACGAGAGAGAAGACTCAAAGTATGCGAGAAATAGTTTACTCCAAGGTTCATTTTAATACAGAAAATACAGGGTTTTTATAATATTTTAAATGTCTTTGGGTTTCTAGAAGATTCCGGAATGCTACCAAACATGGTAACAGTGTAGCAGCCAACCAATCAGAGCCTCTGCATGTGACGTTTCGCTTCCTTGATATTTCTGGTCAAGACTCCTAGTGAACGCTGATTGGACGAAACGATTCTTAGTGTTTCCTGATGTTTGCTTGTCTTTTGCAAACAGTCTTCTGGATCACCCCAACACAAAGAGGTTCCTGTGAAAAAGATATTACTAGCATACTCCTACCTTCAGAAATGTTTATCGAACTTAAACTAAATTAAATAATGCTAATGTAGTTGAACAATTTAATGCACATGAACATGTGAGGTAAAACAATACATTATTACTAATTAGTAGTGTGCGTTCATTTGTTTCAAAGTATTATTATATATGACCTCAAAGTACACAAAGTAAAAAGCAAGATCATCTAATACAACATGAACAACACCAACCAAATCACAATTGATGGAGAAGCTCTGGATGATGTGGAATCTGTCAAGTATTGAGAAGCATCATCGATAAACAAGGAGGATCTGATACAGACGTAAGGGCAAAGATTGGCGAAGGAATGATAGCATTTCTACATTTGAAGAATATATGGAACTCAAAACAACTGTTAACTACTATCAAAGTAAGAATCTTCAATACGAACGTCAAGATATGGTGAAGATTTGTAGCTCGGATGGATGATTTTGATGGAGGTTTGTTCTCTCAACTGGATAGTTTGGTCGTGGAGCTTTCATCATTCTTCTGAACGACATCATCAGCACAAACTTCAGGTAGAAGTGAAGTGTTCGAATTTCTCCACAAGCTGTGCACCATATGTGGTTCGTCCATAAATTAGAGTCTCACCGATTTTATATACAAATTACAATGAACGACACTTTTCTCAACATACAATGATTTCACTGTATTTCATTACTTTCTCTCCAACAATGTAAATAAAGCGAAGATGTTGATTTCCAAGTATAAACATGGTATTAGAAAATTGAATTGTCAGTTAGTACACGAATAAGTTGTGTGTCATGTGATGGAATTTCAGAAACAATTTGTTAAAATCTCGTTCTTTTCATAATTACTTGAGGTGATAGTTCTAGGATATTAGAATAGTTTTATTAGATAACTTGACAAAGATATCTGCAAGCACGTATATTAGAGGGATTGAAAGGTAGGCATCTACTAGTTTCAATGAACACGTTTCAAAATAAATACACGTTGGAAATGGTAAATCCCTATATAGTTCAATAGCACGTCATCTACTAGACACAGAACACAACGTGGGTGCAATGAATTCGTTCATAGTTACCAATGAACTGCCTAGTTTCACTTAGATGGAAATTCTGGAAGTCTTACCAATTGGAACGCTTAAACCTAACCTTTGCATTTGAAAACAGTTAAGGATTAACCTTCAACTATTTTGGTAACACTTTACTCTCTCCTTCGATTAATTGTTATCATAATCTAATCAGCTGAACTCAAGTGTCTTTTTCTTTTTATATTACTCAACAGAATTATCTCAATATTCTACAATTATCACATCAAGCAATGACGTAAAGAACTACCTTTCAACACAGAAACTATTAAACATTTTAACTTGTATACTGAGTACTGGAAAAAAGTAGGATTAAATCCATTACGCTTAGACTTTCCGATAAACGATCACACAGTTACTAATATCAGTCTAAAAAATTAGCTAAATTATAGGATTGAAATTTCTTTCAGTGAATGATATTTCATTTATATGTGAAAACGCTTAACTCCTTCTTTAATAAATTTTAATTTGAATATCCCAGGTATGTTACACAAAGTTAGTTACTAATAAGCATATGATTTTTTTTGTAATAAAATCTCTAACCTAATTTTCAAGTTTAAATGTTAAAATACTTTAATTTGATAGTTGAATGAGTCGATTGAAGCTAAACTACCATGGCAAACATAGAATCACTGAACGGCCGTTTCGTCCTAGTATGGGATTCCTCAGTAGTGCTATTCTCTAACGCAGAATTCAAACCCAGGACCTTTGAACTCGCGTGCAAAGGCTTGAACTCTAGACCATTGAGTCGACATCAAACAGTGTTAATGTCTAACTTCAACTAACCTACGATATTGCCAAACCGTCTTCTATTGTCTTCAGTGAGTAACTACTTTACAACAGACACTTTAATTTCATAACATGTATATGTATATATCATATTATATAATTGTTTAAAAGTGTTGTCTTCAAATTCTTAATCTTGATGATGTAAAATTACAGCGTGTATCGAATCTTGAATGTCAAATTGAACTACAATTCATACCAGAGTCACGCACGGAAAACATGTTTACTTTATTTTATAACAAAAAATCACATCATTCTGTTATCTTTTTACTTTCATGTATTCACTCATAACAAAAAAGAAACTAATGTATTTGAATGAATTATATGCTTAATCAATCATTCATACACAGAATTACAATCCTCTGTAAAGATAAAACTTCATGACTATGTAAACTGAACACATAATATCGGTAAAAAATAGAATAGGGTAGGTCTCTTACATAGAATAGAGAATCAATATTAAGTGATTTTATTGAAATATTGTATAGTGTGTGTTAATACCATGGATCGAAACTATGTAATAATCAATAAAGTTAGGATTTAGGTCAATCTTCAATCACTATGTGTATCAGTATATACTTTATTTACTACTTTATATAGAATAGTTTAGTCAGTCATATGCTCGGAGGTTAGATCAATAAGGCAATTCGCAGGATTACAGAAAACGTAAACAAATTGACAAGGATTTCGACGAGAACCATTTATGAACATGGTGACCATAATATCTATGGAATAAATGAAAACAACTCGCTTTTACAGGAAGTTAGCTAAAATGATACTGTTCAGGATGAAAAAGAAAGTAATACAATTAAACCTCCCAACTCAAAAATAATTGATGCTTGTTATAATAGGGTGAATGTCGGCAAGATTGTAACTTGTGAAATTGTTATTATAAAGAATGCTTATCTATTTTTTATTGTATAATTAATAAATGATTTGATTATCGCGTTTCTATTTCCCATGTCTTGTGAACTTCCACTGAACTCATTAGATTTAGTTATACTGTGGTGAACGAGAAAACATGTCGGGACAATCAGATGTATTTGAAAACAGAATTACAGAACATCTTAATAAAATCTGAGAACCATACAATAAATACCTCGTTTGCAAAATGTCAGTTAATTTTCTCTGAATTTTTTGATTGAAATCATGAACCGATTGATGTTAGACCACCTTTGGAAACCTAGAGGCACTGGATGATCGTTTTGTTCTATTGTGGGACTCCTCAGCAGTGCGAATCCACGATCCCGCTCGCGCGATTCAGCTATCTCGATAAATAGTGTATTTGCATTAATTTTTATTAATATCTTCTATACCAAGTCATAGGTCTTAAACACAAATGTCATTTTGTTAATCTTTCATAATATTCAGTAATTTAGAAGCAAATAACAAAGTTAATCAACTGTAAACGATAACAATTACTCATTTTACAATAAGGTTTATTATGGTAATATGCAATAGAGGAGTGTCAATAATGTTGACTTTTTTGTTTTTGAAAAAAAACTAACATGTGACAACAACAACAAAAAAAAAAAGGAAAAGATAACCTAAACTCTCTTTAGCGCACTTTAAGCTGGGGTTGTACCATGTATGGCTACCGATTACATCGAATCATTACGCCCTGAAATATTTGTTATTATTATTACTACTATATGGGTTTTTTTTTGCATATGGATACTATATCTATTTGTACGTAAATACGCTCGGGTTTTAAAAAACTCAAAGACATTGTGATTCTTTAGATGATTGAGTTTCTTTTTTATGAAAAGGATTATCTAATTTAGAATGGATAATATCGGATCGGAAACTTTTAAATAGTTAACAGTTCGTTTAATTGTTGATTATAAGTATAGGCGGTTGCTTGGATATTTGGGTACTGGTTCCTGTCACCTAGATATTTTAACAAGTTATCTGTTTCCTTGTTTGTTTTAAGATATAATTTTACCTATTAGTCTCATAAACTATTCAGGTGCGTTTGTCAAAAGTTTATGACCTTTCACTGTGCAAGTTAAAAAGAGCACAACTAGAGATATACTGGTTACTGGCATATGCATCGAAATGAATGTATATTATTCAGATGTCGATTCCTAAACTACTAACATCTAACTGGAGTTCATTCAATATATTATTGTCAGGATTGATCGACAAATTAGAAACTAGTAACAGTTCATATACTATAACAATTGATAGAATCTAGTTCAGTACAATAAAATGTTCCTAATCACTTTAACAAGCCATATCATTGCATATCTGGTTCAATTTGACACTTTAAAACATGTTTCCGTTAACATCTTAAGTATCGTTTATCCGATTATCATTGATATAAGTAAAAGAAAACAACACAAAAATCACGGCCCCGATTTAAAATTAAAGAGAGAAATTGAAAAGTAAACATGTAAAGAAAATTCTCGTTTATTTCATGTTCTTTTTAACAATAACAAAGTAAACATAAACAACTAAGAAGATATTTGTCTAAATTAACCTAAGTTTCTTCTATATTATAAAGCTGAGAACTGTTGAAACAATTATTATTATTATTATCAGAAGGGGTTTTGTGGAGATTTTAGTAATTTCAATAGTTGAAATCATGAGTCAATAGAAGCTAGATCACCATGGAGAACCTGGAATCGATGGACCCCTTCTGATAATAATCATCTGCTCACTAAAGACTGACTTCAATAGGCATCTCCTGGAGTTCTAGTGAGAAGCCGTTACCAGTGGAGTTCAATCAGGTCTGTTGTGAGATATCAGCTCACTGAAGACAATGGTGTACGGTGGCGCAATTTCGTGGATTGGTTGAAGTTAGACATTAACACCATTGGATGCCGACCGGCTCAGGTGTCTAGTGGTTAAGCGCTCGCACACGAGACTGATAGTTCCTGGGTTCGAATCTCGTGAGGGGGGCGGGGTTGTGGATGCGCACACAACAGAAAGGAACGGCCGTCCAGTGCTTCCAGATTTTCCATGATGATCTAGCTTTAATTGACTCATAGTTTCAACCATTGAAATTATTATTATTATTAGTGGCTTTATTCGATACTATATTTTTGGCACAATATAGAATTCTCAGCACAAAGTAATTCAACAAGTTTTCGTTTCTTATTTCTTCATCGATCCTGACGATAACATATTGAATGATCGTCAGTTAGATGTTAGTAGTCCAGGAATCGACATCTGAATAATATACATTCATTTCGATGCATATTTCAAGAAACCACAATGTCTCTGATTTTGCACTTTCCTCACTGAATAGGTTGTACAATTAATTGATATAATCATCTGTTGAAAGAAACTAAAGGAAGATAACTAGTTAAAATATCTAGATTAAAGGAACAGGTAGCACAGATCTTCAAGCTGGCCTCTAAACCTCTATGACC
Organism: Schistosoma mattheei; assembly: GCA_944470405.2. Taxonomy (NCBI): domain Eukaryota; kingdom Metazoa; phylum Platyhelminthes; class Trematoda; order Strigeidida; family Schistosomatidae; genus Schistosoma; species Schistosoma mattheei. The sequence continues at coordinate 9,093,090 of OX103947.1, read as the reverse complement.
TTTCTCAATCAACGTTTAGAAACAATTTGAACTTTTAAATTCCCAGCCGAATTAATTTGTCTTATTAGTACTATATTATTACTTACTTACTTACGCTTGAGTATTCCATGTGAGGGCTTGCCTTTTGACACTGTTGGGTGCTTTCCTCAATGTGTACTTTATCCACTTCCAGCGTTTCTTCCTGATTTCTTCCTCTGCTGAGATCTGGTTTGTTCTCTCTCATAGTAGGTTGTTTCTGATAGTGTTTGACCAACGGATCCGAAGTACTAACACATAAAAAATATCTCGAATAATGAATGATAAGGAAGATGTTTCAGGAAAGTATGAAAGTTACCGACTAAGTGTAATATTCTGACTGAATCCATTAACTTTCCCATATGAAGGTTGAAAAAGATAAACTTTAATAGTTCCACTTTCATCATCATTTTTCGACGTACCAGTTAGATTTCTCATCGAGAAAGAAGACAGAAAACGAATTCGTTCCACATTTGAAGAACAATTTTAAAAAAAGTTATTACATAGTTTTTTTGTTTGTTTGACTAGTGTAAACATTAAAATGTTTGCATTTTACAAAAAAAACACACACTAAGTATGGTCTATTTTCTCTTATCTTACTAAAGTAAATTATTGATATACAAATGTAAAGTTTAATAGTTGAATTCATGAATCAATTGGAGCTAGATCACCATAGGAAACATGGAAGGACTGGGTGGCTGTTTCATCCCACTGCGGGACTCTTCAGTAGTGTGCATCCACGATCCCTCCTCTCGCGCACAAGCGCTTGTTTGAAGTTAGGCATTAACACTATTAGATGACGGCTCAGTGGTCTAGAGATTAAGAGTTCGCGCTCGAGGCTGATAGGTCCTGGGTTCGAATCTTACGGGGTGGGATCGTGAATGCGCACTGCTGAAGAGTCCCATATTAGGATAAAAACGGCCATCTAGTGATACCAGGTTCTCTATTGTGTTCTAGGTTCAACTGACTCATGAAGTCAACTACTAAATCCCTATAATATCCACCCTCTCTGATTAATATGTAAAATTCTCATTTGATTGTTTTCGATGTACAAAATACACAATTATGTATGCATATAAATAAGTTATTTTGACAAATTAATCGAATTAATAAAACTTTACATTATTCAAACCTAATGTTTGAGAAAGTAGATTATGTTGTACATATTCTTTGTACTTGAAATCTTCTAACTGACTAATAGGTTTGTATTTTGTTATTACCGATGTTAAGTAGTGGAGTCAGTCTAACTCTAGTGATATATATTACTTTGAGATGAATACTTTTATTTTTGCTTTCAACTCATTTAAACTAAAGTTGGATACTGACTAACGATGGAATAAAAATTAAAGTGGCTGATTTCTACTTCCCGTTATTCGACAGAAATAGTCTAAATAGTGTTATCACCATAATTGGCAATGATAAATAAATAAGGTAATCACCCAATGATTCATATATAATTCAAAATGTTCATTTATTAATGAGTTGGTATGGTTTTTTAGGCGACCCGTCATCTGACTAGTTAGGTCGTTTGTTGATTCTTATTGAATGATTGCTACCGAAATGTACATATCGGATGCCCAAGTTTAGAAACTTTGACTTAAAACACGTTGGCGAATAACAAAACTAAATAAGTCAAATACGAGAATGGATTTTGAAAACATATATCTCATACAATCGTTGATCCAGATAGACGATCAGAGAAACGAAGCGAAGAAAGTGAAGAGGAGAGAGGGAAACGAAACGAATCGGAGAAGGTATGTGAGTCAACCCGATCTAATCAAGAGCGACTCAATATTTATAGTCAGACAAAAATAAGTTACAGACATTTGTTGAATAGGACTAACACTAAACGCATACACGATCTGAAAAATACAGTCAGGGTTAGTAAGAGAATAAGTGACAGGATCAAAAAGTAGTTTGAAAAGAACAAATAAATTGATCTGTCCATAGGCTAAAATGACCCATGTGGGCTTAAACATAGTACCAGCCCATACAGTTTTAACTAACTTGTGAGGTTATGTGGAAGTTCTTTGCTTAGAAAATGGGTTCAAACTAAGCTAAACGATGACTTCAAATTGTTGAATACTGAACTATATTGTTTTCTCTATGTCTGAATCTTTTAAATGTTTACACACAATGGCGTCAGCTATTGAGTTATGGACATTTAGACTTCGTAGCGAGTGTGCTGTCCCTAAACCTTTTGGTATTGATAAATGCCCAAGATACAATTATTAGAAAAACATTGAGTTTAAGATAATACATTGATTTACATGTGACTTTCATTCTTTTGATCTTCGTATTAATTCAGTGTGATTCTCCGATTAAATAGTTTTTGAATTAACTTAACGTAGTTGGAATTCAGCGCTGCATTCATTTCCATGAATTAATCCAGCGTGATTTTCAGTCCTTAATCAGTTGTATTAATCCTCTTGTAACAATCGCTTGTACTGATGATTTCCCTAAACTATCTCTCAATGTAATCTTCAAATAATAGAATGTGTTCTATTGATTGATAATCTTCTTATGCATTTATCAATGAAGCTTCCAATCAAGCTTGAACTTCTGCCATTAGTTAGCACATAAGATGAGATTAGGATAGCATCCTTGTTGATTTTTAATGAAGTTGTACTGACTATTTATTTTATATCATACAAATATAATCAAGATCACTGAGTAATAATTATTCCTTGGTGAGACATATGATGTAAGCACAACACGATTTGACTCTAATTCTCTCATTATACTTGCTAGTAAAGTAATTCATGAGTATACGATCGATTAAAAAAAACATGGAATTCAGATTCCAAAGTGTTAGCTGAAGATTGTAGAGGTTTATGCCGATGTGGTGTGTGTTACTGATGTCGACAGATATAAGTAGTATGTACCATCAATCAAAAATGAAATGGCTGGAGACAGAAGGTTAGGAAGATCAAAGAAAAGAGAACGAGAACAGAGAATGATCGCTGTGGAAGTGAAGGAATAGTGAAGTCTGAGACGACTGATTGACATTTGCAAAAGAAACAGTCAAATTTGAGACAATTGATTGACATTTTGCAAATGAAGAATTTACTGTATGGTTCTTAGATTTTTGCTAAGATGTTCTGTAACTTTGTGTTCAAATACATTCGGTTATCCCCACTTGTGTTATTCTTCATTACACCCAAACCGGAAATACGTTGCTACTTTTTGTAAATCTATCCTCAGTAACATTTATTCAAACTTTTACTGTGCTCATTCATGTTTTTTTAACAAAAATTATTTATTATGTCAATAAACACTCAGCGTTTTTATGAGACAAATAAAGCAAACTAGTTTTTGTTGTTGTTATGATGTTTACATTTCACTGATTATTCAAGCGATTGGCTTGTCTTAATGTAAAAGTTAAAGGTGTTTGTATATTTTCCACTCTAAATTTAGACAACAACTCGTCATAGAATTGTAACGGTGCAAGAGGTACCTTAACTTAGTCACTTAACTACATTAGACTGATTAGAGAACTATCTTTTAGCATCATGACGTAACGTAATATGTTTTATAAGGTGAAGAACCTAAAACTCTTACATTGTTTTATTATTTCTTGACAAGAATAATCAAGTTTATCGGGGTTTCTATTTGGATAACATTGCTTAATAAGTTAGGAACGATTGAGCTATACTAACACGAATGATTCTATTAAGAACTTACTTGTTATAACTTGTCAGTTGAATGCGGGTTGTTTTGGTCGTCACTGATTGTTGGGTCGGAAACGCTTATCACTTATACTTGAAACGAGGGACCTCCGCAATTCTCACGACGCGAATGTAAGAACACATAGACTGGTATAAGTGAAGATTTATTAACCCCAAAACACGACCACGACCTTAGTCAAAAATACACTCATTTACATAGTGATTGTAGGACGAACTCACATAAATAAAAAAGTACTCAGTTAAAACAAATCACATGCTGAGCATGGTTCATCTCAATTGAACAAAAGAATATCGTATATTATACAAAACCGAATACTACACTGGATAAAACTCATAATGAGTAAATCAATCGATATTTGACTTTTCTTCCCATCATATCACTAATAATTACAGCTAGCAAACACCACTTCAACAAATAACCGCTAACTTAAGAACAAGATTAAGTGTAAGACAAACTCGATATTCAAACAGAATCAGGCAGAACAATTTGGAACGGTGCAACTCACGATATAGTGTGATGAAAACATGACCTTCAAGTATGCAGAAAACTAAGGAATGAAAGTAGTGACAATCAATCGGAAAAGAGATGTGATCATGCGAAAAATTGAATTAGAAAAAAAGCACTTAGGATTATGGCTTCCATGATCACCGTAGCATTTTTAATGCAGATTTCATACAAAATATAAATTTACAACAATTTGAAATCCGAAATAAACTCTCAGTTAATGTTGACTAAGTGAGTAATACACATTTTCCTAGGATCAGGGATTCCAGTTATGCTGGTATTAGGTGATTATCTCGGAATGTCATTTTATTGACTTTTCATAACTTTCGTGTACATATATCATGAAAATTAATAGAAATCACTTATAATACCATTTTTTACTTCGTAAGAAGCTGAGGAATATTGTTGATCTTCATTCGGATGACTGAGTGTCTCTAGAAAAGCAGTGAACTCTATGCGGATATAAGTAGGCTGAGAACGCCTAAATTAAGTAAATTAGGAATATGCAGTCGGTTTTAATTGCCATTTTAAGGTTAACTCTTGATTTTGACTATCTGTTTCCTTATTGCATGTGGTCAACCTAGAAATGTCTAAGTTATTTTGAACACAAAACGGTTCATCTTAAAGCAAATTAGTTCACTGAGAGTGACGTCAGTGTTTAAATAAAATCACACTAAACATATTCCTTTTTTAATTTGTTAAGTTATCTTTCTATGTTTAGCTATATCAGCTATTTTTTCCTAACATGCTATCTAGAATTTCTATAGAGAGGGGAACTCAAGTCATTCAGACATTAGAGAACATCTGAAAAAAATATCATCAGGCACTCAAATTACTCAAAGTGTTTCAAACAATTGAGTCAACCTGCCGCCAAATATTTTCAGACAACTAGTGTCAATATTTTTTTAAAACACCTAACTGCGTCACAAAACAAGCCCTCACATGGAATCCTCAAGGCCAAAGGAGAAGAGGAAGACTGAAGAAAACATTACGTCGGGAAATAGAAGCAGACATGAGAAAAATGAATAAAAATTGAACCGAACTGGAAGAGAAGGCCTAGGACAGAGCGGGTTGGAGAGTGCTGGTCGGCGACCTATGCTCCATTGGGAGTAACAGGCGTAAGTAAGTCAGTTAGCAAAGTGTCAATAATTTAGATACATTACTGTAATTTGTTTAAAAAAACAATAGTCAATGATAAAGTTTAATGGAATCATAAGTAATTAAAATTAATCAACTATTTGATATAACCAACCAATCTAGTTAGAAAAACCTCTGAAAACCTGATAGCGTTCAGCAGATGTTTTATCTTTTATCGTAGTATGTGACTCCTCGGCAGCACACATTTACGAACTCACCATCGATCTCGTGCGCGAGTGTTTAACCTGTAGATGAATGCACAGGAATCCACTGATATAAACGTTTGACTTCAATCGATTGAAGTTTAATTAACAGTACACGGAGTAAACGCGATTGTTTGATGAGTTGTGATTGATGGAGTTCACCTAGCTCGAAAAAGAGATAGGTAATTACTATGACAATGGAGAATGTCAGGGGTAGGAACCATTACCTGTTCTGTTTTATATTGTGACTTTTTGGAAATCTGGTTCAAGTATTCACCAAAATTTAGACTTAAGACCTCCAGGCTTTGCGGTGAACAGGTTACATTTACGACATTATTGTTAAAATAAAAATTCTAAACTATTTAATACCAGCTCACTGGTTTAAAAAAATTCGCTCGTTACATGATCTAATAGCCCTGGCTTCCACTGTTGACAGGATGTACAATGCACATTAGTGGGAAATGAAGAAATTAGGTGGTCAGACCATTTGGCGTACTTTTCTTATCTCTTTCATGTATTTTATATCAAGACATCATAACTAATATGTCTTATTCATTTAAACGATTTTTATCCAATATGATTAATTATGCATCATTTTTGGGGTGTTCTTCTTATTGCCAATAAAGTTCTTCTAATTGTTACCCAGTTGTAAGCAGCTAAAAGGAATTCATAAAATTTCACGAACTCACATAACGTTATTAAGTAAAATTATACAAAGAACATTAAAAAAAGATCCAAGGCCATTCCATAATTCCACGATATGCATCATTGAAATTATTCAGACAGTGAATTTGTATTTTCTGGAGACTTTCGTTCATGAATTGTGTCCGAGAAACTACACTATATCAACATTACAATAAGGTATGGTCTATTCTCTAAACGATTTCATGAAGTAAGGTTTAAAGATGTATTTCATTAGACCATCAATAATCTATAGCACAAATTTGATCATTGAAAAACCCTCGATAATTTCAAATGTGACTTGATGAAATGATTGAAGTTAATATAATAGACTAATTTTATACAACTTGATAGTATGTAGTACCTTAGTTTATATTTCAGTAGACATAAAAAATAGACAAATTGTTTATGTGGTACAGGAAATCATACTTTAGAAATTATCAGAAGGGGTTTTGTGGAGATTTTAGTAATTTCAATAGTTGAAATCATGAGTCAATTGAAGCTAGAACACCATAGAAAACATGGAAGCACCAGACAGCCGTTTCGTTCGGGTATAGGAATCCTCGGCAGTGCGCATCCATGACCTCGCCCCTCTCCAGATTCAAACCCAGGGCCTATCAGTCCTGCGCTCGAGCGCTCAACCACGGCCGCCCAGTGCTTCCAGGTTTTCCATGGTGGTCTAGCTTCAATCCACTCATGATTTCAACTTTAGAGATTATCAATCGTCGGCTAAATGTAAGGCATATAGTCATGTGAAAGCGTTCATAAAAGTAGGTAGAAATTCAATAATTAAAAGTATTTTACAGAAATATAGCAGTTTATATTGAAACGGTGAAAACGTGATGTTTAAAATTCACTAAGATCTGGTAAATAAGCAACTCAGGGAAATAAACACATTGTTTTGTCGAAATCTACTCAATAATTCAGTTGTCAGATTTCAAATTTTTAGAATGAATCAAAAATATGATAGACATCTCTTTTGTTTTCTTTTGAAATTGTATCAGCTATTCATCCCTATCAGATGATGCTAACAAACCTGAATGCTGACAGTAACTTGGCTGAACTATTTATACATGGAATATTGATGGAATTCTATTCATTATTGAAAGATGAAACGTTTCACAATCTGAAATATTTCTCATTTAGAAATGTTATTTTCTAGAATTTGCTTACACTTGTCAGCTAATGTTCTCGTGTATATACTTCAGATGTTAACTCACAAACACAGAGTTAGTATGATGCTGAAAAAGACAAGAAAATTTGCTTATTGTTACATCATACTGGTGAAAACTCATACATTACTGAATTCATCCTATTGACTTAGTGATATTATTAACAATAATAACTGTATAATCCAATGTTAGTTTCAGTCATAAATGCTGGAATATCAATAGCTTTATCGAAAATCTACACATTGTTAAACTAATTCCGTTTCTAGATCCCTGTGGCTATTTGATTAATATGTTTGTCAGTCTTTGATATGAAAGTTAAAAAGGAATATGAGAAATATACCATAATTACATTGAAGCCAAAAATCATTATACAAATGACAATAAACAGCACACACATGTCTTAAATCTATGATAAGATATTACCCAAGCATCATACTATCATAAATCATGAAACAAATGAAAATGCATAATATAAACTGGGGTTTCTCATATATTATGTATGTTTAAAAACTTTAAAAATAGTCTAATTGAACAATCTGTTTGCCACAATAACATGATCACTGAATAGTGACCAACCATCGTAAATAAGGTACAAGTATTATAAATAGTTGTCTACGTAAGATACTCAACATCCATTGACTGGATACTATCAGCAACAGCCTTCTCTGGGAGAGAACAAACCAGCTTTCAGCTGAATAAGAAATTAGGAAAAGACGATGGAAATGGATAGGACATACATTACGCAAATCGTCAAACTGCATCATGAGCAAGCACTAACTTGGAATCCTGAAGGGAAGCAGAAAAGTGGAAGGCCAGAGAACACATTACGTTGGGAAATAGAATCAGATATGAAAAGGATGAATAACAACTGGGAAGAGCTGGAAAGGATTGCCCAGGACAGAGTTGGATGGCCTATTCTCCTTCACGAGGAGTAACAGGCGTAAGTAAGTAAGTAAGTATCTTCAATCAACTAAATGATGTGAAGTCACTTAAACTAGTGGTTACACTATACTTAGATTAATAAAATCTGACCAGCATTTAACGAACTGACATAGGCCACTACTCAGTGACTAATGATCTGAAAATATCTCTATCTTATAGGCATTTAATCGTACTTCGAAAATCTTATTACTAATGTTTCACATTGTGAACCTGAATAGTGTGTGTTTAAATTCTCTCTTGAGTACAAATCTCATCAAGAATGTTGGTACACCTCACTGATAAATGCTAATAAACACAAAATCTAAGTCTTAGGTTTCCTGTCTTGACTATCTACAACCATCTAACCTCTCAGTGATTGTATCGATGAAAAAAATCAATTATGGTCGGAATAATCTTTTTGTAAATATGTAAAACATTTGAGAAAATTGCACATACCAAGAAAGAGAGACTAATTGCTTAAAGCAATAAAAAAAAGGTTTCTTTTGTGTTGTTATTTCTTTAAAGAAGAAAAACAGTCCCATCATTTATGTTTTGGTTTTTCTTAGTTTTACGGATGTTAAAATTGAATTAATTAATTATATAAAACGCAATACATAAGAGTTAAATAAATAAAGAAATTACTATCATTCTTTCTTACTTAATAAATAACAAATCTAAAGTTATAACTGAAGAAGACTTTTCATTTTCGGGCGAAATATTGGGATACACTGAAGAAGATTTAACTTTTTTCGACGAAATCATTTGCTCTGAAGCTTACAAGATAAAATGTTTTGTGATTTCATATATCAAAAGAAAATCGCATAATAATCTGAAGGTTAACGAAGAATGGGATAATGAAAATAATTTACCGGTCAAAAATTCAAAAGATAATTGTTTACATGATGGATATAAAGATGTAATGAAAAACATACTGGTGAAAGTAAGAGTTGGATAATAATTCTGAGAAAAATTGTATGATGATAATGATAACTGACCATTGATAAGAATTATAATACAATCATGATGGAAGTATAATAATTATAAGTAGAAAAAGGAAATCATAATGAAGGCGCTGTTAAGGCTACGTAAAGACGGTAAATGTCACATGTTACTTTAATATTAAGGGTTTAAAACTTAAGTTTTTGATACGATCTTTTTTCGATCCCATTTATCCAGCTATCTATATTATTTGGAAAGTTGATTCTTCTAAGTTAATGTGCCTACTGTTGATAAACTTTTCTTGCATTGTTATGAAGTCGTCATTCAATGGCTATTTCAGATAGTGTTCTGAGATACATTGGGAAAGTGTTTAATTTGTGAGGCTAATGTAACTTGACTCATAAAAGCAAGTAAACCCATAGATGTACATCGGTGTGACCTAACACACTTATATTAAGCTTACTGGAGAAGGAAATACGAAGCTTCATTGGGTATAAAGTTCTTCTCAAAGATTCAAGGATTCATTTTGTCGAGATTTGTACGGTAGGGTCCCCTCCAAAAAATCTTTTTCGAAATATGATTTCCTCAGAATCATCATGTCACAGTATATATATATATATGAAGGTATATATAAAAGGTAGACTGCGTTCATGAGTAAGGGTGATAAGGTGCAATATTTTCTTACGAAGGTGATTTAATAACATTTTTCTTGGAAGTTATAAGTATTGTCATTACATAATTATGATAGTTTCACATATGTAGAATAATAAGATCCAACACCTAGATTTTCAATTACCCTGATTGATATAGGTGTGGCTAAAAATTAAAAAAATCCTGATTTCAAACTCATCATCCATGTGGGCTTCAGGATCCTGAAGAAATAAACATGGTAGGCGCCTAAGTCATAATTGTTCACCATACGATTTTCTTTTATTTGTTTAGGAGATATAAGTTTTGCTTAACAGTTCATAGGGCTGTGAGATTTTCAAATTTACCTGTTTCAGTTTTGATACCGATCATAGTTCTAACGTAAACCATGCCTTTTGAACTAAAAAAAGAAGATTCTAATTCCTCTCACCTCATATACAAATTACTTCAAGGTAGAAATGTTATGAACGGCTATCTGAGTGGATGTGTTCTACAGATTCTTGGAAATCACAATCAGCTTATAGGTGATGTCAGCTTCCTATATAGTCACTAATTCAGTGCTACTTGGATTCTTCGTCCTATTTGAACTCAAAGGAAGTTGATTATTATCATCTTAGAACATCACATATGATCAAGAAAGGTCTTAGGTTCGATCCTAGGTCAGTTCATAGATGTTAACTACTGAAGAATTTCAAACCAAGGGAAACATAAGTCCAATACATCTTGGTGTGCTTTTTTTAAACTCAAATCTTGTCTTTTTTACACTAAGGTGGTTAATTTAGTCATCTTCAAGTATGGGCAAATATTTATCAGTAATGATTGTGAAGCATAAAAATATAGCGAATCAAATTAAAATTCATTACAGTTCACATGCTCTAAATCTTATGCATACAACATATCTTTTTTCATTTAATTAAACAAAATGTCGTTTCATAAAAGCTGTTTCATGAAAAGCACGTACAAATTAATCTAGTTACCTGATGAAAAAGATATTTATTCGAAAATTTGCTTTCATTATCATGTAAAATCGCACAGGGACAGAGTATGAAATAAACACTGTGATATAGACGATCAACTATAAAGAACATATGTGAACTGTTGTAGACAAAATGAATTTTCATCGTATTATACATGAGACAAATAGCATCCGCGGTAATCGATGATGGACACTCAGCATTGCGTATTGATTCAATTTGTACATGTAAATTATTAGATAATGACTGGGTGATCTAAACGTCAAGTGCTAGATGGTGGTTGAAGGTAGTCGACAGGAAACCCTGGACCGAAGTTTCGTGCTACTTGGCACCCGTCAGCGAGGTGTACCTGCAATATTGAAGGGACTGGTGTTCTCTGATGGATTCGATCCCGTGTCACCCAGCTTCACATTCGGAGAAGTTACCACTGAGCTTACAATGAGACTAAAAGGTCCTGGGTTCGATTCATATTCCCATACTAAAAAAATAAGCAGATGTTCAGTGCTTTTTAGTTTTCAATGCTTATTTAACTATGACTAGACCTTGATATTGTATAGAAATTCAACAATGAAAAGTCCCTATAATAACAAAATGAAGAAAATAACAGTAAATGCAAACTATAATATCAAATAATCAGTGACAATGACAATAATAATTTGATAAGGTTTTTATGAAGTTGAATTTTATCATGATGTGAAATCGGTTAAAATCCCCAATATAAATTAGGGATATTAGAATCGAATACTCCAACAGTACGAATCTTCAATCCTGTCCAAGATCATCTTCTAATCAGTAATATTTCGTATCAAGTGACGGTGAGACTATAGTTTATGGACGACCTTTAAACGAACCCTAAGCGACCTTAAGGAAGATTAGCCAATCAAAAAAAGCTAGTTTAGAGTAAAAGTATACTATAAAAAAATCAAAGAATTAGAGTGGAAACACTACTTTCACATGGTTCAAAATTTCACAAGGTTCGAAAGAGGTTATGAAATCGTAATACATACGGTAGAGGTAAAACACTTTGTGGCTTCATAATATTGGGCCTTTGGAAACTCATTCAACCTCGACCACATAGCTTCAATATTGTTTGTGTGCACTCCGGTGTTGAGTCCACAAAATGCCGCTTGTGGATAACGATATGATGCAGCTAACCAAGTCTATGTAGACATCTGTACGCTCTTCAATCCTCCGTATATATTGTAGTACCTGACTGCAGCCAGGGTTACTGGTGCCTTGGTTAACCAGTGCGCTACAATTGTCATAATTGACCTTAGTCTCAATTTGGAACGAGCGCAAAACCCTATTCCAGGAGAATACTCCCTCCGACACATATTACGTTGAAAGACATCATCACAGTAGTCTGTACAAGGTCCACAAGTTATTTGATTAACACAGCCACAAGAAAAGAATTTCTTAGTAGTCCCATTTGTTGTAGCTGCTCAATTATCACGTTTTCTCTAAAATCCTCTGTGAACCGATCGTATGTGAGCATCAGGCAATGGGATTGGTGTTGTGACCTTGAAGACCCTCAGACGCTTCTCATCGGCTCGTCCATACCTTATAGTCTCGCCTATTACTTTTCTATTCTAATAAGATTCCAAGCATGTATACCTTAATCTGTAATAAATAACTTTCGATTATCGTTAAGATCATATAAAAAAGCTTTAAAAATGTTTAAATTCACTAGATGCTGTTGTACTTGTATCTTCCGATTGATTAGCATCATGTTGGCATATGTGCATCCTGTGAGGATTGCTTCAATATAGCCAACATGAGACTGATCAATCGCAGTTCTAAATAACGATGGGAAGATGCAAGTAAAAACAATACCAAGTGAATTTAAACTTCATCCCATCGCACAAACAAGTGGCTATCTAGACTCAGTAGCTAAGCGGACAAAACACGATGAGGTTTGAAGCGAACGGCACTGGGTTTGAGTCCTAGAATGAACATCAAATGTGAGATGCAGGTATATCCGGCTGACAAGTCTTAAATAGGACGAGACGCGCATCAAACTGAATTCCTCTGCTAGCCACTATTCATTTTCGTTTAGACATGTTTGTTTCTAAATGAAATCCTTTCTAATGCCAATTGTATCATACCAAACCTTAAGCTTTAAAAATAAAGACATTTCAACAAAAGTTTATATTCATTTCTTTCTTTTGTTTTTGGTTTCTCAAGCAACAATAATATCATCACAATGTTTAACTCTGTTTTTTTCCCTATGACCTATTTATACATAGTCAGTCAGCTACAACGTAGAATCAGGCACATATACGCATCGGTCCAAGTTGCCATACCTCATTAACACAACAAGACGGACATCGGATTCATAAAAGTGGTTATGTATAAATACACACATGAATTATGATGATGTAAATAAAAAGAGAAAACAAAAAAGAGAACTATTTGTGAGAAAAAAAGTGTATTTGTACAAAAAAACTTAATCAAAAGTAATGATCATTGATTTTTTTTTACACTTTATATCGATTGGATGGTAAAATTGTCTGTTCTCTTTTTTTTGTAGTTTTTTGTATTTTCCCATTTTTGCTGTACAATATTTTATGAGGTAATTAACATTCAGCTTTCTTATTTATTATATTTATACAATTTAATTGATGAACTAAATGGTACATACAAAGAATCTTTTATTGTATGAAATGTAATTCAGAAATTTTGTGTATAGTTCTCAATGGTAAATGATGACATCATTTAAGACTGAGTTAGTTTTGTTACATCTTGGCTAAAATATAAACCAATATATATATAAGTAGTAAGCAAAATATGATACAAAATAATTCTAAAATAATAAATAATAATAAATTGTGAATTCATTAATTAGTGCTAATCAACATATGCTCACTAGTGATTGGCTTCAAGAGGTATATCCTGAAGTTTTAGTGAGAAGCAGTGACCAGTGGAGTTCAACCAGGTCTGTTGTGAGATTATAACTCGTTGAAGACAATGACGGATGTGTCGCTCAAATTCGTGGAATAGTTGAAGTTAGACATTAACACCATTGGATGCTGTCTGGTTCAGTGGTTTAGAGGTTAAACGCTCGCGTGCGAGACCGACAGGTTTTGTATTTTAATCTCATGAGGCAGGGTCGTGGATGCGCATTGTTAAGGAGTCCCATAATAGGACGAAACGGCCATCTGGTGTTTTTAGATTTTCCATGGTGGTCTTACTTCAATTGAATAATTATCTCAACTATTGAGATTCATTAATACGCTTCTAATTGTTTTGATGCGAAATGACGATTAGCATGTTAGTATGAAGGTTGTGAAGACTGTTGAATGTTACTAGGACAACTTACAAAGCATGTACATTGGGAGAACCGAGAGAAGAGTACATGTTCGCATTTCTGAGCATGTTCCAAAGAAATTGAGACTGCGAGGGACAAGAGCTCTCAACAGTGCAATAGCTCGGCATTTACTTGACACTGGGCATACCATTGAAATCCCTCATGTTTTTAAAATTATTAGCAGACAAGGAAATACTGCTTCTCTCCGTTTTGCTGGAGCGATCGCGATAAAAATCTCAAACCGGATCTATGTATTCAAAAAGAGACAGTAATAAACCTATTACTACCGTGGTAATTCGATTTTCTGGTCATTAGTTTTATTTTGTTAATATTTACTTTGTGCTATATTTGTCTTTCATTACCGCATTCTTAAACCACCCCTTCACTCATACATTCCCACTCACTTGTTTCTCTTAACTCATATGAACTCTTCAAATTCTATTCAATTATTACGTAACCCATCGTATCACTTTTCTTTAATTCCATGAATCCTTCATTACCTCCAAAATTATCAATATCTGTGAACTCCACTCAACTATTACATCACCCATCTTTAATGTTTCCTTAATTCTAATACCAAATAACTTCTGACCTGTGCTTGCATATATATTTAGTTATCTTTTATAACCTTTGTCATTCCAATCCATTACATTCACTTCTGTCAATTGTTCCACACTATATCTTGCCTCAATGTAAAATTCTAATACACATTTATTGATATCATGAACCGCTTGATGTTAGAACACCATCGAAAACTTGGAAACACTGGACAGCCTTTTCGTTCTATTTTTAGATACCTCAGCAACGCATATTGACGATCCCGCTCGCGGTATTCAAACCTAGGGCTTTTAATCTCGTGCGCGAAAATTTAATCTACTACACCAATAAGTCACACATCCAGCGGTATAATGAATTCATATTATTCTTTATCTATATTCATTCTAACTTGATTTACATTCATTAAGGGAATTCATTACATAAAACTTACTTTTCATTTAAATCAATTAATGTTTCATCAATAATCGATTTATTGAATTGACATGTCATAGATGTTAATTTCATTAATTTAATGATAGATTTTAATTGATTTCTTATATCATTAAATGATAATAAAGAATATCTACAATGAATAATTAATTCATCTAATTTACATAATGGTAACCAATAACGTATAAATTGACATATATAATGAATATATAAATGTTTTGATAAATTCATTGGTTGATTAATAAGTTGATCTAATAATTGTAAACATTCATTATTGGAATGTGTAATTGATTGTGTCATTGGATTGTAATTGATCATTTGAATTGTATTACCATTATAATTATAATGATTATTATTGGATGATTGTTTCAATATTGGTAATGTTTGATATTTATATTTATCATCAATAGTATGTGAGGGTTGTTGTTGTTGTGGTGGTGGTGTTTGCTGCTGCTGTTGTTGTTGTTGCAAAAGATTATGTACAATAGAAGTTGGATATGGATATGATGTATTCAAACTAGACAATTCATCTGTTGATATATTGTTTAAGTTAATATTTTGATAACAATGATTATCATAATATTGATTATGATCATGATTTTTATTGATTATTTGAATCATATCAATAAATTTGTGTTTATTTTCTAACATTAAATAAGCTATCATTAATTCAATGATTAATTGACTAAATGATAATCTATTACTTAAATAACAATTAGTTGTTAGTAGTGTAGTTGTTGATAGTATAATATTTGTTGATTGATTTAAGTTTTCTATTTCATTATCTACACATTTGTAATATGAATTATTATTATTAGTAGTAGTATTAGTAGTATCAGTAGTAGTGGCAGTAGTATTTTCAATTAAAGATTTTGTATTGTTAATGATTATTTGATAAATTTCATAAAGATTATTATCAATACAATTGAATGGTTTTTGTATATTATATGAATGATTCATTAATAATGATTGATGAATATTGCATTTATCTAATCTCTTAGGATCTTCACTGATTGTTGAATGAATACAATCATTGGTAAATTCATTATTTAGCTACAAAAGAAAATGATAAATGAAGTACAAGTTTCATGCATCAGTATGATATCGGGGTGAATAAACACAAAAAGAAACATAATTATCAGTATACGGTTGTAGAGATTATAAAGTGGATCATGGATGAACACATCTGAGGATTCCCACAACAGCCGACCAGTGCTTCCAGGTTTTTCAATGGTGGTCTAACATCAATCGGTTCATGATCGCAATAAAAAACCTTAATAATCTCCACAACCGTATACTGATAACTACCGTGTGCTTTGTGAGGGAAGCCGTGACCAGTGGAGCTAATCCGTGTCGGGAAGAGACAGTTATGTGCTACGGTACAATGAAAGGTGATCGCACAATTTCGTCGACTGGTTGAGGTTAGACATTAACACCGCTAGTTGCCGGTTCAGTGGCCTAGTAGGTTAAGCGTTCGCGTGCGAAGCTGAAGGCCCTGGGTTCAAAACAAGCGAAACGGGATCGTGGACGCGCACTGCTGAAGAGTCTCACAATAGAATAGAACGGCCGTCCAGTACTTCCAGGTTTTTAATGGTGATTCAACATCAATCCATTCATGATCTTAATAAAAAAACATAACTCAAAACTGAAATGATATATGTATTTGTGTTCTCCATGTTCTTCACATTCAAGACTGTTTTCAGATAATTTATATTATTTATTGAATATCAACCTCGTGAATATGGCAACAAGTAGATTAAAATTTTGATAATCATTGCATATGAAATATATTAGCCTGACGGATAATGCACTAAAGGCTGAAGTAGGATATACTGAATTCTTATGTCAATAAAACACTTAAACTAGAATAAGGGTAAATACAGCTAAGAAATTCAGTAGTAAGAGTAACGCTACTCTCAGGTTTCGTTGATATCCAGTATACAAAACATAATTCAATATGAAATTCTACATTTTAATGTCTGTTTTGCGAATGGAGTTATGATTAATGACTGAAGTCATATTGATTTGATTTTTTAACTTGTGATCGAATTCTACTGACCAAGTTGTGATGTGACCACTATTCTAAGTGACTTGTCATCGGTGCGCTATATCGAGATGCTGGAGATAGTGAAAGCAGGAAACTCGGGATCCAGGTTTCGTGTTAGTTGGCATTTACTAGTAAGACATACCTGTAATTTTCATAAGACTAATGAACCCTGTAAACTTTGAAACTTCTGCCAACACTAGGGACTAGCTCAATATGACATCTATGATTGATCAGTGATATATCTCTAAGTGATAATGTCTCAAATTGTAAAACTAATTGGTCATTGTCCGAATTACTCAGGAAATATCAGTTTCGTCAAGATTGCAAGTATGCTTTGGTGACGAATATCTGCCAACACAGAACCTAGATTCAGGGTTTTCTGTCAACAACTTCTAACCATCTAACAGATGTATTATTTATCACCTATTTGGGAATGTAAAAGATAACTTATTTGCTAGGTTGTTGTAGCAGTCTTGAAAGTTGTAAGTACTAAATGTTGTCTTTTACAACTTGAAATGTGTTCGTTACTAATCCGACCAAAGCTTAAAACGGAAAAAAACTTGTGATTTCTAATGATCATTTATCCGAGATTAATTTATAATGGTCAAGTAAAAAGATAGATAATGACGAATTCAAGTTCAGCAATAGCCAATCAAGATGGCAATCAACAGGACAAGCTGTGTATGGAGAAATTCGAACACTTCATTTCAACCTTAATTTTATTCTGATTGTTGTTCGGAAGAACAATGAAAACTTCACGATCAAACCATCCCATTCAGAAAGCGAAACTCCATCTAGAGAAGAACTAAGCACTAAACAACCGAAACATCAATTGATACTCATTAATCAAACGTTGTAAGTATGCGGTCCATTCAAATGAACTTATGTGATGTTAGTCAATAGTTATACAGTTTATTGAAATAACAACTGAAATACAATTATTTCATTCTGGTTAGGTTATATCTACATTAGACCAACTTCTGAGGAGCTTACACAAATTGTAAATATCATATATATTTCACTGAATTTTCTCAAAATTTCAGTTTAAGATCCCATAACCTATAATAATATGGGTTAGTTTTTAGTTTTAAAGACTGACAGATTTCAAGGAATTTATTTACAATCCATAACTGAATAAAAGACCAGTCGGATGTAAGACAAATATCACACGTGAAATGCATAACAGTTATGTAATATCGTGATATTAAACATGTAAACCATTGGATGACGAATCAGTGATCTTAAATATCCCCATTTCAATTCCTTGTGGAGTTGTGGTTGTTCACCACTGTAGAATATCGTACTAGATGGAACAAAGTGGCCGTTTAATATTCTCTGGTTTTTAATACATGTCTAATAATAATGATCAGTACATAATGTAAACATTTTCATAAAAAATACCAAATATTTCGCATCATTTTATTGTTAAATTACTGATTCAAAAATAAAATCACATTTTTTGTAATAGTGAATAAAAAACACAAAATAAATCTCTTTTTTAATAGTTGAGATCATGAGTCAATTGAACCTAGACCATCATGGAAAACCTGAAAGCACTAGGCGGCCGTTTCGTCTTATTGTGGGACTCCTCGGCAGTGCACATCTATGATCCCGCCTCACGAGATTCGAATACAAGACCTATCAGTCTTGCGCGAAGACTCTTAACCTCTAAACCACTGAGCCAACCAGCATCCAATGGTGTTAATGTCTAACTTCATCTAATCCACGAATTTGAGCGACACATTCGTCATTGTCTTTCATGAGTTACTATCTTACAACAGAACCGATTGAACTCCATTGTTCTCAACTATTAAATTACTGTAATATACGCAAAACTCCTTCTGATATAAATACGTTTACTTACTAATAACGGTTGAAAGAAACCATCATTGAATTTGGTATTGTCAGTTGTAGTGTATTGTTTATTAGAGCATACTAATGAATTAAATTGAATTTTTAATTTACAATTAAAACAATCATCCAGGAATACAGATTTACTTGTAAAATTCTAAAAGAAAAAAACAATTAAATATAAGATAGACAACAGCAAAAAAAACGTTACTTAAAAGATAAATTATAGAATGTTGACAGGTTGTTAGTCTTTTTGACAATGTGAACATTTTACCATCTATGAATGATACTGTGATGTGTGCTATTTATGTTGAATTAAGTAGTATATAACACTAGTCAGGAATAAAATGTCTAGTAGCAGAAGATGGCGAGACTCTATTTTATGGACGACATTTGAAGGAATCTTAAGTGACCTTGGCAAATATTGGCCAATCAGAAAACAGTCAGTATAGAGTAAATATATGTTATACAAAACGAAGGAAATAGAGTAAATATACTTCTTATACGTGATTCAAAAACTTGTCAAGGTTAGAAAGAGGTTCAGAGGTTCTAAAATCATAATGCATGCAGTAGAGGAATTCATCCATACGGCTACAGGATAGTCGGCCTATGGAGCCATGATAAAGTCTCAAAAACTCTTTCAGCCTCGACCATATAGCTTCAGTATTTTTTATGTGCACTCCGGTTGTTGAGTGCACAAAATGATACCTGTGGATAATGTCATGATGCACATAACCAAGACAATGTAGGAGTATGTACTCTCTCCAAACATCCATATACATTGTAGTTCCTGGCTCCAGCCAGTGTTATTGGTGCTTTTATTATCCAGTTCGCAATAATTGTCATAATTTGCCTTAGTTAGGAATTATATATGGGGTTTTCATCACGAACTGACATCAGCTATAATGCCAGAAATTTATTTGGCCAAATGGATGAAAGGCTTTCGCGTTAAAATCCGAGATCTATTATATTTTACCTGATTGATTCGTCCACAAATTATAGTCCCGCCGTTTTATTTATTATAGCCTCTTAATTATCACATTTTGTACAAAATTCCCTGTGAACAGATCGTACGTTAGCATTAAGCACTGAAGTTGGCGCTGTAACCTTGAAATCTCTAAAACGTTTCTGACTGGCTCGTCCATAAATTAGAGTCTCGCCTCAGAAGATTAAGAAAATCAAGAAGGAAAGAATAAGAACAGAAAACAATTGATATGAAAATGCAATGAACAACGAAAACTGAGATAATTAAATAAACATTTTATAATTGAAGTATTGGAGTATGGTTTTTTTCTATTTTACCAAGTAACTTTGTAATCATCAATCGTCCTCAATCGTATTCTCTTTCATTACAGTATATTAAATCAATATTCAAATTGAAACATTGAACTGACAAAAGAAATAAAGGGCTATAATTCTTTGTAGTATATTGTAAATTGTATTGTCAGTAGTTTATGTTGGTTTGGTTACTATTGTATATATTGTAAGAGACATTGTAAGGAAAAGAGTATTACTTACTAGGTAAACTTGTTCCACAGTATTAAATATAAATTTTGACAGTATACTTAATAGAACTTGACGATTTCGTGGTGAGACTATAATTTACGGACGAAATTTGAGTGACGCTAAAGTGACGTTGAAGATGTCCACTTACTAACTTGGAGTAAATGTGAGTTTTAAAGCAGTGTTAAGAATTAGAATTATGATTTACAGTTGATGGTTAGGGTTAGAAATTAGATTTAGGGTTTTCATCATGAATCAACATAAGCTTAAATGCCAAAATACTATTTAGCCGAGTGGATGAATGAATTTCGCGCCAAAATCCAAGACTTTTTATCCTAAATTTGATTGATTTATCCATAAATTGTACTGTCGCCGATTGTTTCGCATCACATTATTTTTTCATGAATATGACAGTAATACCATTTAAAGCATAAAACTATTGCTCGACAGTGAGTACACTTAAAAGGATTACTTAGATTTACGATCTTACATAACAAGATGCAAGTCTCACGTAGATACTGTAATGAATTATTCACCACGTCAGGATGATATATGTTAATCCAACCACCTAATAAGCGTGCACGATATCTAAGGATTATTATCTACTAGATCCTAGTAAACATATAAAGCAGGTCACATACATTTGAGTTTTTGCTCACATTTAGTTTGGTTAAACTCTTTTATTAACTTATTTGACAAACAGTCATTCGTACAACAACCATTAATGTATATCATTATAATTGTTGCACTTGTATGAACATGTATGCTTGAGCATTGCTTATATATATATATATATATATATATGATTAGTTTATGTAAATAATTAGTTGTAAAGTACATATGTAATCAAGTAATAAGTTGCAGACTAGATCAGAAATATACACGTTCATACGCATAACAATGAATCTTCAAATTCGGTGAGGTAGGTACCAACCTAAGAAGATCAAAGATTGTGACACATTATAATGAA
Source organism: Schistosoma mattheei (assembly GCA_944470405.2). Taxonomy (NCBI): domain Eukaryota; kingdom Metazoa; phylum Platyhelminthes; class Trematoda; order Strigeidida; family Schistosomatidae; genus Schistosoma; species Schistosoma mattheei. The sequence goes on along the minus strand of OX103947.1, from coordinate 9,071,541 downwards.
ATGAATGAAGTTGCAAAACAGGTATACAAACGGGTCCCAGTCCAGTGGTCTAGAGGTCAAGTGTTTGTATATTTGACCCTGAGTTCAGTCCTTATTAATAATGTTGTGGATGCAGACTGCGCATGATTCTCATGCTGGAATGGAACCGCTGTTCGTTACTTCCAGTTTTTCTATGATTGTCCAACATATTTCAGGTTGTAAACTCAATAACATTCAGTCATCTTCTTAATACTCATATTGATGAAAATATTTAAAAATTTAAGAAGTTTTAATATGGATGAAATAGATGTTAACATTTCGATCATCAATATTATATTCAGTTAAAAATTAATGAATCTCTTTCTTTATACCTGAGATTATTATATCGACAGTCGCTAATACCAAGTGAATTAAAAACTTCACTCCATTGTACAATTAAGTGACTATCAGAAATCAGTAGCTAAATAGATAACGTGATAGCGTTTAAAGCGAACGTTAACTGGGTTCGAGTTCTGGAATGAACATCAACTCTGTAGATGCAGGTACATCCAGTTGACGAGTCTCAAATAGAACGAAATGCATTTCATAGACTTCACTGTTAACCATCATCCATCTTTGCTTATGAGGTTCATGATTTAAGACAATATTGAGTCAATCCGTATAAGATGTACATATGATAACAAGTGACTGATCAATAGCAATCCTTAACAACAATAAGAAGATACAATCAAACAATGCTAAGTGAATATGAATGTATTTTCTTAAAATGTTGTTAGTATTCGGCAATATAAAACATCAGTTGGCTATAGGTTTCAGGTTAAAATTTTTAAAAAAAACACACACTCAAATGTTATAAACAATAATTTACTTCAATTGTAAATGAATTCAATGTAAGATATTCTAATCCAGATAATATTTGTAAAAGCATTTTAATGGCTTGATATAAATTGAATGAAACGGTATGATTATTATTGTCTAATGTAATTGATTGAGTTCCTTGTAAAAGCTGAAAAGAAATAAAATAAAATATTTACAGATTATATTTATTGTTTTTAGTAAATGGGATACTCCCCATCTCCACCCACTTGAGACATTAAATAATGAAGATTAATCATTGATCGAAGAGTTCATGTGATTATATTTGTTGAACTATCTTTTCCCAATGATAATTTTCCTATTTAAGCCCTTAAAAATTAAACTATTATTACTTTCAGAAGGGGTTTTGTGGAGATTGTAGTAATTTTAGTAGTTGAGATGATGAGTCAATTGGAGCTAGACCATCATGGAAACCAACTAGTTGTGAGGTAGTAACTCACTGATGACAATGGTGGATGTGTTTTGCTCAATTTCGTGGATTAGTTGAAGTTAGACATTAACACAATTGGATGCTGGCCAGCTCATTGGTCTAGTGGTTAAGCGTTTGCGCGCGCGAGACTGATAGGTTCTGGGTTCGGATCTCGTGAGGCGGGATCGTGGATGCGCATTGCTAAGTAGTCCCATAATAGAACGAAACGGCCATCCAGTTCTTCCATGTTTTCTATGGTGGTCGAGTTTCAACTGACTCATGATCTCAACTGTTGATATTATTAGTTTCCTTTTTTGAAAAGAAATTTTTTTTCCTGTGAATACCTTTGCTTATCCTACCTCACTGTTACCATGTCTAACAGAAGTTTATTATCATAGTTATTTTAATTATAATCTTGAATAATTAGTATGTGTTTGGGATTATCTAGCTTTGAATATGAATTCGCCCAAAACAGCATTCTTCGCTGAACCAACCTTTCTTATTTATATTATTGTTCATTATTCTATATCATAATTGTTATTTACAAGTGTTACATTGATTGTGGAAAGAGAAAACTTATTTATCATTCAAGAATCTTATTTTCTTTAATCATATTTATATATAGTTGCTATCTGGATTCATTAGTTCAATGGACCACTCTTTAGTACTTTGAACGAAAGGTACTGGGTTCAAATCTCAATACGAACATCAATATTAGGTTAAAGGTGAATCTAGGTGATGTATTTCATACAGAACAAAACATGTGTTATGCATTCTGTCACTAGCTACAACGTAACCTTAATAAAGCTTACAATTATAGACTACAGTTAATGACTGGAGTATTTCACTTACTAACTATTTTGAATGACTTCATAATTAGAGGCTCTACAGATATAAATCCATAATTATTGTATAACAGTACAGAAAATAAGACAGTTTATCTGAATAAGTAAGCCAACCAATATTTTAATCGTTAAAATCGTGAACGTTTACATAAGTTATAGCTTAGATAAATCCAAAATGCGTTACTTGTACATTTGAATATGTATTATCCTATTTCATATAGGATATTATGAATATGACATTAAAATAGAAGAAGCTTTTCCAGTTTTATATTAAATTCAGGACAATCGACGTGAATTAGCAAGATTATATCTGTTTTACGTAGTTGAAACCATTAGGATAAACTCCAGAAAAAGTAACTTGCATATCCAAAGAGGTAAATTTAACTTCCCAGTGTACCCCAAAGTGACTGAGTTACACGATACATAAGACATTTAGAATAAACGTTTACACCCTAAACATCTTTATGTTTATCTCTGTTATGCTTCATTCTTGATCATCTGCATATACAGCTTTCCCTATTTATTGTCAGTATTTACTTATGAAAATTGTTGAATTTCATTGATGTACTAGATTGAAGGTCAGTCCAGTGTTTTCAGGTTCTCATTGATTACCTAACTATGATTGGGTCGTGATTTCAATAAAATTCACCAATATCCATAGCCCCATACTGACATTTATCATGTATTCGTTAATGACCAGCTTAAGGAGAAATTTCATGAATTCTAGTGGGGAATAGAAACCAATCGAGCCAAACCGTGTCAGGTTGATGATGAAAGTTGGTCGCCATTTTCTTAGACTAATTGAGGTTAGAGATTAACATCGTCGAATGTCGGCTCGGTGGTCTAGAGATTAAATGTTATGTTCAAGACCGAAGATACTCGTTTCGATTGTCGCTTAAGGGGTCATGGATGTGTACTGCTGATGAACCTCACACTGGAACGAAACACCTGCCCAGTCCCGTTAGGTCTTCATTAGTTATCGAGCTAGGATTGTTTATTGTTTCAATGAATTTCCTTTTCACATGAACTTTTTGTTATTATCATACCACTGAAAAAATATTTGTTAGGTTTTGCCTTTTGACAGCTTATCAATGTCAAATACTAAATTTTGTAATCTAAGCTCTTACAATAATTTTGTTTATTACTCGTCTACTATCTCTTCTGTAACATAGTGTCCTAGACTTGACCTATTAAACGTCTTTTTTGCACCATTAACCTTGAGGTTATGTAAGATGAGTTCCCATTGTTCTCCTCTCTGTATGGCGTTCATGTGAGCATTTTCCGTTACATTAGCAGTTTACTTTTCAGATCTAAGTACCGGCGATATGATTCCATAAGGCGAGTTGCCTTGTATTACTCTGAAATTCGGCACTTTTTATGCCTTCGTTTCGTTGTGGTAAGGAGGCATCCCTATGACTGCTATTTATGTGTACTAAATATCTTACTGGCATCACGTCACAGTACAGTCAGCAATATGGATTCATTCTCATTCATTAGATTTAACACTTTTTGTTATATTGCTGACCTAACTGGCTTGGTGGAACAGCAACAGCTAATCTATTTCAAACAGGCTATCTTAAACATAATTGTTCAGTATAATACGTAGTATGCGTTTTCCAGTAATTGTTAATAAAATTCATCTTTATATTTTCTTAATTTCATTTATATGTGATATTCATTGTTTAATCATCAAACACCAATCACATCTCTATATTAATAACTGTATCTGGTTGAAATGTTATAGATTTGTAATTTAATAGTTAAATTCATGGGTTAATTGAAGCTAGACCACCATGGAAAACATGGAAGCAATGGATGGATGTTTCATCCTATTATGGGACTCCTCAGCAGTGCTCATCCACGATCCCGCCTCGCAAGATCCGAACCCAGGACTTATCGGTCTCGCGCGCGCAAACGCTTGATCACTAGACCAATGAGCTGGCCAGCATCCAATTGTGTTAATGTCTAACTTCAACCAATCTACAAAATTGAGCAACACATCCACCATTGTCTTCCATGAGTTGCCATCTCGCAACAGACCTGGTTGAACTCCACTGGTTACGGCTTCTCACTAGAACTCCGGGAAATATCTCTTGTAAACAGAGTGGGATTTTATGGACATTGTATTTATTTCTATCTTCTTCCTTGCATCTGTTGGAAACGTTAGATCTCCGGAACTCACCTAATTTTATAATTTTATTTAGAAAATTTCTTTGTTTTCGCAAAAAAAGCGCTCTTTTCACTTTCATGTCGTATTTTCCACTTGGGAGAATCTAAAACGCTATTAGTCCGTTGTGTTTTTTAGTATACCATTTTGTAACGCTTCCTAAGAACAGTTTTGTGCTGTATATATGCGTTTTGATTTGTGTCGGTTGTTGTCGCTGGTGCTTATGGCTTTCTGTGGGAATATACTTCCCCGTTCAAACTTCGACTTCTGTTTCTAGTTAGCGGGGCTGGGACGCAATAGAATAGCTAGTTTATTGATCTTTAATCACAAGTCATTGTTTCGTTCGCAGACTAAGTGAACTCGTAACTGCTTCAAATCTAGCAGCATCATATAAATCTTAGTGTTTACCTCTCCTAAGTATTGATTTCCTCATAGTGATTACATCATTAATCATAACTTTAATGTAGATCATTCATCAAACACAAAATGCATATTACAACTAATAATAATCAGAATGGGTATTGTGGAGATTTTAGAAATTTCACTGGTTGAAATCACGATTCAATTGAAGCTAGAACACCATGGAAAACCTGGAAGCACTGGACAGCAGTTTCGTCCTAGCATGGGACTCCTCAGCAGTGCGCATCTCAGACCCCGCCCCCCGCGAGATTCGAACCCAGGACCTATCAGTCTCGCGCCAGACGCTTAACCAACTAGACCACTGACCCGACATCGAACAATAATACTAATAATAATAATAACTTACATTTTTCAAATACATATCCAATGATCCATTGATACAGTACTCTGTAATTATTGAATATGAAGAATATTTCATTGATCTATCTATTATACTTAAACCATAAAATTTGACAATATTCACATGATTTAACTGTGTATAATTGATAATAAATTTCATTAAATTTTCATTGGATAATAAGAATTTTTTAATTTTAGATCGTAATCTAATGGATGATAATGATGATGATGATGCTGATGATGATGATGCCCATGATGATAATTTACTTCTTGGATTATTCCATATACAATTCAATGATACTTTATATAATGAATTCTTATAATGATGAAATTGTTGATTACATAATAGATTCAAATGTGATAAATCTTGTATAAAGATATAAATAGAATTAGTATTATTTGGATTAGAATTGGTGAATGATGTAATCAGTTTGTTGTGATGTAATTCAGTTAAATTATTCATCATTAATAAATTATCATTATTATTATTATCATTATGAAATGTTTGAATAGTTTGATCCCATTGATTTTCTATAATATTTGAGATCAAATTATTATTGATTTTATTATTAATTTTATTAGAATTATCAATTTGATAAAAATTCTTCAATGGATATATTACATCAGAATGACGAGAATTGAATAGACTTGATATTATCATTGAAGGTGTTGATAAATGATAATTGAATAATTTAGCCAAATAAGTTGAACCACATCTATCTTACAAAAAGAAAATAAGAAAATAAGTTGATTATGATCGAAGTAAACAAATATACACTTTGATTATCTAGATAGAACGATGATTGGTGCAGAATAATATGAATTGATTTCATTTCGTTAGGTTCTCATCAGCTGCTTACAACCTAAATGATTTCATAATCAACATTATTACAGATATTGACATACTTATAAATACGATAGTGATTAGAGATGAGTATATATATCATGACGTAGGGAAGATTCCGATAGAATTCAGTAAGATCATAAAAATCTTGTTTTAAATAAATAAAGTTTGTGAGGGAAAGTTCCAGAACATTGAAACAGTGATTAGAACTCATAGAATTAAGAACACATTAGATGATTATGCAATGAAGCAATTGAAAATAGATTAATTGTAATAAAGAAAGATATCAATGGAAATCATTAAGTTATGAATGATGTAGTTTTAAACTTCAGGAAGAGTTGGAATAATGAATGACGTAATAAAGAAAATACAAATAAAAAGGGGTTTAATGTTACCAAGACAAAGAAAGATTTATTACTATCTCTTTTTGTATACATTGATCTGGCTTTAGACGCTTGATTGCTATCACTTTGGCAAATTTCAAAAGCTTGGAGTTCGATTGTTTATTAATCACCTTGAAGGACTTCAGTGTATCGACTTCGTGTCCTTTGTTAAGATGTCTTGCGATGGCACTTCTGAATGCTTTAAATCCATTTGATTTAAACTTTTCGTAATATGTTCTTTGAATCGGACATAGGTCTCCATTTTGTTCTATCAATGTAACTGTTTAGGCAGATACATGTAAATATGTATACACGATTGGTGATAAACATGTAAGGGGTACCTATCGACCTTTGATTGTGTTAAAAAACATGTTGTTTTGGACAGGACAATTAGTTTCGCTGCAGCAAAAGTTCTTGTCAATGCAGTTTTTACTCTCATATTGATTGACCCTGTGACATTATCATCTTGAATTTGACTTGAATAAAAATAGGTTTTTTAATTGCTGTATTTTCTTTGGTTTTTTTAATCTTCATGTTTCCCATATTTCTCAATAATTTTCAGTGGGTATCCGTTATTCCTTAAAAAACACTTTTTAACATTTATAACTTCCTTTTCTAGTGTATCGGCAGTACATGTTCTTTTTGTTCTGTGAAAATCTTGAGATCTTTGCTACATCATCATATATATACTCATCTCTAATCACCATCGTATTTATAAGTATGTCAATATCTGTATTAATGTTGATTTTCAAATCATTTAGGTTGTAAGCAGCTGATGACAACCCAACGAAATGAAATCAATTCATATTATTCTGCACTAATCTTCGTTCTTGTTCCCTTTAAGATAATAAAGGTAACTATGTGTATGAAAGATCTAGAAAGGTTATATAGGGAAAAATTAATGGGTTCAATAGAATCCAAGTCGTTCAGTTATTTACAAATGCCATTAGGAAAGAAGTAGTTGATCGTTTAAATATGAATTGGGTTGTTATAATAATAATAATAATAATAATAATAATAATAATAATAATATGAGTCTAAACCGATTATTTCAATGTTACCTTCTTCCATTGTTGCACTGATTTATGGGAGTCTGGATCTTGAGAGTAATATTAATTTCACTCAAACTAACTTGCTGGACGACTAGATATAGACCTTTTTTGTCGATTGATTACAATCACATATCATTAAGAGGTTTCTAATCCTGTGAACTGAATAACAGCTCCGCGATTTAACTACCTTAGACTTTTAATCATTATATTTGAATTCACTTGAACTCTAGGTAATTGTGTAGACTAAATGAAATAGCCATCTAATTCTTCCTGGTTGTGAAGTGATGTCTGACCTAGGTACATCAGTGATATAAATAATATTTAACGATTTCCAAAACATTGGTGTTTATAACTACTATGTTAGTGACAAGTTGCAAGAGGTAATTTGGGAAATATATTGGGAAGATGTGACCAGAAAAGTTTAACATTGTCTGGTGTGAGACATTTCTCTACTGAAGACGATGGAAGATAGTTGAACAATGTCGCGGATTGGCTGAAGTTGGAAATGTATATCGACGGTTCCTGGCTCTGTGATATAGAGGTTAAGCACCAGTATTCAACACTGAAGGTTTTGGACTTGATTCTCTGAAGTGGTGTGTTGGATTCAGACTCCTGAGAATAATAATTTTTGGATAATTCTTTCTGGCTAGCCTTTTTTATTGAGTTAGTTTTCTACGGGATAGATTCGCTAACGCCATGCCCAACCCTCCTCGTTTATCCGGGTTTTGAACCGGTAGTAGCCCCAGAGAGGCTCCAGGTTGAGTTGGACTCCTGATAAGTCCCTTATTAAAACTAAGCAGGTGTTCGGTGTTTCCATGTTTCTAATAATTATTTAATTTATATCGGTTCCTAATATTAAGAAAATTATACGTACTTCTAAGTTGTATTTAAAGATCTGTTCCAATTTGCGGATAACTTTAACCAAAACCTGGTTTGTGGTGATAAAAAAGTAGAGATCTGAAAGCCTTAGACGAATATGTCTTCAGGATGTGCCATATTTTCTAGCTGTGAATGTTCGCAACTCCACACGAGCATCAAAAATGAGGTATACAGATACCGTAGTGAGAATTATACCGTTTGCTTCTTAGTTGAAATTCTATGGTTGACATCCTCCCACCATAAATGGTTCGTTGATATTATGCAGCGTCGACAGCTTAATCTCTCACCTCTGACATGACGTCCTCCCGGTTCTTTACTCTACATGATAGTAAATTCGTACTACTACTGTGTTCCAAACAGTTATGTTATGCTCCCTATTACTTCATGGATTACATGCTGTTAGGATGAGGCAAATAATTAAAAACATGAAATTATGCAAGCCATTTTCGGCTAAATTAGTATGTACATTTGCTTGATGTGCATTTATTAAACAGTTATTTTGCAGTATTTACCAAAAGGATCCGTTGCTACATGGTTTTAGTAATTGTTAGTTTATTCCTTTAACCTTAACATTTCTACTGATCAATATTTCCTCACTGACGATTACTGTCATTGGATTAATTGCTTTCACTTTACGCTTTTCCGTTCTAAATGTTCAAGAGTCATGTTAGTCACCACATATACATAGTTATTCTACTTTGAATTTATCATCTTGAATATTTGGATTTCCCCTAATTTTCCAACTTCTATCTGTCTTCTTATGTTTTGAGGAATATCGTTGAAGTGTTTCTGTCGTTCGTGTAATCATTCGAGTGGATCCGATTCTATATTAGAAAAGTCTAATCGTTCTAAATACAAATTGTCGTAGGCAGCTGACTTCAATGAAAGATAATTCGAGATATTTAATTGACTTTCTTGGTATTCCAATTAGTGATTGAAAATGATTGTGAATATTAAGTGAGATATTGATCATTAGAATAAATAGTAACTGTGTTATCCGACTTATTCGTAATGTTCATTGTTGATACGGCTTCCGTGAATTACAACGGAGCCTACAAAGGCCCTAGAAGAACCGAACAGTTTCTATACAATCAGAACATTATGAGGTTTTTCTAGAATATCAACGTGACGATTGGACAGTAGCATAAATTGCCTCCTTGTGGATTGACTGAATTATAATGATGTTATAACAAACTTTAATATCTATAAATACCCATGATTTTCTCTACATTTTGATTCTCCAGCTTTCTTCAGTCTTCTGACTTTGAGGGTTGCAAGGTTCTATACGTTCAAATGTCGTAGTTGTCTACCGTATTCCGTGTTAACCAAGTAAGGAACATAACATTCATGGTCAAAATCATAACACTAGCTAATCGATACAATGTTGATAGTTGTTACCCTGAAATTGTTAAGTTCGCTACTTAATTAACGCAGAATATGGTTTACAACTACGACACTCGGACGTTGAACTTCACCGTCGCAAATCAGAAAATAGAAGAAAAGCTGGAGAAGTGTTTATTTAGTAAGAATCAAAGTGTACAGAAAATCGTGGGTATTTATAGATATTAGCATTTGTTAAATTAACATTATATTTTGGCCCATCCGCTAAGAGACTTTTTATGCCACTGACTAATAGTAGCATGCCTTGTTGATATTCTACAAAGTTCCATTACGTTCTGATTGGCTGGAACTCTTCAGCATTTTAGGGCCTCTGGAAGCTCTGTTGTAGTTCTTGGAAGCCGACTCAACAGAAATAAATAACAAGAAAAGATATACTACAACTTGTTGACTTACTTTCGCCTAATCGACTAATAATTTTAATTTGATGATATGGAATTATATTTACTGGTATATTGTCAATAAGTAGGACAGATTTCATATTATTTTTATTCTTTTCAGTTTTAAGTAATTTGGACAGAAAATCTGAAATATAAGTAGTATAAAGTGTATGTTATAGAGAGAGGGAAAACTTGATTATTATTATTATTACTATGGACAATATGAGCAGAAAATAGATTAAGACCGGTTAAGAAATAAGGAAGAATATTACTTATACATAACATAACTGAGCAAATGTAATGTATTGTACTGTACAACAGTCGTATTATTCATGATGAATTATGTAAGTATGTCATAATATTGTTTCTAAGGTATGTAATCCTTACTAATCAAATTGACGAGTTATGTGCTTATGGTTTTCTTGAACTTGTTAGATAGAAAAGAAAAAAAAAGCTTGTATTTGCATTGACATTTATATTGAGAATAGTATCAAGTAATTATTTCATTTTGATTAAGATCATGAACCGATTGATGTTAGACCACCAGTGAAAACCCGAAACCACTGGACAACTGTTTCATCTTATTGTGGGACTCCTCAACAGTGCGAATCTACGATACCGCTCACGAGATTCAAACCCAGGGCCTTCGGTCTCGCGCGCGAACGCTCAACCTACTGGACCACTAAGCCGGCATCCAATGGTGACAGTGTCCAACCTCAACCAATCCACGAAATTGCGCGACCATCTTCCATTGTACTGAGGTAAATACCTGTCTCTACCCAACACGGATTATCTCCAGTGGTCACGGCTTCTCACTAGAACTCCGACAATTCACTCATCAATCGGTTCATGATCTCAATCAAAAACTTAACAATCTCCATAACCTCTGTACTAGTAATTATTTCATTACAAACTATTGAATTACAATAGGCCATACACAAAAACAACTGCATGTTCTAAACTCTTATGTTAGTTAGTGTAGAAATTGTAATCAATTAATAAATGCAATCCATGTTTATTTGTTCAATCAAGGAGTACATAAGTTTTTAGGAACTAGTTACCTCATGTTTTGATTGTTGACTGCATAAAATCACATAGTTAGTTAACAAAAAAAGATTGTACCGTTAATTAATTCTAGTTAGACCATTTGAAGCCAGTTCAATAATCTAAACATTTAACGCTTAATGCAAGACTTGAAAATTTTAGGCCCAGTCTCCAGCAGAGACATTGTAGCACATTATTTATATGTCATATACTACGATGATACAGTAAGTCATTAAATTATAATCTTGTCGGTAGCAATTTGAATTATCCCGTATAGAAATGAGTTTGATTGATTCTTTGTTAGATGGGAATTCCAAACAAAGTTGTTGTAGTCCTTTTCCTTTTCAGTATATTTATTATAAAGAATATTGGGACTACAATTTTCAGTCGCTTTTATTTTAAAGTACACAGAACTGATTATTATGGATATCAGGGATATCGAACTCAAAAGAATTAGAATAATTCTATTGACTCCTAAATAATCTACAGTCTATAACCAAAGTTAATAAAGTAACTTATTGAATTTACGGCAACAAAAAAGCCCAATCTCTAAGAGAAAAAAAATAAGGGAATATCCCTTTTCTTTTTTCATCATTGATACATTCAATTACTGTAGTTAATTTAGTATGTTCATATAATTGTACGGAGCGGAAACTTGGAGAACTAATACAATCATCATCAAAAATGTACAAGTATTTATAAATAGTTGTCTACGTAAGATACTCAACATCCACTGGCCGGATACCATCAGCATCAGACTTCTGTGGGGGAGAACAAACCAGCTTCCAGCTGAATAAGAAATTAGGAAAAAAACAATGGAAATGGATAGGACAAACATTACGCAAATCATCAAACTGCATCACGAGGCAAGCCCTAACTTGGAATCCTGAAGGGAAGCAGAAAAGTGGAAGGCCAGAGAACACATTACGTTGGGAAATAGAATCAGATATGAAAAGGATGAATAACAACTGGAAGGAGCTGGAAAGGATTGTCCAGAACAGGGTTGGATGGAGAATGCTAATGGGTGGCCTATGCTCCTTCACGCGGAGTAACAGGCGTAAGTAAGTAAGTAAGTAATATAATTGATCATTTACAATTGTTCCTTTTATTCACTTCATTGTTGATCAGATTAGTTAAATATTAGGTGATATGATAGCATCAACTTCATTAGGGAATTATATTTCATAGATTAATTCTTTTAAATATATATCTGTATCTGTATATGTTTTTTTATGGATTATTTATTCTGTGAATGATGATTACATTTGATTATGTAATAGATTATCCATAACATAATTGGAAAAAAAGAATCAAGTGTTCTAAGCATAATTCAAATACTGGTTTATGTTAGTTTGACTAGTTTAATCTATTGTATTAATGAATTCATTCATTCAAAGCATTTCGTTTATAAATCAAGTTGATCCTATTTGTTCATGATTCATGAATGTGTCAGATTGTATCATATAGAAAAACATGCTGATTTTAATCCTTGTTAGAAAGGGGTAATTATACAATTCAATAAATTAGTTATATATGCTGATTAAAGTAGTTGAAATGTTTGATATTTATCGTTTATGTAGGTAGTTGTGAAGATTGTTGAATGTCAGTGAAATCATTAGGGCAATCCAAATAAGATCATCATTGATAACCTAGAAGAGGTGGACAGTTGTTGCTTCATATCAGTCTAGAACTCTTCAACATAGAGCATCCATGAATCTGCACATGGGATGCGAATCCAACACCTTTGATCTAATGCTCGAACATTCAAACTCTAAACCCCTAAAAGGATATCCAATATTGTAAATGTTTAACCTTAATTAATCCAAATTATTGCGCGATTATCTTCCATTATCTTTGATGATAACTGCCTAGCAGGTTTTCAATGGTGGTCTATCATTTCAATGAAATTATTTTTTCGTATTCAGTATAATTCAGTTCAGTTTATTATTCTGTTATACAACAAATCTACCAACAAGTAAGTATTATCATTAAATGATAGAATCATTTCAAAAATACGCATTTATTCCTAGACATTTTGTTAACTCATAAAGTAACCATGGTGTGATTTGTGTAATTTATCTAAATATTGTTAATACGGTTATCTGAAATATCGTAGAATTGCCAAAACACTTCGAAACTGTAGACAGTGTTTTTTTGTAAAAGGACATTTAACGAGACTATAATTCATGGACGAGCCAAACAGAAGCGTTTGAGCAATCACAAGATCACAGCGCCTATTCCAGTGCCTAATATTCATGTATGATTGATTTACAGCTGATTTTAAAGAAGGTATTATAATTGAATGACTACTAAAAATGGGATTACTAAGAAGTTCCTCTGTTTGTGATTGTAGTAGTCAAATGTCTCATGGATCTTGTGCAGACTATCGTGATGTTGTATTTCAATGTAATATATGTTGAAAGAAAAATTCTGCTAGAACGGGAACCATTTTCGCCCGATCACAATTGAAACTCAGACTGATGATAATATTTCTTGCAAACTGGATAATAAAAGCATCAGTAACACGACTGAAACCTTTGAAAATGCTACAGAAACTTCGGAAGTTCAATGGTATGAGTATTGTCGAGATAAATGTGCAATAAAAACAGCGAGCTTACATGAGTCGTTTGGAGAAGTTCAGAGAATTGTAGAAATATCTAAATGGTCGTTAGAAAACTCAAATTCAATAGAGGACGAAGTGTTATAGAACACTGATTAAGTAACATTCCTGTAAATATACTTAACAGGTTCTTGCTATCTCAAAAAGGACCCTTCCAGCACATTAGAAACTGATAAGCTAAAACTATAATACCATATATACAAGAGTATGTGCAGCCGGGATCCACAATATACACGGATGGCTAGGGAGCATACCGATGCTTAAACAGACTTGAATACGTGCATCATGTGGTCATTCACAAGCGGCATTTTGTAGACCCCACAAATAATATAGAACCATTGTGGTCGAGTCTAAAAAATTTTTGCGAATTTACCATGGCTCAAGAGGTCAACCATTATGAAGTTACATGAATGAGTTATTGTATTGTATGCATTACGATTTCAGAATTGCAGAGTCTCTTTCTAATCTTGAAAAGTTTTTAAACTATGTCAAAGAAGTTTATTCACTCCAACTTTTTCATTTGTTTAATATCTTTTTACTCTATACTGAATTTCTCAAAGTCACTTAAGATTCGTTCAAAATATCATCCATAAATTATACTCTCATCATTTTGTTACTTCCTATTCCTATATTCTCCCATTTTTTTTGTCAAAATCATTTTCTGGTTAAATTCAATTCATTCATCGTTTATTGTTACATCATTCAATTGTATAATTTACCAGAATTTACCCAATTACTTTAATTGAATCATTGTATATGATCAATTATGACAACAATTTCTTATATTCCCTAATCATTTCCCCCCCCTAATATATGTTCCCCACATTGATTTCTGTTTGAAATATTTAACACTGACCAAGTACATTATTTAAATGCATATAGATAATAATGTTCTATTCATTATAATATAAACCTACCAAACAGTCTACTTACAAAATATTAAGTAATATCAATTAGGATATATTTCAATTGATTTAAAAAATTGAATGACATTTACTAATTAAAACAAATTTGTGAAGAGAAAGTTGATTGAATGAACAATCTCTCTCTCTATATATATATACATATGTATAGACTTACATTGATTTACATTGGACCATAATTGACTGATTTTCTTTTGAATAAGTTTACGACGCCTTTCATTACTAAATTGTAAAAACAAAATACTCGTAGTGAAATGTACTACTATTAGTAGTAATAGTGTATTGTTCATAATGAGAATGTTAAATCTTAAAAAAAAACCAGTACACTTAAGAAGATATCTCACAAGAGTCTCTACTAGATACTTTTTTTTCCAAGTCAGCATTTAGTTCTATACAGATGTGTATATTAGAATCTTTGGTGAGACTATAATTTATAGACGACGTTTGAACGATGCTAAACTGACTTTGAGAGTGTTCAACTAATAACTAGGATCAAATGAGGGTTATAAATTAGTGTGAGAAATTAGAATTATGATTGAGAGTTGATGATTAGGTTTAAGAATTAGATTAAGGGTTTTCATCATGAATTGAAATAATCTATAATGCCAAAACTCTATTTAGCCAAATGGATGGCTGAATTTCACTCCAAAATCTGAAACCTGTTATCTTATACCTCATTGATTCGTCCATAAATTATAGTCTCGCCGAATATTTTCCAGTCATTTGTAATTAGGAAATATCATACCTATTACAATTGATAACACAGTGCTTGTAAGATTTTGATGTTTTAAAACAAGAATTCTTATAGCGGTTGGATGAAAAAAAGATTATGATATGCTTATGTCTTTCATTCATGTTTTTTTACGGGTATCTAATCAAATTAATCAGTGACTGAAATGGTATGTAAACAAATGAGTTATTAAGTTTTGGTTCTTATTTGCATTGTGAAAAATGTTTGGTGAGTGAGGGTACAGTATTTCACTAATACCAGTCTTTCACTATATAAACAGGGTTTTTGTAATTAGTGAAACTCTGTGTGACAGGTTTTTCGTCTGCTATTAAAAATTAATTGTATCTTAATGAATACCAACTCTGAGATGCACGTATAACAGTTGATAAGATACAAAAAGGCCAAAATTCGTGTCCGATATTCCATTGCTAGCCACAATCTATTTCTGCTCTTATTGTTGTTGACCATAATCTCAGTATCAAAGTTATTAGAAAGTGATATGTCGTGCGTAGCCTAAAAAATACATATCATGTTCAGGTTACGTAACTAATGAGATGTAAGTCATAGTTTGTGAACTATAAAGCCAGATAAGATAATAGCATTTAACCTGATAATAACTCGTGAGTTATGAAAATCATTTTTCGGTTTTGTCCAATAGAGCTTTCTATTTGATCTTGTTCATCTTCCACATAACTTGTAAGTGAATCATTAGGAAAGTGATAGTGACGGATCGAAATTCAGATGACAACAATTTTTTGACTGAATGTAAAAAGTTGTGCAAATGAGAAGGTCATATTGATTATCAAAATGTGATTCAGGGAATACTCAATAATGTTTTCTACTATTCAGTTGCCAGGGTGAGGCTTGATTGACTAGAATTATGAATGGTTATCCACAGATTACTTCTATGATGGACCAATAAGTTTTTAGGAATTCCCATACAAGTTTGCCGGTTAATGTTATTTCGCTAACCTTAAGTAATTCTTTCAGTGAAATCGTAATCTAGACAGATCAGTATAACCTAGTACTGTGTATTAGCTGAAATGAACGTTTTAAAAGTTGTTAATTCATCTAAGATCTTCATATATAATCATTGCATTCATTTCCTTAATGAATTGTGTTTTTGAAAATAACAAACACAAACTTCCGTTCTTTGTGAGTTGTGAAGAGTATTAGAATCCATTTTTTGGAAATTCTTCAGCCAGATCTTTATACATTCTAGCGCTGATATTCACGCTGAAAATTGGACTCACAAAGCTATTCAACATAGATAGTCCTCGATTTATTCAACCGACATTGATCAAAGCATTCGATCAAGGTAAATATACACCCAGTGGTTGATCGAATGGTGTCCCGAACATCAACAATGGAATAATGCGAACCCTTACAAGCGAATAGTTGTGTGGTTCATCTACAAATTATATTTATAGAATAAAACCGTTCATTCTCTGATATTATATTCAGTGAGTATAGATGTCTACACTAATTGGTAATCAATGTTTATTTGATTTCACGTTTTCAAGTCATTAGTAGCAGTCAAAATTCATCGGTCGAAGTGATGATCAGTTACTAGGTTAAGTGACTTAGCATAACAATACGCCATGTTAGGCTGTTGGAGGGAACCTATACGAGATTCTTGACGTAAGTTTTACACCAGTTGGTACTCTTCAGTATTGTGCTTCAACAGTCTTAGTTTAACTACTAGCTCCAAGATGCTTAAAATATATTTCAACAGTCATAATACGTCAAACAACGAAAGCGCTTCGCTCATTTTTCTTTTGTATAACAGAGGATTGATTTGTATTATGGTGTTTATAGCTTCGAAGAGAAATATTTCTCAGTTAATTGGAATACATAACTGATCTTTATATGTATTTGACCAAAAATTTACATTTTTAGTCAGACAAACTATGACTAGGAATCCTCTGAAGGAGATATTGTCATTTCCCTACACATACATTTTGCATTTTGATAGAGGTATCGTTCAAAGCTATAAAAACGTTCATCATAATTCGATTGTTCAATTGTCAAATACGAAAGTCAATTATCCCTAGTATATTCGTATATTTTTCACAACAAGAGAGCTGAACTTCTGAAGGCTTTTGGAAGAATTTTGAGATAACCATAATATAATTCATGAAATCAGGAGAGATGACTATGAATGATGATGATTTTTAAATAGGTCAATAGTTTCGGTGAGGCTCATTAATAATACAAACATAGTGAATAGTTAGAAAGACCGTTTACCTTACTTGTTGATAAAAATGTCAAAAGTAGACAGTATTACAAGTTTTTCGACAACTAATCCACTATCCAGTCAATACCTGTTGAAATGATTTTATGAAAGTCATCTGTCCTTGTATTTCCAGCCAACCACGAGACGAAGTATTTCAAGAGTTTAACAAAAGAATGTGTTTTAAAATATAAAAACTGAGTGAAAACATATGCTTTATCATAATTGGAGTGTATTTTAAAATTGTTACGAATGGCTTACCTAACATTCTGTATTCACTGGACAAAGTACTATTATAATCTAATATCAACAGTGAATACTTCTAAATTATTAGGGTTTGTTGGTTAAATTGGTTAAAATTTAAAAAAAGAACATAATGATAACATGATAATACAAATCAAGCTTTAAGTGGACATTCAACCTTAAACAACAAGAATTACTGGTAGTAATAATCATAGTAATAATTGCGGATTGATTTCAGTTAGGCATTCACATCGTTGGATACTGTCACAGTAGTTTACAGGTTAAACATTCGTAAGTAAAATCGAAGCTCTTAGGTTCGATTCTTGTGTGTGTGGAAGGACGTTGATACTCACTAATGAGGAGTTGTTCAACTTAGATCATTCCAGGATCTTAATAAAAAACTAAAAAAAAATTTTTATATGCATTACACATTTAATATACACCATACATTATGTGATTAGTGAAAGCTTATTGAATAACTAAACATTGAATAAACCTACCGATAAATACATAACACAATTAACGTTATCAATAAAATAATACTGATCACTGTAGTTAAAGCAACGGAGAGAAATAGTCCAATAGTTAATACCGATGGATTTGATGTTATTGTTAATAATGATAAACTTCGATTAGTTAACTTATCTATTGTATAATTTTCAAATGATTGATCATTTATAAAAGAAGATGAATGAGTAGATATTTGATTATGTATTGAATGTAATGTTGATGTAGATATAGGTATAATAGGATCAAATTGATTGTAATTACTTTCATTGATAATCTTATTCATTTGATGATTGTTAAATAATTCTAATGAGTTAGCAGTTATATTAACTAGAATATAAACAAATGAATAAGGGGTGAATAATAAGCTATAAATTTATAAATAAGTAGTATATCTAAGTATATTATCATATATAAGTATACAAACTTCATTATAGTGAATAATATTTGAAAATTCAGTCTTCTTCTTCCCTGACATGATAGGTTACTGGCTAACAAAACATACTGCGAGTCATTTTTGGAAAAATTTCAACACTTCACTTCTATCAGAAATTTGTGCTGATGATATTGTTTATAAGAACAATGAAAGCTCAACGAGTAAACCATTTCACTGTGAGAAAGAAACTCTACTAAAAACATTGAAAACGGTGAAGAAGATTTTTAGCTCAGGTGGATGATTTTAATGGAGTTTTGTTCTCTAACCTGGATGGTTTGGTCGTGGAGCTTTCATCGTTCTTCTGAACGACATCGTCAACACAAACTTCAGATAGAAGTGAAGTGTTCGAATTTCTTCATATACGTTTCACAGCTTGTTCCTTACACCTCGACGTTGATTGGTTCTGATTGACATTAAATTTGTCATTGTTTAATTCTTTGTTTTGGTTGTTTTGAAATTGAAAACAGTTAAATTATATTTTCAGCAAATCAAATAGTATAACTGCAAACAATTAAACATGTTTCCATATATACAAATGTAAGAATTAATGAGTATGATGACCGTCAGATAAGAAACCTAAGTTTTACTTCCAGAGAAGAGAGTTTGATGTTTACAAATATCGGGCGAAGATATATATATATATATATATATATATATATATATATATATATATATATATATATATATATATATATATATATATATATATGCTTCAGTGATTTACACCTCTTACTAGGTGTTTCTTCCTAGGTATTCTATTCGTAGTTAGAAATATACCTACCAGATAGCAATTTCTCATTGCTTTTTAGAATAACCAGACACCATCTGGGCATTTACATAAACTGAACAACACAGGATAGTCCTGTTACACAACGAAGGACCCTGGTGTTATTGGAACTAAGAGACTTTTTACATTTTGGGATCGGAAAATAGATCCAAGTATATTTCATGCAAAATATCTTTAGTTCTTTAATCACATATTTCAGAAGATGATTTACATCATTGAATAATTTCAATGTTATTTTATTCTGTTTACTTTTGATGTAGGAAAATGACTTTCTTCTAGTGTCATATTGATCCTGTTATCATGTATTTAAAGATAAACATCTAGTAATTTATTATCATAAGAAATTTGATAGAACGCAACTTTATCGATTCATTATGAGATATTACAAAGGAACATGTAAACAATTATAGGCGGTCCGTTTGAATATCTGAGCTACCTGTTCCTGCCATCTGGATATTTCAACAAGTTATTTATTTTCTTGTTTGTTTTAACACATAACTATGTCCATTAATCGCATAACCTATTCAGGAGAGTTTGTAACAAATTTATGACATTTCTCTGTACAAGTTATAGAAGTGCCCAATCAGAGACATCGCGGTTGCCGATAATATGCATCTAAAAGAATGTACACTATTAAAATATCGATTCCTGAACTGCCAACATCTAACTGGCGATTACCCAATATTAATCTCAAGGATCAATCAAGAAATAAAAAACGGGAACTTATTGAAATACTTCATGCTGAGAATTCTATATTATACCAAAAATAGAATACTGAATAAAGCCATTATTAATTTTATTTTAAATGTAGTATAGTTATCATCTGTAATAGTAAACACCTTGTATTTCGTACCTAGTCTGAATTCTATATTACATAACTTCACATTACTGACAGTTTGATGGAAGAAAAACAAATCTTTCACTTGATGATAAATTAATTCTTTATTAGCCAACAGAACGTAAAACGTTAACATTGAAACTTATATCACTCAGTCGGTAACAATGTTAAACTTCGTGCCTACATACATCAGTTCGACTTGTCATACCATATTAGCACACAGATACAATCGAAACTTATATGAATGCTATCGACTTAGAAAAAAAATTTATTCAAAAATATCACCTCATTATTATCATCAATATTAAACTGATAATTTAGTTATTTACATATTTGTGATTTATTTAAACAGGTGACTTTTCTCACAATCCTTATATGGATATTAATTTTTGATATAATTTTTTAACTTATTTCCCCCCCTTCCCTAGTTACTATCGTATATTTTTTTCTAGGATTATCAAAATTTCCTCTAAATTAGCTATTATTAGTGCTTAACAATTTTCAATAGGGTTTATTTTTAAAAGAATTAAATTATAATTTATTTATTTACTTTAACAGAATAATTAAGCTTAAGAAGGTATGATTGAAAGTGTTTATTTAATGTTTTCGTGAAACCCGGTTCATCATCTCAATCAATAACGTAATAATCTTCACAACCCTATACTGATAATTACCATGTACTCACTGGTGACTAGATTCATGAGTGAATTGTCGGTGTTCTAGTGAGAAGTCCGTGACCACTGGAGCTAACCCGTGTTGGGTAGAGACAGGTATCTACCTCAGTACAATGGAAGATGGTCACGCAATTTCGTGGATTGGTTGAGGTTAGACACTGTCACCATCAGATGCCGGCTCAGTGGTCCAGTAGGTTGAGCGTTCGCGCGCGAGACCGAAGGCCCTGGGTTTGAATCTCGTGAGCGGTATCGTAGATTCGCACTGTTGAGGAGTCCCACAATAGGAAGAAACGGCCGTCCAATGCTTTCGGGTTTTCAATGATGGTCTAACATCGATCGGTTCAAGACCTCAATCAATAAGTTAGTGTAATATTAATCTTTACATTCCGAATATTTTCAGTCATATATATGTATATAACAGCAGCTGATCTGCAATATATTATCAACCTCTAACACGAAAACGATGAAATGCAAAAAAGAACTTGATGTTTATACAAAACAAATCAAAATGGTAAAACTCAGCATATAATGAACGGAAGATTGATCTTCAAGTATATGAAAGTGTGAGGAACTTCAAACAGCAGCAACCCATCAGAAAAATTCAAGTTCAATTGAATAATTGAATTAAATTAAAAACGCTAGGGATTACCGTTGTAGTGAAGGAGAACACAAGTGAGGACAATCGATTGTATTCGAACGCAAAATTAGAGAATGTCTTGGTAAAATCTGAGAACCATACGGTAAATATTTCATTTGCAAAATGTTCATCAATTGTCTCAAACTTGACCGACCCTTTTGCAAATGTTAATCACTAGTTCCAGACTTTACCTTCATTTCCACAGCAGCTGTTCTCGTTCTCTTTTCTTCGATCTTCTTAACCTTCTGCCGCCAGGTATTTCAATTTCGATTGATGGTACATACCACTTAAATCTGTCGACATCAATAGCACACACCACATCGTTACAAGTAAGATTATAACCATGTTAACAAAAATCGAATGATCCCGTCACTGACCCCTCAGTAAAATAAAATTTATCGACTAAACTTTAAGTACGAAACAAATCTAGATCTCACTAAATATATTTAGTTAAATCGGTTTATTGTAATTAAAAATCTCCATCTGTCATCTGTGTTTGTTTGCATTTTTGAGCCATTCAAGCCCACAGTATTTTTCTATTTTAATTACCAGTTTTCCGCGATTATAACATGAAATAACTCATATGTGTAAACTATTTAATGGGAGGTGATACACATCTATTTGGTTAAAAGTCATTTGTATCATTACGGATCAAATTTAGTGATGGGGAGATTCTATGGTGAAAATACAGTGATCAAGTGAGCTGTATGATTTCAACACAATATTTAATTACTAGTATAAAATATTACTAGTCCATAGGAAAATAAGTGTCCTCCATATCCGAGTACATAAATTCATATTCTGTACGTGATTAGCATATTTGAATACTATATGTGGTGTGTACTACTTGTGCGGACAAACATAAGCAGTATGTAGCAGAAATTGGAAGTAGAATGTTTACTAGCAGAAGAGTGAAATAAAGAGAAAGTATAACAAAGAGTAATCAGAATAACAAGATTGGAAGAATGATAAAATATATAAAGGACGACCGAAGGAAGATATGCAAATGATTTTCACACTTTATAAAGCTACCGTTTGGTTAACCGCGCCTGACTTATCGTTCGCTGTACCATACACTTTAAGAATTAGAGTTCATATTAAGGCAGTTATTAATTTGGCAGGTCATTTTCACAGGATAACAATTGTTTGTCATCGTTGTAGTCATTATTTAGAAAATAAGTAGTGGAATTACACTAATCTGCCAGTGAATATTGCCACATCAGGTCTTCAATGATGAATTGAACTACGGCGACCATGTTTACATTTGATCAATAGTCTATGTGACTAGAGATAGTGTTTCACTTTTTTGTTAAGTCGTTGAAACTACTGGCCAAATATTTTTTAATTGTAATACAAGACAAAATGTGTTTAAACTTTATCGGCTCATTGTTTTAAAAGTGATGTCTAGTATGAAACATATATCCTAATAAAATCTTGTCAATTACTGAGAACTATATACAACATTATTTTATGGGCAGTAATAATGTATTTCATTTTCATTGTGTTTTTCTTCATAAAACTTACATTTTGGTGATAATAAAAGGATTGGAGAACTAAACGGACAGTAAGCGTTAGGATTTTGAGCTCGAATCTGTTGAAAAAACAAAAGGGAAATAGATACACAAGTTAAACTATAAACGTTATTTGTACATACTAAATGGATTGGTTATTTGACAGACCTTGTACAAGAGTCAAATAAACAGTTGTTAGGTAATAAATTTGGCTTTAGATTTTAGAGTTAAAGCGTGAAAATATTATTGACAATGCACATTTGAAGTACCCAATCAAAAAACAGTTTTATGATGGAATTTGATTACTGCCGGAGACGGATATCCGTGGGATGAGGTGAGGTGTGCATTTTTAGTGTCGACCTTTTCTAACCCCACCCCTCCTTGTGGAAAGGCAGCATCTCCGTCATGCTGTTTGTCTGAAGGAAACACCTTACTGCTGTCACACCTCTGTACAGTTAGCAGTACGACTCCGCCTTCGGACCTTGGATTTGTTGCTTTTAGTCTTACCGCTCTTCAACCGACCTGTCTGACATAATGGGACCTTGAGGAACGGTTGTTCCAGCCAGTATAACCTGGTTGCTTCATTACGATAGGCAGGCCCGACCACCACGTTAAGGTAGCAACAACGGTCGGGCCGACATTGAATAAATGCATACTTTTTAGTCAAAGAAAAAAATTCACTGTATTAAAATAGAACATTTTCAATATAAATAAATCATTTTTTAATGAGTTATTCTTGTTGTTATTTAGTTTAATCTGTTGTGGTATTTACCTCGGATGTAGGTCATTGGATGACTATTCACCAGCGATCAATGATTGACTGACTAACTGATTGATTGATATTTGAGGCAGGAATTATTAATAGCACTGGGGATCACAACGAAAGTTGTAAATCTTACCGATGTCCGAATTGTAAACGATTGTTTGACAACTGATTAATCATATAGTCTTCATCTCATCATAAGGCCTAAATTTCCTGAGTTCAAGCCTGGGAAAGATAACAAGTATATGCTACTGAAGTGTCTTGTACTCAAACTATTCAATACTCTTTATTCTCATTGGGATTTCAAGTGATGATAATCTAAGAATATATATAGTAAATTAAACTATAAAAAGAGTTTATTTAATTGTAAACAAATCACATACTTGTATTAAGAATCCTGATTTTGCATATAAATTATATAATATAATTTCTGATTGACTAGTATAATGTACAGCATCTGGATGTCCAATAAGTCCAGTACCATGTGTATGATCAGTTTGTTGTATTCCTTTATTAAAAACAAAATGTTGTCTTCTTCTTCTATTACCATTATGGTTATTATTATTATTAAGGATCTGATTATTATTACTATTATTGTTTCCAATGTAAGTGATATTTACATTCATTTTTTTATAATCACCATAGTTACTATGACTTTTATTAGTTTGATTGATTTTAGTAAAATAAGTAAAATTATTTATTTGTAAATTTTGATTTGTTTGATCAAATAAACATAATTGAAATTTCATATTTGATGATAATAAATTAGTTGGTATTTTATCGATTTTAATTGTATCTAATTGATTAGTTATATTCGATGAAATGATTGTCGATGGAGATGGAGATGGCGGTGACGATGATAATGATGATGGTGATGTTATAACTTGATAAACATCCCATTTTATATGAACTGTACTTATATTAAGCCAATTTGTTTGAATATTAGAAATAAGATAAGTTGGTGCTTGAAATTGTTTTTAATGAATAATTAAAATAATTAAATAATTAAATCAAATTAAATATTATAAATTGAATTAAATCATTATTAAATATTATCAGTATAGGATTGTGGAGATTATTTAGTTTTTGATTGAGATCATGAATTGATTGATGTTAGGTCACTATTGAAAACCTGGAAGTATTAAATGGTCATTTCGTCCTTAACAGTGCGGATCTCATGATCTCGCTCGCGGGATTCGAACCCAGAACCTTTGGTCTCATAGGCGTACGTTTAACCTATAGAACACTGAGTAGGTATCCAGTTGGATTTTTATTATTTAGTTACATCAACTATTAATATTTATCAATGAGCATATATCATGGGATAAATGATAAGCGTGAATTTGAAGAACCATATTATTTGTTCTGAAACAATCTTTCTCACTGATAAATTTGATTACGACATAAACTATACTAGTAGCATTATTAGATAAATTTATTCTTTCATAACTGTTGTCATTATTGTACCAAACTTGATTAGTAGTATATGTTGGGATGGTTTTCGAGAAGCACAACGAAGCCTCCAGAGACAAATAGTTTCTATCCAATCCGAGCCTGAAAGAGCTTTCCAGAATGTCGATGTGGCGTTAGCCGTATATCAAATTCTACCGTAATCAAGTAGAGGGTGTAATAGTATGCACATTGAGTATGATTGATTATTACTATTGTTCCTGTAATGTAAGAAACTGACGAGAATTTACGATACAAATGAAAACATTTTATAATTTTACGCTTGTTGTTTTCGCCAAAAGAAACATTTACTTTCCGCCCTGTTTTGTCTGGTGTAGTAACTACCACACACACACACACACGGACACACAATTCAATCTAGCTATTGTGCAAACTTTAAAAACTCAGACAGTATGTGACTGCTGATTCATTTTCACCATAATAATAATTCATTTCTTTTGTTAGGAAATCACGACCTTCAGCATATTGTGCATCTTATGTTCATGTCCATGTAAATCTACTCTTGTAGTGGTCATGTATACTTGTATGTGTTTATCAATCAACCACTTTTTATCCAATCGTTACCTCATAGTCACACTATGCTTTATACATTTTGACCTATATTAACGCTTGTAATGAGTAGTAAAATGGAGTTGACACGGTCACCATCTCTGCTTCTCTGTCCTACCTCTTATCTCAATGTCTATCTGAGTAAATGAGTGCGTGAAATAAATTCATCTAACCTAATCCGTATTTGGCTTTTTACAAACACCATCACATGAACAGGGTCAGCCCAGGTGTAGTATGCGGTACTAAACAAGAAATTTTTATTCATTGCGTATTCACTCGTTGGTCCAAATAGGGGTCACATCTCGGATCACTAAAGTGGTTAGCCACAACAGTTTGAAATCAGATTTGTGATCGAATGTGAAACTAATAAGTTCGTGATTTTAAAGTGGAAATGAACCGCTGTTAAATTCAATTTTCAGTACCAATTTAGCTTTGATATCTATATATTTTTTTTTACACATTTCTGACAACCCATTATAAGTGATGTTGTTAGATTGCATTCCAAACATGAAATTTCCTAGAGATCAAATAAACAAACGCTTCTGATTGGGGATATGTTGGAGTACATTTAATTACGGTATCTTTGTTAGTTACTTTCCTTCTGTTCATAGGAAACTCTCACAAGATTCAAATACGGTGATAAATAAATTACTTGCGATACTTATCTCCATTAAAACCCATTGACCGGTATATTGATAAGAATTTTAGGCGAATAAAATAACAGATAATAGTTCCTATCTGGAATACATAGAAATTGATTGAACCTCCATTCATAACAATCAATATTTTATTTTAATCTTATAACATAGAACTGACCAAGGTGTGACCCTATACATGTGACAGAAAACTTGAACCAACCACAACCTAACTTTGATCATAGTCAATGAAAACCCAAAACTCATTCAGGTGTTTCAACAAGACATTAAGTAGATGCTTCAAACATTACAGTTTTCAATTTAGTATGCAATTCAATATTAATTATCACGGTTGGTGGCACATATCGTATCACAAATGGCGAATGATTCGACGCTTAAGCTGTCCACTAATTTTTAACGAATTGACGCCAAACTTTTTAAGCTATAGTAGTTATCACTAGATCAAAGTTTGGAACTTAACCATTTACATTTAAGATCAAGAAAAAAAAAATTACAAGATAGTTTCAGTATTAAGTAATGGGGTTTGGTAAATAACTCAAAGATCAAATATATAGCATATATTTGCCAGTGAACCTGGCATGCATCCATGAAACTATAAAATTGAGAGATGTGAAAATTATTATGATTGGTTCTGTTGAATATCTAGCAGTTCTCTAATTCTATCTTATTTTAGTAAACATTTACATGTCAATAATCTTTTACCGTTGAAGACCTTATGTACTACAGAATTAATTAAGTTATCACGGATACGAGAAGAACAGGATTGTGATAATAGGCCCAACGTTATGAAAACATGGAAGATATGAGATTTATGTTATAAAATGTTATATTTAGCGCCAATCGAACTAATCTCATCTCAACTCACCTGATCCTGTTGTAACCATTACACTAGCTACATTAATCCACATAGTACCTGTTTTGGTTGATACAGCATTGTGTGCATAAACATCGAACTGATAACGTGTCTGTGGATTTAGTCCTGTTATTGTAACTCTGAAAAAGAAACAGGATAAGTTTCATAACGACAACTTTTGTTGACATTAATATGAGGAATTAGCGTACAAAAGAAACAATAATGTTATACAATAATAGATAATACATATGCCGGGTTGTTTAATGAATGATTGCTACTGAGGGACTCCTATTAGGACGAAACATTTTCCAGTGACGTTAGTTTTTAAAGGTGTTCTAAGTTAGTCCAGTTCGTGATTTCAATGAAATTGAACGATCTTCACAACCTCATGCTAACAATTACCAGGTACTCACTGATGGCTAGCTTCGCGAAGAAATTTCCAGAGTTCTAGTGAGAAACCATGACCAGTACAATTTAACCGTATCGAGTATGAGACAATTAACCACCAGTGACAGTAGAAGATGGTTGTGTAATATCGTGGATTTATTGAATTTATGTGAGTACACCATTAAATCACAACTCAATTTGTCCAGAGGTTAAATGTTTGCGTCCAAAACCGAATATTCTGGGTTCTATCTCCTCTGATGGGATTGTGGATGTGGAATGCTAAAGAGTCCCATACTTGGATGGAACACTTAGATTGGTTCATGTATTGAACTGAAAACAAATATTTTATTTCAACGGTTGAGATCATGGGTCAATTGTAGCTAAACCACCATGGAAAATCTGGGAGCACTGAACGGCCGTTTCGTCCCATTGTGGGGCTTCTCAGCAGCGCTACATCGGAAAATACGAACAGAGCGTCACAAGATATTTCTATTCAGTTGGTTCTTGATCATATTTGAAATTGCGTTGATTGTCATATTGTTCATACCTAAGTATTACAAATAATTGTTTCATATTTCGTTACACAATAAGTGAAAAGACGTAAATGCTTAGAAAAAAATATTTTCCAGTCTCTTACTGTGATTACTACTATTATGAAATCTGATAGTTTTTCATAATTATATATGAAAGGGTTTGAATTTGACTATTATTTGACAATAGAAATTTCAAACATTTACAAAAGGCGTTTACTTACTTCATACCTTTCAAATCCTTATTCATCATATTTGAATATGTCACTTTTACTAAGTATTTAGTGGGGCTCTTTATTTTGTCGTCATTTAGATTAGACAATGTTTTCGACGGGCTCTCCACTTTAGTGGCCCGTGTTCTGACTCCAATTTGATCGTATGAATGATTGTTATTGAAATATATATGACAACTATCCTCGTATATAGTCGTCGACTTAAATCGCGTTAGTCAGTAACGGAATTAAATAAGTCAGATAACGAGAATAGACTTTTGAATACATATATTTTGTAGAGCGAATGGAATAGAGCAAAGCGAAACGATAAGCAATGGAGATGGCAGGTAAGCCAACTCCATTTATTCAAGTGTTAATCAGTATTTATAGACACAAACAAATAAGTTACACAACACATATGATGAATAATGGGATGGGAACTGTTCACCCATATATGCTCAGATTTAAAACAGTCAAGATCGATAAGCGAATAATTAACAATATCAAAATGTAGCTGAACTAGAATCAATAGATTGGCCTGTCCGAAAGCGAGAATACGGTATATGGGCTTAACATGTCAACCGACACTACAAGTAACTTAATGAATAACGTGTTATAGTTTGAAGCGTTAACAACTAGATTCCATCATAGTACGAATGTTAACACTAAGATTTAAGTAACTATGATGATGAAAATCATCTTATTCTTCTCCATCTTTTAATTGCTGCATGTATTTCATTGTTATTCGGACAGAATATCTCGGATCTGATTTAAACTAGACAATCATTGAGTGTCATGAAACACTGAACAGATCCTTCGTTTTTGTATGGGACATCTTCAAATTTGTAATATTTTTACCTATCCAATACACAACTATTGGTAGTTTAAAATTTATATGCTAAATTAATGATTGGCACAAATTAATTGGTATTTTTCAGTACGTAGGTTTCGGTGGAGATCATAGAATTTTCATAGTTAAGTTCACGAACTTAACTAAACCATTAGAGAAAACCAAGATGCAGTGGGCAATAGTTTCGTCCTGGTTTGTTTCGGTAGTCTAATTAAGATCATGTAAGCTAACGAAATATAAACATAATATAGATTATTTGTTCTACATTAATAGCTGTTGTAGTGAAGGAGAACACAAGTAAGGACAACCGAATTATATTTAACACATTACAGAGTTACTTGGTAAAATAGAAAAACCATACTATAATACCTAATTTTCAAAATGGTCAATAATTATCTCGGACTTCATTGTTCTTGCATTTCTATACTAATTGCTTTCTATTCCCGTTCTTCCTTTCTTGATCTTCCCAATCTTCTGCTGCCAGACATTACAGTCCCCACTCGCGTTATATACTACTTATGTCAATATCAGTAGCACACACCACAATGTTAAGTGACGTGTTTGAAAAACTCTTTGCTGGTAATACTTTCTATACAAGTGTCAACTAGTATGGAATCTTTGTTTAAGAGGCCTTCAATTGATCGAGTTCAAACCGATAAAACATCAGTCCATAGTAAACTGATGACCTTACAAATATTGAACTCACTATTGTTTTTATGAACATTTAAAAGTAAATACTACTACTCTATGAAAAAATAAATACTATCTGATATTACGTTATATATGTTTGTCACGCATTTCGCGTTTCAAATTTTACTCAGTAAAGAGAGATGTTTATCACCTATGTAGAAAAATGGCGGGACTATAATTTATGGACGGACCAATCAGATATATAATAGGTAGCCTTGGATTTTAGCGAAAAGTTTATTCATCTATTTGGCTAAATAACGTTTTGGAATTATAGCTGATATTAGTTTATGATGAAAACCCTAAATCTAATTCTCCAAATTGGTTTACAACCCTCATTTAGTTGTAGTTTGTAGGTGGATACTCTCAAAGTAACTTTAGCATCACTCTAAGGTCGTATATAAACTATAGTTTCACCGAAAAATTATATTGAGTCAGTCATTGATTTACATATTATTATGGGTATTATTATATTATGATAGGTCCTAGGTTCTATTGTCGCGAGGTGGGATCGTGGATGCCTACCGCTGAGGAGCGCCATACTAGATCAAAACGACCGTTCAGTGCTTCTATGTTTTCCATAGTGTTCTAGCTTCAATTGACTCATGATCTCAAATAGTAACGTTACTATAATATCTACAGAAACCCCTTCTGGTATCTGATATGTATTCATTTTTATATTTCCATGTGGAACATAGAAGTTGTTATCACTATTGATTAGTTATAAAATCAATAAATTTATACCATTACTTCAGTACTGAATTGTAACCTCAGGATGTTTTTTTAATTTAAAAAAAATGAACACAACTAAAAACTACATTTTACATTAGAGATAGAGCTAGAGATGAGAAATATTACATAACAGATAACTATAACTACATGTCACTTATTTAGAAAAAATGACCAGTACGCACGTTGGTCAACTTATTGACTTCATTATGATTGAGAATGAATGAACTATAAAATATAAATCTTCTCCATAACTATATATCTTTGGACGAACCTCGTTGTAAAACGATGGTAATTTTTCCTCAGTCATTTATGCATTCAAACAGATTGTAAAAAAGTGAAGCTTAGCCAAAGGCTTTCCAGTCTGCACAATTTTATCAAACTTTAGACAGATAAAAGGAATTTTGGTGGAGTTTTGTTCTCTGAGCTGGACGGTTTGATCGTGGGGCTTTCATCGTTCTTCTGAACGACATCATCAGCACAAACTTCAGCTCAGAGAACAAAACTCCACCAAAATCATCCACCTGAGCTACAAATCTTCTCCACTATCTCACAGAAAAGGAAGCTAATCATAGGTAACCAATAGAATAGTGATAAAAGGCACACATGTGCTTATACAAGAAACGATCAAGGTAACAGGTAAATGATTAGCGCTACATCAAATATATGTATTCAGAAAGTAATTCAAGGAGACTGAAATAATTTAGCGGTTCCGAAGTTAGAAAATATAATATATTCTGACAGAAGATTACTTAATTAATGTTAAAGAGAATTTAATTTTGTATTATTACATTGTTAATTCTTTCTTTCAACTCATATATTCATAATGACTTTTCCGCTATCTCATTGACTGTTATCACTTATAATTTGCTAACTCCATTATATGCCTCAAGGTCATTTGATAGTACTATATCAAGAAAGTTCTTCGGTGAGACTATAATTTATGGACGACCTTTTAGCGACGCTGAAGTGGCCTTGAGAGAACAACTTCTAATTAAGACTAAATGAGGGTTATAAAACAGTTAGAATTCTCATTTATAGTTGATGGTTAGAGTTTAAAATTAGATTTAGGGTTTTCATCACGAACTGACATCAGCTATAATGCCCAAACCCTATTTAGCCAAATTTATGAACGAATTCTGCGCCAAATTCGTGAATCGTTATTTTATATCTGATTGGTTCGTCCATAAATTATAGTCTCGCCAGTTCTTCTTCTTCTTTTAATTTTGACTTCTGCTCAAAATCCTCAAAGTACCATTCCCTCTTATTTTATTTTATTTCAACACATAGGTATTGGTACAAAGAGGCACCAAATACATATGCGCCACACAAATCCCATTCGATATGTGTGGGGACTGTGATACTACCCGGGTGCCCAAACCGAACCACGTGGTTTTCTTAAGGGGCCATGCCCTGAGTCTTCGACCT
The DNA here is from genome assembly GCA_944470405.2 of Schistosoma mattheei. Lineage (NCBI taxonomy): Eukaryota > Metazoa > Platyhelminthes > Trematoda > Strigeidida > Schistosomatidae > Schistosoma > Schistosoma mattheei. The sequence goes on along the minus strand of OX103947.1, from coordinate 9,039,273 downwards.
GATGGTCTGATCCACAAGGCAGTGGAGCATCGTCAGGAGATGCAGTCCCGTGGAAGTCGGTGACCAACGATTGGTTCATGCACCATTTGTTCCCGCAGGATACTGGAGCGCATGTGCACCATTGGTTTAGAATCCGGTTAAAGCGCTGGATATTCGCTTTTCGTCCTCTCAATTTCGTGAACAACACTCCCGCCACGAGAAGGCAGTGAGTAGGACTTCCCTGGCAGAGGCTATATACGTGTGGCCGTGTGAGAGCGTTTCGAGAGGGGGGTGGACTCTCCCCACTCTCGGCCGTACCAGGGCATTTAGGGGCCGTACCAGTTATCGAATTAACTATTGAAGTGAAAGTTTTATTACACACAACAAACATTCAATCTATTCGAGTTCTTATTTCAATTTTCACATTTAAAAGAACTAGAAATCTTAATACATGAATCAATTTAATCTAAACTTTATATAGAAGTGCTAATATTAGTCAAGTATTTAATCTTTCAGTAATGTAGAATAAGTAAAGTATACTTTATTCTATTATTATTTGTATTCAATAGATTTCATTTTGTTTCTTCTCATCTAATTGACACTTAGTTCTTTTTTCTTTCACATTTCATTTGCATATTTGTAGTCTATTTAAAGTATACGATAGTAATAGTAATAGTAATAGTAATAGTAATGATAATAGTAATGGTAATAAGTAATAATAATAATAATAATAATAATAGTAATAATGATAGTAACAATAGTAGGGAGGTTGAAGAAGATTACAGATAAGAACAAAATAACGTATATAATTGTCTACAAATCACAAATATTTCATGTTGAACTGAACATACATCAGATAAGTAAAAAGAAAAAAAGCTTGTCAGTTGTTTTTCTCTCTTTTTTTCTTTTTAACTTTTGTTGTTGTTGCCTATAGAAACAAATGAAACGTATTGAATAACATTTTTCTTTTTTAATTTGTTCGAAATAAAATTTTATTGATGAAACCCTCTTTTTTAAAATTTTATTTCGTTGCTTACTGTTATATTTTAATAGTTATTTCTTAAAGAATATACTATACAATTTCTATGTACTCATTAGTATTGATTGTATGAATGATTGAATAAGGTTTAATATCAGATGGGTTTTTTGTGGATATTGTAGTAATTTCAATGGTTAAGATCATGAGTCAGTTGAAGCTAGACCACCATGGAAAACCTGGAAACACTGAGAAGTAGTGACCAGTGGAGTTCAACCAGGTCTGTTGTGAGATAGTAACTCACTGAAGACAATGGTGAATGTGTCGCTCAATTTCGTGGATTAGTTAAAGTTAGACATTAACACCGTTGGATGCCGGCTCAGTGGTCTAGTGGTTAAGTGCTCGGGCGCGAAACCAGTAGGTCCTGGGTTCGAATCTCGCAGGGGGCGAGGTCGTGGATGCGCACTGCTGAGGAGTCCCACAATAGGGCGAGACGGCCGTCCAGTGTTCCCAGGTTTTCCATGGTGGTCTAGCTTCAACTGACTCATGATCTTAACCATTGAATAAGGTCTATTGTAATGTTATATATAGGTATTTTATTATTTGAATTTATAAAATAAGCATTATCATGATCATAATATGCCCTCAAATGCGCTGGTACGGCCGAGAATGGGGAGAGTCCACTCTACCTCTTCAAATGCTCTCACATGGCCACGCGTATAAAGCCTCTGCCAGGGAAGTCCTAATCACTGCCTTCTTGTGGTAGGGGTGTTGTCCACGCAATAGAGAGGACGAAAAGCAAATGTCCAATGCTTTAACCGAGTTGGTTGACACGAACAATCCATCCAGGGGAGTTGGAAAACCCTGATTCAAAACTAATGGTGAACATGGGCTCCAATAACCTGAAGGAACAAATGGTGTATGAACCAATCGTTGGTCACCGGCTAACATGGAACTGCATCTCCTTACGATGCTGCACTGCCTTATGGATCAGACCTTCAGGTCGAAGGCTCCGGATATGCCCCTAAGAAAATCACCTGCTTCTGTTTGGAGACCCGGGCAGTATCACAGTCCTCACACATATCAAATCAGATTTGTTAGTCGCATATGTAACTGGTGACCCCCTTGTGCCAGTATTTATATGTTCAAATAAATAAATAATGATCATCATATTGAATATGATTCGATGTAGGTGTAGATAGCAAATGGATTGATTAGGTATTGAATTTTCACCTGCTAAAACAGTTGTGATATGTATTATGTATGATCAATTACTGTCTACCTTAAAGTAAAATGTTTAAGCTAAAGTGTGGTCAAACCAAAGTGTGGTATCAGTTCATGAAAGTTTAAGAAGTGTAGGTGAGTATAATTTATCTAATTAGAGGTAACTAATGACTTGATTTCTTAAGTTTCATGACTGAATATTGATATCTATGATATAGATAAATTCCTTCTTTAGTTTGCCTAAAATCTGGAGCTTTGAAATCATTTTCTTTCTGATAATTCATCTTTTTTTATGTTTAATCTTTTCTACAACCACTTATACCATTACTATATTTACTATTCTGACATTTGTCTTGATAATTCAATTTCACTATGTTGATGCAGAATAGCAGCCTGGACCAATGTACATATATATCAGATGACAGACCAGATAAATCAATAGGGGAATTTAATTAAAACTTGATGGTGTTATGGTTGTTAAGAAATAGGTTGTAACTTGTTGACTATTGATACTAAGACATCAGATTGGATAAAACAGTGGTCAATTTATTTCTTGAGCACATTTCAGTATGAAAACTCAAGATTTGAATATATATAATTCATATTGTAAGCAATAAGCACTCGAACGCTAGAACCTTCCAAGTTGCAAATGAGAAGATAGAAGACGAGTGAAAAGGAATGATATTTAAAACAGTGTCAAATATAGTAAAAAACTATCAGGTATTTATAGTTTTTAGTAAAAGTGAATTCATCATTATAGTCATCCAATCCTTATACAGTGGGTTTTAGCATTGATGCAATAAGGAAGCTTCTGGAATGTTCTTCCGAAAGATGATTGGATGGAATGTCTTTAGCTCTTACTGAGCTTCTTAGTGCTTCCTTGAGTTCATTCGTGGACCGTCCTTGCAAAAACAAACATTTGTTATTTATTTACATTTATTTAGAATAATGCTGTTTGTGAATTCTTATTTTTTTGAATAAGAGAACTAATTGCAAGACAGACTGAATTATTGAAGTTTACATAATTTATTGCCTTTGTTTACATTAACATACACTTAATTACACAGTCATCTTTCGTAACTCGCATGATTTTTTTAATTTTATTTTTCTTTTAATAATTTTCTTCTATAATAATCAACTTAAATTAACATTTCCACATGATAGAAACTGTTAGTTTTGAAGCGGTTACGAGTTCACTTAGTCTGCGAACGGAACAATGACTCGGTGACCAAAGACCAATAAGCTAGCTATTCGATACGTTCCAGCCCCGTTAACTAGAGGAAGAAGTCCAAGCTTGAAATGTGGAAGTATATTCCGCAAAAGCCAGAAGCACGAGCGATAACAACAGACACAAATCAAAACGTATATATACAGCACAAAACCGTCCTTGGGGAGAGTTAAAAAATAGCAAACTAAAAGACATAACGAACCAATAGCATTTACGACTTTCTCAAGTGGGAAATACAACATGAAGGTGAAAAGAGTGCTTTTGGTGCGAAAACAAAGAAATTCTAATTACAAAATTAGGTCCTTTCCCAAGTGAGTTCTGGGGATCTAACATCCCCAACAAAAAACACACCAATATGCCTAACACTGTAACTAATAACAATAGGATTTTCATAGTGTAAATCATTAACTGAGCTAAACATATGTTGAAATACATTGAAGCACTGGACGAATGTTTTATTTAAATATGAAACTCTTCGTCAGTGTGCAATCACGAATTTTAACATTAAAATTGTTTAAAAACTATTTGCGTACATTAAGACTATCGTCTTTGTGAAGTACATCAACGAAATTTATCTGAAACACATCAGTTTAATGTATATTAGACCTAACATGAAGAACAATGAGATAACTTTGAGATTTATTTCTTCCTCTTCAATTAAATTTGCCCTTAAATTATATCTCAAAAACTCGTCAGTAACAACTTTTTATATCCATAATAACTCACTTAGTCTCGTTTAGATGATTTCCAGGTTGATATTTAACTGTATCTATTTGACATCCTTGACATTGAACATGATATAAAGTTTCATGAAAACCACCTAAACGAATTGGTGGATCCCAGGATAAAATCACTGATGTTCCATTAATGTGTATAGCATTTAAATTTCTTGGAGCTGAAGGTGGGCCTATAAAAAAATCATACAGAAAAGCAGATAAATACATTTACTCAACATAAAAATACAATGAGAATGACATAATTGCAAGAGATTTTTAACTTACTGTAGTTGATATTAAGAGTTACAAATTCATAAAAATGACTTCATAATCACTGGACAAGTTGGTAACTGTCAGGACTTGTTAGCTTAGTGAGTATTATGTTGAGATGTGGAACGATATGTACTAGGTTTGAGTCTTAAAGTAAACGCTTGGATACAGATACATCTGACTGACGAGTCCCAACATGGACAAAACGCTTCTTCAGAATTCCGTAGCTAGCTACATTCTGAAAAAAACTAGGATTAACTACTTGTCTCTCAATAATTCTCAATCAATACTAACAATTTAGGAAACTTTAATTCTTATTACTGTATAGTGATATTAATTCCGAATACAAACTACTCAAACATGAAGTGAGTTCAATCATTAAACAATACACTATGAAATAACATTTTAAGTAAGACCACTCTAAAATTATTTGGTATAAATAATTTGTCAAATATTATTTTATGTATTTTAGTGGAGCTGGATGGTTTGGTCGCAGAGATTTCATCGTTCTTCTGAACGACGTCATCAGCAAAACTTGAGGTAGAAGTAGTGTTGGAATTTCTCCACATATTACTCACAGCTTGTCTTGTAGACCTCAATGTTAACTGGTTATTATTGACCCTTATTCCGTCATTTTTTACTTCGTTATTTTGATTGTATCTCACTTTGATCTGATTCTTGGTCCATAATTTTCCTGAGTTGTTGATAAAATGATTCGGTTTTAATGTGTTTGTTGATTATTGGTTGACCTGAGTACCAAGCTTCTAAAAATTCTCTGATGTTTTAGAATTGCTCTTGTCCAATACCTCAACATTTTTCCAGTTGAATGTGTATCCACAGTTGTACACATGCATTGATATAAATAAGGATATGTCATGGCGTTTGACTGCTAATTGATATTCATTCAGGCGAAGATGAAGAGGGCGTCCGCTGTGTCCGATGTAGTGTATTTTGCAGTTGGAACAATTTATTTTGCAGATGATGTTCAGTTTTTCTTCTTTGATCATTTCGTCATTTGGTTTGCATAGGATTGATTGTATTGATTTTGTTGGTTTGCATGCTACACGTATTCCAAAATTTTTCAATAATCTCGTTGTGATTTCTGATGTCTCTTACTTATGATAGAATGATCCATTTGCTGGTTTCTGTTAATGCGTTTGGTTGATATTTTTTGATGAGGTTGATTAGGTAGCCGTTCTTTTGAAAGATAGTCTTTAGATATTGTTCCTCATTTTCCCCCGCTCAAAGTATGTTGCAATGTGTCCTCGCCCTCTTGAATAAAGTTTGTATGCAGCTGATTTTGTGGGTTCTTGGGTTATTGCTACTGCAATTGAGAATTTAATCTGTGTGGGTCGACTTCTGATATACTTGAGACTCCAGTTTTCCTGTGTCGATTCTGGTGATTAATACATCAAGAATGATAGTTTGTTGTTTGACTCCCGTTCCATTGTGAATTGTATGTCGTCAACGTTGTTGATCAGATTCTAGGTGTTTTTCAGCTCTTCCTTTTTGAAGATGACGAATGTGTCATTCTCATAATGAATTCACATTTTTAGCTTGATCACTGGTAAGAATGAGGCTTCCAGTCACTTCTAACTGAAGTTTATGCTGATGATGTTGTTCAGAAATACCATTAAAGCTCCACGACTCAATCACCCAACTCAGAGAACAACAGCCCACCGAAATCATCCAGCTGAGCTACACATCTTCTCACCATTACTTTATGTACTCATCTTTGAGTCACAATTTTTGGATTATAACTAATAATGCTACTCAATCAAACATACGTTGCGCAAACCTTAAGCTTATGAAATAAAAACTGAAAACCAATAATGAAGCAGCCGCTCTACCTAATAATGGTAATACCTAATAATGTTAATTCACAAATTAGTTGATAAATACATTTCTGTATTACAATCGCATAACTATTTCAATGTGCTTTCTTATTATTACAGATGAAATCTTCCCATTTAGCAACTTAGAATATTTTTGAAGTAACGATTGGTTTATCATAAATTTTAAATCAGAAGGGTTTTGTGAATATTAGAGTAGTTTCAATAGCTGAGATAATGAGTCAATTGAAACCACACCACCATGGAAAACCTGAAAACACTAAGGGGTCTCACGATAGGACGAAACGGCCGTCCAGTTCTTCCAGGTTTTCCATGATGGTCTAGCTTCAATTGGCTCATGATCTCAACCATTTAAATTACTATAATATCCACAAAACCCCTTCTGGTATGAATCAATATATGCTCACTAGTGACTGACTTCAAGAAGTATTTTCTGGAGTTCTAGTGAGAATCAGTGACCAGTAGAGTCCAACCAGGTCAGTTGTGAGATAGTAAATCACTGAAGACAATGGTGGATGTGTCGTTCAATTTCATGGATTGGTTAAATTTAGACGTAAATTTTAAACTCATTCTTTAACAATAACAATAACAACCACAAATCGACATAAAAAAACAATGCCTTATTCAACATACCTAAACAACTGTGTTCAGCAGATAAATTTGGAGCAATACGAAAATATCCCGATAAACAATGACATATACGAAAACCAGCATGTGGTGCAATTGAATTCAATGGACATAAACTGCAAGGTTGTAAACCAGGTGATGATTTAAACATTCCTCTTGGACAAGCTGTTTTGAAATGAACATGATAAAAAGTGAGTGAATTGAAAATTACATTCAAATATGATACGTTTTGAAATACGAATTTATGAAGTAATATGTTCTTCTGATATCATTTCACTTATATGTGTGAATCTTATCATAAATATAACAGAAGCATAGTGTATATTATCAGTTAGCACACAAATGTATAAAGGGATTAACTTAGGGGAAATTGACACTCAATTGTTTCTATCCTCATTCATCTTTTAACATATTTTGAGATTATTAGTTTAAAGTGAAACATTTCGTGAAAGGATTTGTATTAGTATCAGAAGAAGTTTTGTGGAGATTGTAGTAATTTCAAGAGTTGAGATCATGAGTCAATTGAAGCTAGTTTATTTACAGGTAGCCTTTTATAGGTAAAAATAATGAACGTTCCTACGGGAATGTATTAGTTTTACATTTTCAAGCACTGTATATATATATAATAATTAGTAATATATTTCACTGTTACGATGTTTGATTTCGGTTACATGCATAATACTGTTAATCTAATCGAACCCATTGAAAAATAATATTTCCATAGTTATAAGTAGAGTTGGATGATGTTTAGCTTTAAAATTCACAATTCGTGTTTCATCTTATTTGACAACCATCAGTTGAATATACCTACATTATAGTATTGATGTTAGTGCCTCAACTGGAACTGTGTGACTTTCTTTTCAAACCTTAACGTGTTATCTACTTAGTTACTGAGTCCAGATAGTCACAGGCTTGTGCAACAGGTTGAATTTGATTATTTCGGTAGTCCCTAATAAGTTAAGGTTATATATATATATATATATAATGTAAGCCTATGTAATTACCAATCACCTTGACATGTTTCTGTATGTTCAACCAATTCATAGCCTGCATCACATACACATCCATGATTTGTTTGTAAATGCCATGTACCATCAGACATACAAAATGCTAAACCATTATTTTCATCATTTATATTATTAAATAATTTATTATTATGAATAGAATGATCATTTGATTTTGTAAATGTAGAATATTGATTAACAAAAATTGATCCTGGAATACATTGTACATGAATTTGTCTCACTTCTTTATTATGTCCAGCTTCAGTTTCAGGTAAATTAATTAGACGAAACTGAAAAATAAAGTGTATAACAGATAGATGAACTCAACTATAAAGGTTATTTAGTAAAACTTGATATTATTTATTTTTATTTGAACACATAAATATTGGTACAAGAGGGCACCAAATATATATGCACCACACCATATTTTTGTGTGTGGGTTGTGGTACTTCCCGGTTGTCCAGACCGAAGCAAGTGGTTTTCTTAAGGGGGCACACCCCGAGCCTTTGATCTAAAGCTTTGATCCATAAGGCGGTGGAGTATCGTGATAAAATTATGAAGAATATTCGTTAAATAGTGAAATGTTTTTATAGGGGTCATACTTTAACTATTAGTTAAAGTCACATTTGATAAACTTCAATAGTGTAATGAGAAGGCGAATATTATTAGAATTATGTGATGATATATTAGCGCAATACATTCCGAACAATCTGATCATATACATATACTTGTTAAGAACATTGATATATAAAATAAAAGATCAACAAGACTAGAAATGAAGGGTAAGAGGGAGATGTTATAACTTGTGCCTTGTGTCCTATTCACATATATAACATAATGATACTGGCAATTAGAGAATAGTGAATTATCGATCGGATCAATGACGCATAAAACAAGTATGAGCAGTCTAGATTCCTTGTCGATCCTGATTCCTGCCTGGCCCTGACTGCCTGTTGAGTCCAGAACACTAATCTGTGCCTCTACGCTATGAATCATCTGTTTCAATCATACTCAGTTTATTTACTAACCAAACAGACCACATCGTACCATAAAATAGAAAATAACATTTATACAAGATCTAGTCAGATGTGTCTGTGAATACAGGAGGTAGTAATTGATAGACTGAGTATAACTCTAGAATGATAAATCGTATAATACTAGTTCATAGGTCAAAATAAATCTCATAATAAGAGGTACACAAATATGAATAGTTTAGTTACTTAACTATAATACAATAAAAATACATATATCGTACTGATTCATAATTAGCTCTCAAAAGTTACTATTCATAATTCTTTCCGGGATATAACACAATTGATAAATTTAATAAGGATTTCTAACACTATTGTTTCTAATTAAGATGTTGAATCAATTGATGTTAGACGACCACTGAAAACATGAAAGCACTGGACGGTCATTGTACAATAGGTAATGTCAAACATATACAATTGATGTACTCTAAACGTTTTCAAAAAAGAATAAATAGAAATTGAGTGAAGTGAAAAAGAGAAAAAAAAAAGAAAGTGATTGTGAAATGATGTTATTGAGACTAAATTTAATTATTACCTTCTATATCATGTAGGCAAAAACATAGATTTATTACAGAAATATTAGTTATCTTCATTTTATAACAAGAAAATTATCCTTAAACATTTTGCTTCTTTAGAACAAAAAATAAAGAAAGAAAATTGAGTCAATGTTTCATGCAAAACTAAGTGACATTTATGTCAGATAACATGAAACAATGAATTCGTTTGTAATAACAATGTTAATTGTGTAAACAGATATAAGGTATGAGGTATGTAAACATATTTAAGGTATGTAAAAGTTTGAATATCAACTAATTTTTTAACGTTGTCCTAATTATCTATTGCCGAAAGCATAATTTCTAATTATATTGAACTAATATTATGATCCATAGCTTTACACTTTATGCATCGATGTTGTTTATAAGGGCAGCTTCGAACATAACGCCATGCACCGTAGTGCCAGCATGGAGCAGAAGGATTTGTTTTCGTCTGTTGGACTGGACTATAAGTAGTTGGGGAGGATTTAGACGGATTGGGTGGTTGTTGCATTGCATATACTTCAGTACGATCAGAAACATCACACTGGACCATCGTAGTGTCACACCGCAGATTCATTAGACGTTGATATTCATTTGCAATATCACTGAGAGTCAGTTTGGGGTATTGGTGCAATCGACTAAGTAGCCATGTTCTGATGTCACTGAATTGAAGATTGGAGACTGCAGATGAGAATAGGGGCTTTGAATTGATGTTCAATAAGCGACTTCAACCGGAAGCGTTCTCATTCGTGGTTGACGATACCCACATGCGTGAGAAAATCAGCGTCTTCGTTCATAGTCTGCTTCAAATATCGGTATCCCGCGTTGAACAGTGAGGAATTATCTCCGAACTGTCGGCTCAATGACTGACGGTGTCCGAAAATGGGCGGTCACGTGAGTTTAGAGACAGAATTAAGTTACAATATCTATCTAGTCCACTAGCACCCAGCTTCCGAAGCAGCAAGCGGACTTTCCAAGCATCATCCTGATTAGCGAAATCAAATTTGTATAAGTCTTCATGACGCCGAAACCACATATCAAATATGACATCGGATTCAGGATTGTAATGAAACTCAGAGATACTGTTCGTGATACCGTCAACTGATGGTACAATAGTAGTAGGATTAGAAGTGCTTGTTTTAGTGTTAGATGTAAGTTTCGCATCTGCTAACATCTGCATAAGTTTCAGCTGCTGTTCGAGCAATAATTCCATTTTTGAAGCATCCATGTTTGCGCCAACCTCGTCGCCAAATCTGCTATGTTTGAAGCGATTACGAATTCACTTATTCTACGAACGTAACAAAAGCTCTGTGACCAAAGACCAATAAGCTCGCTATTCTGATGCGTCCCAGCCCCGCAAGCATCATCCCGTCATAACAATGAGACAACAACATAATGCAGATTATAAACAAAAGAGCAATATTCAGTGATTAGAATATATGGAATAGTTTACTTTGAATGATTAATTTTATAAATATAACACTGGATCACGTTTTCATACAATAATAAGATATCGAAAGACGTAGCATAACCCTAACTTGGTGACCTCGTTATTTTATTGTTGAACTAAATCGTCATGTAATGTCATTCGTGCAGAAAACCAATGAATTATTTATGTTGACCAATCAACATTTAAATTTTATTGACGTATTTATCTCGATAATATAAAACATTCATTGAAGAGTTTGGTTGAATGTCTAACGAATAAGTGCAGGTCATTTCAATAAATAATTAGTTTTTCGAATTAATTTATAACTGCTACTTTTAGGCTGAATCTGTTGGGAAGATCTAGAGTGTTCCTCGAAAGAAGTATAGAGGGTCATTGAAAACATTGGAAAACATTTTATCCATTCAGCACCGAATAGAGGTTTCTCAAAAACATCTGGAAAGCGAAGAGTCATACCTTCCAGAAGCCCAAGTCATCTGAAATGTTATAGATACCTTCGATTTTCTATACATAAACTAATGTTGTAATGAAGCATTCTTTCCACATTTTGTGTCTTTTCCCTCTTGCATTCAAGTTGCCGTGTACATTCAGCCTGGAGTTATTAGAAGAGTTAGGGAAATTGATTCAAGTGTTCAGTTAAAAGATTTATCAGAATTCAATCAAAAATGATATTTGAATAATTTCTATTGTAAATTTCTGAAGCACGATCGTGTTGTTGAATCTAACAACATAAACTATAACTTATAATAACCGACTCTTAAGGATACTTTAAAAATAAGTATAAATAGCAAAGCTTTTCGGCATTATTGTCAACAATTATAACCTGAATAAACCATGAATTTCCCTTGTCTTCACAACGGTTTTGTTCCAATCACGAAACTCCAATATTATATGATAAATTTGATTATCAGTATAGGGTTGTGGAGATTATTAAGTTGTGATTGAGACCATGAACTGATTGATGTTAGACCACCACTGAAAACCTGGAAGCACTAGACGGCCGTTTCGCCTTATTGTGAGACTCCTCAGCATTGCGCATCCATGGTCCCGCTTGCAGGATTCGAACCCAAGGCCTTCAGCCTCGCGCGTGAACACGTAATCTCTAGACCACTGAGCCGGCATCGAATGGTGTTAATGTCTAATCTCAACCAATCCAATTCCAGGTTTTCAATGGTGATCTGACGTCAATCAGTCCATGATCTCAATCAATAAAGTTGATTAACCAATTTTCAATTTACATTCACTCGTCAATTTAAGGTGTCTATTTGCTTAGTTAGTGTTGAGTTACTATTATTACTATTAGTATTATTATTAGTGATGGCTTGATTCTATATTATATTCTTGGTATTATATGGAATTCTCAGTACAAAGTATTTCAACAAGTTTCCTTTTCTTATTTCTTCATCGATACTGACGATAAATACTGAGTGATCGCCAGCTAGGTGTTAACAGTCCAAGGATCGATATCTGAGTAATGTTCATCCTATTCGGTGAATATTAGCAGTCACCACGATGTCTATGATTGTAGTTTTTTTTAAGTTATACGTCGAAAGGTCGTAAACATTCTACAAAGTTCTTGAATATGTCATACGATTAGTAGATATAATGATGTGATAAAACAAACGAGAAAAAAAAACAGACAAGTTGTTGAAATATCTAAATGTCACGAACAGATAGCCCAAATCTTCAAGTAGGTCACCATAAAAGATTATATTTTGTTATTTTCACTTATCAGATATAATTCTTATCGAAATGTGTTATGGATGCTGAGGAAAAATATACCAATAATTATCATATTAAGTCCAATGGTGGCCTTGGACGTTAAATGTACATTTCCTATTGGTCGATGTTTATTTCACTTGTTAAATATTGTGTAAATGTTGTTCTCTATTTTATGGTACGATATGGTTTGTTTGGTTAGTCTATAAATAGAGTGTCTGAAATACAATGATTCATAACCCAGAGGCTGTGACTTGTGTTCTTGACTCAACTGGCTAGGACAGACAGCGAAGCAGGGCCAATCAGTGCACTAGGTCGTCCACTGCGTGTTTACGTGTCTACTGTAATCGATCGATATAAACGCTGCTTATCAAAACCTGCAGTCTCACACGTTATAACAAAATGTTATATAGAATTCAGTTAGATGTTAATTTTGTGTAAACAACAAACCGTCCAATTGATGTAGGTCTTCAAGAAGTTCCAAACTTTGTAACTGAATAATGTTATATTATCAATCTTATGTATCAAAACTGATGATTAAAAACTTTCATAACTATCCTTCTAAAATGGAACATTAGATAAACTGTAAATACCTTCTACTGAATTCCTTTTATATTACTCTATATTACAATAATTGCAATGTTCTGACTTTTATTTTGTTATATGTTGAATGATGCACAAGATGTACTTATCAACCTCAATCGTTGTACTGGTACTAGTAAGCATGTGTGTATATATCCTGGGTTTTCACTGATGTGGAGTACCATAATAGTATGAGACGGCCGTTCAGTGTTTCTAGGTTTTCAGTGGTGGCCTAACATTGTTTGGTTCATGATTTTATATATATACTCACAAGTGTTATGGTAAAGGTAAGGAGCTGAAACTTGCAGAACTAATACAACCATCATCAAAAATGTACAAGTATTTATAAATAGGTGTCTATGCAAGATACTCAACATCCATTGGCCGGTTACCATCACCAAGAGCTTAATGTAGGAGAGAACAAACCAGCTTTCAGCTGAACAAGAAATTAGGAAAAGACGATGGAAATGGATAGGACATACATTACGGAGATCATCAAACTCCATCGCGAAGCATGTCCTAACTTGGAACCATGATGGGAAGAGGAGAAGAGGAAGGCCAAAGAACACATTACATTGGGAAATAGAAGCAGACATGAAAAAGATGAATAACAACGGGAAGGAGCTAGAAAGGATTGCCCAGGCTAGGGTTGGATTGAGAATGCTGATGAGCGGCCTATGCTCCTTCATGAGGAGTAACAGGCGTAAGTAAGTAAGTAAGTAAGTTATGATAAAGTGATAATGAACTTAACTAAAAGTTATAATCAGATATTTTAAAATACCATTTTATTAGTAAATTAATAAAGATAACTTACTTTAGTTGCTGGACAAGATAAATGATAAATAATTAAACGATCAATTAGAACACATGAACCATTATCACGAAATGCAATTTGTAACCATTTCATTTTTGGACGTATTTGTATTGTGACACGTTTTAATGAATTACTTGTTATAAGTTCATTTGTAAATGATTCACCATCTTGAAATGTTAATCTATGCAATTCTGTAAAATCCTATAAATTTTTTTTAAAATAATGAGAATTAAATAAAGTATATTAATTCTTAAGTACAATTATTTAGTTGTTAAGAATCGAATCAAGAAGGTGCATTTCATTCAATTCGGTCTAAATTTCAATTTGAGCATGAACAATAAGATGAATATACATTCAACTGACAAGTTCTAATTGAAAAGAAAAAACATATGACTTGGATTCTACTAATAGCTACTATTCCACTTAGTAATATTAATCTGACTACTTGTAAACAATATTTTTCTCTACTTTTTCTTACTCCCTAACTTGGAATCCTGAAGGAAAGCCGAAAAGCGATAGACTGAAGAACACATTATGTCGAGAAATAGAAGCAGATATGAAAAGGATGAATAACAACTTGAAGGAGCTGGAAAGGATTTCCCACGACAGGGTTGGATTGAGAATGCTGGTGAGTGGCCTATGCTTCTTCGCGGGAGTAACAGGCTTAAGTAAGTAAGTAAGTAAGTTTTCTTACTAGATAGCTATATCATTACGTAATACTGAATTTCATCAAATGATAATCAAAATGTTTGTTTATTGACAGTAATATGAATTTACATTTGACTAATATTTCTTTTTTTAGTGTTGGATAGCTGATTCATCCTAGTAATTACATATTATTGGATATCATCTATTTGGTATAAAAGTAATGTATTTGTCTTGAAAGCTGAAATTGACTTCATGTGTATGCAATTCTAAAGATTTTGATAAGAAAATGAAACCGCTTTCTAAATCTCCCCCAATTTCTATGATAGTTTAGCAAATATTAGTAACTACCTAAGGTTAAGATAGTTTATAAATCAATTTCATGCTCTCATGGTATCACAATACATAACGATAAACCCAACATATATTAGTAAAAATAAAACTTGATTTCAATCTGTGTCTCAGTTGAGTAAACTTAAAAACAGAGAATATGTCTATTCAGTTGGAGATGTCTCCAACGGGTTGTCTCATTGATATGTATTCCAGAACATAATTTATATACTAGATAAGATGTATATATATAGGATTGATGGTATAAACATATCCTAGCCATTGAGGCTTATTTTTAATGATCAACATTGTGATATGTTGTTAGCTTTCTATACCGTTAATGCGTTAAACAAATTCGAATTGAACTAATTTCTTGTAATAATTACAAAGACTATTGATCAAGACTTATTAATGCATATATAATCAAATAACTGCCAGTAACTATAATATAGTTTAATGAGAATGAAACTGGGGACAAACAGCCATAGTTGAAAGAAGTTGATTCAGTTTATATATTAAAATACATTTTTATATTATAGTGGTCTTTTATTCGTAATACAATTACTGATAGTACTATAACTCTTCTATTATTATCCATATGTATATTCTACTTATTGTGATTAACGGTTCAAATCATAGGTAGATCTAAGTCAGCCTATCACTGAAAATCTGAAAGTATCGGACAACCGTTTCGTATTAGTATGAGACTCCTCAACAGTGCACATCTGTGATCTCGCACGCGGGACTCGAACCCAATGAGGAGCCATGACAAGAGAAGTTCAACCATTTCAGGTGTAAGGCAGTTACCTACAAACGTCAATGCAAAATGGTCACCCAATATCATGTATTAGTTGAAGTTAAACATAAACACCGTTAGATGCCGGCTCAGTGGTCTAGAGGTTAATACTTCGTGTGCGAGACCGAAGGTTCTGGGTTCGGATCTCGCGGACTGGATCGTGGACGAAACGATCATCCAGTGCTTCCAGGTTTTCAGCAGTACTCTAACTTAAATCAACTCATGAATTCAACTATTAAAATTACTACAATCTCTATAAATCCCTATTCTGTTAATAGAATTAGTTAATGTAATCCACCTCATAACAACAATACCTTTATAATTTAATGTATATATATATATACTATGTATTACAAAAAAAAGACATAGTAAAGAGTTAATTGGTAGCATTAGTGTTCAATCCTATTACCATGTACCAATATATTGATACTGTTTACTATGTTTACTACAGATCATTCATATCAAAATTACTTGACAGAAACTTTTTAAGGTATCATTTAATTAGATGTATGTAAAGAAAATAAAAATATGTACACAAGTGATTTGTTTATTAACCTGACAATATTTGACGGTAGATTGCTTACCTAAACATACACATTATATAAATAAATGACAAATCATAACTTGACATGGACAAAAATGGACTTAAAAGTTTGTTTGTATTTTTATTTTTGTTGTTGTAATATTTATGTTCAAATAATTTTAATAGTTGAGGTCATGAGTCAATTGAAGCTAGAAAACCATGAAAAAACTGGAAGCACTAGATGACCGTTTCGTTCTATTGCGGGACTCCTAAGCAGTGAGCATTCACGACCCCGCCTCGCTTGATTTGAACCCAGGACCTATCCGTCTCGCGCGCGAGCGCTTAACCACTAGACTACTGAGCCGGTTAGCATCCAATGGTGTCAATTTCTAACTTCAACCAATCCGCGAAATTGAACGACACATCCACTAATGTCTTCAGTGAGTTACTATCTCACAATTGACCCTGTTGAACTCCACTGGTCACTATTTCGCACTAGGACTCCAGGAAATACCTCTTGAAACCAGTCGCTTGTGAGTATATGTTGATTAGTATCAGAAAGGGTTTTGTGGAGATTGTATTAATTTCACTGGCTGAGATCATGAGTCAATTGAAGCTAGACCACCATGAAAATTCTAAAAGCACTGAATGGTCGTTTCGTCGTAGTATAGGACTTTTCAGCAGTGCGCATCCACGACCTCCACCTCCTGGATTCGAACCCAAGACCTGTATATATCTCGTTTATTTGTCAGGAAACAACTTTTAATTCACTTCTAACATTGTGAATAATATGAAAACACATTGTTTATATTCATACTCTATAGATACACATTGTCTTTCCTTTCTATTCATTAGAATTTATTAGCTTGTTCGTTTGATCTTCTATTTGGGTATTTTTTTAAACACCAGTAAGAAACGATTATTTCATCTAATGTATTAACTTCTAAAAGCATAATTTATTTAATCAGTTTTTTCAAATCTATTATAATGTAACACCTATCGAGTTGAGTATAGTATGATAATGATAAGCATAGATCCGATATGTAACTATTATGTACATCTGACTGCTTTAAATGAAACAAACTTGGTAGTGTTAAGCTTTAGCTATGAAGAAATTACTAGTAAGCCTATGTGAGTAGTTTCATTTCAGGATAAAGTGATCAGCTGATCAATGTTTGATCTAAATAAGTATTTATATATAAATCTAAAATCATGTATATTGAACTAAAAATAGTACTCATGTTTATATATCATTGTATCATCAAATGTAATACATGAAAAATCAAAAGTAACCATATTCATAACGCATTTAATCAAACTCATATATTTGAAGTTAATGTGAATATAAAATATAAATGAACTAACCTTTGGTACCATAGGTGATAAATGTATATCACTATGATAAGCTAATATATCTAAATGTTCTTTACATTCAATTGATTGATGTAAATAACCAAGTTGTAAACAACTTTTCATTTGATATGTAATCTCTAATTGAACATTTAATATGGTATCTGTTTTATACAATGGACTGAATAACCAAAATTCAGTAGGTACATTTTCTTTTTCTATAGATGATAGCGTTGATGATGATGGTGATGATGATGATAATGATGATAATCTTGTTTCAGATATGATACTTTGATTCTGTAATTCTATAGTTTGTTTTATTTGACCATGTACAATGGAATGTTTTTTCTCACATATACCATAGACAATTTGACCTGTTCCAGCCAAACTTTGATATCGCCACTAAAAATAGAAAATTGTCTTTTGTAAATATGAATAGCTAATTAAATATTAATACAGTTGTGAGATAGTAACTCACTGATGAGAATGGTTAATGTGTTGCTCAATTTTGTGAATTAGTTGAAGTGAGACATTAACACCTTTGGGTGCCGGCCAACTCAGTGGTCTGGTGGTTAAGGGCCCAAGCGCGAGACTGGTAGGTCCTGTGTTTTAATCAAGCAAGGCGTCGTCGTGGATGCACGTTGCTGAAGAGTCCCATACTAGGACGAAACTGTCGTCTAGTGCTTCTATGTTTTCTATGGTGGTCTAGCTTCAAGTAACATATACGTTGTTGAAATATCTAGATGATGGGAACAGTTAGTCCAGATATTCAAGCTGGCCGCCTTGAAGGCAACTCTTGACGAGTAAGTACTTATATATAAGTATCCTCAACCAATGAAATTACTATAGTATCCACATAACCCTTCTGTTATATGTTACTTGTTTGTGAAATGTTGACCACCTTTCTCTGTACAAATTACAAAAAAGTACAATCATATACATTGTAGTGGCTTGTAATATGCACTGAATTGGATGAACATTACTCAGATATTGATTCCTGAACTGTTATTATTTAACTGATGGTTACTCAGTATTTATCGTCGGTATCGATGAAGAAATAAGAAAAGGAAACTTGTTGAAATACTTTGTTCTGAGAAGTCTATATTGTACCAAAAATATAATATTGAATGAAACTGAAAATAACAGGAATATCGAAGACGGTAAAATACAATCTCCTACAAATAAGTTTATGCTCGTCGTATTGAAAATGTTATCTACTAATCAATCCACAATGAATAGAGCGTCGAGTTTTGGGGTGATCTCAGTGTAAACATCATAAACAGTATAAGACATGCGTCCTAGATTTCACAGGTAGCCTTGATCCTAACTTTGATCACTTACGCCTGTTACTGCTCGTGGAGGAGCATAGGCCTCCCAACAGCATTCTCTATCCAACCATGTACTCGGCAATCCTTTACAGCTCTTTCCAGTTATTATTCATCCTTTTCATATCTGCTTCTATTTCACAACATAATAGGAATGTAGGAATGCGGCCCTTAAACGTTTGTGTGGAAATATTGTGCCACCTATAACCAATTTGTTGAATGCACATATATTTGTAAATCTTTCCCCATTTTCGTCTCTCTCTCCGATGATATCTTGATGTCCGGTGTTGTCTATTCTGGCTTCAGCATTTAGATCTCCCTCAGGAATGTGAGATCCTGTAGCTCTTCCAGCGTTACTGCCGGTACCAGGCTTGGGTAAAGGAGGAGGGTTGGGCATGGTGTTAGAGACTCCATCCCGTAGAAAACTAACTCGCGAAAAATACACTAACCAGAAGAAATAATTCAAACCATTTTAACTTTGATAAAAGCCTTTAAATTAATATTTACTACTGAAATGCTCGTATAGAGCATGGATATTTATAGGAGTTCCCTTTTAAGACATAGAAACTCATTGGTCTGTGAAACATCTTCATGAAATGTAGGAAAAACTCAGATGAAGCAATTTTCTCTGTTTTGATCTAGTTACTGGCAGTGGTAAGTGCTTGGTAAAAATAGTCGCACCTTTTCTACGCTCATCTGCGAATAAAAACTTGATAACTTATAAACATTTATTAAAAGCTCAATTTTTTAGAGAGCTTTTATTTTTTCACAGTTTGAATTATGAATTTATCTTAACTAGATCACCGCTGAAAACTTGAAGACACGGAGCGTCCGGTTCGTCCTAGTATGGGACTGTTTACTAGTCTTTATCTACGAACCCACGAGTAGGAATGGAAACCGAAACCTGCGGTTTTTTAATTAAGGGCTCTTAATCTCTAGACCATTCAGCCGGATCCAACAGTGTTAATGTTTAACTTCATTCAATCCATGACCTTGTGCACTCCTTCATCCATTGCCAGAGGTAATTAATTGCTTCACACTCAACACGGTTGAACTTCACTTGTCAAGGTATCTCATAAGAACTTCACGAGTTACATTTTGAAGCAAGTCACTAGTGAATCCTTATTATCAATAACTCTTGCAAATACCTTATAATATCAATTCAGAATTCATTCCATACCATTCATAAACATTAGCGTTCTACTGTCATGTTCGTCGTTAGTAAAGTTTACTTTAATTTATATTTTTATCCCACCTTTCTACTTAGTCTAAATACATAGGTCATTCAAGCCTCATTTCAACTATAATGTTAGATGAATATTTTGATTTTTCTTACAGACAGATCGATTGGTGATTTCCAATATTCATATTGTTCATTGAGACAAAATAGATTTCGAAAAGATGGTTTACGGTGGAACTTCACTCTTTATCATCATTTAAATCCACCAAGTCATAAAAAAACTTAGAGTTACTAAGAACATTTAATGCTAGTAGACAAAAATGGATAGTGGTTAGCAGTGGAATCTAGAACACACTTTTCGTCCTATTTGGATGTACCTGCATTCCAGAGTTGATGTTTACTCCAGAACCATCCAGCTGACAAGTCTCAAATAGGAAAAAAACGCACGTCCTGGATTCCATTGTTAGCCACTATCCATCTTTCCCTCCTTATTAGTTGCTTACATCCTATAAATAATAATGATAATTATCTACAACTATTATACATACGTTATGTCATATTACTGAAAATTAATTGAATAATGGAGAAAAGTTTGAAAAAAGTTATAAAATATTCAAGTGAACAGTAATTACAAGTTACCAAATGTGAAAATTCAAAGGGAAAATAATTTTTAATTACAACTTTCTAGAAAATAAAATTGAAAGTAAACATCAACAGTTACGTAATAACAATTGTAATATTGAGAAATATGAACAAAGCAAAACCTTTTGAAGCTAAGTAATAAAAGAAACTAGCTTATATTCGATCATTCCATTATTCACACATTTTGTTCTCTTTTTTGTTCTATACTAACTACCAAGCTATTATGGGTAATCACTATTTCGTGCTCCTAAATCCCTTGGTATGGCCGAGAGTAGGAAAAGTCCTATTTCCTTCTCCAAATACTCTCACATGGTCACATCCATACAATAACTAACAGGGACGTGCTACTAATTACGTTCTGTTCTTCACGTGATTTAGAGAACGAAAAGCGACTGTCCGATACCTTAACCTGGTTGGAGATCACGAAGGGTGCATATGGTCTCGAGTATCCTGAAGGAAAAAATAGCGTATGAACCAATTATTGGTGACCGACTACCATGAGACTTCATCTCCTGACGTTGCTCCACTGCCTTGTGGATCGGACCTTTGTGTCGAAGGCTACGATTGTTGCCCCGTAAGAAAACCACCTGCTCCCAGGCAGTATCATAGCTCTCACACAAACCAATGATAACTCTTATTGGCCTCATTCTTATTGTGTAGCGCATATGTATTTTGTGCTCTCTTTTGTCAGTGTTTATGTGACCTAATAAATAAATGAATGATCACTATTTCATGGAGACTTTATAAATATAGTTAATTCCCTTCCAATCGTTCCACTTGAACATAGTGATCTAATCAAAGTCTTTTTGTAGTTTGCTACGCAAGAAACTTATTTAAAATATAAACCATTCCAAGTGAGTTTTCGATGAATTGATCTCTTTATTTATCCGTTCGTATTACCTTAGATACCAATAATAAGAAAGTAAATCTTATTATCACGTTTGCATTCCAAGTGTAAACTATACACTTGGGTGCAATTTATTGAAGAGACTCAATTAATGAGTTTATCTATGGGTACGATAAGTATCAAATAAGATGTACATTTTATATCATTATTTATTAGACTCTTTTTTTCAACTTCGACATAAAGATATTCGCTAGTATTGGATCCAACATCCTCCTCATAATGACTCTGTTGACTTGACGATATGGATGTTATTTAAGTGAAATTACGCATCATCAGTAAGAGCTCTTTGAAACCATTTTTGATAATGAATAGAATTCAATGAATAAAATATTGATACAATATTCACTTACTCCAAAATATTTGTCACCATTTTTGGTCCAACTCATCCAGCCAGAAACATAAGTGTCTTCAATAATTGCTAATATGAAAGTGTAAAATATTGGGAATATTTCAAAAATAAGTATATTGACACAATTTATATACGTTTTAATGTATCAGCTTTATTTAACTTACGAATGCAAAAACTTGTTAGTCATCTAATGACAAAATATACAGCTAAACCATTTAAGGATTCCATTTATTAACAAACACTAAACAAATACAGTCTCGAATACCAAAGGAGCGTGAAACTATGATCATTTTAGCAAATATAAATGAAACTCAATAGTTATAAACTATACAATAAACTGTTTTGTAACAAGTACTTAGATTGTTTAAAAGTTCTTCTTATTGGCAATAGGATTTAACAAACCAAGTATACTAAAATAACTTGGTTATTTTGTTTCTTACAATTTATTTCTGTTTATAGTTTTAAACAAAGTAAGCGTCTGTGTGCACGAAAGAATGTCCTGGGTTCGAGTCCCGCGTGTGGGTCCGTGGGTTCACACTACTGGGGGGTCCCATATTGGGACGAAACAGCTATTCAGCGCTTCCAGGTTTTTAGTGGTGGTTTAGTTTAGATCAACTCATGAATTCAACTATTAAGATTGTTACAATCTCCATAAATCTCCATTATGATAGGAACAGTAATTGGATAGTAAAAAAATATATAACTGATTTATTTTATGGATCCTCTTCAATTGCCTACAATCCAAAAATCATTCAAAAAGTCAAAACAAGTATGGATATTTTACATCAGGATAGTCTAGATTGAAGCTGAGTACGACATGTAGAATAGAAAGAATTTGTCCAAACGATCGATTATCTATAGATCAGATGTATTAGTATATTAGAAAATGAAGCTGAAAAGAAAATGGAAAGACGGTGTCATTTTAGTCTTAGCTTTTGTGTAATGTGCTCAGCGATTTGGACACTAGTTTTCCTTTCTATTATTCTATTGAATATGCTTAAGAACGTATGTATGAACTGGAAGACACATTTATAGATAATATAAAGCGGGAATTTGTTTACATTTGAATGTCACAATCAACATTTTATTTGATACAAAGAATTCATTGGCGACTAAGTATGTTCTTATTTAGTACGAAATTTATTCTCAAATCAAGATGTTTCATCATTTATGGCACAAGATCTAGAGAAATGTGATTTTTCCCGACTATGACATATTTTCTTTTCCTAATTTTTAGTCTTCTCACATAACTAATTATCAATTTTTTTTTACAAATAACCGCTATTCAATAAATAACGGTTAACTATGGTTATTAACTCGTCAACTTTATCTTTTGAACATAATCTCCGTATATGATTGAATAGAATAACAGTTGTTTGAAATTTCATATATTGCTATATGAAAAGTGAGATTTCACCAATATCAACATGTAACCAAATAAGCAAAAGCATATAAAATGAAAAATGAACAAGAATTGGATGGAATTAGAAAATAAGGCTCAGGACAGAGTGGGTTGGAAAATGCTGGTCGGCGGCCTATGCTCCATTAGGAGTAACAGGAGTAAGTAAGTAAAAGTAATATTATAAAATGAAAATTGTTAAACAGTAAAGTATACAAATAAGGTTGAAGTATACTACAAAGATCCGGAATAACTACTCAAACAGAATACGGATATATTTTATTGTTTTTGTCATTTTATGATCTTTGACAAGTGAACTATTAACTAAAATGGTTTTAATCACTTAATTCGGAATAATATACTCCACATTTCTTTGAAATGATTGTGTAATATTCAAGAAATTGTTATTTGATCAAATTAGGTTAATGTCGCCATTTGTTGACTACAGTTTTGTCCTCAGTGAGTTGATATCTCACAACAGACCTGGTTGAACTCCACTGGTAAGGGCTTCTCACTAGAACTCTAGGAAGCACCTCTTGAAGTCAGTCACTAGTGAGCAGATTATGAACGGGGTTTTGTGTAGATTTTAGAAAATTCACTGATTGAAATCATGAATCAATTAAAGCTAGACCACCATGAAAAAACCTGGAAGCACAGGACGGCCGTTTCATCCTAGTATGGGACGCCTCAGCAGTGCGCATCCACGATCCCGCCCCCTCACGAGACTCGAACCCAGGACCTATCAGTCTCGTGCCTGGCGCTTAACCAACTAGACCACTGAGCCGGCATCCAACGGTGTTAATATCTAACTTCAATCAATCAATCAGGTCTGTTGTGAGATATCAACTCACTGAAGACAATCGTGTACAGTTTTAAAATCTACAATAAAAGTCTACTCTACTTATGTTTAGTTGTATATTTATTTATTTAAACACAGAAACATTGGTACAAGAAGGCACTAAACAGGTATGCGCATATTAATCGTCCAATTGCCCAAACGGAAGTAGATTGTTTTCTAAAAGAGCCACAACTGTAACCTTCGACTTAAAGGTCTAATCCACAAGGCAATAAGGCAACATTAGGAGATGCAGTCCCATGGTAGCTGGTCACCAATAATTGGCTCATACACCGTTTGTTCCTTCAAGATACTGAAGACCATTCGCACTAACTTAAATGGACCTTCGGTAATCTTCAACCCGGTTAAGGCATCGGACATTCTCTTCTCGTCCTCTCAATCTCGTGAAGAATATTATTGACTCAGAAAGGTAGTGAGTAGGATTTCCCTATCAGTGGTTGTATACACGTGGCCATGTGAGACTATTTGGAGAGAGAGATAGAACGCTTTCGACTCTCGACCATATCAGGGCATTTGGAAGGCGAAAAATTTCAAGTTTTCCTAATATTCAAATCGGATATATTCAATAATTTTATTTGAAGGATTTCATGGTTATGTGGAAGAAGCCATCCTAGACTATATGGTACTGCTATAACCAGATACATAACGAAAAAAAGGTCTCCTGATAGAATTTCGAGTAAGTAATACATTATAAACATTATAATATGGTAAACCAGAATAGATCCATTATCTCAACTCTGATTAGGATACATAAAAGTGTTTCTAGATCACCTTATCATTTTCGAAATCGCTAATCATTGTTCATTCTCTTCATTACTTAAAATGGTAAACTTGTTAGTTATTTTAAATCATTTAAATTGAACTATTAGCTCTTTTTCTTTTTCTTGTTCCCCAAATAATTGGCAAGATAGTAACATTATTTTTTTATACAATGAATTTATGTTACTATGCAAGAAATTCACTTACAACATAAAACACAAATATAATTTAAGCATTTGTGATCACATGATTCTATCAACAAACTCAAATAGTAATTAATATGTTAATACAAACAAATTGATGGATGAAATTGTTTACAATCTTATAAATAGTCTGTTTACAAATTGTCTTTTTCAATGTTTCGTTTCAATTCTCTTGTTGTTGTTGTTGAGGTAGCGAAAGGGGAAGTATCTCTATTCCTGAATATATTTGACACATTTTTTGATTGTTTAATAAATAAATGAATCAACAACTGTTGTTCTATTATATCACAATAAACAACAATATTAAAAGTGTTCTATCCTATATGACAGATGATTCATTTTCAATATTGATATGATTATGATATATCTAAGTTGAAGATTACTTTACACTAAACTAAAGAAATTATCATTAATACATATCACTACTAAAAGACTTTCTTTTGAAAAGATCAACACTACTGATTATTATCATGATCATCAGTCAAATATAGATTTTAAATGTTTCAATTGTTGTTAAAAGCATTGTCAAAAAAGAGGTGGTTTTTCTTTGTTTATTGAATCAGTTAGATACAAACTGATCAATAGTTTCTAGTTTGGCTTATTGACAACATCACAAGAGAGAGAGATAGAGAGAATGGGGAAGGAAGGATATTGAAAAAAAATCAGTTCAATATTATTCAGTGCTTCCAGGTTTTCCATGTGAGTTCAGCTTCAATTAACTTATGATTTCAACTATTGAAATAGGGATGCATTGTTCAATGATTGTTGTCCCATTTAAGAAAGTTAAATTTAAGTGATAATAATGTGATACATTATTAGTTGAAATAGAAATAATAGTGTTAGAAATCTTTATCAAATATGTTATATCCCGGCGAGATCTATGAATGGTAACTTTTAAGAACTATTTTATGGACCGATACTATACATATATTTTTGTTGTATAATTATTAAGTAACTAAACTATTCATATTCATGTTCCTCTTATTATAAGCTTCATTTTGACGTATGAACTATTTTATACAATTTACTGTCCTTAAGTTATGTCAAGTCTATCAATTACTACCTCCCACATTCACAGGCACATTCGGCTGGGTCTTGTACAAATGTTGTTTCCGGTTTTATAGTACGATGTGGATTGTTTGATTTGTATATAAACCTTGTATGTTTGAGATACATGATTCATATCTCAGAGACTGAGATTGGTTTTTTGGATTCAAAAGGCAAGCAGGGCTAGACAGAAAGAAGGAACGATATGGATTCTACACTGCTCTTACGGGTTTATGCATTATTGACCCGATTGATAGTTCACTGTTCTTTAGTTGGCAGTATCATTAGGTTTTATATTAATAGAGCACAAGAACACAAATTATAGCAAAATAACTTATTTCTAAACATATATTGACAAAATGAGTAATATTTCTGATGTATGAATGAGATGATTTCAATCTTTTATCAGTGGATTCTAGAAACATCCAAATAGCAGTAAACATAAAACTAATGTCAAGTACTTAAATTTATTATAGTGTTAATCACATGACACTAAGGAGCATTCTATTCATTTAAATTTATTTTGTATTTACATAAACATTGATAAAGCAATTATTGAGATCATTAGTCAATTGAAGCTAGACCATAATGGAAAACCTGGGAGCGCTGGACAGCCGTTTCGTCTTATTGTGGGACTCCTCAGTACTTCCAGGTTTCCATGGTGCACAGCAGGCCTGAACAGGTGAAATTATTTACGTACCTGGTTAGCATCATCGATGAACAGGGAGGATCCGTTGTAGTAGTTAAGGCAAAAAGTGGCAACGAAATGGTCTCATTACAATTGGAAATTATTGAAACTCAGAACAACTTTCAACCAATATCAAAGTCACAATCTTCAATACCAACGTCAAGACAGTCTTACTGTATGGAGCTAAAACTATGAGAACTACAACAATCAGCATCTAAAATGTACACGTATTTATAAACAATTATCTACACCATATACTGAATGTTCATTGATAGGGTGCCGTCATCAACAGTTCGCTGTGGGGAAGAACAAACCAAATTGTAGATGAGGAGCAAATTAGGAAAAGACGTTGGAAGTGGATAAGATATAGATTGAGAAAATCCTCAAACTGCATCACGTGATAAGCGCTAACTTGGAATCGTGAAGAGGAACGAAAAACAGAAGGGTCAAAACACACTTAGTCGGGAATTGGAAGCAGATATGAAAAGGATGAGTAGCAACTGGAAGCGACTGTAAAGGATTGTCCAGTATAGAGTTGGATGAAGAATACTGGTGATCGGCCTATGCTCCCTGACGAGGAGTAACAGGAGTATGTAAGTAATCTACTGCACAAACGAATTGGTTTGTGCGTGATAAAAATTCATAGAAGTTATTCGTTAATTAAGATGAAATAAACAATTCTGTAACTTCTTATAAGACATAACTTATACGTAAGCATTTAACATCAAATATTTGGTAAAAATATCACTTTAATATATAGAAGTCACAGACTAAATGAGCAGAAAAATAATCGAATAGCTGAGTATGACAAATCATTTGTACATGTAAACGTTGATGATAACCTAACCCATTTGAATTATGACCAACTTATATTTCATCTCTTACAAATTTAAGCTAAATGAAAAAAAAAAGTGAAGCTAATTCTAATTAAAAGAGAATGGATGCGCAACTTATTACCATACATTTAATCATCATCATCGTTCAAAAATTACATCTACGCTACTCAAGTTTATTTTCCAACTTTATTCTTGCGTAATGAGTTGTTTTCTCTCTACTAACTGGTTATCTAATATTCTTTGTATCCGTTTTACTAATTTTCTATTATCAGTATCAGTTTAGGGGTTGTGGAGATTGTTAAGTTTTTGATTGAAATCAAGAGTCAATTGAAGCTAGATACCGTGGAAAATATGGAAAAACTGGACTGCTGTTTCGTCCTAGTATGGGACCCCTCAGCATTCACGACCCCGCACCCCGCGAGATTCCAACTAAGGACCTATCAATCTCGCGCCAGGCGCTTAACCAACTAGATCACTGAGGAGTCCCGCACTAGGACAAAACGTCCGTTCAATGCTCCCAGGTTTTCCATGGTGGTCTAGCTTCAATATTATCAATATATTCAAATGGAAAATGTAAATAACATTTCTTAATTCCTATTTTTATTCTTGCGTAATCATTAACTGATTGTATAACTTTGATTTTTTTTTCTTTTACATCCGCTAAGTTTTCAATCGATTATACTCTTCAAAGGAAACATTAAGATACAGATTCTCTTCATTGATTCACCACTATTTATTTCGTTTTGATTTCATAATCACCAACAAAATACGCACGTATATATATAGGCATACTCTGAGGTTATTTACAACGTTTTCAACGCTCGCTGTGTATTGTCCAACATTTCAAACTCTTCTTTCGTTTATCCATCAGGTAAGCATTATGTATTGTAGTATAATTTTCATGGAATATAATATTTCAGGTCTTATTAAATCCTTGTATTTTTGTGTCAGTCATTTTAAACTATATTCTACTAACATGTTGAAACACGACAGTTCTAGATATCTAAAAGACTTTGAATATGATATATTTGATGAAAATTTTATAATAGACTGTAGCATTTATCCATTTAGTAAACGGAAAAACTGATTTAAATTTCAGAATATTTTGGGACTATATGAACATTGGAAACACTGTAGACAATCTTAAACAAAGTCATGATGAGGACTGAATGAAAAGAAAAATTTCTTTGTTAAAATGTTTACCTAAAATGAGTAGACTTTTATCATATCAGTGGAGATAGTCCGTGTCCGATAGAGAGAGGTATCTACTTCAGTACAATGGAAGATGGTCGCTCGATTTTGTGGATTGGTTGAAGTTAGACATTAACATCGTTGGATGCCGACTCTGTGGTCTAGTAGGTTAAGCATTCGTGTGCGAAACTGAAGGCCCTTGATTCGAATGCCACGAGCGGGAATGTGGATGCGCACTGCTGAGTGCTTCTAGGTTTTCAATGGTGGTCTAACATCAATCAGTTCATGATCTCAATCAAGAAAATTTGCTATAACTAAGTTGTAATAACAGATCTTTCTGTTGTGAAAATATACATTTTAAGCTTAATAAACTAATATGCTTGTTTCATTCAAAAAGAAATAACACAGTGACAAGTAACTACTTAAATTAACTTGTATTACGAATTGTGTAATCTGTTTGAATAAGTAGTCTGTATGCTATTTTATATTTATATATTCCTCTATGATAGAAAAATACATTAGGACATTACAACAACATTGCAAAATATATATTCATATGTTCTTTTTTAGTTTGGTTAATAAAAATGAATAAGAAGAACTAGTCATTTTAAACTAATTAAAAGCATAAATGAATTTTACAAAAATCATTTCACCCATTAATACATTTGCAATAATAGTAAAACAGCTGTATTCAACAGATATAGAATATTCTGTCGTTTCCTTAATGAAATTTTGTATTTCATCGTAAATGCAATTATCATATATAGTAGCTCATGATTTGACTCCAGCCCCTAAATGCCCTGATAAGAACGAGGGTGGAGAGAGTAAGCTATATCTCTCGAACTGCTCTCACATAGACACGCGTATACAGTCACTGACGGAGAAGTCCTGCTTACTACATTCTAGCGGCTTTACTATTGCTTACGAAATTAAGAGGATGAAAGCGAATGTCCGACGCTTTAACCGGGTTGGTGGATATGTAAGTTCCACCTTGGGAAACCCTGATTTGAAACCAGTGGTGCACATGGGCTACAGTATTCTTAAGGAACAAACAGTGTATGAAACAATTATTGGTGATCGGCTACCATGGGACTGCATCTCTCAACGTTGCCCTACTGCCTCATGGACCAGACCTTTAGGTTGAACGCTCCATGTGTGGAACCCTAAGAAAACCACCTGTTTCGGTTTGGGCCTCCGTGTAGTATTCCAGCCCTCACACTAATCTGATGGTGAAGTGTGGCATATATATATTTCGTACCTCCTTGTATCAATATTTATGTGTTCAAATAAATATATGAATGACTCCCGTTAGATTGTTTGTTGCTTGTTATCGATGTATACATTCTCGTCAATCCTCTTATACAATTATCTACTTAGATTTCATTAGTGAATAACCGAATCGAATAAATAAAATACGAAAACGGAATTTTAAATATGTATATTTCGTACAATCCTTGATTGGAAAGCGAAGCAAAATAAAATGACGGCTAATGGAGAAGGCAAATGAGACAACTTGATTTGATCTAGAGCGAATCGATATTTATAGTCAGACAAATATACTTTACAAATATGTAATGAGTAAGATACGCTTACATAAAAGTAGTTAAGATTGTTAGGCAAATAAGTGACAAGGTCAAAATGAAGCCTAAGAAGAATGAATATATTGATTTCTCAAGAAGCTACAATAACCCTTGTGGCCTTGGCATAGTACCAACTTCTGCACACAAAATTACTATTTATAGACAGAGCCGGATAGAGATATGGCTACGATCATATTAGGTCGCAACCATTGTTTGTTGTCCTACTCATTTACCCTCTGAAACATAAGAAAAGTAGAAGTATCATTAAAGATACCTATTCAGACTTAAGGCTCATGATTTCGAGTAATTAGGTGTTAAAATACAGGACCTCAACGTAATAGAAATAAAAAACCTCAACTAGATTTGTTAATAACTCATTGTTCAGTGCATGAAATGATATGGGTATAGAAACTTGGAATTCAAATCGACAGATCTTGATGAAGTGAGTAATTTTTACTAAATTACGCCTGTTACTCCTCATGGAGGAGCATAGACCACCCAACAGCACTCTACATTCAACCCTGTCCTCGGCAATCCTTTCCATCTCTTCCCAGTTGTTATTCGTTCTTTTCAAATTTGCTTCTATTTGCCAACGTACTGTGTTCTTCTGCCTTCCAATTTTCCGCTTCCCTTCAGGATTCCAAGTTAGCACTTGTCTCGTGATGCAGTTTGTTGATCTCCGTAGTGAATATCCTATCAATTTCCACCCTCTTTTCCTAATTTCCTCTTCATCTGGAAGCTGGTTTGTTCTATCCCACATTAGTCTGTTGCTGATGGTATCCGGTCAATGTATGTTGAATATCTTGCACAGATAGCTATTTATAAATACTTGTACATTTCTGCTAATGGTTGTATTAGTTCTCTAAGTTTCCGCTCGGTATAGTAGGACTGTCTTGACGTTGATATTGAAGATTGTGACTTTGATGGTGGTTGACAGTTGTTTTGATTTGCATATGTTCTTCAATTGTAGGGATGTGGCCTTTGCTTTGCCAATCATCTCCTTTACGTCTTCATGTGATCCTCCTTGTTCAAGTTATCAATAGATAATAGTCATTTCACTATAAAAAATTTTGCTCAATTTCACAAAACCATCTTTGATTCATATGCTATAATTGTAACCGATGTATTTGCCTTAAACTTTGTCATTTTAGTGAGTCATTCATTTGAATTTACTACTGTCAGTCAGTCAGTCAGCTACAACGTAGGATCAGGTACATATATGCATCAGATAACTAGTTATTGAAAACAATGTTCTTCATTGACACGTTCTTTTTTGCTTTAAGTATGTTACATACAAAATCTACCATTTATGAAACAAAGTCGACTTAGTGAATCACATAGACCGGTCTATCTTATTTATCTTTTTTAAAACAATTAACATTTAACCAGCATTCTATTTTCTTTATCTAGTGATAACAATAATTGCAAACAATAAGTAAGATGAAATCAAACATAATAATTTCAAATCCCCGCTTACTTTTAACTGGTTCAATATTCAATTCATAGTTTGTGCACAGATTGTTTAGTAATGTGAATACAACAATATAAATAATAAATAAAGTATCCATGAATATCATGAATATAATTCTAGTTGATGAATATGAATGATCTTATTACTATGTCTACTATTATTATTAATAATGTTGACTATAATCCTCATTTCATTGTCTGATACATTTAAAATTCTACCTAATTATAAAACAGATTAGAACAGAAGTTTTTCACTGTGAAACAATACATGATATTTATCTGAATTTTGATTGGTTAATCATAGTGTCCAATAGGAAATTTTTGGTTGTATTATCCTATTGTGTTTATCCAATGGAATGATTCGTTAAGACTGTTGTTTAACATGTAACAATGTAAATTAAATTAAGAATTATAGCTTATGTAATTGAACATAAAAATAGCTTAGAATGGAGCACGAATTGGAAGAATTCAGTGTTAAATGATGTGATAATTCTGGAAGACAAAATAATTGAGAGATCATAATGGGAAATTTATGGAAATTATCATATTTAGAGTTAATGTTTATCTCAGTTTGATGTAAATGGGACGGTGGCTCAGTTTCGTAGATTGGTTGAAGTTAGATATTAACAACTTTAGATGCTGGCTCAGTAGTCTAGAATTTAGTCGTTCACGTGCGAAACCAATAGGTACTGGATTTGAATCCCACGGGGCGGGATAGTGGATGCTCACAGCTGAGAAGTCCCATGCTAGGACGAAACAACGATTCAGTGCCTCCAGGTTTACTATGATGGTCTAGCTTTAATTAACCCATGAACTCAACTATTAAATTACTATAGTATCCACCATACCCTTTTCTGAAAATAATTTACTAATAGTGTTCTCCATCATATATATATATATATATATATATATATATATATATATATATTATTGGAAGTCATTTAATCACTGCAGCTATTAGCAATCATGTCGTGATATGAGAAGTAAATGCCAGTTTTATAAAGTTTATCAGTTTACTTGTTTTGTGTTTTATAAATCTGCTTTAGGTAACGTTCATTATAACTCAAAAAATCTATTGATCAATACAAGGTTGCCTAAAGGATATTATGTAGTCAAAGTATAACTTTCTTCTGATTGATATCAATTTATAAAATTCTGAAGTTAGACTTCAGGAATAAAGATAATTCAATAAACAAACGTTTCTTCTTGATGACATCATTTACTCAAGCGATACAATCATACTTGAAAAAAATTAACGCAAAAGTATTACATTAAAAAAACAAGGAGGATTGAGTTAGTTTAGGTGTCAATAGAAGAGTGTAAACCAGACTGAACTTTAAAGAAAGTTAATAAGATGATGCTGAAAGTGTGAAAGATATTTTTCAACTTTACGAGTATGAGGAAGATAGAGAGAACATTGAAAACATCGAAATGATCATAACGAATAATTGAAAATAAAAAGAATAAAATAACATCCGAAGAATTTATAATCAACTAAATTATTGACCATGAAAATTAGGTATTGAGACCATGGAAGAATGATTGTTTGTACGTGTTGTCTTAGTACACTAAGCTGAGGTTCGAAAAAATGAATTGTTTATACCTTTGCAGTGCACAAGTTTTTATTTTTTGCTCTTCTCGAACTAAATAGTATGACAGTGTAAACAGTTTTAAAGGATTTAACGGTGAGAGATAACAAGATAATCTTATATTAAACTATGAACTATTTCATATATGCCTTTCAAAAGCCAAGCAGAACAATGTTCAGAGATGGGTTTATAAAGCGCTCACTTTATTCGACTTTTGTAACCTGCTCTACATGATCAAGTAAACTTATATATACACACTGAATTGGCTCACTATGGGAGAATATCTTCAACACATCTATGAATAATGAGTCTGCTGTAAAAGACGATTGGAAGTTTAACAGCATAAACAGTTTCAAAAAACAACTACTTGTTTCGATTTCATTTAAAATGATTAAAGTGTGGAATCCAGGACGCACGTTTCGTCCGTTTGAGGACTCGTCAGCTGGATGTACCTGCATCTCAGAGTTGATGTTTACTCAGACTCGAAATCAGTACTGGGATGAACATCAACTCTGGGATGCGAGCACATCCAACTGACGAATCACAAATAGAACGAAACATGCGTGTTGTATTCCACTGCTAGCTATCATCCATCTTTGTTTATAAAGCTTGTGACTTAAGGCAATATCGAAACAATCCTCACACGATGCACATATGCCAACAAGAGACTTATCAATTGAAGTCCTAAATAACAATGGAAAGATACAAGCAAACAGAACCAAGTGAATTTGATACAGTTATTTATTTTTACCAAGACATTTGGATAGTATCATTCAGAGTGTTGAATACTGTGTTCATCTGTTCTATGCCGTACAAAGTCAAAGGTGTACATAGATCTTTAACTACCTTTAAGACAAGAACAAATGTATTAATTTTCTATTGACTCATAAAATTTCTCACTGAATATTGATTTTATGAATAAAAATTCAATAAATTTCGATTAGTAAACTAAACAACCGATTTTCTCAATTGACAACAGCGACTTTCAATTCTCATTAATCATACATATTGTGTAATTATTTATAAAACCAGAAGTAAATTCATATTACGTAATTTAAGTGAGATGAAAACACACATATGAATTATCCAGATAACATAATTTTAAACTTGGATGATTCTTTTGACATGCACTGGATCATTGTACCGAGCAGGTATTTCTAATCCACATATATGAATAATTCAATTTTCTTTCGAAGAAAACATTTTTTTCAATCTTTAAATATTAAATGTTGTTGATGGGAAGATTAAAATAAAAAAATATCAAGTGAATTTTAACTTCACCACATTGCACACGAATGTGGCTATCAGGACTCAGTACCTAAGTGGATAACGTGATGTCGTTTAAAGCGAACGGTAGTGGGTTCGAGTCCCAGAGTGAACATCAATTGTGAAATGCAGATACATCCAGCTGACAAGTCCCAAATAAGACGAAACGCGCGTCCTGTATTCTACCGCTCGCCTCTATCCATCTTTGCTTATAATGCTTGTAAAGTAAGACAATATCGAGGCAATACGCATGGTATGCACATATGCCAATAAGAGACTGATCAATATCAGTCCTAAAAATCAATAGGAAGATTCAAGCAAAACAATACGAAGTAAATTAAATATTAGATCCTTCATATCCATCAACCCGGTTAAAGCGCTGAACATCCTCTCAATTTCGCATAAAACAGTAATGTTGCGAGAAGGTAATGAGTAAGAATACCTTGGTAGTGGTTGTATACGAGTGGTCATTTGAAAGCATTTCGAGAGAGAAAAAGAGAGATAGACAGAAAAAAACTCTCCCCACCCACATACCATGGCATTTGAAATCGAAATTAACGTAATCTTACATAAATTTCAATGTTACACATCATCAATGTGAATATAACACCTCTGTATAAATGAATAACTTCCAATTTCTTATCATAACATCAACTAATTTTGTATTTATGACCCATGCAAAAAACTGAAGAAGTTCATTGAATGTATCTTTTCATTGTATATTTTCTAGAAATTTCTTTTCATTCTAGAAAATGATAAGTACATGTAAAACATAAATTAAATTGTTTAACTCTATAAGATAGTTTTCCTTGATGAAATATTCAAGTGAACATTGAACATATTTTAACTATAGAAATTAGATTTATTATTTTTATAATGTGAAATGATTATAGAATAAACTATAAATCATATTACGTAACTGCTTTGTTTAATATTAATGTAATCAATAATCAATGAACTTTTCATTATAAAATAATTTATGAGTTTGAGAAACAGGACAAAATTATTGATTAATAATGTAGGATATTGCTAGGTTTGAAGCTATCACGAGTTCACTTAATCTGCGAACGAGAACAAAGACTCAGTGACTAAAGACCAGTAAACTAGCTATTTGATGCGTCCCAGCCCCGCTAACTAGAGGGAGGAGTTCGAGCTTGGAATGGAAAAGTATATTCTGCAAACAACCAGAAACGAGTGAGCACACAAACACAATTCAAAACGTATATATATCAATTATATGTATATCATCGATATCGCCATGGAAGTATTTTAAGAAATTGAATCGATGAGTTAGTCAATCGACTGCCATAGAAATATTTAACATTTAATCGATAAGAATAGTTTAGTTAATTAACAATTAGACGGTAAAATATACGTATAGTATTGGTCCACAAATGGACCCCAAAAATTACCACTCATTATTCTTATCGTAGCATAACAGATATATATATCATGCATACTAACTATTGAGTTGATTTCTTTACAAATATTAAAAAATAATATTGTAATCCTTGTCATAATAATATGGTATGTGTGCTACTTATATCAATATAAGTAGTAAATAATGTTAGTCAATAATAGAATATCTAGTAGCAGAAGATCAAGATGATCAAGGAGGAAAGAATTCGAACAGAAAGAAATTCATATGAAAATGAAAGATCAATAAAATCGGAGATGATTGATGGACATTTTACAAATGTGGTATTTACTGTATGATTCTTAGATTTTTACGACGATGTTCTGTAATGTTGTTTTGAAATAATTTTGATTGTTCCTACCTGTGTTCTCATTTACTATAATAGTAGGTGTATTGTGATTCTGTTTTGAAATTGATGTAGTTATAGTCAATGTGGTTTGTGAATAATAATCGAATTCAGAATGTATGTTTTATCCAATTTGTGATTCGTCAGTTGGATCTACATGGATATTAGTATTGATGATCAACCACTCTAAAGTTGAAACACACTATTTATTGCTCCAAGTATTCTAGCTCTCTGAACTAAGCTACGAAGTCCAAATACCTATAAATGTTTTCAGTTTGTTTATGATGTTTATCCCCTTACCAGTTAAGATATGAATCATTCTAATGTTAATTGATATGATGGAAAGAAAATTCAATTTTCGATTGATTTACTCATTATGAGTTTGATTCAACATTACGTCCGTTCTGATTCAGTGTAATGATTACTCAATGTAGTACTTGTTCTCTTTTATGATATACGATATTCCTGTATTCCATTGACATCAACTATGCTCAGTATGTGATTAGTTATATATGTGATTTCATTCTAATTATGAATCAAAATGGGTGCACAATCAATATATAAATGATTGTGTTTTTCGACTAAAGTCGTGGTGGTGGTGGTGGTGGTCATATTTTGAGGTTAATAAATGTTCACTCATACCAGTCTTGTGTTCTTACATTCGCATCGTGGGAATTGCAGAGGTCCGCTCTTCGAGTATAAGTGATAAACGTTCTCGACACAACAATCAGTGACGACCAAAACAAGCAGCATTCAACTGACAAATTATAACAATTGGCGACGGGGATTTCGGAAAAAGTTGAATAGATATAACACGAATGTTCAAAAAAAGAACTTCTGTAAACATAAATGTTTACTTCTTAAACAATACTGAAAAGATGAATGTCACGTCAGAAGCAAAGTAATTAGGTCTTTTGTAAGCTGATTAAAAATATTTGAAAAGATGGCTGATCATAAGGCAATTTTCATTTATTTATTACTATATACTAAGATATATTATTCACTTTATTTCAAACGGGATGAAATCTATTTCGATCCAGAGGCTAAACGTTCGATCGTGAGACTGAAGAACCTAGGTTCGAATCCTGCGATTGCGATCATGGATGCGCATTGCTGAGGAGTCCCATAATAGGATGAAATAGTCGTCCAATAGCTCTAAGATTTTAGTAGTGCTCTAACATCATTCGGTTCATGTTCTCAATAAACAATGAACCTTTTTACTGGTTTCATTCCATTAATATAACAAGACTGTCTTCTATCATTAATTATCATCTTCATATTTGTACTTGAAAAGTAAACTTCCCATAATCTTGTTTTATTAAGTAGTTTGATAATAATGGAAATACTAAATCATTACATAATACAAACATTATGCAACAGTTGCATCTTGAATAATTGATGTAACATTCCATTATAATATAAGAACTAAAAATAGAAAATACAGTTTCAAAAGAAAGAGTGAAATTGGGAAAGAGATGTATAAAATTAGATTAAAGTATAATAGTAAAATCTAATTGTCCATCGACCATGTCATTTAAGGTATTTAGTCACTGATTACTATTATCAAATAAACTACAACTAAGTGATCTACGTCCACGAACACAGTGTAGATTAATAGTTATTAAATTCATAGGTTTACACGGTGCTGGTACGGCCGAGAGTTGGGAGAGTCCACTCTACCTCTCCAAATGCTCTAACATGACCACGCGTATATAGCCTCTGCCAGGGAAGTCCTACTCACTGCCTTCTCGTGGCGGTGGTGTTGTTTACGAAATTGAGAGGACTGGATATCCTTATGATGCTCCACTGTCTTGTGGATCAGACCTTCAGGTCGAATTGATCCGGATGTGGCCCCCTCAGAAAACCATCTGCTTCAATTTGGACAGCCGGGCAGTATCACATCCCTCACACAAATCAAATGAGATCTGATTGACTCATATGTATTTGGTGCCTCGTTGTACCAATATCTATGTGTTCAAATAAATAAATAAATATCTGTATCCAAGCTACCTTTCATGTCATAATAAGCAGTGCATAAGGATCTGTTATACAGTATCAATTACCTAAGTGCAAAATGGTTTATGATCTCATCAATTCATTTTTAGCCAAAACACAAATTTCAGCATTACTGAACCAGCAGTTCTTCAATAGGTAAACTTACCTTTGTAAATATCTATAATTAAAGACTAGTGACCAACAAATTCCCTTCATACTGAAAATAAAAATACAAATTGCGCTAATCTACAATGTTTTTACTTTCTTAATAGACATACAGATAACTCGTCTAGTTAATAAATGGAAAAATTAACGAAAGTGAAAAAAGTCACTGGCTCACTATAATTAAACTACTAAGATAATTCAATTGAAAAAGGTACCCAACATTCATTCATTCTCATCTAATCAAACAATATGGTATCATAGATCACAACAGAGACAACATTTTTAATTTAAGAAAAAAAAAACAACACACAATCTATCTCAAATATCATTTCATTGTTACTCAATGAATCCAGGAAAATATACAATACACACCCTTCCATCCCCCACCAACAGCATATATTAGTGAACTAAACAGAATCATATCATTTATATACTCTACTATAACTGAGTCCCTTAGTAATTAAGTGATATTTAGTAGAATTTAAGTAATCAAATTGTTATTACTAAAAGTATATTCATATTACAACTCTAGTTAACTAACTTCTTATCCAAATATGTAAATTCTAAAATCAGGTCAGTTAGTTAATAATTAGTTCAGTAAAAGCAATTGTTCTTTAAGTTTCTTTTTCCTTTTTATTCAGCAGGAAACCTAAAAATGTTAATACCAATAATCACGAAAAGTCCATCTATGGATTATTGGAATATCTGATTTAAAATCAGGATTACTTCTATCTTAATTGTTTAACATATTATACATATATATATCTGGAGTATGAAGACCTCCATAGGTGAGGAGAAGCGTGGAATAAAATAGTACTAGACGATTTGGACTTTAAAGATTATCTGACCCTTCTATTCCATACACACCAAAAAACACAGGATGCAGCTACGTCCAGCTGACAAGTTCTAAATAATAGGAAAAACCCGTCCTGGATTCCACTGCTAGCCACTATTCATCTTTGCTTATATTCTAAAACTGTCTCTTTTGTAAATTAGAATGGTCATTTAATAAAAGTCAGGATGATTTAGAGTAAAATGTCAAGTCACAATTAGTATAATAGGAATATAACAAAATGAAAAGAAAGTTGTGTGAATATCATGCATAGCAGGAGAATTTCATCTTGTTAATTGGGTTAATGCTTCCTTTATTCTAATATGATGATCACTATCTACAAAATGAAAAAGAATAATACTGTCAATCGATTTAGAAACTCCTTTTCTCAACCATGCTGATACACGTTTAAGCACACTCTAATCCATATTTTGGCCTTTGTGATATATCACATTAATCATAGACTTATAACTATAGAGCTTACTAATGATGAATTTATTGAAAACAATTGTTCTGTCAAATATTTTTCATTCTTGTATCATCTTGATTTCTCACCAACTACATACATACAAAGTATTATGTTTAATTATTTTTAATTATTAAGATGTTGAAAAGTGAATGGTCAGTCAATACATGAATGAATTATGTTCGCGCGCAAGACTGAAGGCCCTGGGTTCGAATCTCGCGAGTGGGATCGTGAACGCTCACTGCTGGGGAGTCCTGCAATAGGACGAAACGGCCTTCCAGTGCTTTCATGTTTCCGACGGTAATCTATCATCAACCGGTTCATGAGCCGAATCAAAATAAATTATATGTGAAGTGAAGAATCGGTGTTTTGCACATAGACTGGGTGGATA
Source organism: Schistosoma mattheei (assembly GCA_944470405.2). Taxonomy (NCBI): domain Eukaryota; kingdom Metazoa; phylum Platyhelminthes; class Trematoda; order Strigeidida; family Schistosomatidae; genus Schistosoma; species Schistosoma mattheei. The sequence goes on along the minus strand of OX103947.1, from coordinate 8,998,724 downwards.
GAACAGTGAATGTTTAGTCTCTTTAAGGTATACATTCCAGAAATATACAATCAAATAGACAACTGCCGACGAATTTGAGTAGCATACACAACATAGATACAATGTATTCATTCAAAGTTATGGAAATTCTTAGAAGTCATACTAATTGTAGAAAGCATAAACCTGAACTAGGTATATAACTTTTAGTTGTATTGGCTAGGATAGGACACACATTGAGGAAAGCACACAACTGCGTCACAAGACAAGTCCTCACATGGAATCCTCAAGGAAGACCAAAGAACACATTACGCCGGGAAATGGAGATAGACATGAAAAAATGGACTTAAATTGGATGGAATTAGAAAAGAAGGCTCAGGACAGAGTGGGCTGGAGAATGCTGATCGGCGGCTTATGCTCCATTAGGAGTAATAGGCGTAAGTAAGTAAGTAAGTAAGGTATACAACTTTTAGTTGTATTGGCAACATTCTAATCTCTCTTTTTCTCAATTAACTATAATCACAATCTAGTAAGTTAAATTCAATTGTTGTTTATTCTTCCTTTTTCTGGAATTCAGAACATCTTTTAATGTATTACGTCATAAAACTATCTAAATATTCATATTACATTCAATTTATTCGTACATTAATTAACCATTAATTATACAACATTATCTTAATAATTAGAAATAATTAAACCTATTAGCTTGTATGTACGTATTTGAATAGAGAGAAACGAAGTACAATAAATTCATCGTATTTTACAAATTTTACCGCTTTAAGTATGATTTATGAAAGGAATCAAGTGCAAAAAAGAATGATTACTAATCAGGTAATCTGATACATACTACTGATGTCAACATATATAAGTAGTATTGTAGTGAAGGAGAACACAGGTGAGGACAACCGGATTATATTGAGCACAAAATTACAAAGTTACTTGGTAAAATAGAAAACCACACTATAATACTTAATTTGCAAAATGTTCAACAATTGTCTCGGACTTCATTGTTCTTGCATTTCCATAGTAATTGCTTTCTGTTCCCGTTCTTCCTTTCTTGATCTTCACAATCTTCTGTTGCCAGACATTACATTCCTGACTCGCGTCATAAACTACTTATATCAATATAAGTAGCACTCACCACAGTATGTGTCATCGATCGATAATGAAATGTCTGGCTGCAGAACGTTAAGAAATTCAAAGAAAAGAGAACGAGAACAAAAAAATGATTGATTTGGAAACAAAGGATTAATCAAGTCTGAAACGATTGACTGATATTTGCCAAAGGAACAATCAAGTTTGATACTATGGATTGATATTTTGCAAATGAAGTATTTACTGTATGGTTCTCAGATTTTACTCAGGTGTTCTGTAATTTTGTATTCAAGTACATTCAGTTGTCCCCACTAGTGTTCTCGTTGACTACAATAGTATATCATTGACAATTGAAGAAATATACAAAAAAATAATGAAGTAGGCATGTAGAACTTACGGATGACCACTTTCAGTTAAGTGAATTGAAGGTTGGTGTACAAGCAACGTTATCAATTAGGGCTTTCTGGTATATACTTATTTTGTCTTCATATTCTACCCTTAAAGAAAATTATTCAAAACAGTTTATCATTACCCCCAATAAAATAGAGTAAACCAATGTTTAATAGTTGAATTCATGAGTCAGTTAAAGCTAGATCACCATGGAAAACCTGAAAGCACTGGATGGCCGTTTCGTCCTAGCATGGAACTCCTTTATTTATTAAAATAGTATTTATTATAAGCTATTTGAAAAGGTTTATATTTTCATCCATAATAACCGTGAAATCATTTCATTTGGTTACTGCTTAAATGTGAAATTATTTAGATCAATAGTTACTTAGTAAGGAAATCTGCAGAGGTAAACTAAATGTATGACTTCAAGTCGATCATTAAGATCTAAGATCGGTTTTATCGTGAAATTTTAGGCAAAATGGCTGATAGTTTGTACCGTACTATACATTTTGCAAAACTAAGCAACGCTTATCGATATTTCATTCATTTGTTGAACATTACACACAGATAGCTAAGCAAACATAGAACGAATTTACATGATTCTTAGGAGGATGACGATGGGAAATTTTTTATATTTTCAACAAACAAAATAATCAAAAACAAGATTATCGAATAAACAAAGATGAAAACGGCTAACAGTGGAATCCACTACTCGCATTTCATCCGATTCGGAACTTGTCAGATGGATGTACCTGCATCCCACAGTTGATGTTCAATCCACGACTCGAACTCAGTACCATTAGCCTTAAACGCCATCGCGTTATCCACATAGTTACTGAGTCCTGATAGCCACTTTCTTGTGCAATGTAGTGAAGTTAAAATTCACTTGGTATTGTTTGCTTGTATCTTCTCATTGTTTTTTAGGACTGCAATTGATTAGTCACTTGTTAGCATATGTGCATTTTTTGAAGATTACTTCGATATTGCCTTAAGTCACAAACTTTATAAGCAAAGACGGATGGTGGCTACTAGTGGAATCCAGTTTGATGCGTGTTTCGTCTTATAAAATTATGTAACTTTTATCGCTATGTTTCACATTTGAAATTTTTACAAAGTCCATTTTTGCTTTGTTTATATTATTATTACTATTAGTTTTACTCAGTATTATTATTTTCGCATAATATAGAATTCTCAGCACGAAGTATTTCAACAAGTTTCCATTTCCTGTATCTTGATCGATCCTTGAAATAAATGTTGAGTGATGACCAGTTAGATGTTAGTAGTTCAAAGGTCGATATCTGGATAATGTACATTCTTTTCGATATATATTGTCAGCAACCAAAATGTCTCTGATTGGACACTTCTATAACTTGTATAACGAAATGTCGTAAATTTGTCACAAACACCCTTGAATAGGTTATGCGACTAATGGGCACAATGATGTATTAAAACAAACAAGAAAACAGATAACTTGTTAAAATATCCATAAGGTAGGAATAGATAGCCCAGATATTCTAACAGGCTACCTAATCATCATCATATTAACTAACATAATTTCTAAATTACAAAAATAAGACAACTTACAATAGGATGGAGAAAAAATTACATTTTCTTAAGTACTTACAACATCACATATTTTCACCTGGTATTGTTTGGCTTGTATCTTCCCATTGAGGTTTAAGACTGCAATTGGTCAGTCTGTTATTGGCATATGTGCATACTGTGTATATGCCTCGATATTGCCTTAATTCACAAGCTTTTTGTAAGCAATGATAGATAGTGGCAAGCAGTAGGATCCAGGACCCGCATTTCGTCCTATTTGTAATTCGTCAGCTGGATGTACCTTCATCTCAGAGTTGATGTTCACTATGGGACTCAAAACGTGCGTCCTGGTTTCCACTGCTAGCCACTATCCATCATTGCTTACAAAAATCACATACTTTTTTGTATTAAAAATGATTTCAAGCATTTTCATAGTAACTAGTGAATTAAAAGTTACAAATTGAATAAAACTGATGAAGAAGATTTGTAACTCAGATGAATGAATTTGATGATGTTTTGTTCTTTGAACTAGATGGTTTGGTCAAGTGAAGGTCTGTATCTTACACTTGTTAGTAGAATATGCTGAAGAAGACACTCATTGAGAAAATACAGTTGATTTCGAGTGGAAATTTGCCTTCTGACGAAATTCTCCCATTTTCGAACAACGAGTAGCATACTATGCTCATATGATTTTGAGATAGTGGAGAAGATTTGTAACTCTGAGTTATTCTCTGAGCTTAGAGAACAAAACTTCATTAGAATAAAAATTTTTATTATAATAACTAAAATCAACTTGACAGAACACATTTCTACTTACTGATTTGATAAATATTCTCATATGTAATAACCCATATTGACAAGATAAAGCATGTTTGTTTATTCATTTATTTTGTGACAAATGATTTGACATAAAAGAATGAAAGAGATAAGTAAACACAGTTTTTTTTTGGGGGGGGGTAAGGTGGTAAGGTGAAAAAAACTATTAAAAAACAAGACAAATTGATGAAAGGTAGATTTTTATAAATTGTCTTACTAAATTCAGTATTAATATTAATGAAAAAACTTACTTACTCACGTCTGTTACTCCTAATGGAGCATAGGCCGCCGACCAGCATTCTCCAACCCACTCTGTCCCAGGCCTTCTTTTCTAATTCCATCCAATTCAAGTTCATTTTTCTCATGTTTATCTCCATTTCCCCGCGTAATGTGTTTTTTGATCTTCCTCTTTTCTTTTGGCCTTCAGGATTCAATGCGAGGACTTGTCTTGTGACGCAGTTGTGTGCTTTCCTCAATGTGTGCCCTATCCACTTCCAGCGCTTCTTCTTGATTTCTTCCTCCGCTGGAACTGGTTTGTCCTTTCGCACAGTTGGTTGTTGCTAATAGTGTTTGGCCAACGAATCCGAAGTATTTTGCGTAGACAACTGTTAATAAACACCTGTATCTTCTGGATGATGGTTTTCGTAGTTCTCCGCCTGGAGTCCCTTGGGGGCTTCTGCCAGTCCAAAGCCCGGATAAAGGAGAAGGGTTGGGCATGGGGTTAGCGACCCCATCCCGTGGAAAACTAACTCGCTAAGAAAACACTAACCAGAAAAAAATTATTCAAAATGAAAATACTTGGTATATTTAAGTAATATTTATATCTATAATACTAAATAATAATAATAGTATAATTTACGTCGTGATGTTTATTTATTTTCATTTATATGAACACATAGATATTGGTACAAGGGGGCACCAAACACATATGCGCCACACAAATCTCAATTGATATGTGTGAGGGCTGTGATACTGCCCGGGTGCCGGAACCGGAGCAGGTGGTTTGCTTAGGGGCCACGCCCGAGGCCTCTGACCTAAAGGTCTGATTCATAAGGCAGTGAAGCAACGTAATGAAATGCATTCTCATGGTAGTCGTTGACCAGTAATTCGTTCATACACCATTTGTTCCCTCAGGATACTCGAGCTCAAGTGTACTGTTGGTTTGGAATCAGGGTTTCCAACCCTCGTAGTTGGATTCTTCATATCCACTCGACCTCTTCCGTGTCTGAGATATTGTCGGATATTTTAAAACTAAACAATTTCCACAACCACCTCATTTTTGTTTAATACTGCTTATCACTCAGAGTTATAATTGTAGTGACAAAATCGCATTTCTAAAGAAGCATAGTTAAGTATCAGCTAATAAAAACACAATAAAATTTTAGCATATTTTGTTCAATTATATTTTCAAAAAGATATCAATGTCTCATCTCATACATCCATGATATACTTCAGGAACTGGAGGGAAACTATCGAAGATTATTTGAATGTAATAGAATAAATATGGATAGTGACTGACAGTGGAATCAAGGATGCGTGTCTCGTCCTATTTGGGACTCGTCAGCTGGACGTACCTACATCTCACACTTGATGTTCAATCCACGACTCGAACTCATTACCGTTCGCTTCGCCATCGCGTTATCCACATAGTTACTGAGTCCTGATAGTCATTTATTTTTGCAATGTAGTGAAGTTAAAATTCACTTGGTATTGTTTTACTTATATCTTCTCATTGTTTTTTAGGACTGCAACTGATCAGTCTGTTCCAAATGCTTTAATAAATATGATAATGAGCATGGATCTAAAACGACAATCCAGTGCTTCCACGTTTTCCACAAAACCCATTCTTATACTAAGAATATCTCATTAATGAAACGGCTTTTGGATACAGTTTTGAATAAACTATGAGTACGTCACTTAACTAACAAACTTTCGGTTACGTTTAACACTTGTAGTATTCATCTAGATTATGATTGCTCCTTTGAGGTCCAGGTTAAATTGAAATTGACATATGCATATAGATAGAATAAAGTTATTGGTACTTATTAGGATAACTTAATTAGACTGACTTCTCAACTGAAGTGTGCAATTATTTGAGATTGTTTGAAATAACTAAATATTTGGAAGTAACTGCTAGTTCTGTAAGAAGAAATGATTTTTATTGTTTTTACGCCTGGATTAACTTACTAGTTAACAAGTGAGAACTAGGATCAACCCTGTTCTCTTGAGTTTAAATATACATCAGTAAAAGAAAACAAAAGAAAAGCATGTAAAAAGAATGAAATGAATGAAGACTGGTTTTAGCTTAAAAAAATACCAAAAACTAGAAACCACCAGACATCTATATCATTGTATTTTTGATATTTATCAGTAGTGTATATATCCCACTCTAAAAAGGATCGAAGCCAGAGATTTCAACATTCGAAATCCCATAATGAGAGGTAACAGTTATCAAGTGCTTCGTGATTTTCAGTAGTTGTCTTGACTAATTTCGATTCATGATATAAATAACGAAACTACAAGAATCTCCATAAATCCACCATATAATGAAATTTGTTTCATTTTAAGATTGTTTAGTATAAAGTTTATTATTTATCATAAGTTAATGGTAAACCCATTACGAATTTAAGGAAACTAAACATAAGTCATCTCTTAGTTTCGGATTTTGGATTAGTGTAGACTGTATGGGAACCTAAAACATGGAAGAGGTAAGTCGCGGACTATAAAGCTCAGTGGTAACATCTCTGACTTGAAGCTGGGTGACAAGTGATCAAACTCATCAAGGAGAACTAGTTCCCTCAAGATCACAGGTACTCCTAGCCAACGAGTGCCAAATAACACGAAACCTATGTTTAGGATTTCTTGTCGACTAGCTCCGACCACCGTCTCAGGCTTCTCAAAAGCTATAAAAACAACTTATTACGTACGTTTTTAATTTTAACATCACATTAAGAGTAACATGTCACTTCACATAAGAAGAGACGCTATTCGCTCAACAGAAGAGTCCTGGATACACGTTTTGTAGTATTCGGAACTCGTCAACCGGATGTACCTGCATTCCAGAGTATATATTCATTCCGAAACTCGAACCCAGTACCTCTTGCTTCAAAAGCCATCACATTATCTACTTAACTACTAAATCCAGATAACCACTAAGAGTAGTCAAACTTCAGTCGAAAATATCAACAACATATTTACTAGACTATTTCAATTTTGATTTCGTTGGCGTCTGTTGAGAAAAAAATCTATACATTACAATAATAGTTTAATTATTAATGAATTAATTGTGAGATATATTCTTTAAATTCTGTTACAAAGCTTTAATTAGTGGAACTCAACTATATGGATAGTGAAACAAATGTTTCATATTGAGATCGTGAACTGATTGATGTTAGACCACTAATGAAAACCTGGAAGCACTAACCGGCCACTTCGTCCTGTTGTGGGATTCCTAAGCAGTGCACATCCACGGTCCCGCTTGCGAGATTCGAATAATAATAATAATAATAATAATAATAATAATAATCTCCACAACCCTATACTGATAAATGTTTCATAAAAAGTTATGAATAGAGTCTATTATTTTATCAAAGAATAAAATATTTCACACTCATTTCCGATATCCAGATTTAAAGGTATTATATTCAATGTCGAAAAAGTATATAGACTTTGAATCCAATCCAGTGTTAATGGATGTCAGCTATGAAAGAAACTCAAATCAGGACAAAATAAATGTTTAGTATCACTTGTTTTCCAATAGATCTTAAACTTATATCAATTTGATAGTTGAATTTATGAATCAACTAATGCAAGACCACCATAGAAAACCTAGAAGCACTGGACAGCCATCTCGTCCTAGTATGGGACTCCTTAACAGTGCGCATCGTGCGGGATCGTGGGTGCGCACTGCTCAGGAGTCCCACAATAGGACGAAACGGCCGTCCAGTGCTTCCAGGTTTTCCATGGTGGTCTAGCTTCAACTGACTCATGATTTCAATCTGTGAAAATTTCTAAAAATCTCCACAAACCCCTTCTGATATTTGTTTTTGTTAATTAAATTATTAGAAATAACATACTTTACTGAAGTTATTATATATTTCAACAACAACCATTTCTGTATATATCCTATATATTTGTCATAGTTAATAAATGAAAACAAACAAAACATTGAAGGTTCACTTTTTTACTCAATATGCTGACCTAATAAGTTTGAGAGTTACTTAAAAGAGAGTAAAAAATTATATTTAGTCACGTTATTTTATATAAACAAGTTTATTCTAAGAATCAATCATGTTTTGTATATTGAATGATCTAGATTAGATCAATAGTGATTATATTACCCTCTCTTGAATAGAATTATTCAAATTATTATAAAATAATAAGGTTTGAGTATCATAAATCAATTGATTCTATGATTGAAAGTGATTATATGTTAGGAAATGTAATGCTTCCTCACCCTCACCCTCACGTTCAGTTCCACCCCCACTCCAAAAAAACGTTGACCCATTAGATTTAAACAAAGATGGTAAGTTTTGATTTTCAATCTACTTAATCAGTTGAATTCTGGTGCTATGAAAAAAAAAGTATCCTAAAGAAACTGAAAAAGTGTTAACATAATTTCCATTGAATCAATTTTACATTTGAGTAATAATAATCTATCTGCTTTCTTTTTTTTTCTTGATCTTTTTATTAGTTGATGGATGGATAAAGAGATTTTTAAGACATAGCGATTATTTGATTGAAGATTATATTATTTTGTTATTATAAATTACGTAGCTTGAGTCATATAGTAACAATTTGGTTCAAAAATATCATGATATATTCATATTATGTCTTGATATCCTATCGGAGAAAACGTCTTTTATCACAGAAGTACTTTAAGGATTTTTAAGTCTTTTTCAATCATCTGTTATGTTGCGATTATTTTTGCTGAATGTTATACGTTAATTTTGTCCCCAAATGCCCTGGTACGGCCGAGAGTGGGGAAATTCACTCTACCTCTTCAAACGCCCTACCATGGCCACGCGTATATAGCCTCTGCCAGGGAGGTCCTAATCACTGCCTTCTTGTGGTAGGGGTGCTGTCCACGCAATTGAGAGGACGAAAAGCGAATGTCCAATGCTTTAACCGAGTTGGTTGACACGAACAATCCATCCAGGGGAGTTGGAAAACCCCGATTCAAAACTAATGGTGAACATGGGCTCCAATAACCTGAAGGAACAAATGGTGTATGAACCAATCGTTGGTCACCGGCTAACATGGAACTGCATCTCCTTACGATGCTGCACTGCCTTATGGATCAGACCTTTAGGTCGAAGGCTCCGGATATGCTTCCTAAGAAAATCACCTGCATCTATTTGGACACCCGGGTAGTATCACAGCCCTCACACATATCAAATGAGATTTGTGTGTCGCATTTGTATTTTGTGCCTCGGTGTACCAATATCTATTTGGTAAAATAAATGAACAAATACGTTAATTTTTTAATTCAAATAAAGTTTGACACAATTAGATACTAAAAATAGTGTGGTCCACACTGATCTCACCCTTAAACTAAAGTAGTAAATTTTCTTAAAGTGCTATTGCCTGATTTACTAGGCAGTGGAACAACTTCGGGAGATCAGGAATAGGTTCATAACCCTTTTTCTTCAAAGGATCTTAAAGCCATATGCACCATTTATTTGGGATTAGGGATTTCAAAATCCCCTGGTTGAACAATTTCAATCCAAAGACTCCGTCAAGCTTGATACTTTTGCTTTGTGTCCTCTAATTTTCATAAACAACAACGTCGAGAGAAGTCAGCGAGTAGGACATCGCTGGAGGAGGTTAAAAGCTCATGACTATATGAGATTATTTGAGAATAAAATCAAACCCTCTCTACCTCGTCCGTATCAAGGTTTTTAGGGAATGTGTCAATGCTTTGTCCATGAACCCAACAACCTACTTTCTGATCTAGATCATTACTGACCAGTTCAGCTAGTTATGTAAACAGCGAAATGATTTCGCTGTTTACAGCATCCATGAAATTGCCCGACCATCTTCCATTGTCTTTGGTATACTTTATTTGGATGAAATCATTTACTGTACGGTTGTACAATTGTATTTATTGTAATTTCACAAATGCATGAGTCTATGGAACAATAAAAAGAGATAAAAAGAAGTAATCTAAGACTTCAAGTATCAAAAGAGATTGCGCAATGATCTAGAGTTGGACGAAATATGGTATGATAAAAATAATCTGCTGGTCAGAAATATCAAATATAGTTGTGTCACCTGGTGAATATGGAAAAAGAAAGAAGTAATAGTCATAAGAAATGTTAAATAACAAATATTTTGGTGTTGTAGTTTCTGATGTAGATGGTTAGGTTGATGAACTTATCGTTCTGCAAAACAATGAAGAGAAGTGACTTGTTAGAATTTACCCACAATTAATTAACGGTTGTTCTGTCGACTAAAAAGTTAGTTGATAGTCATCCATTATTGAGTAGTTATTGTTTTTAAGTTGTTTTGATTTTTTCTTTTTTGATCTGAACTCTGACCTTGGAGTTATATATTCCTTTTACCGTCAACTCAGTAAAATCCGAGAACTAGACAGTAAGTAATTCATCCGCAAATTGTCAATCAATTGTCTCAGAATTCATTGTTGTATCATTTCCATACGATCGCTCACTGTTCTCGTTCTCTTTCCTTTGATCTTCTTCACCTTAGGCCGCCAGACATTTTACTTTCGATTGATGATACATACTACTTATATTTGTCGACATCAATAGTATACATCACACTCGTCCCTCTTTTAAAACAGTCATTCTTGCAGTGGTTCTACTCATCGTGCCACTTTCTTTTTTTCAACAGTCTGTACCATGCTCTCCGTCAAAATGTCGAGCCTGAGGCGCGTTGACCTTTATAGCTTTGTCAACCTACTGGGCCATCAAAATCCGACTTACATCTAACATTCGATACCAGTAGCACACATAACAAAACAATCATTTTCAGTATTGAGAGATTTGTGATATTGTACAGCTTTTATAATTTAAAACACAAACTGATTTCAGATAGATCATGCTATAATGAAATGATAAACTAGTATTTCTAAGTTTTCAATACAGATCTAACTATGATTAGTTAATGATTTAAGTCTATTTAACTTCTATAATCTTCATAAATTCTCTTGTATAAAAAAAAACAAGATAATTGAAAGTCAGATGCTTTATATGCTATCAGAGAAAACACAAACAATCGTTTAGTTAATTGTAAAGTATATTATCTCTCCTTTAGTTTCATCAACAAAATATCTAATTATCTTTCAACATATATAATCTTCTTTGAACTTATTCTCTATGATTAAAAAGATTATGTAATGTAATGTATTTAAACGTTAGTTTTAACACATCTTACATAGTAATTAATCAAACTATTCCTACGTGTTACACAATTTATAATGAGTTGAATAAGTATAAGTTTATTAAAAGATTCGAAATTAATTTTCATTCAGAATGTGTTTACTTATTTATTTATTTATTTATTTACTTACTTACTTACTTACTTACCTTACTTACTTACTTACTTACTGACACCATTTATCCCTTATGAAGGAGCATAGGTCGACCATCAGCATTCTCCATCAAACTGTGTCCTGGACAATGCTTCCCAGTTCCTTCCAGTAACTATTCATCCTTTTCATGTTTGCTTCCAATTTAAGGCGCAGTGTGTTCTTTGGTCCACCTCTTTTCCAATTACCTTTAGGATTTCAAATTAAGTGCTTGTTTCGTGATGAAGTTTGATGGTTTCTTCAATCTATATCCTATCCACTTCCAACATATTTTCTTAATTTCCTTTTCAGCTTAGGGTCGTTTATTCTTTCCTACAGTAACCTATTCCTGATGGTTTCCAGTCAACGAACATTAAGTATCATGTGTAGACAGCTGTTTATTTTTGATGATGATTGTAGTAGTTCTTAAAGTTTCAATCATGTATCTATATTATCATTAAATTACAAATTATTCACTAAAAATTGTTGATTTGGGAAATACATTCAGCGAGAATCAGGAAAAAAAAGAAGAACGTGCAACACATTGAGTGACTTTATGAATTTATCTAGGTAAGATTAAATGATATATACAAATAAACCACTTTTTATATTATAAAACTTTATTCTACTTGGTGTTGTTTGTTTTTTCTTTACATTGTTGTTTAGAACTGCAATTGATCGGTCTCTTGTTGGCATATGTGCATCCTGTGCGGATTGCCTCGATTCGTGTCAGGGCCATCATGGTACTGATGGAATTCCATCAACCAAGTTGTAATGTTGCCACTTCTACAAGACTGGCAGGATTCTAATCCTGTTCTCACTCTGGATGGTGACTAGATAGAACTAGTTGACAAGTTCGTGTATCTAGGTAGCTGCACAAGTGCTAGTGGTGGCGTGAGTGATGAGATCAATGCACATATAGTGAAAGTCAGAGAGGGTTATGCCAATCTGGGCCATCTTTGGCGCTTTCGTGATGTTAGTCTGGCTGTAAAAGGTCGGATCTACAACGCGTCGGTGAGAGCAGTTTTGTTCTCCGAGTTGAGGATATTAGACAACTCTCTGTGTTCGATCATTGCTGTCTCCGAAGGATTGCTGACATTCAGTGGCAACACCATGTCAGTAATGCAGAGGTTCGGCATCGTGTGTTCGGTCACAGAGACGATAATGCAATCAGTGTCACCATCTTGTAACACCGACTTCGGTGGCTTGGACATGTTCTCCGAATGTCGTCCTAGAGAATTCCACGTCGTGCATTATTTGCCGACGTTGGGAGTGTTTGGAAAAAACGGAGAGGTGGTCAGTGCATGACATGGTGTCGTGGTATGAAAGAAGGCTGCAAAGGACTGGCTTCAGTTGGTCCTTCACGACTCCCTGGCTGGGGTTTTAGAGATGGTGTAACACAGTGGCTAGAGACGTTATCAGATATGGCTCAGAATAGAAGCCAGTGGCGATCCTGCTGTAACCTTCTTTTACTTTCTTCGTAAAAAGTGGTTGTATCTTCCTTAACTGAAAGAATTCTTCTGGTTGTACCTTTCCGTTTCCTCCACTATTATTGTTATTACTACACTACCTTACACTAATCTGTAGTCGTTATTGTTCTTTTTTTTCTTGTACGCTCCTTACCTTCTTTTTTATTTTCCCATTTTCATTGTTTTATGTGGCGCATATGTATTTGGTGTCCCCTTGTACCATATTTCTGTGTTCAAACAAATAAATAAATACAACATAGCCACTAGTCTAGCTGACTCGATATTGAGTGCATTATGTTGAGCTAAGATGGTGGTTAAAGGTGATCAATAGGAAATCCTGAACCTAGGTTTCGTATTAGTATGCACTCGTCAGGAGGGCATACCTGTAATCTTGAGGGAACTGATGCTCTCTGACGGATTCCATCTCGTGTCACCCAATCTCACAGTCAGTGACATAAAGACTGAGCTAATTTGTATTTTGATATTTCTAGTTCAAACATAAATGAAAGATCGTCACAGTTTTATTATTTACCATAGGTACAAAAAGAAAATATATTGGGTTTGTTTGTTTGCTTTTTTTCTTTATCAAATATTCATATTTTTCATTAGTAAATTGCTAATTATGTCTGTTATATTTAAACTAACCTTTGAAGTGCAAAACTAACATTATATCAAACTATATCAAGCGTTTTAAATTCTGATTCATTGAAGCCATATAAATGTAGCCAGTAAACTTCATTATAACGTTTATCATTACTTATTTAGTCTAATGTCAACTAGTCGTATATTAGTCAACTGGAAACATATAACAAATGATATGGTTGAACTGAAATGAAACGAATCGGCTCATAATAAATTGTTTAACAAGTTAATCTAATTTAAGAATTATATTATAAAACAGAACTATAAGTTTCAATAATACAATGAGATGAGGAAGTTTATCAGAATGATGTAATATAGTCGCATAATACCTTTCAAACAATCTGATTACAGTATAGATAGAGATTTTCCGCCATTGTGAAATATTTGATTGAGGCTGATCGTAAGGTTGATATCAAGTCAGCATTTGTAGTGTTGTACAAAAGCCTTCAAAGACGTATACTAAAGTTTATTGAAGCCTTGGTTATATGGAAAATGAAAACTTCATTATGTATTCAAAAACATTTTGTTACTACCCTTAACCTACTTTGGTAATACTGATTTATTATCCAGAGTGGTTATCACATTTTTTATGGCTTACCTTAAATCTGTCTAGTTGACCTTTTAATTTTCATATAAAAATGTCTTAACAATTATATGTGCGATCAGACTGTTCGAATTATATTGAGCAAATATATATATCACATAATTCTGATAAACTTCGTCTTCACATTGCATCATCGAAATTTATCAATGTTTGTGAATTAAAGCAATATCGAGGCAATACACACAGTATGCATATATCCCAACAAGAGACTGATCTATTACACACCTAAACATCAATGCGAAGATCCAAGTAAATAATATCAAGTGAATTTAAACTTCACCATATTGCACAAGAAAGTGGCTACCAGGACTCAGTATCTGAGTGAATAACGCGATGGTGTTTAAAGCGAACGGTACTGAGTTCGATTCGTGGGGTGAACGTAAACTGTGGGATGCAGATACATCCAACTGACCAGTTTTAAATAGAACGAAACATGCATCCTGAATTTCACTATTTGCCACCATCCATCTTTGCTTATAATGCTTGTAAATTAGGGCGGTATCGAGGCAATACACAGTATGCACATATGTCAATAAGAGACTGACCAACTGCAGTCCTCAACATCAATGGGAAGATTCAAGTAAATACGGTCAAGTGAATTTAAATGGATTAATTGTTTTAAAGAACTATAGGTATCATTACCAAGGTTTGAATTGATAATTTCAAATAAATTAAGCATTGAATAGATTGTTATAAATGAAGAGAATATATTTGATTTGGTTATTTATTCTCTGAAGAAGTGGCTTTTACTGAGTTACGAAACATCAGAAATCTAGTTTTACTACTTATTGGGATATTAAAAATATATTGGTTTATTTAAAACGGAACTATATTCATTAAAAACAGTTAAGAATACATTACTTTTCACTATAAGATAGATATTACATAGGCGACTTAAATAATTATATATACTTTATGATATGAGTATGAAGTTTTATTGAAATTACATTGGTACTGGGTGTATACCTCCTTAAATGAAGTGTGGAATTTAATGTCGATTTACGTAAACGTAGTTTTTCAGTGTTATGGTTTATTGAATCGGATTTAAAATCTAGTAAAATGTTGTGGATGCTGATGAATGTTAATGTGATCATGAACCAATCAAGGTTAGAAAATTATTGAAAATAAAAAAGTACTGGGTATCTATTTCACCCTAGTTCAGACTCTTTAGCAGTGCATATTTGGAGACCGCATCCAGGGCTTTCAGGTGCCGCACCAATCCCCTAACCTTTAAACTACTATGTTAACATTTATTTTTTTTGTATATTTCACTTCAGTTGATCCGCGTTATGGCACAAATATATCCCATTATCTTCGGTTAGTAACTGTCACACAACCGACAGGGTTGATCTCTACTAGTTATAGTTTCTCTCTAGACTTTCAGAAATTTCCACTAGAATTTAGTTCAAATAAGCACATGGTATGAAACCCAATGGTCCTGGATTCTATCTCTCGTGGTGGTGTCATGGGTAATCATTATTTAAAAGCTTCATACAAAGTAGAAATAGTTATCCAGTGGGTCTTGATTTTTAATAGCTGTCTAACTAAGCTCAGTCCATGATGTAGACATAAAACGTCCCCGTTCATCTTAAAAAGTTTTTATTTCTTGCATTAATATATCATTCGAAATCTATTCTGTCTTAGATAATGAAATGGTTGGATTTGAAAGATAAATTTGACTGTTACCTACTTAGAACTATTTCAGTAAATGATAGTTTTATTTCATTATATGCAAAATATTAGCTGTTTAAGAAATCTTAATGAACACTAGATCACACTTACAAAATGTTGACTTGATTGTCTCAATAACCCATACTGATAAATATTCTTTAATAGTTGAATTCGTGAGTTGAATAAAATCAGACCATCATTGAAATTCCTGGAAGTACTGGATGGCCGTCTTAGTCCTAGTATGGAACTCCTTAGCATTGCGCATCCACAATTTCGCCTTGAGAGATTCGAACGCAAGACCTATCGGTCTCACACTGGAACGCCATCTAATGCTTTCAGGTTTTCTATGATGGTCTAGCTTCGATTGACTGATGAATTCAATTGTAATTTATTACACTTTATTACTATAGTGTTAAAATAGTTTCTTTAAACAAGAAATAAAATCTACTTTTCAAATTAACTAAATATAATGAAATAGGACAAATCAGGTTAAATCATAAATGAAAATTTGTAATAGTAGTATTAATGTTAAATTATAAGTTAACTGATAAATAAAGGTCATCATATCAGTTTCAATTACAAATGTATATCATTGGTTTAACGAGTAAGTTAGTTTATAGAAGAAAAAAGAAACGGTTTATTTATAAGCATGAATCTAATCAAAATTAACCAAATACATTCTTCTGATCTAAGAGGGGTAACAGGTGTGAGTAAGTAAGTAAGTAAGTAAGTAAGTAGGTAGGTAGGTAGGTAGGCAGGTAGGAAAGTAAGTAAGTAATATTATCAAAATGTAATCATTGTATATCATGATAAGTAATTTTAAGATCTAAATTGAAAAGGAATTAATCTTTGATATCAATCTATTAATTACTTAGTTAACGTGTCACTGAATGTGTTATCAAATTCTAACTGTATGATTCAAATTTATTATTATTAGGAATTTAAAGTATTGAAAAATAGTTAATAATTTCGGTCAGTCATTATACTTTAATCTTTCGATATATATTCATTCCTGTTACAACCCGTGTAAAATAGACCCTTGACTAGGCATCTTCAACCAAATCTTTTCTATGCTTTCGTTTTCAGTTGATCTAAAAAGTTATTCATTCTTTTGATGGCTGTACGAGATTTCAGGTGAAGTACTTTCTTTGATATGCCTCTTTTCATTTTGCTTTGAGGACTCAACATTAGTTCCTAATTTGTTCTACAGTTTGATAATTTCCGGAATGTGTGTTCTAACCACTCATAGAGTCAGTTGAAAGCTGGTTTGTCTGGGTAATGGATATGAAATGTCTTGTGTAATAAACTATTTATAAGTATCTGTACTTCTTAAATGATGGTTGTGATGATTCTCCAAGTTTTCACTCCGTACAGTAGAACAATCTTAACGTTTGTATTAAAAATTCTGAATTTGGTTTTGTATGACAATTCTTTTGACATCTAGATATTCTTCAGTTGTAAGAATGCGTCATTTATTTTGCCGATTAGTGGCTTCATATAGGCTTTAGATCTTTCTTGCTTAAGAGTAGTGCATCCCAGAACTTCATCGACACGTATGATTTAGTCGCTGCTCGCTGTTTTTCGAATACATGAATGTTGGGATCCACTGCAATAGAGGCTGCTGCTACACTAGTTATCTTCATCTGCGTTTGTAGCTGTGTATAGAATAGAACAGGAAAAAATTATCTGATGATTTCAAACCGTTTTTACTGAATCTATTGATTTCCATACTTGCTCTGAAATGTAGAGGTCTTCATAATCCATTCAACTATCAGAATAGAGAAAACATTTGAGAGTGAGCAACCTTGTCTGATACCAGTCCTCACTTGAAATACATCTATTAAATCTATATTATCCTTCATGATGATTGGTAACTGACATAAAGAAACCTACAGTAATGGTTTTCCTGCTGATTGTTTTTGATTACCCAATGAAAACCATGTCATATCACGTTTAAATATATATGGGTAATGATGAACTTGATCTAATTGGAATGACAATAAGCATGACTTATTATGGTTGGTTGATTTAAACAATACATGTTGTTTAATGTCTTAGACAATGTAAACTAAATAATTTGACATTTAGATAGACATTTATTCATTTTCTATTGTGTAAACTAGTCAACAGCATGAAAACGTAAATTTCTAATACATTGATCAATGCGAATTGATCCATAGGGTTATTTAAACAC
Source organism: Schistosoma mattheei (assembly GCA_944470405.2). Taxonomy (NCBI): domain Eukaryota; kingdom Metazoa; phylum Platyhelminthes; class Trematoda; order Strigeidida; family Schistosomatidae; genus Schistosoma; species Schistosoma mattheei. The sequence continues at coordinate 8,980,797 of OX103947.1, read as the reverse complement.
AAGACTATATAAACATGTTCTGTCTACAAAATTTATCTTTCAGTTGCGATGCCAATACATTGTAAGCAATAACTCTAAATGGTATCCAACTAATCACGCATATCACACACTGGATGACCTTGACTGCAATGACAAAAAATAACTTTGTCAGACTTATTTTAATGTCGAATTTACCAAATATTTTTGCTTAGTTCTGTTTTACTATTGAAAATTATGTTAGCCGGATTCTTCATAGCTACATTGTACGTATGTCCAGATAACTTAACGAACGAATAAGTAGACATTACCCATGTTGGTTTGGAAAAGGCCAGACAAAGACAATATGCAGCTTTGTCTTGGCGTACGTGATTAACAGTAGTCATATGGTAGATAAAACTGAATAATTTTGAGTGATTTTTTGGTATAACTTCGTCGTTTTCCAATTGGATTCGATTACGTCTACTAAATGTAGCAAAATACATAGAGATCCAAACATATAACCCTCGCTTATGTGTTTGAGAGTAACTTTGACATCCATATCTCTTACTTCTCTGGATTAATAAACGATTTTCCAACTGAATAAAAATAAGGCGAATCCAGAAAAAAGTTTACTTTTCAAAACCATTTACTTGAGATGTACATTCATACTTATATTTGTTTGAGTCTTGGATGCAGGTTCGTGAGTGCTCACTTCTGAGGAGTTTCATATTAGGATGAAACGGCCGTCCAGTGCTTCCAGGTTTTCACCAGTGGTTTAGCTTAAATCGACTCATGAATTCAACTATCAAATATGTAAGTCTATAGAAAGATTGAAAAAAATTACATCATAAAGTGATTTCAGATATCAATAGACGTTGCGTAATAAACATGGGGTTAGAAATGAATAGGAGGATGAGAATAATTTGCAGATAAGAATTATGAGAGATAATTGTCTGTCTGATATTTATGAAGGAAAATGATAAAAAGTAAAAGTTGTAATAAGAATGAACTAATAATCACGAAAAATGATAATGATTAATTACGGTTTGAAATTACAAAGTAATAATAGCAATAAAACAAGACGTAAACATACTGAAGAAGGGAATTAGGGTCAAGGAAAAATGTGAAGTTGAAAGTATCGTCTTAGCACTCAGATTTCCAAATTGAATTGCTGGACAACTAACGCCTCGACAGTGCTTAAATATTACATTCAACCTATCTTTGATTCAATTCCTCTGCCTGTTTAGTCAATCAACTTTATAATCTATAGTTGAACTCATGTTACACGATTCCACAGCCGAAGACTTATTACCAATCATCTACCGTTGAACTTACTGATTCGTCTACAAACTTGATGTACAATAATAAAAGAAATTGCTGACCAATTTCAAATGCTTTGAAAGCCATATATTGTTAATCTAACGACTATTAAATTAATATAATAATTATAGTGCTCTCTCAATGATCAGGTTATTTTTTGTTTATGATGGTGTTTACATCAAACAACCTCAGTTAAATAATGGTGTATGATGTCCAATCACGAAAACACATTAGACACACTTTTCCTTCGAACAATCCTGAATAGTTTAACAGTTGAATTCATGAGTTGATCTTAGCAAGATCACCAGTGAAAACTTGGAAGTGCTGAACTGATTGTGGATCGATTGAAGTTAGACACTGACATCATTGGATACCGGTTCAATTGTCTAGATGGTAACCATTCGCGCACGAGTCCTGAAAGTGGATAAGCACTGCTTAAGAGTCCCATACTTAGACGTAACATCCGTTCATTTTTTTCAGGTTTTCAATGATAGTCTTGCTTGAATTGACTCATGAATTCAACTGTTAAAATATTACAATCTTCACAAATCCCTATAGTGAATAGTTTAATAATATACAATAACTTATACTTCATTTAGAAAAAATAGTTACTCTTAGAGTTTGGTTTATTTTTGAGGTAAATTATATTATTTGTTTTGAAGTTGTATCAAATTACTGTAGTGGTTTTCTTTCTCGAAAATAAAAGAGAAAACTTTTAGAGAAATTCCCATTTATTGAATAGAATGATAATCATTATTGATCTTACTACTCAATTATACAATTGAGAATATTCAACAATATAGATGTTGAAGACGTTATATCCCCAGAATTTACTTGGGAAAGGACCTAATTTTGTCATTTTATTTAGAAAATTTGAATTTCTTTGTTTTCGCGCCAAAGGCGCTCTTGTCACCTTCATGTCGTATTTCCCATTGGGAAATGCTATTGGTCCGTTGCGTCTTTTAGTATGCTATTTGGTAAATCTCCCCAAGGACGGTTTCGCACTGTATATATACGTTTTCAATTGTGTTTGTTGTTATCGTTCATTTCTGGCTGTTGGCAGAATATAATTCCCAGTTCAAGCTTGAACTTCTCCCTCTAGTTAGCGGGACTGGGACGCGTCAATAGGTAGCTTACTGGTCTTGGTCACTGAGTCTTTGTTCTCCTTCGCAGGTCAAGTGAACTCGTGTTAGCTTCAAACCTAACAATGGAGTTTTAAATTCACTTGATGTTTAGAACTGTAATTGATCCGTTTCTTTTTGGAATATGTGCATCCTGTGAGGATTGCCTCGATATTCATTTAAGTCACAAGCTTTTTAAGCAAAGATGGATAGTGGCTAACAATGGAGTTCAGGAAGGATGTTTCGTTCTATCTAAGACTCGTCAGTTGCATGTATCTGCATCCCACAGTTTACGTTCACTCCACGACTCGAACTCAGTACCATTCGCTTTAAACACCATCGCGCTATTCACTTAGTTACTGAGTCCTGATAGCCACATTCATGTGCAATGTGGTGAAGTTAAAATTCACTTGGTATTGTTTTACTTGAATCGTCCCATCAATAATATTCCACTGCTAACCACTATCCATCTATCCTTAAAAATATCAGTTCTATTCTGCTTTATAAAATGCAGTTTGAGTAGTTAGTTGCTTCATAGACTGTTTCATATAGTTATAATGATAAGCTTTCATTTGACTTATTCATTGTTACTAATGATGATTACGAAGGATTGATTAAACACTTGTTAGTCAGTTGGATATTAAGAAATATCTAACGGTCGAAACTTCTAGACATTCATGTATGACTGTTTTACAATTTACTGATTCAATTAAGCAAGTTATCAGTGTGAATGAGTAATAATGGTAGTAGAGATGAATTGTACATTTATTTTTTGATGATCTCACAAGAGGTTGACAAATGTGTGGGTTTGAATGGATCAATGAATGAAAGAGTTAGTGAACTGAATGTTATTTACAAATTGATGAAACCGACACACTCTTCATTACATAGAATCAATGAACACATAAATTACCTTAAAACACTATTCTTTTTTCTGAAAACAATCATCGATACCCAGTGCTTGATATGAATAAGGGTTGTTAAGTATAAATTCAGTTAAGTTTTCATGAAAAATCACCAAATGTTTTACATGTGCTAATTCGGTAATTGTATTCTGTTGAATACCTACTGACTTACATATTCGTGTTACCCCTGATGGAGGAGCATAGACTAACCACCAGCATTATTTTTCCAACTGTGTCCTGGACAATCCTTTCCAGTTGATATTCATCCTTTTCATCTCTGCTTCCAATTCGAGGCGCAATGTGTTCTTTGACATTTTCGTGATGCGGTTTGGTGATTTCCTCAATGTATGTCCTATCCACCTGCAACGTCTTTTCCTAATTCCTCCTTCAGCTGCAAGTTGATCTGTTCTCCCCCACAATAGGCTGTTGATGATGATATCCGGCCAACGGACATTGAGTATCTTGAGTAGACAATTGTTTAGAAATACTTGTTCAGTTTTGATGATGATTGTGGTTGTTTCCCAAGTTTCAGCTCCGTACAGTAGAACTTTTTTAACGTTCGTATTGAAGATTGTGACTTTGATATTTGGTTGACAGTTGTTTTGTGTTTCATATGTTCTTCAACTGTAGGAATCTAACCCTTGATTTGCCAATCCTCGCATTTACATCAGCATCCGATCCTCTTTGTTCATCGATGATGCCAACCAGATATGCGAATGTTTCCATTTCTTCCAGAATTTCTCTATCAAGTATGATTACATTGTTGTTCTGTGTGTTGAATTTGATGATCTTGGTTTTTCTATTGTGTATGTTGAGCTTTACTGATGCATATGCTGCTACTACATTATTTATCTTGACCTGTGTTTTTTTCGGTGTGTATGGAATAGAAGGGTCAGATAATCTTTAAAGTCCAAATCGTCTAGTACTATTTTATTCCACGCTTCTCCTCACCTATGGAGGTCTTCATACTCCAGATATATATATGTATAATATGTTAAACAATTAAGATAGAAGTAATCCTGATTTTAAATCAGATATTCCAATAATCCATAGATGGACTTTTCGTGATTATTGGTATTAACATTTTTAGGTTTCCTGCTGAATAAAAAGGAAAAAGAAACTTAAAGAACAATTGCTTTTACTGAACTAATTATTAACTAACTGACCTGATTTTAGAATTTACATATTTGGATAAGAAGTTAGTTAACTAGAGTTGTAATATGAATATACTTTTAGTAATAACAATTTGATTACTTAAATTCTACTAAATATCACTTAATTACTAAGGGACTCAGTTATAGTAGAGTATATAAATGATATGATTCTGTTTAGTTCACTAATATATGCTGTTGGTGGGGGATGGAAGGGTGTGTATTGTATATTTTCCTGGATTCATTGAGTAACAATGAAATGATATTTGAGATAGATTGTGTGTTGTTGTTTTTTTTCTTAAATTAAAAATGTTGTCTCTGTGGTGATCTATGATACCATATTGTTTGATTAGATGAGAATGAATGAATGTTGGGTACGTTTTCAATTGAATTATCTTAGTAGTTTAATTATAGTGAGCCAGTGACTTTTTTCACTTTCGTTAATTTTTCCATTTATTAACTAGACGAGTTATCTGTATGTCTATTAAGAAAGTAAAAACATTGTAGATTAGCGCAATTTGTATTTTTATTTTCAGTATGAAGGGAATTTGTTGGTCACTAGTCTTTAATTATAGATATTTACAAAGGTAAGTTTACCTATTGAAGAACTGCTGGTTCAGTAATGCTGAAATTTGTGTTTTGGCTAAAAATGAATTGATGAGATCATAAACCATTTTGCACTCATGTAATTGATACTGTATAACAGATCCTTATGCACTGCTTATTATGACATGCGATGTATCTTGAATACAGATATTTATTTATTTATTTGAACACATAGATATTGGTACAACGAGGCACCAAACAGATCTCATTTGATTTGTGTGAGGGATGTGATACTGCCCGGCTGTCCAAATCGAAGCAGATGGTTTTCTGAGGGGGCCACATCCGGATCCTTCGACCTGAAGGTCTGATCCACAAGACAGTGGAGCATCATAAGGATATCCAGTCCTCTCAATTTCGTAAACAACACCACCGCCACGAGAAGGCAGTGAGTAGGACTTCCCTGGCAGAGGCTATATACGCGTGGTCATGTTAGAGCATTTGGAGAGGTAGAGTGGACTCTCCCAACTCTCGGCCGTACCAGCACCGTGTAAACCTATGAATTTAATAACTATTAATCTACACTGTGTTCGTGGACGTAGATCACTTAGTTGTAGTTTATTTGATAATAGTAATCAGTGACTAAATACCTTAAATGACATGGTCGATGGACAATTAGATTTTACTATTATACTTTAATCTAATTTTATACATCTCTTCCCAATTTCACTCTTTCTTTTGAAACTGTATTTTCTATTTTTAGTTCTTATATTATAATGGAATGTTACATCAATTATTCAAGATGCAACTGTTGCATAATGTTTGTATTATGTAATGATTTAGTATTTCCATTATTATCAAACTACTTAATAAAACAAGATTATGGGAAGTTTACTTTTCAAGTACAAATATGAAGATGATAATTAATGATAGAAGACAGTCTTGTTATATTAATGGAATAAAACCAGTAAAAAAGGTTCATTGTTTATTGAGAACATGAACCGAATGATGTTAGAGCACTACTAAAATCTTAGAGCTATTGGACGACTATTTCATCCTATTATGGGACTCCTCAGCAATGCGCATCCATGATCGCAATCGCAGGATTCGAACCTAGGTTCTTCAGTCTCACGATCGAACGTTTAGCCTCTGGATCGAAATAGATTTCATCCCGTTTGAAATAAAGTGAATAATATATCTTAGTATATAGTAATAAATAAATGAAAATTGCCTTATGATCAGCCATCTTTTCAAATATTTTTAATCAGGTTACAAAAAACCTAATTACTTTACTTTTGAAGTGACATTCATCTTTTCAATATATATATATATATATATATATATATATATATATATTATATAATTATAAGCATGCATATATACATATATATATATATATATACGCGTGGCCATGTGATAGCGTTTGGAAAGGTAGAGCGGACTCTCCCCACTCTCAACCGTACCAGGGCATTTAGGGGCTAGGCTCCTGCTCAGGGAATCAAACCGGGCCGCCTGGGTTAAGGCCAGGAATCCTAACCGCTGGACTGACGAATCACAAATTGAATAAAACATACATTCTGAATTCGATTATTATTCACAAACCACATTGACTATAACTACATCAATTTCAAAACAGAATCACAATACACCTACTATTATAGTAAATGAGAACACAGGTAGGAACAATCAAAATTATTTCAAAACAACATTACAGAACATCGTCGTAAAAATCTAAGAATCATACAGTAAATACCACATTTGTAAAATGTCAATCAATCATCTCCGATTTTATTGATCTTTCATTTTCATATGAATTTCTTCGAGTTCCAATTCTTTCCTCCTTGATCATCTTGATCTTCTGCTACTAGATATTCTATTATTGACTAACATTATTTACTACTTATATTGATATAAGTAGCACACATACCATATTATTATGACAAGGATTACAATATTATTTTTTAATATTTGTAAAGAAATCAACTCAATAGTTAGTATGCATGATATATATATATCTGTTATGCTACGATAAGAATAATGAGTGGTAATTTTTGGGGTCCATTTGTGGACCAATACTATACGTATATTTTACCGTCTAATTGTTAATTAACTAAACTATTCTTATCGATTAAATGTTAAATATTTCTATGGCAGTCGATTGATTAACTCATCGATTCAATTTCTTAAAATACTTCCATGGCGATATCGATGATATACATATAATTGATATATATACGTTTTGAATTGTGTTTATGTGCTCACTCGTTTCTGGTTGTTTGCAGAATATACTTTCCCATTCCAAGCTTGAACTTCTCCCTCTAGTTAGCGGGGCTGGGACGCATCAAATAGCTAGTTTACTGGTCTTTAGTCACTGAGTCTTTGTTCTCGTTCGCAGATTAAGTGAACTCGTGATAGGTTCAAACCTAGCAATATCCTACATTATTAATCAATAATTTTGTCCTGTTTCTCAAACTCATAAATTATTTTATAATGAAAAGTTCATTGATTATTGATTACATTAATATTAAACAAAGCAGTTACGTAATATGATTTATAGTTTATTCTATAATCATTTCACATTATAAAAAATAATAAATCTAATTTCTATAGTTAAAATATGTTCAATGTTCACTTGAATATTTCATCAAGGAAAACTATCTTATAGAGTTAAACAATTTAATTTATGTTTTACATGTACTTATCATTTTCTAGAATGAAAAGAATTTCTAGAAAATATACAATGAAAAGATACATTCAATGAACTTCTTCAGTTTTGTATGATAAGAATTGGAATTTATTCATTTATATAGATGTATTATATTCACATTTGTATCTTTATGATGTGTAAAATTGAAGTTTACGTGTGGTTCGTTAATTTACATTTTACCTTCAAATACCCTGATACGGCCGAGGGTGGGGAGAGTCAGTTCTCCCTCTTCAAACGCTCTCATATGGCCACACGTATACAGCCACTACCAAGGAAGTCCTACTCACGACCTTCTCGCAACATTACTGTTTTATACGAAATTGAGAGGACGAAAATTGAATGTTCAGCGCTTTAACCGGGGGTGGATATGAAGGATTCACCTAGAGGAATTAGAAAACACCGGTTTTAAACCAATAGTGCACATGGGCTGCATGATCTTGAAGGAAGAAATGGCGTATGAATCTATTGTTGATCACCAGCCATCTTTGGACTGCATCTACCTACGTTGCTCCACTGCCTTGTGGATCAGATACTTAGGTCAGATGTGGCCCTCTAAGAAAACCGCCTGCTTCGGTTTGGCCAGCCGGGCAGTGCCATAGCCCACACACGAATCAAGCAACTTGTGTGGCGCATATGTATTCGGTGCCCCTTTGTATCAGTGTGTTCAAATAAATAAATAGATAATAAATAAAAAGTATCCACTAAATTCTCTCTATTAAAGTATTTTATTACTTTAAGACTGAATAATATTGGGAATCATTTCTATGAGCGTCTAAAAGAATTACCTATAAAAATTATAAGTATTAATACTTGTGAAACTTAGCAGCTATATGTAAAGGTCCGAATACTCGGCTCTGAGTCTTAAATAAAATCCATAAAGTCTAATAATACTTCCTGAACGTTGACATTGGATTTCATATATTTTTACGTTGATTAATCATTGCATAATTATGACTAAACAAAAACTAAGCTTAGCTTTAGCTTATTAGTGTTAAATTATTGTCAGCCGAAAACGGTGGTCCACCAGTTAAGTGAAATCACAATATGTGAAATGTATTCTCGTTAGAAGAAAAAACATGGACAAGACATGAATTAAATCGTCCAAACGTTAAGCTTGACTATTACATAAAACGCTATGTACACGATATAAAAGGGGTGAATATTGTGAAAGTGTGACGTTTGGGAATGTCATACGAAGGATTATTGTCTGTATTTTTGTTGGATAGATATTAAATACTTGGATTATTGTGCTATTATTATTATCCTAGTTGTAAGCTCCCATTTGAGACACATGTTGTTGTCCTGTGTTTAACCTTCCTTAGGTTTTTGTTAATTAATTATGGACCTGTCTTGCTTATGAGGTGATAACCCTCCCACCTGCTTCGATCTGATCACCCACGCAGCATCATAGCCCACACGGAAATCAAGTGACTTGTTTGGGCATATATGTATTTATGTGTTCAAATAAATAAATAATTAGTTTACATTCTACTCTCATGTGTGTATAATGCACTTCGTGATTTATTAATTATAAAATAACCGAAATGTTTTGCTGAATAATTATGTACTTTTTGAAGTATAATTTAACAATTTGAACAATATACTTGAACTAATAATGGCTTATAATTAAACTTTGTTGAAATACAGGACTACATTTAATCTGTCTTTGTTGGTATATGTGCATCATGAGGAGATTGCCTCATTATAGAATGCAGTCAAAAGTATTTTGTAAATATAGTATGTGTCTAGCAGTGAAGATCCAGAATGTGCTTTTTTGATTTCTTTGGGACTCGTTAAAGATATAAATACTTCCAGCTAAATGGTTTCAAATAGAACTAAACGTATATTTTAGATTCATATTTAACCATTATTCAAATTTACTAAAATTATATTTTGGGGTTGAATGAACGAATTCCTATGGCCTTAGCTATATGTAGGAGACGGGAATGAACTCTGTTGGGAAATGATAGAAGTATAGGATAGATCACTCGAAATGCTTCCGATTTATCCACATAATGACCGTTATCAATAAGATGTGTCAAGGTAGAACTGCGTATTGTTTTTATCTGGCCCTTTATAAACCAAGTTGGTAGATGTTTACTCATATGTTGGTTAAGTGATACTCCGAAAGATAGGTTAACGAAAGTAATTAGTAGGACATTCTATGCAGCAAATCTTGCGTTGACCTTTTCAAGTCGACCAACGATGTCTACTCAAACGAAGGATAAACTATCTGAGTTGGCCTCCTCAATGTACATTCACAAATTCAGCTGCTCCTATGGAGATAGCTACATCGGGCGTACTACCAGGCAACTTAACCAACGATTCGGGACTCATCAGCTGGATGTACTTGCATCTCAGAGTTGATGTTCACTCTGTGACTCGAACCTAGTACCGTTCTCTTCAAAGACCATCATATTATCCAGTTAGCTGGTGAGTTCTGATAGCTACTTTCTTGTGCATTGAGATGAAGTTTAATTTCACCTGATATTGTTTACGAAAATCATCCGGCCGACGAATCCTAAATGGGACGAAACGCGCGTCCTGTATTCTACTGCTAGCTATCATCCATCTTTGCTTATAAAGCTTGTAACGTACGGTAATATCAATGCGATCCCCACAGGACGAACATATGCCAATATGGGACTGATTAATTACAGTCTTAAACATCAATAGATGAATTCAAGTAAAGAATACCAAAACAATCGTTTGTTTAAATTAAGTTCCATTTAAAAAAAATTTAATTCTTATGTTTTTCTTATTCTATTTACTACTGTTCATCTGATAACAATCGAAATTTGTCCCCATAAATTGTTTTCCCTACTGATATTCTTGTTAAACAAAACTACGGAGAGTTTATCAATCAGTGTTAATTTCTAAATAGAAATTGGAAGAATGTTTTTACTCTATTTTTTTGTCATTGTCGTTGTTGTTTTGGTTGTGATTTATCACTGCTATGTTTATTTTCGTGACCATTAGGTCAATGAATAAAAGTTTTGTTGTTGTTGTTGTTATCTTAAGATAACATTAGTTTTCACTGACATGATTTTTCTTTTAATCCGATCACTTTCTTAATAGTTTTTTACTCGTACAAATATATTTTTAATCGTCGAATTCATGAGTCAATTGAAGTTAGACTACCGTAGAAAACTTGGAAGCACTGGACTATTTAACAGTGTGCATCCACGATCCTGACTCGGAAGATTCCAACCCAGGAACCGTCGGTTTTGCACGGGATCGCTTAACCACTAGACCATTGAGTCGGTTGGCATTTAACGATGTTAATATCTAACTTCAACTAATCCATGAAACTGAGCGAAACATCCACCATTGTCATCAGTGAGTTACTATCTCACAACAGACATGGTTGAACTCCGCCGATCACTGCTTCTCACTAGAACTCCATGAAATACCTCTTGAAGCCAGTCACCGATAAGTATATGTTAATTCATATCAGAGGGTTAAGCGCTCGCTGGCGAGACTGAAAGGTTCTGGGTTTGAATCTCGCAAGGCAGGATCATGGATGCGCACTGCTGAGGAGTCCCATAGTGAGACGAAACGGCTGTCCTGTGCTTCAAGGTTTTCCATCGTGGTCTGGCTTCAACTGACTCATGATCTCAACCATCGAAATATTTTTAATAGTTGAATTCATGAGTCAATTGTTGTTAGTCTACCATGGAAAACTTGGAAACAACGGATGGTTGTTTAATCCTAGTATGGGACTCTCTAGTAGTACGCATACAAGATATTTTTTCAAAGTAGACTTGAAAGTTTATCACTTATATTTAGTCAGGTTTGTACATGGGATTAAATTAAAGAGCTTTCTGTTTCACAAATGACACTATTTGTTTAACATTTGAAAATTATATCCCTGGATTATTATATATGAAGTTTAATCATGTTGTTTGTAAGTAATGTATAGCGAAATATGGATTCGAAATTGTAAGAAATTTCAGATAAATTGAAGAGTTTCAGTAAATCGAAAGCACGGTGTTGGCATAATACTTGGAGACCATACAAAAAGACAGTCCAAACCGCAAAATACACCGAAAGATGCAAGTGGACGATTAAAGGCTATGTATATGTATTATGTAAATACATTGTAACTTCCACAATGAATGTACATTTCTTCTGTCCATTATCATGTTTTACAATGTCATACATCTTATTCTGAAACTACATTTATTATCTACATTTTCAACCAAATTAAACTCCATGGTGATAGTTTTAAGAATAGCTTGCTTTCTTTTCCGGTTTCGTTTGTGTGATTTGTTAATATTTTCATAATTTAGGACAATCTATGTTTATTCCAAAACTTACATTATTTATTAGTGACTACACCTATCACATCTACAATTCATTCTAATAATTAATGTTATTGATTTGTAGACAGATTTTTAAGTTTCCCAGGTTTCATTACAACTCGACCTTGAAATATTCGGTGGAAACAAGAAATCACACTAGGTAGTTGTTTTTATGTAGTATTGAAGTCTTCAGTAGTGCACAGTTATGACTCTTCAGATATCTAACTCATAACCTTTAATTCTCACATCATAGTCTTAACCTTAAGACTACTATGCTGTCATCTACTTGTTTACATATATAACTGTGAGCATCTAGATATATAACAATGACTTCAATGCATTTCGCAATATTTTTCAAACATTTTTCAATGTCATTATTGTATTACTGCCTCACAACCGACTTGATCAAACTCTACTAATCACGACTTCTTACTAGGACCCTTAGAATCATTTTCCAAAGTTAATCACTAATGAAATTACGAACAATTAACATGTTTTCCCTTCATTTGTTTTCCAAACTTTAGCCTCAAATTTCTACTCATGTGGTGACTTGTGATTTTGTTTTTATTATATAAATATATAATTGAACAAAAAACAATCTGTTTTAATGGATAAACAGAACATTTAGGCAACAATCATAATAAAATGTGAGTTGAAACCAATTTACAATACAAAGTTTACGTTCAAAAAATCAATATGATTCGAAGAATTAACAAAACATAACAGTAAACAAACATTCCTACTTGTATCGATGGATTATGACTAGTGAAATGCCACAAGCATTTGGAGTTTGTCAACGTTTTAACCAGTAACACCTTCTACTATGAATCGTACCCACCAAGTGAAATCAAAAAAAGAAGTGAGGAGTTCCGAAGATATATTTGATAGGATCGATTAATCTAATCCGGCTAGCGATTGTAAGGGATGTTGAGCACGGTGTTCTTATTCGTCATCTGATGCGGATGCATGACCGAGCATCTTCAGCTAGGTGAGTCCATTAAAACGAATGTGGTCAGCATCCGTCAGCAACTTACAGAGCTATTGATTTTGGGGATTTATTTACTTCTACACTAGCGTTAGAAACCAGGACGCACGTTTTGTCCTGTTTCCGACAATATAGTTAGATGTGTTTTTATGTCAGTGTTCATATTCACATTGAAACCCAAATCGAGAATTTTATTTGTTCAAACGTTTTGCGCTGTTTTCTTTGAAGTATTGAATGTGAACCAGGTATTGCACATCATTATAAGCATTCATTTGAGTTACTCTTGTTTTTTTCCAGGATTCAATTCTATTCCTAATAAAATGTAACATGATAGCATAAGAGATATAATCTGAAAATGTAATTTAATTCTATGGATGAATGCATTTCATGTCAATTCAAATCCAATTCTCGCAATCCTAGATCTGATTGATTCCTCCATAAATTATAATGCCGCCATCTTAAGAACAAAATAACTAAAAACATACAAATAATGATTCTACTATTTGTAAAGTTGTAAAGATGTAAAAACCTTTACATATTTGGTCAGCATCATTGATTAACACAGTGATGGATCTGATGAAAATGTGAGGGCATGGATCGGCAAAGCAAGAGCAGCATATTCATAACTGAAGGACATCTGGAACTCAAAACAATTGTCAATCAACATCAGAATCAGGATTTTCAATACAAATGTCAAAACACTTCTACTGTATGGGTGGAAACTTGGAGAACTATGAAAACCATCATCCAGAAGATACAAGTGTTTATTCACAGTTGTCTACAAAAAATAATTCAGATCCGTTGGTTAAACACTATCAGCAACAACCTACTATTGCAGAGAACAAACCAAATGTCAGAGGAGGAAGAAATCAGGAAGAAGAGCTGGAATTGGATAAGACACACATTGAGGAATGCACCGAACTGCGTCACAAGACAAGTCCTCACATGGAATCCTGAATGTCGAAGGAGAAGATGAAGATCAAAAAACAGATTGCGCCGGGAAATGGAGATAGACATGAGAAAAATGAACAAGGATCGGATGGAACTAGAAAGGAAGGCGGTGGGCAGAGTGGTTGGAGAATGCTGGTCGGCTGCCTATGCTCGATTGGGAGTAACAGGCGTAAGTAAGTAAGTAAAGTTGTAATATACTCAGATAGTTTCACTAGGTCACAAACGCACATAAATTAACCTACACCTCATATAAATAAGTTTTGTAGCATTGAACATTCAATTCAAAGACTTTTGCTGGAAGAATTTATAGAAATCAATTCATCATCTCCATGAATACGCATATCTTACTAGCAATTAGTTGTATTGAAAAAGTTAAGTATACAATGTATCAATTTAATACTGAACTACGGTTCTTTTCAATTCGGTATTGTTAAGCATTAGGATAAAACGATTGTTGGCCATATGAAAATGATGAATGAACTGAAGACATATCTTCAAGTAAACATCAGCTAATCATCTATGTACATTTTAATATTTAGTATAAAATCAATTTGGCTTGAAAAGACATTGGAGTGTTTATGGATTCTTTTCAATTAAAAAACGGTTTCATTACAGAGTGGCTTTATATTTTTGAAAAATTGTTTGTATTTAATAGCTGGATGCAAATATTTCAAGCTGGAGAAATTCTAATTTTGTTAATCTTTTGGTGTCAAAAGCGTATAGCGTGTTTTAAGGATGGTAATTTGTAAGTCCGATTGTTTAACCTATACTTTTAGATTTTACTGAGATTACGAACCGATCTAGATTAGAAAATCATTGGAAATCTAGAACCATGAGGCAACTGCTTCGTCTAAGTATAGCGCTTCTCCGGCGTCTACATCCGCAACGACTTAAAGAGGGATTAGACTTATGTCCTTCGGTCTCGTACACGAATGTTTAATCTTCAAATATCTGAGCCAGGATCCAATTGTCTATAATTCTAACTCCAGTCAATCCACGATATTGCGTAACCGTTGTCTTTGGTGGGTGATAACTGTGTTCAACCGTGTTGGATGTAATGAAGGTGCCTACTGAAGTTATCGAGAATAGCCGTACAATATCGCCGGTTGATTGAAGTTACACTCATACACTAAATGATGCCAGATTAGTGTTCTATAGGTTAAGAGTTAGTGAAAGAGATTGATATTCCTAGGATCGATCCTTGGTAGTGTGCATCCACTAAATGTCTTTATAAATTTTAAACTTGTATTCCAGGTGTGTACCATTTCATCGATACTAATTTAAAGTTCACCAGCACAGAATTAATAAACCATGAAGTGTTTAAAGTTTGAAGTAGACAATATAGAACTGATCCATGTAGATGTTTAAACATAATGAGCGCGTTTACGTCAAACACCATATTCTTTTAGCCTAAATTCACTTAATGCCACAAAAAAGCATACTATTTCTAATTAAATAAAACTACCCTATTCATTAGTCTAGTGTATAAATGTCATTTGATAGACTTCCATATAATGTGTATTTGACAAGTAGTAGAAAGTAAAAACTTATACAAATTAACCAAAGACATTCAGTATAGTCTAAATATAAATGTATTGTGAATATATTTTTTTTGCAATTTCACAAAATGATATCAGCCAGGAGACTTATTGAAAATAGTAAAGCATTAGAGAACTGTTTCGCTCGTGTTTTCTGACACGCGATCCAGCATCTAAAGTGTATGAACTTATAGCATTAATAAGAGTGTTGTTAAGAGCTGCCTATTTGTAGATTTAGTGAATAAACTGTAGATTTACATCAATTTATTCAGTGAACATGAATGAACAGTTTGTTTAAATCAAGCAACATGAAATAGATTGTTCTTAATGATGTAACACATTTACCATGATAAAATATGTATACAGCTAGATTGGTTATCTGTTATGAATTAAAGTTTGATGAGATAGATTATAACCAACAAATTTATACTTTTAAGATGTCTTTTGATGTTGCTTGTTTGTATCTTCCGATTGATGTTGAGAACTGCAATTGATCAGTCACATGTTGACATATGTACATCTGTGGGGATTGCCTCGATATTACCTTAGGTCACAAGCTTTATAAGCAAAGATGGATAGTGGCTAGCGGTGGGATCCAGGATGTGCGTTTCATATTATTCGGGACTCGTCAACTAGATGTACCTGCATCTCACAGTTGATGTTCACTCTGGGACTCGAACCCAGTGCTGTTCGCTTCAAGCGCTGGTACATCCAGCTGACGAATCTCAAATAAGACGATACACATGTCCTGAATTCCACTGCTAGCCACTATCCATTTTGCTCATAAAACACTTTTGAAAATACATTGTTTTCAAAATTTTCAAATAGTGTTACCATCACTATGGACGAAATGTCCTGTACATCATTAAGTGGTGATCAATGTTATATTTACCTAGTTGTTCAAGTAAATCGAATTCTACCCACCAAGTTTCAACTTATTCAAAGTGATTCATCATCATTATTATCAGATGGAATACATATTGATGATACGTTGTTAACTGACTGATCAAATCTGGTTATCACTGAGAAGTAGACAAATATATTACTGATAAAAGCTTCAAGATGAATTAATGTTTGTATATAAGCAAATATATCATCATTTCAATACCCAATTAGTAACATTTACAACTTTGTTACTGAATGATATCAATTGAAATCTATCGGAAAAATGCGACTTACCGACTAGTAATAGTCAATATAAGATATTCACAACTTCATGCCAATAAACAATAACCATATAACAGAGTTTTGAAATAAGATTTTTATAAATAAATAATAAACAGTGATAAACTAGAATTAGATTTTTTTTCTCAAATATACGTTTCACGGTCGAATTATCTGAATACTTCTTATTACGTAACCTTATAATGTTTATGAATGTTATTTCAGTGTCTATATTTTCCCAATCATTGACTTATTTTCCATCATGTAACATTGATTCAAGCCTTTATTATTATTATCAAAACTAATATTGTTGTGTGGGTTACTTATATTTACATAAGTAGTATATAACGGTGATCAGGCATAGAATGTATTTCAGTAGGAGATCGATAAGGAGAGAACGGGAACGGAATGCGATTGGTATGAAAATGCATGAACAATGAGATCTGAGACAATGGACTGATATTTGCAAAAGGAACAGTGGAGTTTGAGACGATGGATTGATATTTTGCAAATTAACTATTTACTATATGGTTCTAAGATTTTATTAAGATGCTTTGTAATTTCGTATTCATATGGATTCGATTGTCTTCATTCGTGTTGTTGTTCACTTCAGTACACCTGTCATCACATTACCAATTTATAATTTTCAGTTATTTATGTAATCTGTTCCACTGTTATTATTGAATCATATACTACTATGATTCGTTTAATAAGTTCGTATATACATATGAATATTATTGTACATTAGAATAGTGGCCTGGTATGGATCTTATCGGAAGCAATATTATCCACTTACATATGTTGTTCGAAATTGAGAATATGCGAATTTTTCAAATTTAGAATGAGGCTGTAAAATATCTTAATCTAAATAGATAAACTAAGGATATGATTAACCTAACCTTTCTCTTTCTCCTATTGATCGACTGGATCATGAAGATGTCAACATATGAAGGAAAACACGGGATACAGTGGACAGATAGGATGCACTTGGACGATCTAGACTTCGCAGATGATCTGGCCGTTCTATCCCAAACGCAACAACAAATGCAGAAGAAGATGACCAGTGAAGCAGCAGCCTCAGCAGCAGTAGGTCTCAATATACACAAAGAGAAAAGCAAGATTCTCCGATACAACATAGCATTCACCAATTGAATCATATATAACGGAGAAGATTTGGAAGATATAAAAAAATTTACATAATAGGGCAGCATCATTGATGAACACAGTGATGGATCTGATGAAGATGTGAAGGCACGGATCGGCAAAGCAAGAGCAGCATATTTATAACTGAAGGACATCTGGAACTCAAAACAATTGTCAATCAACATCAGAATCAGAATTTTCAATACAAATGTCGAAACACTTCTACTGTATGGGGTGGAAACTTGGAGATCTATGAAAACCATCATCGAGAAGATACAAGTGTTTATTCACAGTTGTCTACACAAAATAATTCAGATCCGTTGGTTAAACACTATCAGCAACAACCTACTATTGCAGAGAACAAACCAAATGTCAGAGGAGGAAGAAATCAGGAAGAAGAGCTGGAATTGGATAAGACACACGTTGAGGAATGCACCGAACTGCGTCACAAGACAAGTCCTCACATGGAATCCTGAATGTCGAAGGAGAAGATGAAGATCAAAAAGAGATTGCGCCGGGAAATGGAGATAGACATGAGAAGAATGAACAAGAATTGTATAGAACTAGAAAGGAAGGTGGTGGACAGAATGGGTTGAAGAATACTGGTCGGTGGCCTATGCTCGATTGGGAGTAACAGGCGTGAGTAAGTAAAGAAGTATGTTTAACCTTACTTATTTTTTATAATCAATGACATACAAGCAAATATATACAAGTTGATACCTCAAAAAGAACACCTTGACTGAATCGACATATCATGAACATGATTAGATCTACTTTTAACTTTTATCATGTTGAATATAGAAGAGAATATAGAAATGTAAAACATGACTGGTCCAATGTTATAATTGAATCACTGTCTATACATAGAAACAAATATGGATTGTAATCACAATTGATAGATCACTGGGTGGTGATCAATATCATGTGTGTCAAGTCCTTATTTAGTGCAGATCGAATGCTATCAACCATGTTACAATGTGGCCACCAGTCTAGGTGATTCGACATTGCGGGGACTATATATTGAGATTAGATGGTGGTTGGAGGTAGTCAACTTGGTCGATAGCATTCGATCTGCACTAAGAAGGACTTGACACACACGACGTTGATCACCACCCAGTGATCAATCAATTGTGATTACATCTATGTCCCACAGGAGATCAATCGCGGCTCGGATAGCTCAGTGGTAACGTCTCTGACTGTAAAGCTTTGTGATACGGGATCTAATCCGCCAGGGAGCACCAGTTCCCTCAAGACTACAGATACACCTTGCTGATGAGTGCCAAGTAGCATGAAACCCGGGTCCAGGGTTTCCTGTCGACTACCTTCAACCATCATCTAATCTCAAAATATGGATTGTATTATTGAAAACTAATGAATTATCTAAAACACTTCATTACTTTAGACATTATTTTACTGTTAGACTGATAATAATGAAATAGATTGTCAGGTTTTACATTTCGTCTTCCTAGAGTTTTTCTGAGTTATATTCACGAGTCAACCTAAGCTAGGCCATCATTGTAAAATTGGAAGCACTGGAAAACCATTTCGTTGTAGTATGGGATTCCTCAGCAGTGCTCATCAACAACCTCACACACGAGACTGACACCTAGCACCTTCAGTCTCACACGTGAACGCT
This sequence comes from Schistosoma mattheei, assembly GCA_944470405.2. NCBI lineage: Eukaryota > Metazoa > Platyhelminthes > Trematoda > Strigeidida > Schistosomatidae > Schistosoma > Schistosoma mattheei. The sequence goes on along the minus strand of OX103947.1, from coordinate 8,961,371 downwards.
TAACCTCTAGGCCATGGAAACGTCATCCAGATGCACATTACTGAGGAATCACATACTAAAACAAAACAACCATTCATTGCTTCTAGGTTTACAGTGATAGTCTAGCTTAAATCAACTCAGAAATTCAACTGTTAAAATACTAAAATCCTCACAAATCCTCATTAATGATCCTAGAGTTTTGTCTAGAACTATTATGAAAATTTAATACAAACAAATAGAACTTGTGAAACCATATTCAAATTACTTTAATGTAATACATCCCTTTCTATCAATGTAACATAAAAAATAATAAAAAAAAACGTTTTTTTTTTGTATTTTTCTGCATCAAATTAACGAACAAATTAATGTTACTTTTAAAACAGAGAAAAAAGAAATTAAACAAAAAGAAAGAAAAAAAGAAATCTGAATAGTGAAAAAAAACAAAACAAACAAATGAGAATACACAAATAAATATGGTAATTTTGCATATAAATTCAAATTATAAAATAGAATAAAAAAAGAGGGAAAAGAAAACACCTATCCGGTGTTTGTTTGTTTTTCCCGAATGTTTACATATGATCTTGATGGGGAAAAAAGTGGGGAACCTAAATTTAGTTGAAATTCAATTACTTTTTCCTCCTTATATTGAAATACAGTAGAAAATGTGTGTGATTCTTATTTTTCTTTTTCTTTGCTTTTTTTTAATTTTTTTTTTGATGATTAAAGAAAAATTCAAACTTATAAACAGAAATAAAAATTAAGCAAAGGTGGATAGTGGCTAGCAGCAGAATCCAGTTTGATGTGCATTTCGTCTTATTTCGGACTGGTCAACTGGATGTACCTGCATCTCACAAATGATATTCACTCCACGACTTAAAGCTATATCGAGACAATCCGCATAGGATGCACATATGCCAACAAGAAACTAATCAATTACAAGTAATACAACACCAAGTGAGTTTACACTTCAATCCGTCGCACAAGCACGTGGCTATCCGGACTCAGTAGTTAAGTGGATAACGTGATGGTGTTTGAAGCGAACGATACAGAGTTCGAGTCATGGAGTGAACATCAACTCTTAGATGCAACTATATCCAGTTGACGAGTTCCAAATAGATTCCATTGCTAGCCACTATCCATCTTTGATTATAAAGCTTGTGAACGAGAACAGAGGATAATTGATGTGGAATCTAAGGAACAATGAGGTTTGAGATGATTGATTCAGATTTTGTAAATAAAGAATTAACTATATAGTTCTCAGATTTTACTTGGATGTTCTGTGATTTTGTGTTTGAATATATTCCAATGTCCACACTTGCGTTCTCATTCACTACAGAAGTACCCATATTGGTACACATAGTTATTAAAACTATGAATACATTAATAGACATCCTTAGATTTTTAAAATATACTTCTAAATATATTATATTATTATACTACATTAAATATTCTACAGTGACGAGTAATTGTGACCTCAAAATTAGGGTATATGAACATGTACCAAAATGGTTGCTGAAACAAATAAAATCAAATGACTTAATATGAGTAAAGGATAAACATCCATCATCCTCTATTGCCAAACACATAATTGAATCAGTTCATAAGATTGTTCTTAACTCGGCTTTTATGGTGTTGTACAGAAAGTGTAAAAGGGTGTATACTAAGGTTTACTAAAGCCTTAGCCATACGAAAATTTAAACCCTCTCTGTGTGTTCATCAAAAACAGTTTGTTCTCATCTTAAACCTACCCTGGTAATATTAGCTTATTATTCAGAGTGATGAGGTTCTTTATGATTCTTGTCTACTCTTACCCTTCATTTCTAGTCTAGTTGACCTTTCATTTTTATATATAAATGTGCCTAATAAGTATATGTGTGTGATCAGATTGTTTGGAATGTATTGCGCTAATATATCATCACATAGTTCTACTTATCTTCGTCTTCTTTATACACTATCAAAATTTATCAAATGAGACTTTAAATATTCCACATACCTTATAAGATAACTTTTTCTGATACAAATGACTGCTGAGGAGTCCCAAAATAGGACGAAACAACCGTCCAGTCCTTTCAAGTTTTCCATGGTGGTCTAACTTCAATTGACTCATAATCTCAACTATTGGAATAAATGATTGTTTTGCAATAAACGTTGTTTTTTTCTTTTAATTGACTAAAAGATGACCAATGTTCCCCATTATCATAATTACAATCAATTACATTCTTTATAATAATATTAGTTACACAATAATTCCATCTGTATATCTTGTAACTAAACATCATCAGCGAAAAAAAAGGGAAGAAATTCATCATAACAACTAAATGTACATGATTGTTACAGAGGAACTGGAATAATACTCTTGTAAGATACCAGAAAAAGTTCAACTTGTTTTTATACAAAGAAAAACAATTACTTATTCAGTTTCATAAAGAAAAAGAAGGGAAAAGAAGAAAAAAAGAAAAAAAAGAAAAAGAATTTTGTCTACATTATGAAAATAATCCTACTTATATTATTCCTTTATCTTTTAACAATGAATACAATATGTGAGGTCGCATATTAATGAATCATGATCATATATTGATCATGATTAAGTTAAAACTTTCCTCTCGTTTCTTTCTTCTTCTTCTTCTTCTTTGAATTAATTCTTCTATTTCATGTTTATTTTCTAGAAGGACCTCAAAGTATTTCCACTGGATTTAAGACTAATTCTCTATGGTAGTTTAGTATTTTTTTGTCTGTTCATTCTATTCAATGAAGCTTAAAAATGTATAATATTATAAATGATATTAATAATCAATGTAAGTTTCATTATAGTAGTATTATAGTAGTCTATAACAAAATATAAGAATTCAGTTTATAAATATACATTTTATGATTATGTTTGTGTATAAAGGAAGAAGATACACAACTTAATCCATAGTCATTTAATGCATGAAACAATAAATATAAACTGTACTAATGGAAAAATATTCATGTGTACATTATACAAAATTTTGATTATTCTTAATGTAAATCTTTAAAAAAAATTTACAGATTGTCATATGAACCAGGATTGATTGAGACCGAATTGAATGGCGAATTTTGATGGGTGGCCTACGGTCTATCATGAAGGGTAACAGGAAATAAGTAAGTGTGCGATCCATAAGAGGTCTGAACATTCTATTGAATAACTATAGTTTCTTTTTTAACTTTTTGAGTTATATCCATAAATGCAGAACATTTTTTTGTTATGAAATTAGTTCGAACTCTGCCTTGTGATGCTCATATTTTGAAATATATTTAGCAGTGTTTTTTAAATATCATAAATTCATAATAACTCCACAAAACCCCCTTCTGATACTAATCAATATATGCTGACTAGTGATTGACTTTAAGAGGCATTTCATGGAGTTCTAAAGAGAAGCAGTGACCAGTGAAGTTCAACCAGGTCTGTTGTGAGATATCAACTCACTGAAGACAATGATGGATGTGTCGTTCAATTTCATGGATTAGTTGAATTTAGACATTGACACCATTGGATTCTGGGTGGCTCAATGGTCTTGTGGTTAAGTGCTCGCACGTGAGACTGATAGATTTTGAATTTGAATCTCACGAGGTGAGATTGTGAATGCGCACTGCTAAGGAGTCCCATACTAGAACGAAACAGTCATCCGGTTATTCTAGGTTTTCTATGGTGGTCTGGCTTTAACTAATTCACTATTTCAATCATTAAATTACTAAAATGTCCACAAAATCCCCTACTAAAAATAAAGTTCAGTATAAACATTGAAACATTTCCCCATTTACATTAAGCAGTAACCATAGTTAAGCAACTATGAAGCACAGGAAATGTATCATCCATATTATAGCCTTAATTAAATTAATTTAAAAAATATAAAAAAATATTCTATGTCAACTTACTAATCTAAAGGTTATGCACTATCTGTGAAGTTTAAAAGTTCAATGTTCCATCACCGGTTGAATCATGAATGTTAAACCACTGAAAAATCACTTTCTAGTATGAAACATCTATTCTATTCTTTCAATAAGTGTCTAATCAAGATCAAATCATAATGTAAAAATATAAATTCAAACATTTTCCATAATCCCTCTATATTAAACAACGAATAAATAAGTAAAATTAAAAAAAACCAACCTTAACCCCCCCACACACACCAAATTCATAAAACGTTGTATACAGTGATTAAGTTACTTTTCTACTTAGTTCCCTAATGTATTACCTCTTAAAAAATAATCAAATATTACGTAATAGGATACATTTTCTGGATTAAAATAGTCTACTTTTTACTTTTTTTTAAAAAAAAGTCCATATATATATGCAGATCTATATTTAAGTAGTCGGTAATATTAAAAGATGAGAGAATTAATAAATATACATTGTGAATAGATTAGTTACAATGTAATTTAATTCAAGGTTATTTATCATATAGTAGATTTCCCCCCCCCTAACTTTTGGATCAAAATACTTAGATCAGTAAAATGTCTTTTATATTATGATTAGATAGTATATTAATCTAATCTTTAATCATAAGGGAGATGATCTTAATATGGGGTGATTATTGAAAGAAAAACTATTGAATACGTAATAACAAAATATTATCTGACACCTTCTTCGACACTACGGCGTGCCTCGCAAGATAGTCAATATCATACAGAATTCATATGATGGATAAAACTGCGAAATTGTGCATGGAGGACAGATGACAAAATCGTTCGAAGTAAAGACCGGTGTCAAACAAGGTTGCTTACTCTCACCCTTTCTCTTTCTCCTGGTGATCGACTGGATCATGAAGATGTCAACATATGAAGGAAAACACGGGATACAGTGGACAGATAGGATGCACTTGGACGATCTAGACTTCACAGATGATCTGGCCCTTCTATCCCAAACTCAACAACAAATGCAGAAGAAGATGACCAGTGAAGCAGCAGCCTCAGCAGCAGTAGGTCTCAATATACACAAAGAGAAAAGCAAGATTCTCCGATACAACATAGCATTCACCAATTGAATCATATATAACGGAGAAAATTTGGAAGATGTAAAAACATTTACATAATAGGGCAGCATCATAGATGAACACAGTGATGGATCTGATGAAAGTGTGAAGGCACGGATTGATAAAGCAAGAGCAGCATATTTATAACTGAAGGACATCTGGAACTCAAAACAACTGTCAAACAACAACAGGATCAGAATTTTCAATACAAATGTCAAAACGCTTCTACTGTATGGGGTGGAAACATGGAGAACTTTGAAAGTCATCATCCAGAGGATACGAGTGTTTATTCACAGTTGTCTACACAAAATAATTCAGATCCGTTGGTTAAACACTATCAGCAGCAACGTACTATTGCAGAGAACAAACCAAATGTCGGAGGAGGAAGAAATCAGGAAGAAGAGCTGGAATTGGATAAGACACACGTTGAGGAATGCACCGAACTGCGTCACAAGACAAGTCCTCACATGGAATCCTGAATGTCGAAGGAGAAGATGAAGATCAAAAAAGAGATTGCGCCGCGAAATGGAGATAGACATGAGAAAAATGAACAAGAATTGTATCGAACTAGAAAGGAAGGTGGTGAACAGAATGGGTTGAAGAATACTGGTCGGCTGCCTATGCTCGATTGGGAGTAGCAGGCGTAAGTAAGTAAGTAAGTAAGTATTCCAGTTGAACATTTATCTATATCAGTTAGTTTGAGTAGAAATTTTCATGATAAAAAAATATTTTAGAATAAATTTTCGTTTATTTTACTGTCATTTTGTAATTGGTGGAAGTGCGACACTAAAACTGTTGCATGCAAGCTCAGTGGTTCAGAGGTTAAGCGCACGCAAGTGAGACTGATCGATCACTGATTCGAACCTCACGAGGCAAGATCGTGCATCCACACTGTTGACGAGTTCCACAACAGAACGAAACATCCATCCAATGCTTTCAAGTTTTCCATGGTGGTCTAGCTTCAAATGACTCATGATTTTAACCATTTAAATTACTACAATCTCTACAAAAACCCTTCTGATATTAATTTTTTTCATTATTAGCTAATAGGATTTGAAGTAAATCTTGGTTAAACAATGATAGATCAAATCTTCATTTATAAACCGAATCAATCTGAGATTTGTTTTCCAAATAAAAAGAAAAGTGTCTACTTCAAATCTTATCGTATGAAATGAAAATATATTTCCTTTTTCCTTAATGAAAATAATTTCAGTTATATACTAGTTACTTATATGGATGCATTACAATATGATGTAGATCTTTATTGATTTTCCATAAAACTAACATATTTGATGGGGATAGTTTTGCTTGTTTTTTTGTATTTTATTCACTGAAATGCACATGCTTTTGCCAGCACATACACTTAATTAAGAACAATATAATGGTATATCTATGTTTCAGTTAAATATCCAATATAGAAACATGTGTAAACACTATGTCGAATTGACATAATTTATGTATTTTTGTTCAGTTGTAAATAAGTATAGTTTTTCTTCTTTTTTGTTTGTTTTTTATTCTATCACAAACATTTTCAGTAAATGAAAAAAAGAAAAAAAGAGAAGAAAGAAGAATCGAAAAGGAATTGAATGTTAAGTGCTTTTTCATCATGGAAAGAAAAAGAATACAAAAACTAAAAAAGTATGTACAATCCACTGATTCGGATAAGTAGATTGAAACTATATGAAGGGAAATATCGAAGAGAGAGAGGGGAGAGCGAGAGCGAGAATACAACGTATCTTCATTAAATAATTAGTAGTTACCAGGTGATTATCATTATTATTATCATTATTAATAGCTTTATTGAATATTATATTCTCAGCACAATATATTTCAACAAGTTTCTTTCACAAGAAAAAGCACAACAACAACGACAAAAAAGAGAGAAAAAAGTGAAAAAAAAGAAAGATCTGAAACTGTACAACTTTCCAAATTAGAGACATGTTTAAGAATTCATGTTATTGACTAGGTTGACTCTAGCAATCTGTTCATCATAGAGTATATTTGCTAAGTAAGGTATCATAGAATTTTTATACTTTTGTTTGCGTTCATGAATTTTAATGTAATTACGTCTCGTTCTATCAGAAGATATACAAAGAGAAAGATATGAGTCAAAGAGATAGTTAGTATCTGATAAGATAGTATCTGCCAAGAGTTTGTAAGAATTTAGATGTCTATCCATAATCTTATTAATAGTGACCTCGAAAGATTCATCACACACCTTGCTAACAGCTGTCAACACTCTCCGCTATACAGCAAAGTCTTTTCTTAAAAGCCTGGGAAAGAATTTCATCAGTGTAGTATTAACAATTTCCATACTGTTTTTTGGAAGTACTCGACCTATTCATAAAAATTGAATATTTACTTCAGTACTTCATACAGATTTCTGATAGAACTAAGAAGAAGATTTAAAAATTATTGATGTATAAATTTAGTTTCAAATGTCATATTCATTCCAGATTGAATTTTATATATATAGGCTTCATACAACTGAATAGATCATATAATGTTGCAAGTTACATGTTTAGTTTTTATGGGGATTAGTTGTGATACATGCAGTTTTGTTTTACTCAATCCTGTTATAAAGGCCTGACCAAAGAACGATTCATAGTTGAATAGAATAGTAAGGCAAAACTTATGTAGGTATGTATGTATTATTTGTTATATACTGTTAGTCTTTTATGATTGAAATTAATGGATAAGAAATCTTTAATCTAGATTTTGTACTGAATTGAAATTGTCAAAAAAAGAATGATTGAAATCACTTAACATTTAAAAAACAAATTTAGTGTATATATAATTCCAATAGTCCAAATCATGAGTCAATTTAAGCTAGACCACCATGAAAAATCTGGAAGCACTGGACAACCGTTTCGTCCACGATGCCGCTCTCCGTGAGATTCGAACCCAGCACCTATCAGTCTCGCGCGTGAGCGCCTAACCATTAGACCATTGAGCCGGTCGGAATCCATCGGTGTTCATGTCTAACTTCAACCATCCACGAAATTGCGCCTTCGTACACCATTATCTTCAGTGATCTGATATCTCACAACAGACCTGGTTGAACTCCACTGGTAATGGATTCTTACTAGAACTCCAGGAAACGCCTCTTGAAGTCAGTCACTAGTGAACAGATGATTATTATGAGACGGAGTTTTGTTGAGACTTTAGTAATTTCAATAGTTGAAATCAGGAGCCAAGTGATGCTAGACCACCATAGAAAACATGGAGGCACTAGACAGCCGTTTCGTCCTGGTATGGGAATCCTCAACAGTGCTCCTTCATGGTCCTGCCTGCCGCGAGATTCAAACCCAGGACCTATCAGTCTTACGCTTACAGGTTTTCCATAGTGGTCTAGCTTCAATTAACTCATGATTTCAACTATTGAAATTACTAAATTATCCACAAAACCTCTTCTGATATATGTAATTATCAAATCTTAATGAACCCTGGATATACATGATATTCATCACCAAATTTCAAATGTAACACTTTCATTCTTTTTTCATATTGTACAACAGAAAACACAATCTCATTTAAATCTTGAAATAATAAAACTTTAGTAACTAGAAAGTTATCCTTTTGTTTTATTACCTGAATAGACAAGACTTATTGTCTAAGGTGTTTGTCTAACATTTCTTATTGAATAGTTCAAATAAATAGTAAGACCTTTGAATGATTGACATGAAATAAGTTAATTGACTATTAAAGATATCCATACATGGATTGTAATAATCATATAGTTCGTTGACTCTTCATCTAACTAGATAGTAACATTAAAAGTTTTTGTTTAAAAAATAATAATCCTGAGTGAGAATGTTCATTAAATATTTTAATATTCACGCAACAACAAATGCAGATTATTTTTTTTGTAAAAAAGTAATTAAAAAATATTTCAAAATAAATTAAAATAATAATAATAAGACGACCAGTTTAACAGCTGCCTCAGTAACAGTAGGTCTCAATATACACAAAGAGAAAAGCGAAATTCTCCGATACAACATAGCATTCACCAATTGAATCATATATAACGGAGAAGATTTGGAAGATACAAAAAATTTACATACCTGGACAGCATCATTGAAGAACACAGTGATGGATCTGATGAAGATGTGAAGGCACGGATTGATAAAGCAGGAGCAGCATATTTATAACTGAAGAACATCTGGAACTCAAAACAATTGTCAATCAACATCAAGGTCAGGATTTTCAATACAAATGTCAAAACGCTTCTACTGTATGGGTGGAAACTTGGAGAACTATGAAGTCATCATCGAGAGGATACAAGTGTTTATTCACAGTTGTCTACACAAAATAATTCAGATCCGTTGGTTAAACACTATCAGCAGCAACGTACTATTGCAGAGAACAAACCAAATGTCGGAGGAGGAAGAGATCAGGAAGAAGAGCTGGAATTGGATAAGACACACGTTGAGGAATGCACCGAACTGCGTCACAAGACAAGTCCTCACATGGAATCCTGAATGTCGAAGGAGAAGAGGAAGACCGAAAAATAGATTACGCGGGGGAAATGGAGATAGACATGAGAAGAATGAACAAGAATTGTATAGAACTAGAAAGGAAGGTGGTGGACAGAATGGGTTGAAGAATACTGGTCGGCTGCCTATGCTCGATTGGGAGTAACAGGCGTAAGTGAGTAATTCTATGAAGTTGATATTTCAAGTTAAATTTTGTTCAACACATTCACAAATTGATTAATGAAGATACAAAAAACTGGTCAAAAAATATTCTTTTTCAGTTAGCTACTCATGTAACTATCGATATAAGTAGTATATAACGCTAGTCAGATATAGAATGTCTGGCAGTAGAAGGTCAAGTAGATCAAGATGGAAAGAATGGGAAACAGATAGCTATTCGTATGAAAATGAAGGATCAGTGAAATCTTAGATGACTGATTGACATTAACAAAGGAATAGTCAGTATGAGGCAATTGAGTGATATTTTGCAAATCAAGTGTTTACTGTATGATTCTCAGATTTTTATAAGATACTCTGTAATTTTGTGTTCAAATACATTCAATTGTCCCTATTTGTGTTCTCGTTTACTACATAACAAGATAAATGTTTTTTCAATGGAACCCCAAATGAGATCAAACTGTGACGAACACTAACTCAACATCTCCAAATAAATCATAATATTCAGTTAACTAATGATTTACATCTATATACTTCTAACGTTCTGTCAAATATTTAAACAGATCACATGTACATAAGATTGAAAACTAAAAAACCATAGACTTATGTATTAATTAAGCAAATGGTTGTGTCGAACTAAAAGATTATAGAAAAAGTAACATTTTAAAGCATCAGATGGTTTGGATAAGATTTGATAGATAATTTGAAAACCCACCTTAGAACTGTTTTGATTGAACATTTATAAAGGACAATATCAATCACTGTACTGCTGAAACTAAATTGTTTGTTAAAACTGTCTCAAACTAAAATGAAGCAATTCATAAGCTATTAATAATTAGGTAATATGTAGTAGTTTCAATAAAGTACGTTGTAGAAACTTTGTAGTTTTGCTATCGTGGGGTAATTTTAGTCAAACAGTTATTGAGACAAAGAAGCAGTGTATAGTTTTTCTAATAGTTAAATTCATGAGTTGATATAAGCTAGACCACCATGGAAGTCTGAAAGCACTGGATGGCCGTTTTGTCTTAATATGAAACTCATCAGCAATGCGCGCCCACGATCCCGCACGCGAGATCCAAACATAGGGTCTTCAGTCTCTCGCGCGAACCTCTAACCTCCAGACTACTGAGCCGGTATCCAACGGTGTAAATGTCTAACTTGAATCGATTCATGATCTTACGAAACCCTTCATCCGTTGTCCTCGATGGATAAGTGTTTGACACCCGACACCGATCGGACTCCACTGGTTACAACTCCTCATTAGAACTTGAGGAATTACATCATGAAACTAGTCACTATTGAGCACATGACTGTTATCAGTATAGAGGTTTGTGGATATTGGATGCCTGGTCAGTAGTCTGGAGTATAGGCGTTCGCACACGAGACCGAATGTCCTGGGCTCGAATCTCGCGTACGGGATCTTGAACGTACATTACTGATGAGTTCCATACTAGGACGGAACGGTCGTCCAGGGCTTTCTGGTTTTCCATGGTGGTCTAGCTTATATCAATCTCCACAAAAAAACCTATTCTGATAAAATGAATTCATCCTAATAATGTTTTAGGTGTGGACCGATGATGAGTCCAATACTGAGATGCCTAAGCTGTGCACTTCTTCTTGGATTTTACTAGTTATCTAAGGACACTCAGTCTGTAGTATGCTTCCATTGTAATGGAAATAAACATTAGTTAAAGGTCTTAAAAGTGTTTCTTATTTGTCTATTCTTATTATTCAGTATTCATTACTAAGTAAAGTTAGTTGAAAATCATATTGCCAAAATAAATGAAGTAAAAAAGATAACGTGTGGAAATTACTGGAATTTTAACAAATACTGTTTGTAGTTTCTAGAAAATGTATTTTGTTAAACAAGCATATAGCATATTCATATATTACAGTCTTCCAGAGAATTGGTAAGTGTATTTTCAAAATGTAATACAAATTGTAAACGATTGAAATGTACATTACTTTACAGAGTTCATTATTCCTTTTGTTTTTCAATTTTTATTTGAAGGAACTATATTCCTCCAATGGCAGAGTTGTATAGAGTATGCTAATGAGCAGCGTATGTTTCTCTACCAGGGGTGACAGATGTCAATAAGTAGGAACTATGTATGTGAAATAAAATATTTTATAAAGAAATAATTTAAGATCAGAAGTTTATTATGATTGTCATAGTATTTAGATGCGGTTCAGTGGTCTGATAGGCTAAGTTTTCGCGTGAGAGATTGAAGGCCCTGGGTTCGAATCCGCAGATGCGCAATGCTGAGGAGTACCACAATAGAACGAAACCGCCATTCAGTGCTTCCAGGTTTTCAATGATGGTCTAACATTAATCGGTTCATGACCTCGATCGATATTATGGTACTTTTAATAGTTGATATCATGAGTTAATTAAAGCTAGATCACTATGGAAAAATTGGAAGCACTAGATGTCCATGTCATCTTATTGTACAACTCCTAAACAGTTCACATGAATGATCCTGCCTCATGAATAGTTAAAGCATCAAATTTAACTGAAAAGTTTGTTAAACAAAAGAACATGAACCGTCTATCTGTCATATATGTGAAAAAAAAATTTTTTTGAAAATTAAATCGGCGTTCATTTTTCACTTAACTAATAAACGCTTTACTCAACTACTAAGATATTTGTCTTTCCTCATTTTTTTCTGTTTTTTTTTAATGAAAACTAAGCAAATAGACATTTACATCTTTTCTTCTCTCCTAAAAAAGAAAAATGATTGATATTCGACAAGATGAGAACAAAATAATAAAGAAATGAAATATGTATCTACAGAATATAATTTTCTTTATTTTTTTTTTTGGGCTCATCTTCATCCTCATCATCATCCTCGTCATGAAAAGTTGAAGTTGTAACAATTTTTTGTTTTAATTTTTAAATAGATCATTTCTATTATATCATATATCTACTTATTTGAGTAGTATGAAAGAAAATATAAAAATAGTAGACAAGCGTTGAACAATTATATTTTAAAAAATTACAATATGATTGATTAGTTTTGTATTCATTCTTATAAGTAGTAGTGAAATTTAAGCTGTGTATTTATGTACGTCTTTTTAATATTCTATAGATATTTGTCTGATTGTGCTGTTGTATTGGATATTTACTTACTTACTTACTTACTTACTTACTTACTTACTACTTACTTACTTACTTACTTACTTACTACTTACTTACTTACTTACTTACTTACTTACTTACTTACTTACTTACTTACTTACGCCTGTTACCTCTCGTCGAGAAACATAGGCTACCAAATAGCATCTTCATCCAACTCTGGTTTGGACAATTTTTTTTTCAATTCTTTCCCGTTGTTATTCATCTTTTTCATGTCTGCTTTCAATTTTTGGACAGTGTGTTCTTTGGTATTCTTTTTTTCTATTTCGTTTCACGATTCCAAGTCAGCACCTGGCTTGTGATGCAGTTTTGTGATTTCCGAAATGTGTATTCTATCCACTTCCAAAGTCGTTTCTTAATTTGCTCCTCAGTTGGAAATTGGATTGTTCTCTCCCATAGTAGACTGCTGATGATTTTATCCGGATACTGAGTATCTTGCGTAAATGACTGTTTATAAATACTTGTACATTTTTTCATGATGGTTATAGTAGTTCTCCACTTTTCAACTCCATATGTAGAACTGTCTTGACGTTGGTATTGTAGATTGTGACTTTGATGTTGGTTTAAAGTTGTTTTCAGTTCTATATATTCTTGTAGGAAATACCATATCTCGGTTCATAACTGATTTTCAGTAAATTATTCCATATATTCTTTAACTGTCTGGTATTTATAGCTGAGGAAAAACTTGATTGAGATAGACTTTAGCTAATACTATGATTAAAGTATAGAATAGGGACGAGCTTAAAATAACTGTGACAAATTTTCAGCTAGTTTCTAGCTCATTGGTCGTATTGCTAAACTGATTAACAGAATTTGATTGACATTAAGGATCATATAATATGATTTGACTTGCTACGTACTTATTGACTGATGAGTCTATGATAAGCTTATTTATATAAATATACTGAATAAAATCAGTTGTACTGTTCTTCTGACATTCAGGAATTCTTACTTTTTGAATGTAAACCTCGATATTGTCTGTTTTTCGTTTTGTATGTAAACTAGTGATTTGTTTCTTAGTGTAATTTCCCAGTTTCTGTGTAATTTAACTGTGATGTGAGTGATACAGTTAAGACCGATAAATTTATGATGACCGTGTTGGAAGCATAAAGCCCTGGTCAGTAGATTAATGATATTCAGTTCAAGGGATCTGAGAATGCTAGGTCAAACCCCACACAGGGACATAACTGAACACTTCTGATAAGCCCGATTTATTCTTACTGAGTCCGACTATGTTAGTCCATCTATCGATTAATTACTAAGCTTGACCAATGAAGTTCTTAGGTTAGCGTAAGTTACCATGAGCATTGACCAGACAACCATGACTTACTGGTTCATCAGTATAAACACCATTTATTCTCAACTCTTTAGGACACCCCAAGCAAACTCACTGTTACATTTGAACAATGCAAGTTCTTACAAACAGTCATACTGGGCCTTATCATAGCATAAAATAAAAGTCGTCTATTTATAAAGAGAGGAAAATAGCTCTGCACAGAGCATATCGTGAGTAACTGATAAATAATCGTTTAGATATAATAAAACATATGATGGAAGTTAGTAAATAAGACGGTGGTTGGAGGTAGTCAACAGGGTTTCGTGCTATTTGGCACTCACCAGTAAGGTGTACCTGCAATCTTGAGAGAACTTGCGCTCCCAAATGGACTCAATCACGTATCACCCAGCTTCACAGTCAGAAATGTTACCACTGGACTATCCGGGCCGCGATTGACCTCCTGTATGACTGAGATGTATTCAATACTACGGGTATACCTTGCTGATGACTGCCAAATAGCGCGAAAACCGGATCCAGTGTTTCCTGATGACTACCTACAACCACCAACTTATCTCAACATGGTGCACGCAATGTTGAGTCACCTAAACTAATGGCCACATTGCAACTTAGTTGATAGGATTCACTCTACACTAAGAAGGACTTGACATAGATGATACTAATCATCACCCAGTGAACAATCAATTTAGAGTTAGTAAATCCAGTGGAAGTTTTTCAATGAGCCACCTATAATAACATTTTCTCCTATAAGGAAGTTAGTAAAAAGGTTAATGTAAAGAACAGATGACAGTAAAATTACAACTAAAATTTTAATCTCTTTTCTTTAATGTCAAAACTTATTTAATTTTAGCCACAAATAAGAAAACATTTTCGAAAGAAAAAAAAACAAACAAGAAAACAACGAAATTTAAATAAAACCAGAATGAACATGGATGCAGAATAATATAAATTGATTATATTTCGTGGTTTCTTATCAGTCGCTTACAACTAAATATGTATTATTAGATTAGACAATAAGACCGTTGGATATCGACTCAGTGGTCTAATAGGTTAAGTTTTCGCCCACGAGACTGGAGGCTCTGTGTTTGAATCCCGTGAATGGGATCGTGGATACGCACTGCTAAGGAGTAATGCAATAGAACGAAACGGCCATCCAGTGCTTTCAGGTTTTAAATGGTTTATGATCTCAATAAATGTGTATTGGAATTTTACATTGAGGCAAGATATAGTATGGAACAATTGACATAAGTAAATGTAAAGAATTGAAATGATAAAAGTTACCAATAATAACTATATATAGATGTGTACAAGAACAGGTCAGAGGTTATTTGGTGTTAGAATTAAGAAAACACTGAGGATGGGTGATGTAATGGTTGAATGAAGTTCAGTGACAGTTAAGATAAATTATGTGATAATTTTAGAAGTAATGAAGGGTGTACATGATATTCATGGAATTAAAACAAAACTGGTAAGATGGGTTACGTAATAACTGAATAGGATTTGGAGAGTTTACATGATTTATGAGAACCAAGTTAGTGGAAATGTATGAGTGAAGAGGTGGTTTAAAAATGCGGTGATGGAAAAGAAATATAACAAACTAAACATTAACGAAATAGAACGAATGACCAAAAATTGAATTACCACGGTAGTAATAGGTTTATTACCGTCTCTTTTTGAATACATAGATCCGGTTTGAGGTATTTTTTATCGCGATCGCTCCAGAAAAACGAAGAGAAGCAGTATGTCTTTATCTGGTAATAATTTTAAATGCATGAGGATGTCAACGATGTGCCCTGTATCAAGTAAATACCGAGGTATTGCACTGTTAAGAGCCCTTGTAAACTCTTCAAATCCTATTCAATTATTATGTAACCCATGTTATCAGTTTTTTAATTCCACGGATCTTATGTAAACTTCACTCAACCATTACACTACCCATCCTCAATCTTTTCTTAATTCTAACACCAATAACCTCTGACCTGTTCTTGTACACATCTATATATAGTTATTATTGGTAACTTTTATCATTTCAATTCTTTACATTTACTTATGTCAATTGTTCCATACTATATCTTGCCTCAATGTAAAATTCTAATACATATTTAGTTATTAGAAGGGGCTTTAGAAATTATAATAGTTGAAATTATGAGTCAATTGGAGCTAGACCACCATGGAAGACATGGAAGCACTGAACGGCCGTTTCGTCCTAGTATAGGACTCCTCATCAGTGCGCATCCACGATCATGCTGCACGAGATTCGAACCGCGCGTGAGCGCTTAACCACCAGACCATTGAACCGGCATCCATCAGTGTTAATGTCTAACTTCAACCAATCCGCGAAATCGCGCCACTGTACACCATTGTCTTCAGTGAGTTGACATCTCATAACAGACCTGGTTGAACCCACTGGTAACGGCTTCTCACTAGAACTCCAGGAGTATCTCTTGAAGTCAGTCACTAGTGACTGACAATAGTGATTAAAGAGTTGGTTAGTTATGTAAGAGTTAATGTCTACTGTTTATTTTAGTTTTTATTTTAGTTTGTTTTTGTTTCGTTTTTTTAGTTTTTTTTTATTTTCAGAAAAAAGTAACCTATAGTTAACTAAAAATCAACTGTCCTATTGTTAATTACATTCGGTAATTTAACTAAAGACATATACCTAGTTACTCAATGTCTTTTAGATTATGTTTTATAATTTCGATAACAATTATCAAACTTTTATAACTTGTGACCGTCGATTAGAGAGCAGTGACTTATCGATCGGATCAAAGACGCGTAAAACACATGCGAGCAGTCTAGAGTCTTGATTGACTCTGCTTTCCGCCTAGCCCAGCCAGTTAAGTCCAGAACACCAATCCGAGCCTCTGCGTTATGAATCATTATATTTCAAACATACTGAGTTTATATACCAATCAAACCGACCACAACGTACCGATAAAATATGAAATAACGTTTGTATAAGAATTAGCCAGATGTGGCTTTGAATGAGGGAGATAGTAATTAATATACTGGGTATAACTCAAGAATGGTAAGACGTATAATAATAGTGTATGGGTCAAAATAAAGCTTATAATAAGAGGAATATTTATATGCATAGTTTAGTTACTTAATGGTTATACAATAGAAATATACGTTTAATATTGGTCCATAAATGGATCCCAAAAGTTACCATTCATTATTTTTGTCGGGACATAACACAAACATTGAAACATGAGTTAACTATAATGAATAAGATTTTTAAGGGATAACGTCTAGTTATTTAAAAATTGATGGAAATATCAACTCATCCTACATTCAACATGTAATTATTATACAATAATTAGAACTATGATTCTCTTGTATAGATAACTAAATGTTTGTTAATGTAAGTAGGTTATAATTTATTGAAACTGATCTATCATATTCGTTATTTGATTCTGATTTTGGCACACCTTTGATGTATTTCTTTCAGAGCCATATAGTTTAATCGATATGCTACTATGCATTCCTGATACTGAATAAACAACCTAATCAAATTGCATCAATCTATGTTAATGAGTTCTAACTCAATCAGAGCGGATCACAAATGTATAACAATCGAACGGTGAATCAACATTAAACAGGCTGGCATGATATTTATAGATCCGATACAATATAATTGACAGTCAGAACTCCACTTGATAACCCTTTCTCAACTCACAAAATTACTTTCCTCTTGAATTTAAAAAAGAATATAGAAGGTGGAAAATTTTTCAGTCTGTGTACAGAAAAAAACAGGGTGGCTTATAGCTCCGAGTTTCTGAAACTTTCTAGAAAACATACTTCAATCGTTGGGAGATTCGATAATTGTCGTATTTGCATAATAATAACATAGTCACTGGTATTTTAGAATTCCTTTAGTAGTTTGTGAAGTACTCTAACCTGTCAAATTATTTTCACCAATCTCGCAATTTCTGATAACATGCTCCAAGAATTATACTCGTCAATCATTCTCTTTTATCCGTATGTAGGATGAACACGTCACTACCACATGTTATATTTTCAGTACAATATGTTGTCTAAATAAACATTTTTCAAGATACGTAATTCCATTCAAATATCACATTTACTGAATGCATACGTAATTAATTTATGCCGCCTATGATCAATAAACTGGTCATAGACGGCACCATATTCCCACATAAACGCATACACAAAACCACATGGACTTCACCGGATCACTATACACAAAACCAAATCGACCATATTTGCATCAACAAAACGTTCAGGAGGACTATAGAGGACGTGAGAACCAAGAGAGGAGCTGATATAGCATCAGATCATCACTTGCTGGTCGCCAAGATGAAATTGAAACTCAAGAAGCACTGGACAACGGGGCGGACAATATCACAAAAGTTCAATACGGCCTTTCTTCAGGATACTAACAAACTCAACAAATTCAAGATAGTCCTCAGCAACAAGTTCCAGGCCTTTCATGATCTACTCAATGGAGAAGGAACTACTGTGGAGAGCAACTGGAAGGGGATCAAAGAGGCAATCACTTCAACATGTCATGAGGTCCTGGGTCACAAGAAGCACCATCACAAGGAATGGATCACTGTTGATACACTGGATAAGATTCAAGAAAGAAGGAACAAGAAGGCAGCAATCAATACCAGTCGAACAAGAGCAGAAAAAGCCAAGGCACAAGCTGAATACACAGAAGTAAACAAACAAGTGAAGAGGAGCATCAGAACCGACAAACGTAAATATGTGGAAGATTTAGCAACGACGGCGGAAAAGGCTGCAAGAGAAGGAAACATGAGACAACTGTATGACACGACAAAGAAACTCTCTGGAAATCGCCGCAAACCAGAACGACCAGTGAAAAGCAAGGAAGGCGAGGTAATCACCAACATTGAAGAGCAACAAAACAGGTGGGTAGAACACTTCAAAGAACTCTTGAATCGACCAGCTCCACTGAACCCACCCAACATCGAAGCAGCACCCACGGACCTCCCAATCAATGTTGGCCCACCAACAATTGAAGAAATCAGCATGGCCATCAGACAAATCAAGAGTGGCAAAGCAGCAGGACCGGACAACATCCCAGCAGAGGCACTAAAAGCAGACGTAGCGGCAACTGCAAGGATACTCCACATTCTCTTCAATAAGATTTGGGATGAGGAACAAGTACCAACAGACTGGAAAGAAGGACTTCTGATCAAAATACCGAAGAAAGGCGATCTCAGCAAGTGTGATAACTACAGGGGCATCACTCTTCTCTCAATACCGGGAAAAGTCTTCAACAGGGTATTGTTAAACAGGATGAAGGACTGCGTAGACGCCCAACTTCGTGACCAACAGGCAGGATTCCGTAAGGATAGATCGTGTACAGACCAAATCGCAACTCTACGGATCATTGTGGAACAATCAATTGAATGGAATTCATCACTCTACATCAACTTCATTGACTACGAAAAGGCATTTGATAGCGTGGACAGAACAACACTATGGAAACTTCTTCGACACTACGGCGTGCCTCAGAAGATAGTCAATATCATACAGAACTCATATGATGGATTAAACTGCAAAATCGTGCATGGAGGACAGTTGACAAAGTCGTTCGAAGTGAAGACCGGTGTCAGGCAAGGTTGCTTACTCTCACCCTTTCTCTTTCTCCTGGTGATCGACTGGATCATGAAGACGTCAACGTCTGAAGGGAAGCGCGGGATACAATGGACATCTAGGATGCAGTTGGACGATCTAGACTTCGCAGATGATCTGGCCCTTCTATCCCAAACGCAACAACAGATGCAGGAGAAGACGACCAGTGTGGCAGCAGCCTCAGCAGCAGTAGGTCTCAATATACACAAAGGGAAAAGCAGGATTCTCCGATACAACACAGAATGCACCAATCCAATCACAATTGACGGAGAAGATTTGGAAGATGTAAAAACCTTTACGTATTTGGGCAGCATCATTGATGAACAGGGTGGATCTGATGCAGATGTGAAGGCGCGGATCGGCAAAGCAAGAGCAGCATATTTACAACTGAGGAACATCTGGAACTCAAAGCAACTGTCAACCAACACCAAGGTCAGGATTTTCAATACAAATGTCAAGACAGTTCTACTGTATGGGGCAGAAACCTGGAGAACTACGAAAGCCATCATCCAGAAAATACAGGTGTTTATTAACAGTTGTCTACGCAAAATACTTCGGATCCGTTGGCCGGACACTATTAGCAACAACGTACTGTGGGAGAGAACAAACCAGATCCCAGCGGAGGAAGAAATCAGGAAGAAGCGCTGGAAGTGGATAGGACACACATTGAGGAAAGCACCCAACTGCGTCACAAGACAAGCCCTCACATGGAATCCTGAAGGCCAAAGGAAAAGAGGAAGACCAAAGAACACATTACGCCGAGAAATGGAGATAGACATGAGAAAAATGAACAAGAATTGGATGGAAGTAGAAAAGAAGGCCCAGGACAGAGTGGGTTGGAGAATGCTGGTCGGCGGCCTATGCTCCATTGGGAGTAACAGGCGTAAGTACGTAAGTAAGTAAGTAAGTAATACATAATTAAGATAGTTTTACAACGCACCAGCGATTCAGTGATGAGACACGTCAATCGAAGCTTATGATGAGGAATAGAGTTGAAAACAACAAACTTACCAATAATGAACAATTCTGTTTTTAAAAATCCATCAAACTCATTAAACTTATCAGCGTGCATACAATCAAGGAGTCAGTAACAAAATATAGTAATTTTACTGAATTATGTATATACTTTAGTTGTCAGTGCGTTTTTATGTGATGTAATGTGCGCCGTCGGTGTTTAGTTTGAATTCATGTTCATAACCATTGAATATTCTATTACTCTTGAAGTTATGTAGTCGTTATGTTGAAATGTGAAACGATTTTCATGTAAATTACGATGCAACAGTATGGATGGATTATCTGTATTATAAATGATTCTACTTTGTAAAATTAACATACAGACGGACCTGTTAATAAAAAAAATAAATACTGGCATTCGTCAGAATATATAACAGTATTATTTTCCTTTTATTGAAATCATGAAGCGATCGATGTTAGACCACCAATAGAAACCCGTAGGTACTAGAAAGCTGTTTCGTCCTAACCTGAATTATGTTCTCTCAACATTTATCATTATCTAAAGAATAAAAACGCAATAAAACTGATTTAAACAAAGTAGAAGCTACAATATTTGTAAATTAAGATGATTATTATCAGAAAGCGGTTTTTGTAGATATTATAGTATTTTAATTGTTGAGTTCATGAGTCAATTAACGCTAGACCACAATGGAAAACCTGGAAGCACTGGATGGCCATTACAATTACAATTCGAGCAAATACTTAATGGAGGTCTATATTGTGTAAACAATTATTAGTAAGACATAATATGGTGGGATAAATGAGAAGTAAATGAATCATTTATTGGGGAGATCAGTAATGATGTTTAACGATAGCAGGTACATTTATATTTTCAAAATGGAGGGTTTGTTGAGATTGTAGTAATTTTAATAGATGAATTCATGAGTTCTAAAGAGAAGCCGTGACCAATGGAATCCAATCTGTGGCAGGTAGAGATGGATCGATCGAAATTAGACATTAACACAGCTAACTATCAGCTCAATGATCTAGAGTTTAAGCCAAGGGCCCTAGAGTTCGAGTCCCGCGAGCATTGTCATGGATGGGCACTGGTGAGAAGTATCATAATAAGACGAAACGGCCTTCCAGTGCATCCACATTTTCAATAGAGGTCTAGCTTAGATCGACTCATGAATTCAACTATTACAATTATATTTCACTACGAACGGTTGTAAGTATAATAGTCAAATTAGGTCATTCAATAAATAAGTTTACTACTACTGGTTGAAATCATGAGTCAATTGAAGATAGAACATCATGGAAAACCTGAAAGCACTTGACGGCCGTTTCGTCCTAGTATGGGACTCCTCCGCACTGAGCATCCACGATCCCGCTCCTCGCGAGATTCGAACCCAGGACCAATCAGTCTCGCGCCAGGCGCTTAACCAATTAGAGTTTACTATTAACTAATTGACCTTGAGGTTGATCAGAGAAGAAGAACCAGTTGAAGATATTTTTCGTACACATAGCTCCAGTTACTGAATGCGAATGGTTACCGCTGCAATCATTTCGCAAGACTTTGAGATGATCATTCTAAAATATCTAGATAATTTTATTATGTCATCTAACAATAATGATTTGAAAGTTTAGAGCAAAAAAACAAAAGAAGAAAAGAATGTATGTGTATTCAATTCAATTAATTATAATTAAAATCTAATTCACACATAAAATATCATAAAATTCATTGTATTCACAATCGTTATTGTCATTATTATTTTGTTTTGTTTAAATTTTATGGAAGGAATCAATCGAATGAAAGTTTTTTTCAAATAATATCTCTGTTAAATAATAACAATTCTAGATCATTTCTTTTTAACCTCCCCCCCCTTTTCAAAGAAGAAGAAGAAGAAAACAACAACAACAACAACAACAACGATGATGACAACGACGACAACAACAACAACTAAGCTATTCAAGTAGGAATGATTTACTAATCAGAAGTTAATTTCTTTTGTTGAATCAACTTTCTCATGATGATAGTCGATTACTTGTATAGTATTTGACAATAATGATGATAGCACTAATGAAATGTGATGATATTCCAATCTATTGATAGTTTATTTCTATAAAAAAGAAACACACACAATTAACTGAATTTTGATTGTAATTAGAATGTAACGAAAAAGACTGGGAGAAAGAAGTATAAAGACTAAATACAGAATAAATTCCCTTTGTTGTTGTTGTTGATGATGATGATGATGATGATCGTTTGTATCTTCGCATTGTTGTTAAAGACTGTAATTGATCAATCTATTGTTGATATATGTATATCTTGTGCGGATTAACTCGATATTGCTTTAAGTCACAAACATAGAATGGTCATAAACTGATTGGTAATTTAATTTGTTTATAATAAATAAAAATTGTTGATTGAATTAGTTAACTTATTTGTTTGTTTGTTTGTTTTTGTATATCAACATTGAAATAGATTTTCTTAGGACTTTTTAACGATACAATCAACATAATAATGATTGAAATGTATAGAAAAGTTGAAAAAAATATTTCTCAATGTTTTATGTGAGGATGGTCAATGAATGAACTCGAGGATGTTCTAAGAAGCTCAGAAAGAGCCAAAGATATTCCATCCAATCGTCTTTTGGAAGTATATTCTAGAATATTGACGTGTAGCTTCCTTATTGGACAAATGCTAAAACCTTCTGTATACGGATTACTTTACTTACTTTACTCACGCCTGTGACTCTTCGTGAAAAAAGCGTAGACCGCTCACCAGCATTCCCCATCCAACCCTGTCCTATTCACCACTTGTCTGTAGCTTAATTTTGTGTGACCATAAATATTGATTAACGCTTGACTAAATGGAGTTGGCTAACACTCATTCTCCACTGTGTGTAATTTCGCTTTGCTCTCTGAGCTTCGTTTCTTCGATTGTATGAAATACACATATTCGAAATTCATTCTCGTGATTTGACTTATTTAATTCCGTTATTGGCTAATGCGATTTAAGTTGATGATTATATACGAGGATTGACGACATATGTACTTCAATAGCAATCATTCATACAATCTCACTGGAGTCAGATCTCGGGTCACTAATGTTTACATTATTATTCTGGACAAATGTTTCAGAACAATAGAAATAAACAAAATTTTTAAAATATTGTCATTTGATTCTACTATTAGACGATTATTCACATAAAAGGAGAGCTGAAAGCATATTTATATACATATATATATAGTATTTATAGTTTTTTGGTGAAAATTATAGTCATCCAATCCACCATCAAGAAGGTACAAGTATTTATAAATGGTTGTCTACGCAAGATACCCAACATCCATTGGCCGGATACCATCAGCAACAGTCTACTGTGGAAGAGAAGAAACCAGCTTCTAGCTGAAGATGAAACTAAGAAAAGACGATGGAAACGGATAGGACATACATTACGCAAATCATCAAACTGCATCACGAGACAAGACCTAACTTGGAATCGTGAAGGGAAGCGGAAAAGCGGAAGGCCAAAGAACACATTACGTTGGGAAATAGAAGCAGATATATTACATAACCATACATTCCTTATAGTTCACTTGAGTAATTTTGAAATATTAGCTTCATAGGGCGTTTTTGGACAAATACTTTGTATTGTTTATCCATTAATGTACTTAATTTTTATCTGATTACCTTTTTTTAAAAATAACATATAAGTTCATATTATGTAATATTGAAATGAATTCTTCGATTTGACAAATATGAAATTGAAAAACTTATAAAAAGAATGAAATATCGGAGTGAACATCAACTCTGGTATGCAGATATATCCAGTTGATGAATCTCAAATAGGACGAAACCCACGTCCTGGATTCCACTGTTAGCCATCATCCATTTTTGCTTAAAAAGTTTGTGACTTAAGACAATATCGAGGCAATCCGTAAAGGATGCACATATGCCAACAAGAAACCGATCAGTTTTAGTGCTAAACATCAATGGGAAGATACAAGCAAATAATACCAAGTGAATTTGAATATCAGTGTTGTTTCTCTAAAATTATATTAATTGAAACGAAGTAAATTGTTCAATAAAAGATTGTCAGTAATTTTAGTATGATTTAGGTTGATAATATCAATATCAATAATGAAAAAAAATAACAATATACTTCCTATGAATGAATACTGAAAATTAAGATATGGAGGAAGATGGAGACTACATCCATCTGCTATCGATTCTGAGCCAACCTATCCGTTAGACAATATTCAACGACAGTTGATGAGGCTTCCAAGATAGGTGAAGTAGCCCAAGCACTCAGCTATTTCACTGCTGTGATCAATTTAAGTTTTGCTACACACTAGCAAGAATTTGTAAATAGTGGGAGTGAAACGTCTGCCAAACCTGCTTGAATTATTTCTCATGTGACTCTGGACCATATCAGCATCTTCAATGGACAAAACTGTGTCATCTGCCTATTCCAAGTCTGTTAGTAAGTTTCAAAGAAGTGACCAAACCCTAAAACGTTAGATAAAAAATCATTTTTGTGGAGGACATCTGCGGTGAAACCAAACAAAGAGGTGAATAGTGAGTAATACTAACGAACACAACTTGCAGTTGACAAATCAATTTCAAATGGCTAAACGTTATCCCTTTAAAATCTTATTCGTTATAGTTAACTCCCGTTTCAACGTTTGATAGTTGTTATCGAATTTATAAAACATAATCTAAAACACATAGAATAACTAAGTAAATTACTGAATTTGGTTAACAACAGAACAGTTCATTTTATTAAATGTTTAATAGAAATTTATTTAGTGGTTGAATTCACTAGTCAATTGAAGCAAGACCACCATGAAAAACCTGGAAGAACTCGATGGCCGTTTTGTCCCAGTATGGGACTCCTCAGCAGGTCTCGTCCACGATCCCGCCAGCGGGATTCGACCTCAGGACGTTTCGGTCTTGCGTGAAAGTGCTTAACCTCTACACCACTGAGCCGGCATCCAACAGTGTTATCGTCTAACTTTACTTGACGAAAATGAACCATTAAAACCACGAAGTTTAGCGAAGGAACCCGTTCTCAACGAATTTACTGTCATGTTCTACAATCACATGTATATATTAAGAAAATTTTTATGTTAAAATACTAATTTGTTACCAGCTTATTAAGTTTATTTATATTAATCATACTGCGTAATCTAGTATTATAAACTTTCGATTGCATCATCATGATTTTTCCTTGTTCATATGTCCTCACGGAACGAATTCGTTGAAAAGAGATCTATCTTCATTGAACTTTGTGTTTTAGTGTTTAAATGGGAATTATATGTCAATCTTAAACAAATATAGGTGCGGTGTTAGCTTCAATATTCTGTGAATGTTTTGCATATTCTATGATGAACTATGGTACTTACAATTATAAACCTAAATATATACGAAAAATCATAGTGATAGTCAATATTTCCCATTAACATGGAGATTACATAATATAATGATGGACTATTCTATCATACATAAGTCAGTTTATATTATATTAAAATTTAATTTTTTTGGGGGAGGGGGTAACACATAAGTAACATAAGTAAGGTCAACTGAATGTATTTCAATATAAAATTACAGAACATTTTAGTAAAATCTGAGAATTACACAGTTATTGCTTTATTGTTCTTTGGTTTCCACATCAATCATTCTTTGTTCTCATTCTCTTTTCTATGATCTTCTTAACCTTCTTCCGCCAGGTATTTCACATTCCACTGGTAATACATACACTACTTATATCTGTTAACATCAGTAGCACATACCACACTTTGTCTCTTAATAAGATAACATCTTATCCTTTACGAATTTGCATGATGTTTACCTCGAAGTTTTCAATTAAAATATTATTCATTGAATCATTTTTTTGGTTATCTTACTTTTAAAACTTGCATATCTACAGCACATTTTATTGATTTCTAATTAAACTGTAATTATTATATTCATTTGGTATTGTTTGGCTTGTATCTTCTCATTGAGGTTTAAGACTGCAATTGATCAGTCTGTTATTGACGTATGTGCATACTGTGCGTATGTCTTGTTTTTGCCTTAATTCACAAGCTTTTTGTAAGCAACGTTGGATAGTGGCAAGTGGCTATCAGGACTTAGTAGCTGAGTGGATAATGCGATGGCGTTTGAAGCGAATGGTACTGGGTTCGAGTCCCAGAGTGAATGTCAACTCTGAGATGCAGGTACATCCAACTGACGAGTCCCAAATAGGACGGAACGAGCTTTCTGGATCCCACTGCTAGCCACTATCCATCATTGTAATTATTATAGTTTCGTTCTTTTTGTTAAGCTATTCATGAATTCATTTTCAATCGTGTTGTATACTCTGATTTAAATAATTAAATAACTGAGCTTTCATTGTCATTTTGAACAATATCATCAAGGTTCTTTTTTCTACATTTATATATAAAACTGAACATTTTAACTATTTTGCAAATTTTAAATCGATTTTTCCTGGTAGCCTTGATTGTCACTAGCTATTTGATATGACGGGAAACAAAGTCAATTATTGATTAATTTACTCATTATGAGTTTTTGTTCAAGATTACTTCCGTTTTCATTCAATATAATGATTACTCAGTGTAGTATTTGTTTCCTTTTATGATATACGATATTCTTGTATTCCATTGACATGAACTATGTTCAGTATGTGATTGGTTATATATGTGATTTCATTCTAATTATGAATCAAAATGAGTGCACAATCAATAAAT
This sequence comes from Schistosoma mattheei, assembly GCA_944470405.2. Lineage (NCBI taxonomy): Eukaryota > Metazoa > Platyhelminthes > Trematoda > Strigeidida > Schistosomatidae > Schistosoma > Schistosoma mattheei. The sequence goes on along the minus strand of OX103947.1, from coordinate 8,933,984 downwards.
AGATGAGTGTATTTTCTACTAGAATCGTCGTCGTTGTTGTGGTGGTTGTATTTTGAGGTTAATAAATGTTCACTTATACCAGTCTTTGTGTTTTTACTTTCGTGTCGTGGAAATAATGATAATTTATTGATGATGAATAATTTAACTGAATTACATCACAACAAACTGATTACATCATTCACCAATTCTAATCCAAATAATACTAATTATATTTATATCTTTATGCAAGATTTATCACATTCGAATCTATTATGTAATCAACAATTTCATCATTATAAGAAATTATTATATAAAGTACCATTGAATTGTCTATGGAATAATCCAAGAAGTAAAGCATCATCATGGGCATCATCATCATCATTATCATCCATTAGATTACGATCTAAAATTAAAAAATTCTTATTATTCAATGAAAATTTAATGAAATTTATTATCAATTATACACAGTTAAATCATGTGAATATTGTCAAATTTTATGGTTTAAGTATAATAGATAGATCAATGAAATATTCTTCATATTCAATAATTACAGAGTACTGTATCAATGGATCATTGGATATGTATTTGAAAAATGTAAGTTATTATTATTATTAGTATTATTGTTCGATGTCGGGTCAATGGTCTAGTTGGTTAAGCGTCTGGCGCGAGACTGATAGGTCCTGGGTTCGAATCTCGCGGGGGGCGGGGTCTGGGATGCGCACTGCTGAGGAGTCCCATGCTAGGACGAAACTGCTGTCCAGTGCTTCCAGGTTTTCCATGGTGTTCTAGCTTCAATTGAATCGTGATTTCAACCAGTGAAATTTCTAAAATCTCCACAATACCCATTCTGATTATTATTAGTTGTAATATGCATTTTGTGTTTGATGAATGATCTACATTAAAGTTATGATTAATGATGTAATCACTATGAGGAAATCAATACTTAGGAGAGGTAAACACTAAGATTTATGTGATGCTGCTAGATTTGAAGCAGTTACGAGTTCACTTAGTCTGCGAACGAAACAATGACTTGTGATTAAAGATCAATAAACTAGCTATTCTATTGCGTCCCAGCCCCGCTAACTAGAAACAGAAGTCAAAGTTTGAACGGGGAAGTATATTCCCACAGAAAGCCATAAGCACCAGCTATAAAAACAGACACAAATCAAAACGTATATATACAGCACAAAAATGTCCTTGGGAAGAGTTACAAAATAGTATACTAAAAGACACAACGGACCAATAGCGTTTTAGATTCTCCCAAGTGGAAAATACGACATGGAGGTGAAAAGAGTGCTTTTGTTGCGAAAACAAAGAAATTCAAATTTTCTAAATAAAATTACAAAATTAGGAACTTTTCCAAGTGAGATCTGGAGATTTAACGTCCCCAATAATGTATTACCAGTTAAGAGTGAAATACCTGGCAGTAGAAGGTTATGAAGATCATAGAAAAGAGAACGAGAACAAAAAATGATTGATATGGAGAGCAAAGAACATTGATGTTTGAGACGATTGACTGATATTTACAAAAGGAACAGTCAAGTTTGATACAGTTGATTGATATTATGCAAATGAAGTATTTACTGTATTTTTCTCAGATTTTTGTGTAATATTGTGTTCAATTACATTCGATTGTCTTCATTTGTACCTTCGTTCACTACAATATTTTGTTTTGATATTATCTGAAGCCAAGATAGTTCACCTATTAAACGCAATGATTTTTATCAGAAGGGGTTTTGTGGAGATTTTAATAATTTCAATAATTGAAATCATAATTCTATTGGGGCTAGACCAGTGACCAGCGGAGTTCAACCAGGTCTGTTGTGACATATCAACTCACTGAAGACAATGGTGTACGGTGGCGCAATTTTGTGGATTGTTTGAAGCTAGACATTAACACCATTTGATGTAATGGTTAAGCGCTTGCGCGCTTGGGTTTGAATCTCGCGGGGTGCGGGATCGTGGACGCGCACTGCTGAGGAGTCTCATACTAGAATGAAACGGCCGTCCAGTGCTTCCAGGTTTTTCATCGTGGTCTAGCTTCAATTGACAATGATTTATATTATTATGTTTTATGTCCAATTTCTATAGAGTATATCTTCTATCTAAAGATAACTATTCCTAAAAAGGAAGCCTAAACGACAACATTTCAAATGACAAGTCATACTAGATCATATTATGATCAATTAAGAAGAGCAAATAAAAAGCATTAAAAGCATAGGACGAAAAAAAATCTGTCTAGTTAGAGAAATATTTGTGCCGATTGACTTCACACATACAATTCATTAATAAGCATCATATGACAACTAGAAGTTTGGTAATGCACACAAGTCTTATCTAAACAATGTATTATTTTTAGCACATCATTCAGTGTATGTCAACTGTCAGTTATGTAATACTTTTAATTTTAAAAACAATTTCAATGAATATATGACAAAAGCTAATTCTGAAAGATTCTTATCATCTATACTAAATTACCGTATGTACTGTACCAACATACATCCGTACATATATGCATACATATATACATAGTGAAAAAGTGACTGAATTTCGAAAAAGAAAACATCACTATGCATTTATATGTATGTTATATTTGTAATGAATTTCAATACATTCTTTTAGTCTACTATCAGTTTATTCTTTCTGATAAACAGTAATAGTTTTCTAGTAGTACTGTGGTGTGGGTTACTTATATCCACACAAGTAGTAATATAACGGTGGTCAGGCATAGAATGTATTTCAGTAGGTCAATGAGGAAAGAACGGGAACGGAAAGCAATTATTACACAATAAAGCACTCAGTCATTTCATTCAAATAATTTGTTTATTGATTTAGACAGAGATGGATTGTGGATAAAAAAGAAATCCAGGACACGTGCCTCGTCCGATTTGGAACTCGTCAGCTGGATGTACATGCATCCTGGAGTTGATGTTCACTCTGAGACTCGAACACATTGCCGTTCGCTTCAAACGCCATTGCATTATCCACTTAGCTACTGAGTCCTGATAGCCACCTGGTTGTGTAATGGGGTGATTTTTAAATTCATTTGGTGTTGTTCGCTCGTATCTCCCCGTTGTTATTTAAAACTGTAATTGATCAGTCTCTTGTTGGCATATGAATCAGCTTATATGTTAAGTGAAATCCTAAGATCTATGGTCAGAATAAATATGGGTCAGATAGAGTGAGAGAAATAACAGTACAATTACAATTCGAGCAAATATTTAATCGAAGACTACATTGTGTAAGCAATTATTAGTAAGACACAATACGTTGAGATGAATGCGAAGTAAATGAATCATGATGTTGAAGCAAAAATAATAATAATACAAGGATTTATGAATAGAGATAACAGAGACGACTACATTTAACTACGAAAGGTCGTAAATACAATAGTTAAAGTAGGTCATTCAATAATTAAGATTACTATTGATTAATTAGCATTGAGGTTGATGAAGGGAGGGGAAGCAGTTGAACATATTTTTTCCAGGTTTTAAATGATGGTCTAACACTGATCAGTTCATGATCTTAATTAATAGGACGAAACGGTCGTCCAGTGCTTCCAGGTTTTCCATGGTGTTCTAGCTTCAATTGACTCATATCAACCATAGAAATTATTACAATCTCTACAAAACCCCTTCTGATACTAATCAACATATGCTCACTAGTGACTAGCTTCAAGAAGTATATCCCGCAGTTCTAGTGGGAAGCAGTGACCAGTGGAGTTCAACTGGGTTATTTGTGAGGTAGTAACTCACTGATGACAATGGCGGATATGTCGCTCAATCTCATGGATTAGCTGAAGTTAGACATTAACACCGTTGGATGCTGGCTCAGTGGTCTAATTGTTAGGCGCTCACGCGAGAGACTGATAGGTCCTGGGTTCGAATCTCGAGACGTGGGATCGTGGGTGAGCACTGTTGAAGAGTCCCATACTAGGACGAAACGATCATCCAGTGCTTCCAGGTTTCTCATGGTGATCTAACTTCAATTGACTCATGATTTCAACTATCGAAATTAATAATTAAATATTAGAAAGATGACAATTTCATCAGTGTGTTATTTATCGTTAAAGTTTTAATTTATTTATTAGAAACTTTTATTTTAGTTAATTAATGTAAATGGTCATAAAAAAGTTTTTTTGTTTTGTTTTGTTTATCAAATGTCATAAAATTCCAGTTATCTTAATTTTCCTGAAACGTTTATTTTTCATAATCATGAATTGATCATATATTATTCGCTATATCTTGTCCAATATTGTCTGATCACGATGTGTTATTATTACTATTTATATTATTATTATTATTACCATCATTATTAATAGTAGCAGTAATAGTAGTAGTGTGATGTGAGCTACTAATATCTACATAAATAGCATATAACGATAGTCAGGAATAGAATGTATTTCAGCAGAAGATCGAGAAAGAAAGAATGGGACTAGAAAGCAATTGGTATGAAAATGCATGAAACAATGAAATCTGAGACGATAGAAACAGTCAAGTTTGAGACGATGGATTGATATTTTGCAAATTAAGTATTTACTGTATTCTCAGATTTTAGTGAGGTGTTCTGTAATTTCGTGTTGAAATACATTCGGTTATCCTTACTCGTGTTCTTGTTAACTACAGTTATAGTATTAGTAATGATGGTGTTTGAAGAGAATAGCAATGAGTTCGAGTCCTAGAGTGAGCAACAAATCTGGGATGTATGTTCATCCAGCTGACAAGACCTGGATGGGAAAAAAACGCTCGTCCTGAATTCCACTGTTAGCCATCATCCATTTCCGCTTATAATGCTTGTATCTTAAGACAATATCGAGGCAATCCGTAAAGGATGCACATATGCCAACAAGAAACCGATCAATTTCAGTGCCAAACATCAATGGGAAGATATAAGTAAATAACATCAAGTGAATTCACAGTGTTAACATGTTTGGTTGTGACAATACATGGCACAAGTTTGAATATGACAAGATGTATCAATTTTATTCAAGGTTGAAGATTCAATGTTCTGATAAGTAGTGAGTTCAACCAACAATAGGCGACATTAAACAAATCCTAATAGAAAATATACAGAAAAAAACTTCAATGGATAGCGTACTACTAATGACAATATTTATTTTTAATACTCTGAATAATTACATGTTCAGTTTAGAGAAGTATTTCACTTGATAATTAGTAGAAAACATAAACCTTGGAGATGATTTCCTAACCAATTATGGATCACTAAATTTTGGCGGTAAGTTTATTCGAATTGAACGGGAATGACATGACTTTCTAACTTATTCGAGGTCACAGCAGGTGATGAATACTTAGTTGAAATTACCCGATTGTGATACCCAGGTTATAACGTATATATAATCTTACCGAAGGGATCTATTTTACTAAATAGAGCAGATAAGTGAAGTGCATATAATATAAGCACTGTGGCGCAAGTCAATCAATAGCAGGAAACCGATCAATACATGTTGGAGATCCATGACGTTAACGAGATTCGTTAAATCAACCAGTCAGTTAGTTAGCTAAAATGTAGGACCAGACACATATATGCATCAGTACAAGTTGCCATACCGCATTAGCACAACAGGATGATAAACAAGTTCATAGAAATAGTCACTTCAATGGTAGTAATATTTAAAAGAAAGATTGCATATAAGGATATAGTACAGGAAGAAAGAATTAGTTTGTAGAAAGAAAGATACAAAGTAATTTTAATGTCACAGTTTAATGGAAGACAAAGAGTGTGATCGATTCTGACCCATGTCACCAAGAGTCACCAGTCATTGGTTACGATAATTACACGGACCCCAACCAAGTGGTCTATATCTACTAACATGGCTCAGACCAGAAGCTAGTGACTTTGTAGACTGGTGCCACGTTTTGGTTTAGTCCCCCCTAATTTTCTTCCAACTGTCTCCAACACTAATCAGCATTGTGCACCGCGGTAATCAATGTTCAGGTATACATATTAATTAGATCGTCCAAAGTTCACTGATGAGGAATTAGTTCATCTTGCTAAATTATTAGACATAGATTCAGTGTTATTATACTGTAGTGAACAGAACACGGGTGGAGACAAACGAATTATTTAACACGAAATTACAGGACTTATTAATAAAATCTAACAATCATAAAGTAAATGCTTAATTTGCAAAATGTCCATGAATTGTCTCAAAATGACTCAGACTTCATTGTTCTTGCATTTTCATACGAATTGCATTCTTTTTCCATTCTTTATTGTTCGATCCTCTTGTCTCTCTGCTGCCAGACCATCTGTTCACGACTAACATCATATACTACTTATGCCAATATAAGTAGCACACCATAATACTAGTCATATACAACCATCATGTATAGATATCCAACTATTGATGTGATATTTAATAAATAAACAACTTCTATATGCTCATTTAAGCATTTATTCATTTCCTCAAATATTTTAACAAACATACCGAATAAAATAATTCAAACTGATCTTCAAAAATCACATAGTTACAGTAACAGTGGGAAAACTGAAAATCATTTCAATGTCTGTTATTTTCCTTAAGAGAAGTCTATTCAATATCTACTTTGATACATTACAACTATTTTTTTCTTCTTACATAATAATATCTTTGATTGTATTGTATTTCATTTGCTATTTACAACCATTCAAGCATATTATTATTATTTGTCTAAATTAACAATAGTCTCTTATCTGTTCTGACTTTAAAAGATAAAGTCAGTCTATACAAACATTTTACCTAATTTAAACCAATATTTATTCAACACATTATTGTAATCAAATTTAAAATATTTCGAAATTTATAGTTGAATTCATGAATTAATTCAAGGTAGACCACCATGGAAAATCTGGAAGTATTGGACGGCTATTTTGTTTTAGTATTGAACTCATCAACAGTGCATGTCCACCATCCTGCATATACCAGTTGAAACCAGAACATTAGGTCTAACGCGTGAATGCCTAAACTCTAGATCACTGAGCAGTCATCCAACGTTGTTGATGTCTAGTTTCAATCAATCCACGATATGGCGCTACCGTCCACTAATGTCTTCAGTGAGTTTTTATCTCACAACAGACCTGGTTGAACATCACTGGCCACAAAAGACAATGGTCGAGCGGTGGCGCAGTTAGATATAGGTTCAGTTGTCTAGAGGCTAAGCGTTCACGCGTGAGACCGGTAGGTCGTCGGTTTGAGTCCCGTAGGGCGGGATCGTAGATACGCACAGCTAAAGAGTCCCATACTAGGACAAAACGGCCGTCAAGTGCTTTCAGGTTTTCCATGGTGTTCTAGCTTCAATTGACTCATGATTTCAGCTGTTAAAATCACAATAATACCTGTCAAACCCCTTTTGATACTAATTACTAAATGTCAATAAAATCAATATATAAATGAGTGTATTTTCATTCTGTTTATGAAAGCGAAGTAAAAGTTTACATCTACCAAGTTTTATCATCTCTGGAACATGTAAATTTCAAAGTTTTATTATATCAAATGTCAGTTTATTACAGTTAAAACATGATTTGGTCCAGTTACGGCAACTAATGTTATTCCATAGAAGAATAGTTTTAATTTGTATCTTCTGATTCCCATACCTTTAATTGAATTAAATGCTTTATACAATGTTTCATGAATTTGTCAGACATTCTAGTTTACTTCATATTTCCCTCAATATACTGTATGTTGAAGCTCTGAAAGTAAATGAACTATTTACAAAGGTATGAAAGGTTTGCGAAATTTCAATCTTCTATAAAATCAAAAAGAAGCAACTTCAATGAACTTTATTTCGCAGTTGCCTTGTCCTATTCTAACGACTTTTCTTAGTTTTTAAACATTGGTTTCCTGATTGACTGGTTTTGTTATGTAGTTTATTTCTGGCTGGTTGTAATATGTTTTAGAATTTCTTCAGCTTCTATATTATAGTCCATTTTATCCATACTTACTGTATTCCATCATTTATCAGCTGGGATTGCAATCTCGTAGACGATTATAACTAACATTTCGATCATACTTTTAAGTTGTCGTTTGTTCACTAATCACTAGCCATGTATTTAATACTTGTCAACTGAGTACATACACTATGTAATTATTGGTTTTAAAATTATTTCAGTTTTATTAAAATCACGAATCGATCTAACTTAGTATTGTAAATCGCGAGTTGGCTACTCTAAATTCTACCGATTGACAAGCTTCAGATATCCGAGTTCGACCCCAATACTGTTCCCAATCTCCAATATATCAGAACACGAACCGTAGATGAAAAATCGTTTATAGGGTCAGGAGCAGTAGAATAATGATTTACACACAAATGCATATTTATACAGTTAGGATTACTATAAATATTGACCAACAGAAAGGTGACACGTTAAATAATATTGACCAATAGGAAAATGACACCATTTAACGTTCAAGTGTAGCGTTAGACTTAACCGGATAATTGTTTTCGGGATATTTTTCTGAGTATCCCAACACTTGGTTAACCATTGGGAACCTTGAAGCACTAGACGAATGTTTCGTCTACAGTAATTCACAGTTCTACGATTCCGCGATTGGGAATCAATCCCAAAACATTTGATGTCGCCCGCGAATACTTAACATCTAGACCGCTTAGCCGCGACCAAGTTTTGTCTTATGCTTGTCTAAGTGAGATAAGTTCGTAATTCCAATGAAATTCAACTATTTCATCAACCCCACATTGATAATTATTTGTTTATCAAATGATTTTAATGAAATGGGAATTAATGACATTGCATACTCAAGTTATGTTGGAAGCAAAAATAATCACCTTATACTTATATTTTAGGTTTAATTCCAGTAAACGTTTCGTAAAAATATCGTTTAATAGTCTTTCGTTAATGAAATTTAGTTTGCAGAACAATAAATAAGAACTTTCGTCTAAATTTGATCGAATAGTTTCACAGTATTTGAGCGCCGAGTTGATGTGAGACATTAAAGAGAAAGGATGTATTTGTAAAATCTCAAAGAAAGAATTTGAATTAAATCCAACGTTTTGACTGGCAATCTGGTCCAAGGATATTCCCTTGAAAAAGCTTGGATCATATTGCCAGGCGAAACGTTAGGTTTACTTCAAATTTTTTGCTGAGATTTTACAAATACATTCTTCCTCTTTATTATTATTACTATTATTCCTCTTTAATGAAATTAAGTTTATTTTGAAGAGATCAACCATTGGAAGTGCAATATTCTTACTAGAGTTCACTCCCTACCCGAATAGCTTAATAATAAGAACTCAAACTATGAAACTGACTCTTTTTCGAATTCATCAGGAAATATCATTTTCATAAAAATTGTACTTACCCCTGCTACTGAATGTCAACAAATACAAATTATAGGTTCAAGATTTCTTATCAACTTCCCCCCAATATCTAACATCAAAACACAAGACCATTTGTATATAATTAAATAAGATTCAACCCCTAAATGCCCTGGTATGGCTGAGGGTGGAAAAAGTCAGCTCCACCCCTCTAAGTGCTCTTACATGTCTACGTGCATACAACCACTGACAAGGAAGTTCTGCTCACTGCCTTCTCGTGGCGCGGGTGATGCTTATGAAATTAAGACGACGAAAAGTAAATGTCCGGCGCTTTAACCGGGTTAATGGACACGAAGAGTCCATCTAAGGAAGTTGAAAAACCTGATTCCAAACTAATAGTGTACATGGGCTCCAGAATTCCAAGAAAACAAATGACGTATGAACCAATCGTTGGTCACTGGCTACCATGGAACTTCATCTCCTTAAATTGCTCCATTACCTTGTGGATTAGACTTTTAGGTTGAAGGCACCGACTGTGGCCCCCTAAAAAACCATCTGCTTCCGTTTGAGCACTCGTGAAGTATCCAAACCCTCACAAAATTCAAATAATTTATGCAGAGCATATCTATTATGTGCCTCCTTGTACCAATGTTTATATGTTTAAACAGAAATAAATAAAATGAATATAATTGATCTGTCCAATAAACAGGCGAAACGAGTGAATTCAACTTTATTAATCTATTTTGATGAGAAAAGGTTTTGTGGAGATTTTAGGAATTTCACTAATTGAAATCATGAGTCAATTTAAGCTAGACCACCATGGATAACCTGGAAGCACTGGACCCTTTCTGATAATAATCACCTGCTCAGTAGTGACTCACTTCAAGAGGTATTTCCTGGAGTTCTAGTAAGAAGCCGTTATCAGTGGAGTTCAACCATGTCTGTTGTGAGATATCAGCTCACTGATGACAATGGTGTACGGTGGCGCGATTTCGTAGATTGCTTGAAGTTAGACATTAACACCGTTGGACGCTGGTCGGCTCAGTTGTCTAATGGTTAAGCGCTCGCCCACGAGGCTGATAGGTCATGGGTTCAAATCTCACGGGGGTGGGATCGTGGATGCGCACTGCTGAGGAGTCCCATACTGGGACGAAACGGCCACCCGGAGCTTCCAGATTTTCCATAATATTCTAGCTTCAATTGACTCATGATTTCAACAATTTTTATCCAGTTACTAATCTTTACTTAATGATATAGAAACGATAGGATATAAAACAATAAATTTAGTTTTTAAAAGAGAAGAAAACTTCTACAAATATTTTTAACAATAAAAATAAAACTAAAAACATATATGACGATTATTTCAACAACAGCAACAACAAAAAAATGGAAAAAAAAGCAAAATTTTTTACATTTAATAATATTAACTCATTTATTTATTGACTCAACTATGTAGGTTAAAAGTGCATTTATGACATTTTGTTTAAGACAACAACAACAACAACGAGCAGCGAACAACAACACAATATTAAATATGACATCATATTTCATACTGAATTATAAATGAATTTCATATTTATTATATGATAGAGGATATCGCTAGAAAAAAAGAAAAAAGAGGAAAAAGAAGAGAAAAGAAGAAAAAACAAGAGAAAGAAAGAAAGAAAGAAAAACGAATGTTCGTTTAAATTACATTAACATTTTATTTAACCTGATTGATTTTGTTTGCTTGTTTGTTTTTTTTGAAATTTTAATTAGATCCATTTAAACCATAATAAATTTTAAATTCACATTTATGTTTCTTAATTTCCGGATATGAAACGTAGTTTGTTTTTTTTCTGTTTTTTTCTCTTATATGATCTTCTTTTTTTTATTTTTAGGTAGAAACAAAAATTCTAAAAAAAAGTAATGACAAAACAGTAAAGTTTTGAAGAACACATTGTTGTATATACCAATTAAACAACAATAAAAAAAATTTATTTTAAAAAAAACCATCTAATTTAAGAGTCTAGATGGTTTCAATTGTTTACCATTTATAGATAAAACAAAAAAAGGAAAAAGAAAAAAAAGGAAGAGAAAAGAACTCAGCATTTTTATGTTAGAGATAAACTGATATCATTGTGAACTTAAATTGGATGGTATATTTGACCTTGAATAACCATCGTTAAATTTGATATATAATATCAACATATATTTTGGGGAAGATTGAATGGAATATTACATTATATAAAGTAATTTCATATACAGTTTTTTGTTTTATTTTCTAGAATTCCATACATGGAAGTTTAGTTCAGATGGTTGTTGGAGGTAGTCGATAGCATTCGATCTGCACTAAATAAGGACTTGACACACATGACATTGATCACCACTCAATTATCAGTCAATTGTGATTACATCTCAGTCCTACAGGAGGTCGATCGCTGCCAGGATAGTCCAGTGGTAACGTCTCTAACTGTGAAGCTGAGTGACGCGGGATCAAATCCGTCAGGGAACACCAGTTCCCTCAAGATTACAGGTACACCTTGCTCACGAGTGCCAAGTAGCACGAAACCCGGGTCCATGGTTTCCTGTCGACTGGCTCCAACCACCATCTAATCTCAATATATAGTGCACGCAGTGTCGAGTCACCTAGACTGGTGGCCACATTGCAAAATGGTCGATAGCATTCGATCTGCACTAAATAAGGACTTGACACACATGACATTGATCACCACCCAGTGATCAATCAATTGTGATAGAGGTTTAGTGTTTAGAATCAAACTATATCATTGTAAAAATAAATACTTAGTTATTGTTATATCACGACGAGAATAATGAATAGTAACTGTTAGGATCTGTTTCTGAACTAATACTATACATACATTATTTTACTGTATGATTGTTAAGTAACTAAACTATTCATATTCATGTCCCTCTTATTATGAGCTTTATTTTGACCTATGAACTGGTATTATACGATTTACCATTCTTGAGTTATACTCAGTTTATCAATTACTATCTCCTATATTCACAGCCACATTTGGTTAAGTCTTGTACAAATGTTATTTTCTATTTTATGGTACGATGTGGTCTGTTTAGTTGGTATGTTTGAAATACATGATTCATATAGCGGAGGCTGAGATTGGTGTTCCGGATTTAACAGGCAGAGCTAGGCAGGAAGAAGGACCGATAAAGACTCTAGACTGCTCGTACACGTTTATGTGTCATTGGTCCGGTCGATAAATCACTGTTCACTAATTGGCCGTATCATTAATTCATAAGTTATAACAGTTATATGTGAAATAAGTCAACTAGATCTTTTCGTGTATGTCTATAAATAATTATTTTATTTCAATTCACTCTATAGGTTCAACACCAAAATAGTACCTCCAAAGCTTTATGAAATCGCTATAATGATGAAAATATTGAATAAAGGTGAAATTTTGAAACTGTCCTACCTGAGGTTATCGTTTATATTTTTATTGTATAGTTAGCAAATATGTGAATTACTTTTGTATTACACTATAAGTAAGTCTTCATCTGACACATAAACTTATATTTTAGCTTGAACTTTTCTTAAGTTATTTTTAATTAGTTACGGACCCATCACATAGTTCTATAATGTAGATATGCCTACAATGTTTTTTCGTATGTATACTGATATAAGGTCATAAATTTACTATGTATTAATGTACGAATCAAGTTATAAAGTTGAACTGCACGGTTACCAGTTATTTATCTGTTTTTTTCAGAGCTCTATTCCGGTTATCGGACGAGCGAGCAAAGGAGAACTGCATTCTCAACCAATTGTCGGTAAGTATTGATATCTCACCATCATCGTGTCATTGGTCTTATATGGACAATCTATTTTCAGAAAAGCATTTAATTTGAATGATATCACTTTGATAACTAGGGTATGGGAAGATCTACATGATCGAACTCAATATATGTGATCAGACATAACAGATCATGCCATTATTCTGGAAAGTACAAATTCTAGCATTCGACACCTACTGATATTTCGATCCAGAAAATATTGGAAAAAATAGAGGTACTCTAGTTTCTATGGACACTCCCTTTCTTGATTTATTTGTTGGGATAATTCAATTATTCTTCCTTTTTACAAATTTCGTACAGAAGAGAAAAACTACTACGGGAAGTTTAATTTTATATTTTGCGCTGTATTACTTTCTATTATATTAAGTAGTACGTACACGTTCAATGATTTATATCTTGTGTATTTCAACGAACATAGTTTTGTTGCAGTTGTCTTACTATTTTTTTCCTATTGATCAAATCACTATCAATTGTGGTTATACTTCTTCTGTCTTTCCTGAAAAATCCCCCTTGTGAATATCAATTATTCAAATGTACTGTATCTTGTACACTTTCTTCATCTACCAAGCAGCAATTGATCTATTAATACATAAATCTGACCCAATGATATACCGTTTTATATTTATAGTACGTCTTGTAACTTAACTCTCACTTGTTAACAAGAGGGTTGCCTTCTGAAGTTATCGTGTATTCAACGGCGTAATTTTGTGAATTTAGGATTTATAAATAAATGTTTACTGTATTATTGAGGTACTTTATTAAACATCTTGACATTATACGATTTCGGTATTTCCAAGTACTAATCTTTCATCCGATTATAATCCGTATGTACAATCAGTCCATGTTCGCGTATACTAGTGATATTAACACTAAATGTCTAAGCAAGCAAAATAACCTGACCATTAATATACTAAGAATAGTTTAAACAGAACATAACTTATTGAGACGAAGTTTAACATAGAGAATAGTGAGCAAGTGATTTTATCTAGAATACAACTTCATAACAATGTTGAATTAACCGAATTGAAATAAAAAACCATAAAACTTGGAGACCTGAAAATTATTAATACGATATACTTCGAAAACGTTTAGCTAAATTCGCTTGAGATAGATTCCTGAATGCAGGGTCGTGGATAAGCAATGTTGAGGAGTCCTTTCATAAGACGATCTTCCACTCCACCTTGATGGAGTTTTATTCTCTGAACTGGATGGGTTGATCGTAGAGCCTTTATCGTTATTCTGAACGACATTAGCACAAAATTCAGGTAGAAGTGAAATATATAGCTCACAGCTTGTCCTGTAGGTATCGATTTTGATTGATTATTGTTGAGGAATTCGAACACTTCGCTTCTACCTAAAGTTTGTGCTGACGAAGTCATTCAGAATAATGATAAAAGCTCCACAACAAAACCATCCAACTTAAAGAACAGAACTTCTTTACTCCATGTTAGTTTTCATTGTCTATTTAACTAAAATCGGCTCATGACTTTAATAAAACCCAACCAACTCTACAATCATATACTGACTATCATTTGTTTTTCAATATAATAAAAAAAAATTACTAAAAGAAGTATGTGATCATTATTTTTGTTTTATTGACGGAAACGTGATGTGTGCATACAAAATAATTTGTTTCATCTTAGCACACATTTATTATATTTGTAAAAATGCAAATTCATTACTATTCATTTGAGTAATGTATCTTATTAAATTTGTAAATTACATTCACTCTGTTTATTTTTTCTAAACTGTTCAACTCTTAGTACAGATGGATTAACTAATGACTATTTTTGCTATTTTTGAATTCATTTCATTTGCAAAATTAATCTTATTATGTTACACAACCTTTACATATTTGGGCAGCATCATTGATGAACACAGTGATGGATCTGATGCAGACGTGAAGGCACGGATCGTCAAAGCAAGAGCAGCATATTTATAACTGAAGGACATCTGGAACTCAAAACAATTGTCAATCAACACCAGAATCAGAATTTTCAATACAAATGTCAAGACAGTTCTACTGTATGGGGCGGAAACTTAGAGAACTACGCAAGTCATCATCGAGAAGATACAAGTGTTTATTCACAGTTGTCTACGAAAAATACTTCAGATCCGTTGATCAAACACTATTAGCAGCAACTTACTATGAGAGAGAACAAACCAAATGTCGGAGGAGGAAGAAATCGGGAAGAAGCGCTGGAATTAGATAGGACACCTTTTGCAGAAAGCACCCATATGCGTCACAAGTCAAGCCCTCGCTTGGAATCCTCAAGGTCTAAGGAGAAGTGGAACACCAAAGAAGACATTACACCGATAAATGGAGACAGGCATTGGAAGAATGAACAGCAATTGTATCGAACTAGAAAGGAAGGCGGTGGACAGAGTAGGTTGGAGAATGCTAGGTCGGTGGTTTATACTCCATTGGGAGTAACAGGCGTAAATAAGTAATGTTACACAACTTCATTTTATAAATATTAATTCCTATCTACTTTATGCAATATTGTAAATACATTTCTGATTGAATTTTCAAATATTAATGACGATTTTTCTTATACGTCTATTTACATATATTTTTCTTGATGTTCTATTCTTAGAGAAACCTTGATAGTTCCTTAAAATAGTCGTCAGAACACAGGAGAATGGGGGAAATGCACTGAGGACTACTGTACATATATAATTCAATGAAGTTACTATACTTTGTTACTCACACTTTGGTTATATGCACACAGGTAAGTCTAATGAGTTTGATGGATTTGGGAAAGTGAATTGTTTATTTCGATAGTGTAACAAGAGATTTATCGAAGGGACTAATTGCCTTAAGTTTGAATCGTTCATTGATGATGAGTATGTTGATTTCAATTCTATTCCTAATTATGAGCTCCGACTAACCTGTCTCATCACTGAATCGCTGGTGCGTTGTAAAACCATCTTAATTATGTATGCATTCAGTAAATGTGATATTTGAATGGAGTTACGTATCTTGAAAAATGATTATTTAGACAACATATTGTACTGAAAATATAACATGTGGTAGTGACGTGTTCATCCTACATACGGATACAAGAGAATGGTTGACGAGTATAATTCTTGGAGCATGTTATCAGAAATCGGAGACTGATGAAAATAATCTAAGTGGTCAGAGTATCTCATAATCTACAAAATGAATTTGAGATGGTGGAGAAGATTTGTAGCTCAGGTGGATGATTTTGGTGGAGTTTTGCTCTCTGAGCTGGATGGTTTGGTCGTAGAGCTTGCATCGTCCTTCTGAACGATGGAAAGTTCCACGACCAAACCATCCAGCTCAGAGAGCAAAACTCCACCTACAAAATGAATTCTAAGATATCATTGATTATGCGTCCATTATGCAAATGCGACAATTAATGAATCTCTCACCGACTTCAGCATGTTTTCTAGAAGGTTTCAGAAACTCGTTGCTATATGTCATCGTATAAATCCCCCTGCTTTTTTGTACACAGGTTGACATCAATAGTGAAACTTTTCCCGAATTTCCCACCTATATTCTTTTCCAGATTCAAGAGGAAAGTAATTTCGCGAGTCGGGAAGGGATTAGGACGTCGAGGTCTTAACATCAATTGTAGTATTTTGGATCTACAAATATCATGTCGTTCTGTTTAATGTTAATTCTTCATTCGATTGTTGTACATTTGTGATATGCTCTGATTTAGTTAGAACTTATTGACATGGATTGATGCAGTTTGATTAGATTGTCAACTCACTATCAGGAATGTATGGTAGCATGTCGATTAGGGTATATAGCTCTAGAAGAGATTTATTAGAGGTGTGCCATGATCAAAAGCAAACAATAGATGCAGTAGACCAGTGTAAATGACTTATAACCTATTCATCTCTACAAGCAGTTATCACTGAATAAAAATAGAAACCAAGTCGTTACTGTCAAATAGTAACTACAGTGATGAACTACGTATAAATGGAATACATCCGTTGAGCCCTAGAAAAATGGTTCAGTGAAAAGTTATCTGAAATTCACCGTAAAGAAAAATCTTCACTGAAACAATATTTCCTGTATTTACTAACTATATGATTGAATAATACGCATCTTCGTCTATTCACGTTTGCAGAGGATAAAATGTTTCACTTGATATTGATTAATCACAAAAAGATATCACCATCGTGTAAAAGGATTACAAATAAACCATGTCACCAAGAATCTCCAACCATTGGTTACGATAGTCACGCGGACCACAACCAAGTAGTCTACATCTACCAACATGGCTAAGACTAGAAGTTAGTAAATTCAAGCACTGATGCCATGTTTTGGTTTGGTCGCCTCTAACTCTCTTCCAACCATCCCCAACACCGGTTAACATTGCGCGTCGTGGTAATCGGTGTTCAGGCATACACAACACGTGGCCCAACAATCTCAGTCGATGAAGATTAACAAACTCATCAACTGACTTACCATCATTCCCTAATACCCTGAGTCTAACCTCACTATTACTTGTCCGGTGATCCCAGCAGATGCGAGCAATATTTCTGAGGCATCTGAGGTCAAATATTAGTAGCTTACGAGTATCTTCTACACTTAATGGCCATGTTTCGCAGTCGTATAGTAAAACAGAGCGAACTTTCATCAAATTCTAGTCTCAGTGTTTAATTTATCTTATTCTGATGGTTGTTTTAATGATTAATTATTAATAATTGATTTCATTATTAAATTAAAGTGTACTCTATGTGCATGCTGAGTTAGTTAGTTAACTTTATGTCCTACCAAATGCTTCTCGGTACACAATGTACCTTTATGGATAGAAATAAACCTGACAAAGGTTGAACATTATTTTATTTAACTTAATTCTTATCATCCCATTTATCTCACTTATAATTTAATTAATTATAAAATTATTATGTATGATTTTGATGAGACGTTTCATACAGATTAGTTTAATTTACAGGTTGTTTTCGTCATAGATTGATATCCGTTAGGATGTTATTGAAAATTAAGTTATGAACAATCAATTGACTCCACAGACATGGTTAGAGTCAAACTCAAAACTTGAAGGTTTCTTGAAAAGTATATAAACTTTAGATTATTAAATCAAATTCAACGAAATACGAACTTATTACTATTCTCTATTTGTAGCTTTTTGTCATCTAAAGACACATTCATAGTATGAATCGCGAATCGATCCAAGTTAGAGAACTATCGAAAAACCGGGATGAATTAAACATCTGTTTCATTTTTATGTGAGACTCCTCAGCAATGTACATCCATGATTATGCCCAAAGAATTCAAACTAGGGACCTTTTGTATGGTGTGCAAAAACAGCATTCACAGATGAAGTCTAACAGCATACATATCTAACATCAATAAATTCAGGGTATTATGTGATAATCTTCAATCACCTGGGGTTGATAACTGTTACATACTCAAATGATTGATTTTAATGGCACATCTCACTAGAACTCTACACACACCAATGGGTCTCGGCTCAGTAGTCTGAATTCGAATACCTGTGGCAGGGTTATGGATGTCTACTGTTGAGAAGTTGTGCACTAGGACAAAACAGCTATTCAATGCCTTCTGGTTTTCAGTGGTTCTCTACATGACATCAATCCGTGAATAAAACACTGTAAATTCTACAATCTCCCAAAAAACTCTAGTAAAAAGAAATTGAGATGTTAGACAGTTATATACAACCTAAACGAAGTAACAATCTGATATTAACATTATTACAGGGTGTTGCGGAGACTGTTGAATTTGAAGTTTCACATTACAGATTGACATTGTATTAATGACCATTGGAAACTAGGAAGCGTTGTACAGATATTCCGAATCCAGGGTTCAATCTCTGTCACGGTCATTGATGCACAACGCTGAGTCTCATATATGAAAACGAAATGACCATATATTACTTGCAGGTTCTAGATAATTTTCTAACCAAAATCAATCTGTATTGTGAAACTTCAGTATCAATATTATTGGTATAACAATAACTAGAAAAACAGATATATTGTAAACCCTCTTTAATCATACTCAGTGATCAAACAAGTATGGCTTCGTGTGTGTGTGTGAAATCTGAATTGATCCATACAGATTTTAAAACTGAATGATGAAGTTTTCTGTAGATTATTTACCTTAGATGATGGTTGGAGGTAGTCGACAGGAAACCCTGGACCCGGGTTTCTTGCTACTTAGCACTCGTCAACAAGGTGTACCTGTAATCTTGAGGGAACTGATGCTCCCTGTCGAGTCACAGGACTAGACACGCATGACATTGATCCCCACCCAGTGATCAATCAATTGTGATTATTTACCTTAATCAATAGATCCAGGAGTTATAAAAACCTCAATCATATCAACAAACAAGTAATGTACACTGAATAGTAATATAAATAATGAAACATTATCTATTTCTCAAAACAAAATCATTCCATAATTGTAAATTATTCAACCAATAGGTTGCAATAAACAACTTCTTCCAGAAACATAAACATCATTTATTACATAATAGATGAAAATTACTCTCGATCACATTATTGTGAAAGATGAATGAAATTGATTAATGATTACAAGTCACAAAACAGGTACATTTTTATATGGTGTTTTTAATAAACAATCACCTTGATAATGTTTAGCAAAACCTAATTAGTAAATAAACAAAAGATTCCAAACTGAAATTTCTCATGTACAAATAAATATTCAGTCAGTCAACTACAATGTAGGACCAGGTACATATATGCATCAGTACAAGTTGCCATACCGCATCAGCACAGCAAGATGAACACCGAATTCATAGATGTTGTTGCTTCAATGGGTGTAATATATAAAAGAAAGATTGCGTATAAGGATACATAGTACAGGAAGAAAGAATTAGTTCGTAGAAAGAAAGATATGAAGCGATTTTAATCTCATAGTTTAAGGGAAGACAAGGAGTGAATGCACCTACGTAGTTGTGATCAATTCTGAGCCATGTCACCAAGACTCTCCAACCATTGGTTACGGTAGTCACGCGGACCCCAACCAAGTAGTCTACATCTACCAACATGGCTAAGACTAGAAGTTAATGAATTCAAAGACTGATGGCACGTTTTGGTTTAGCGGCCCCTTATAACAGATATATCAAAACAAATTTTAATGATCTTATAAAACTATCAGAATTGAATTATGAATGATGAACTCAACTAACAACACCATTTATTTTAATACTTTCATGAAACGATCAAGTATTATTAATTTGTAAAATGAATACATTATATTTGATACACTGATTCTAGTCGGCAGATTTTGATACTAAATAATTACTTATATTCTATTCAAATTCAATGTCCAATTAGAACATAAAATGTTGAATACTGTTTCGAAAAACTAAACTATTTTTGTCAAAGAAAGTTTATTCCAATCTTCTAAGATTATACATGATAATTAACGGTGAATATAGGACAGAATAAACTGTTGTGACATTAAACTTTGTTGATTGTTTGATCCTTTAAAGATTATAAACTAATCTAGTTAAATGTTACAATATACTAGAAAATATGAACTGAAATTAATTAAATAATGATGTACAATTAGGAACGAAAAATAATCACCTTGATCAATATAATTTACAGTGATCATAGCTAATAAATTAGATTATCAGTTTTCCTTTTCATGTAAGCCGACAGTTTATGAATGTTTTAATAGTTGAAGCATTTGAGGCTTTTGTCAATATCTATGTGAACAATTTGATTAAACTCAATATTAGAGTGTAGACTTATGCAATCAGTTTCGAATCATATTATTTATGGAATAACTAGTGATACTTAGTTGAAGACTCGGTGATTTGCTTGTATATAAACTACATACGTCTTAAAACATGATTTATGCAGTGGAGTCCGAGACTGTGTTCTGGACTCAAACGAGCAGGGCTTGGCAAGAAGAACCAATAAAGTGAGTTCACTCTAGGCTGCTCGTGCTGGTTAACGCGTCATTGGTTTGGTACAGTGCCAATGTCGTATAAGTCAGTGTCATGACTGGCAATTTTGTCAGGTAATAATTACCAGGGCATAAGAACATAACACACATCACAACTTACACTAAACAAACTGTCCACAATGTTATATAAAATATATTATGACATACGATCTCGTAAATTACATATAAAATTATTTATGACCTAAACGTGACATTTAAGGTGTAAGGTTAACCATCTGTCTTTAAATGTTTAAGAAAAGTGTGGTATCAAACACTGCTCTGTCCATTTACTGAGTGTGCAATTTTCATTGGAAATTTCATTTCAACCTTAAGCTTTCATTTTAGTTGTGTTCTTCATCCGATATGACCTATCAAGCACTACGCTGATGACTTCACAATAAACAAAGTAAGACAACGTCATATTCTTGAAATGAAACCCTCAAAGAAAATCAAATTCCTATACAATATTTACTCACTAAATAGACAGAAAAATAACCGAAAATGCTTGATACATCACATTTATCGAACCTCACACCTTCAATTTATCCATTGCACTCTTGTTGTAAAAATATTATGGTGACGTTAAACTGACCTTGAGGGTCCACACCTGATAACTAGGACCAAATGAGGGTTATAAACCAATGTGAGGAATTAGAATTATGATTTACAGTTGATGGTTAGTATTAGGAATCAGATTTACGGTTTTCATCACGAACTGATATTAGCTATAATGCCAAAACTTTATTTAGCCAAATGGATGGGTGAATTTCGCGCCGAAATCCTGTTATCTTATACCTGATTGGTTCATCCATAAATTATAATCTCGCCAAAATTATGTTTCTTTTCAGGCATGAATAATTCATTACTTTACACTTCTATTAACCGACTAAAAGACTAAAAGCAACAAACCCAAGGTCCGAAGCTGAAGTCATACTGCTAACATACATCACAATTAATTACACAGGGAACATCATATATACCCGACAATGATATACCCCAATGGTAATATAATAGCAAAATGCTGAGGGAAAAATCAAAGTCTGTTATTAAATAGTTAACAAATCTTATATGAATTTCGTTGTATGTAATAGGTGAAACCAATGATTACTTCATAGTAAAATGTAGTATACATGTATGTATATATGTATAAAAAAAGTTAATTTTTTCAACAAAAAATAATCTCAAAGGAATTTCAGTTGTCAATAGCAAAAAAATTTTTTATAAACAAGACCATTTCATCTCAAAGTGAAATACATGGATAAGTACAAAACAAAAACAACAACAGTAGAACAGCAGTAAAACAAAAGAAAATAGGACTATTCATATTTCAATTATACATATACACAAAGAGTGTATGTATGTGTGTCTGTGTGCGTGTAGTTGTGGGCGCACAAATCCAAATGAATTTTATTTGAAGAGATAATTATTATAAAATAAAAAAATAATATTGTTTTTTTCTTTTTTACATCCACAGAGTAGTACACACTCCTGTCGTACTTGTAACATGAAGGATATACTTGACCAAATAGATAATATATTTTTAATTTAAACAAGAAAACGCCAGAATGTAGTAATGAAGAAACACAGAAGGAAAGAGAGAGGATGAGGGTAAAGACAAGTGTAAATGTAAATTTTACGGAAAAGAATCGAATGTACACAGGCAGACACACATACATCAGTAACGATAGTAGTGAGACAATATTTAAAAAAAGAAGAAAACAAAACAGAGAAATTAAGCACTTACAGTTGGTAGTGGTTTAGGCAAAGATTTTGTAGGAGATGCTTTCGGATCACCGTTATATGATAATGCAAACATCCTTACTGGATAAAATGATGACGGGAAATTTGTTTGAGCACGTTCACCAATTAATGTTAAACCAGTATCCATAAAAGCTCTTATATAAGTTGATCGTGATCTTGTATAGCTACTATCGATCTCATCGAAATCGATTTCTTCTGAATTCATGATTGATTTTTCATCGTGTCCACCAGGTGAAGTGATATTTTCTTTAATTACAATTACACCGCCTGGAGAGAGTCCATGAGCACAACGTTTTAAAAAGGCTAACAAAGCTAAATCTGATAAATGGCCTAATACCCACTGAATCCAAATTAGATCATAACGACCAGTTGGTGGAGTAAAGTCCTGGAATTTTGAAAAAAATGGTAGAATTTTCACAAATCCATGGATGCAATTGCTATAAAATTACACACATATAAATACACACAGAGTTTGGTGAGGAAATTATCGGACAGTTAATTATTGTAGTCAGTGAGCCCGACCATTGTTGCTGCCTTGACGTGGTGGTCGGGCTTGCCTATCGTGATGAAGCAACCGAGCTATACTGGCTGGAACAACCGTTCCTCAAGGTCCTACCATGTCAGACAGGTCGGTTGAAGAGCGGTAAGACTAAGAGCAACAAACCCAAGGTCCGAAGGCGAAGTCGTACTGCTGACTGTACAGAGGTGTGACAGCAGTAAGGTGTTTCCTTCAGACAACCAGCATGACAGCGATGCTGCCTTCCCACAAGGAGGGGTGGGGTTAGAAAAGCTCGACCCTAAAAATGCACACCTCACCTTATCCCACGGATATCCGTCTCCGGCGGTAAGGTCTCAATAAGTACGGAGCTAACACAAAAATTACCCATAAAAGGTCGTGTGTGACCGACCTCAAGCAGTTGTCCCTTGGGCACTGCGGTCACGCTCTCACGTCACTAAGACCACCCCTAATCCAATTTCCTTTTCAGGTACCTCCAGAAAACCCTTCCACGGTGTGGGCAACCGGGAAGTGATAACCGCCCTCATACCTCTAACAGCACTCAAGACCACTGTATTCATAATCAACTTCCTCTTCAATTCCTATTATTCCTCCTACATCGACTTTCAACCTAAACTTCCTCTTCGGCTTCCTCCTCAAGTGTCACCATAGCCAACGATTCTAGTGCTCAAAACACTGTCCCAGGTCTACTGAAACCTCGCTCCAAACTACACATTGGAGCCTTCAACGTACGCACCCTATGTCAAATCGGTCAGCAGGCTTCCTTGGCTAAAACCCTAGAGTCTCTTTCCATTGATGTATGCTGTCTCCGAAACACGCATACAGGATCCCAGTGTGGTCATTCACTTGACCTCACCTCGGCAAACGGAGAGCCAACGAGATACACCCTTCGTGTATCTGGTGACCCGATGGCAGTTCTCGTGGACTGGCAGGTGTAGGCATAGCACTAAGCATGAGGGCCGAACAAGCACTGCTAGAGTGGATCCCCGTCAACAGTCGTCTATGTGCTGTTCGGCTGAACGGCTACGTAAGAACTCGGAAGGATAGGGACACACGTCGTTGCCTTTTTGTCGTTTCTGCCTACGCTCCCACTGACTGCAGCTCAGATGAAGTGAAAGATGAATTTTACAGAAAGCTGTCCGAACTTCTTCAGAAAGCTAAACGCTCAGACATAGTACTCGTAGCAGGTGATTTTAATGCTCAGATAGGTAGTTTAAACCAAACAGAAAGGCATTTAGGTGGATATTTTAGTATTCCGACACAGCGAACAGATAATGGTGATCGTCTGCTGCAGCTATGCTCAGACAATCGTTTATTTTTAGCAAACACAAATTTTAAGCATAAGGAGAGACATCGTCTAACATGGCGACCCCCTACACCAAACCAACGATGGACTCAAATAGACCATATTGCCATCAGTCATCGTTGGAGAGGGTCGGTAGAAGATTGTCGCTCATTCTGGAGTACCTGCTTGGACTCCGACCATGCCCTAATACGGGCACGCATCTGCTTGCGCCTCACTGGACGCAAAAAAGCCACATTAAAAAGACCCATTAGAACTGAGTTGAGTAACGAGAAAACCAAAAGTAGGTTCCAGGAACAACTGAGGTCACACTTAGGTAGTTCTGAAACGAGGCTGAACCAGATGTGACATCTATTAGCGATTTGAACCACAGAGTTACAAAGAACCAATGGATTTCTTCAAGGTCTATTGCACTGAAGGATTCTCGTAAACTCATCCCATCAGGTTCTGAACATGATGAAGAGCGTAAACAAATCAGATCTAGGTTAAGAAAAAGTCTAAGGAACGACCGTGAGCAGTGGTGGGCAACGAAACAAAAGAGATGAAAAAGGCGACGGCTATAAGGAACACAAGACAGCTCTACGAACTAATAAAAAAACTGGAATTATAAGTCAAGTGTAGGTCAGACTATTTCGGAAAAATACGACACCCTCATCTGCTCCCAGTCCAGACGTTTAGAATAATGGGCAGAACATTTTAGAGAACAGTTCAGCTGGCCTTCAGCTACTCTACAACTACCCTCCATTCCCAGACAGTGTGAATGGAACATTGAAGTAGGTCCTCTAACTCTAGCTGAAGTTGAAAAGGCTATAGTTAATCTGAAACGAGGAAGGACAGCTGGTCCAGCTGGATTGGCTTTTGCCAACTTACGTCACCTATGGCGAAGGCGAGATATCCGTCAACCAAAAAAGGACGAGTATACTACGCGCAGTTCGTTCTCTCCTACTTTACGGCTGCGTAACATGGCCACTAAAAGTAGAAGATATGCGTTAGCTACTAGTATTCGACCGCAGATGCCTCAGAAATATTGCTCGCATCTGCTGAGAGCACCGGACAAGTAATAGTGAGGTTAGACTCATGGTATTAGGGAATGATGGTAAATCACTTGATGAGGTTGTGAATCTTCATCGACTGAGATGGTTGGGCCACGTATTACGTATGCCTGAACACTGATTACCACGACGCGCAATGTTAACCGGTGTTGGGGATGGTTGGAAGAGAGTTAGAGGCGACCAAACCAAAAACATGGCATCAGTCCTTCAATTCACTAACTTCTAGTCTTAGCCATGTTGTAGATAGACTACTTGGTTGGGTCCGCGTGACTATCGTAACCAATGGTTGGAGACTCTTGGTGACATGGCTCAGAATTTATCACAATGGCGTAGATGTATACACTCTCTGTCTTCCCTTAAACTATGAGATTAAAATCACTTCATATCTTTCTTTCTACGAACTAATTCTTTCTTCCTGTACTATGTATCCTTATACGCAATCTTTCTTTTATATATTACACCATTGAAGCAACAACGTCTATGAATTCGGTGTTCATCTTGCTGTGCTAATGCGGTATGGCAATTCGTACTGACGCATATATGTACCTGGTACTACGTTGTAGCTGACTGACTGTAGTCAATGAAGGGAAATATTATCCAACAAGCTATTCACGAACATATTTTTCTGGGCACATGTTTTGTGTATGGAAGGTATTAAAATCATAACCTGAAAAAATACCTTTTTAAATAGATACTGGATATGAAACAGTATATCAACATGATTTGTGATTAAAATATTTGACTTTCGCTAATCACGCAATAGTTTTCACAAAAATAAGTGAAGTTTCCATTTACTAGTGGAATCCAGGATCCACGTTTCGTCTCATTTTAATTTCGTCAGTTAGATGTAGCGGCACCCCAATGCGGATACTCATACTGAAGTTCGAATCTAGTGTTTGTTGGTTCAAACGCTAAAACGTTAACCAATAAACTACTGAGTTTAGATAGTCATCAACTTTTTTTACGAATATGACGTTTATATCATCAGTTAAAGACCCAATGTGAACATCAACACTTGATTACAGATACATACAGTTGATGAGTTTTAAATACGGCGAAATGTGTACACTCACAGTTACACCGCTATCTATCTATTCTAGAAAATAATGTTTAAAAATGACTACATTGAAGCAATGCGCAAAGGATAAACATATGCTAACAAAGACTAATCATAATTCAGTCTTAAATATCAATAATCGGATAATTCAAACCTTCATTAGTATTGATATAAATTAGTTTATTATTGAATGAATTGTAAGATAAAATAATGTCAGCAGATTATGTAATGGACTAGTGGACTGTCTTTACAGTCGAAATTAAAACATCATCACTCAGTAATCAGATTCTTAAAGTACAACTGTGACAAAATATGTTATTGATTTTCATACACATAATTCTAAAAAGTTATATGTACATCGTTTAGATAATGAGAAACATTTGTACAATAAAAAGTGACATTTTTAGGAATTTACGATACATTTATCTCTCGATGTTAAATACCTTGAATTTAAAACATATTCTGATAAAATGGGAAACAATTTACATATTTCCATGTTCCCATACACATTGTTTTGATGAAAAATTGTAAAATACTTACTTGTAAACCAATACAGAAGCGTTCACCAACTCTAGGAAAATCTTCGGGTCCAATATATTCTTCTGCTTGATTAAGAAATGATTGTGTCAATTCAACCATATCGACAATAGAGAAACGTGGTAATAATAATTGTTTAGTAACACGTCCAATACCAGCGCCACAATCTAATGCGTACGCTGTAGTAGATGGTCCGAATTCATCGAGAAATATCTCAGAATCTGCAATATCCGGGACATTTAACGAGGTATAACCTGATAACATTCCGTCAACTGTAGCTGGAACTTGACTCCAATAGATTTTTGCCTTTGAATAAAATGTAACTGGTGTTCCAACAGGCGACTGAGAGATAGACATATGTCGACGTAATAACTGTAAGTCTAATGGAGGAGCACCGACAACAGTTTTTGAGCGAAATCCATCATGTTTATTACTGGTGTTCTGATTGTGTTTTTAATTGCACCACT
Organism: Schistosoma mattheei; assembly: GCA_944470405.2. Taxonomy (NCBI): domain Eukaryota; kingdom Metazoa; phylum Platyhelminthes; class Trematoda; order Strigeidida; family Schistosomatidae; genus Schistosoma; species Schistosoma mattheei. The sequence goes on along the minus strand of OX103947.1, from coordinate 8,906,287 downwards.
ATGTGGAGCTTTTGCTACTGGAGAGGTTGCCTTGTACAAAGTTGAAAAAGGTGAAACAAGGATGAGAATACACTTAATATTTTGTACACGGAGATCAAAATTTAATATAAAATGTATATCTAAGTCAATAAAATAAGTTTCATGTATTTATCCATAAACTATATGTGGTGTGTGTGTGTGTTTGATAGATGATACATAGTTGGTCAAACTAAAGTATTTAAATGCGCTCAGAGGTGCATTTTAGTGTGTGTGATAGCTGGTTGGTCGCCATGTAGCACAATTTGGTCAATCAACCTAACAAAACTCAAAAAATACATAAAATAGGGAGAAAAAAAGAACTGATAGGTGGAACAGAACGAACTGTCGCGTTTATGATTTACAGAAAAATCATAAATAAATGCAGCTGTACTACTGAGGCCGTTTATGTGAACAATATGTCACAATATCACTCTTCTGATTTACAGGAAGAGGAAAATTAACCAAAAAATTGAGAAAGTGATGATAAACCTTCGCAAATTAATCAAGACGAGTCTGAATCATTGAGCTAAATAAATATACTTACATATACACGCATAATGACAAAATCAGTAACAACAACCATCATACACAGATTTTCTGAGACAATATAAAAGTAACAAAAATAGTTCTACATGGAGCGTTATAGAAAAGTGCTGAATATTATTGGGACCACAAGTCAACCAAAGTTAGACAAGCATCGAAAACTGCTTCGTCCTAGCATGGAGCTCCTCAACAATGCGGATCTACGACCCTCACCACCAAGGACTGAACTCAGAATCTCCTGTCTCATGCATGAATGCTTAATCATTAGATGTGATCTAGAGGTTAAGCACTTATGTGTGAGACCGAAAGTCCTCGGTGATAGAGACGTGGATATGCATTACTGAGGAGCACCATGCTAGAACGAAACAACTATCCAGTGCTACCAGAATTTTTATGGGTGTCTAACTCATTTGGATTTACGATCTCAAAGAGAATTCAAGCTTCACAACCACGAACAAACGATACGTTCTTCTTTTTTTTAAGTGAATACATCGAATTAAATACATAAATAGAGAGAAAAATCAAAGCTATCATCAGAAAACAAACAGATTTATTGATATTTAACATTAAACAATATCAATAGATTACAAAATGCAAGAAATTTTACATAAAATTTTTCATAAGTTTTTTGGGTAACTGTTATCGAGTTACAAGATAGAAAACAAATGGTTCATATCAACAAGATAATATTGTATACAGATGAAAAATGTTAAGATCTGAGTTCTGTCAAGCGCGTCTTTGAGTAAATGAAGGACTAGTACCTGTATAAGTTTGAAGAGGAAGATAAAAAAAACAGTTTCAACAAATCACATCGTATAATAATAACACAAATAATAAATACATATTAATTAATAGTTGAATTCATGAGTAGATTTAAGCTAGACCACTATGGAAAACCTGAAAGCACTGGATGACCGTTTCGTCCTAGTATGGGACATATTAATTACAAACATCTGCTCAAATAAATAAAACAAATTGACTAATAGGTAAACAGATAGTTTATATAACAACAGTTATTATTATGATCAGAGCCCATAAACAACCTAAAAACTGACATACATGTACATCAGCTCAAGCTACTACATCATATCACCAAACCCAGAAGAGGTGATCACATCAAAACCAATTATGCAGTTGTTGTAAGAATAGTATCATTGGTGGTAGACAAGATAAATACGCGGAACCAAAAAAGGGGAAAATTCCAAAACATGAAAATCAAAGAGAAAACAAAAGGTAAACTAAGCTGAGCTCATATGATCGACTTCAAACTATATCGTGCAATACCCAAACCAATCTATCTAGTCTGCAGTTATCAACATGAGTTAAATCAACAGTCAACGACTTTATGAATTGACCGTAGATAAATTTCTTTTAAAATGCTCTAACATTGCGTTTCCATGTTAGCAAACGTAACACATGGTCCAACCGCTCCAGTCGACGAAGACGCGCAGCCTCATTAACAGGTTTTATATCCTTAAAAATTTGTCTTGAATAACAGAGTAGTATGTGTACCAACGGCAGCTAACTTTGAATTATATCACCTAAAATCTCTCACTAGCGATTATAGACATCTTGTGGATTGAAACAGAGCTATCTGCACAGCACAAGATGCCTTAGTTCCACAGTTTGACAACCAAGGTTCAATAGATGAATCTGGTAACTTGACGTTTAATCCAAAGACTTTAAATCACGTTAATTACAAATGAATAAAAATATGTATTTTTAGCCTAACGTCATTTGAAACTTATATTTGTAAATTATGTATTCTTCATGCACAAATATATATATTAACAGCGGAGAAATCAATCAATTAATCAATGACAAGCAAAATAAAGTGTGATATGTGTGGTAACGCAATTTATCAGCTCCCATTAGCAACCAAGTCAAAATAACTGGAGTATTTATGATAGTGACAGAGATTAAGTAATGAGTATGGTTCGATAAGGTGTAATGGAAATGTATTGTATGAAAGATATTGAGAATGATTAAGAATGAGTGCAACTGAGGACCATTGTGAACGATTCTGAGTAGTCAGCCCTTTTATTCAACGACTAATTGATTGCGACTATTGCCTTGGACTTCCCTCCTAACATAGAAACGATCTCAAATATAGGAGCTCAGCGTTAGAAGCTTTCTATTTGTCCGTCATAAGGAAAGGAGAACCTTACACATCAATGATAAACCTTTATTCAATAGGATTAGTGTCTACAAAATATTCTTTTCTAATATGTTGACTGATGATTTTAAAAAGAATAAAAACTTAACTACAGAACAATATTGACTGACGTGAGTATTTATTATTTTTCATGCTAAGAGTAACCTCAACATGACCTTGAGAAATACTTTTTATTTATCATCTAATAAATAATGGAAAATACTTTTTACTAGTAAGAAAAACAATGAAACAAGCCTAGGAGTCATGTGATATTGAATTAGTTTAATTTAAAGTATGAAGGTAATTAGTATACTGTACAAACAGAAATCAAAGATTTGTAATTAATACATCATGGACTAATTTCAGTTTAACAATAATTGAAAAACAGAAACCAATTGATAACTATTATGTCCACCTTAAACCTCTTACAACACTAAATTATAACTTATAATCTAAGTGTTAAATTAACCAATATGATAAGCAAATGTTTGTGAATTTGTTTTTGAGTGTGAGAGCTAATAGCACCTATTCTATATATCAAATCTAGCTAGGTGAAGAATGGGTTTCAGACCTGAGAATTAAACCTAGAAAATTGAACGCCTTAACGACTGAGAGATCTGTTCATCATCATAAATATTCAGTGATTGGAATTCTACCTGACATATGCAACTCATTTGGTAAAGTTTAATGTTCTACGATAAATCAGTTATTTAAATAGAATTTTAGGTGCTCGCATTAAACAGAACTTTTATCGGCTTCGGGGTTCAATGAAAGACCCTTGTTGTTTGATTAGAAATTAAAGAATGAAACATCCACCTAATCGTAGAATATAGAATGCGTTCAATACTAAATCATTGCTCTACACAAACGAGTAGCTATATTAAGGTATTGCAAAAAAATTTTCAAGTTAATCAATGATCTTTACTTCTTACAACTTAGTGTTGGAGACGGTTGAAAGAAAGTTAGGGATAGGCAAACCAAAACATGGCATCAGTGTTTAAAGTTACTAACTTTTAGTCTAAGCCATATCGACAGATGTAGACTACTTGGTTGGGATCTGCGCGACTATCGTAACCAATGGTTGGAAACTCCGGAGTAGATGTATACACTATTTTTCTTCCCTTAAACCGTGAGATTAGAATTACCTTATGCCTTTCCTTCCACGAAGTAATTCTTTCTCCTAGTATTATATTCTTATTGCAATCTTTCTTTTATATATTACCACCACTGAATTAACTACTTCTTTGAATCCGGTGTTCATCTTGCTGTGCTAATGTGGTATGGCAACTTGTACCGATGCATATATGTGCCTGGTCCTACGTTGTAGCTGACTGAGACAACACATTAATGCCACATTAGGACAAAGTGGCAATAGAAATGTTCTCCAGAAAATATTTCCAGTTTAATGCATGACTTTGTTATATAGCGTGATCATGAAATGTGCGAGTAATTTGACGTGAAGTATTGCATGATAAGATACAATTTTCCAATATTTGACATTTTATTTCATGCTTCTAGGATTACATGAATGATTTGTTCTAACACTCATTGATCAGTCAAGGGTAATCAAATATCATATTTATTTAGGTTTTAGTGTAGACTGAAATTAAATTGATTCAGTTGAGGATAATGTCAATTTAGTTTAATTAGATAAACATTTCGTTCGGCACAGTCAAATCATATGTTACTATTGAGTCATTTGAGTCCTATGAGAAACAGTAACAGTTAGTTCGAATTAACAAATATATCTTATTGAAAATATAACAACTAGTACGTAAACTAAGTTCAGGGTTTCCTGTTGACCTAGTGGTTCGAATCACCAAATATTCAGTGAAAGACCTCAAGGTCTTGGGTTTGATTCATGTTTGAGTAGTAAATACGTGCTGTGGAGACTTTTACTACAATGGAAATGATATTCAACATTCTGTAAAATTCCCACAACTGTAAATTTAATTTCTTTGTGGTCATAAACTAGGTGACAGCTTTTGATATTCTTTATGTTCATCGTAAATTGGTGGTACTATGAAATCGGTCATATCAGTTGATAAATAGTTAATCAGTCATGTACATTGTAAAATCTGACACATGTGCATCGATTCAAGTTGGCCTGCCACATTAGTACAGTAGCATAGAATTATCATGAAAGATTCTAGAGTAGTAAAGGCAATAGTAGTATCAGTAATGATAGAAAAGACTAGATACAGAAAGAAAAAATAAGGTAAATGGATATTTCGGGGCTCAAGTTCTAAAGGAAGACGAGGAGTGAATACGCCTGGATAACGGTGAACAATTCTGTCCCATGTCATTCAGTCTCTAACCATTAATCACAATATTCGTACAGACCTCAACAAGGTAGTCCATCCCAACTGTCAATGACTTCATGAATTGATTACGCGTTTTGTTTTTGGCTACCCTTAGGTTTCTTTCACTCTACTTTCACACCAGACAATATTGTTCGGATATATATATATATATATATATATATATATATATATATATATATATATATATATATAAATTTAGAGTAAGATTAAAACATACCAAAAGGTGAAGCAGGGATATTTCCACCAGGTGGTGAGTTTTGAGCAAGTGATCCAAAACTTAAATTATCTGATTTACTCCCTAAACTACAATGAATAAGGTGTAAAATAAACAAGATATAACAGTTAAAATTGATAAATAAATAAAATGAATCGACTAGTTAATAATAACTGATTATTAAAAATAATAATATATCTCTAAAACGGATGTATTGAAGCTTGAATAGCTCTTATGATTGGTTTATTGGTTACTTGATAAAGATTGAACATATGAGAGGTGTATGAACGTACTGAAAGCTGCAGATATACATACAGACATATACTGATGGGTGGCGAAACTACTATTTCTGGACGAACCAATCGGATTCAGGATAACAGGTCTCGAATTTTGGCGCGAAATCCATTCACCTATTTGTCTAAATAGTGTTTTGGCATTTTAGCTGATGTCGATTCGTGATAGAAACAGTAAATCTAAACCCTAACCCTTACCATAAAATGTAAATTATAATCCTTATTCTACATACTGCTTTATAACCCGCATTTAGCCCTAGTAAGTAGGCAAACATTCTCAAGATCACTTCAGAGTCGCTTAAAGGTCGTTGATAAATCATAGACTCATTTTATACAGTTTAACAAAATATCAAATTTATTTGTATCATGATCATACATTACAAACTCGATCGACAAAACTTATTAGTCAGGATGGAGAAGTAGAAAAAAATAATAATTGTTAACCAATGATGAGTTAACTTAAAACTGTTTCTGAAAAAAATTAATTTGAAAGATGCCAAATACAAATAGAATTGTCATTCAGATGAATGTATAAAATAAACTTCAGTATTCGACCTTACAGTTACAAATAAAAATTCACGGTTATCGAGATCGGGATGGAGAACGTGATTCAAATCATTGACATTAGATTGATCTGCAAATAGATTATGTCTTGTGAATGGTAATCAAAATCACCTGCCAAATCACAATCAGAATCTGACTTTCAATTTAGTCTGTTATTCACTCTATAGCTTAGTTTCTCTGGTTTAAATAATTGCATGTCTGGTTAGCATTATTAACATAAAATCAACGGTTAAGTTCTCATTGGTCCACTATTCGTTAGCTCCTATCTATCCACAGCCTTGAGTTATCATTCCTTCAATCTTCGTTTGGATATATCAATAAGGTAATTCGACACACCATCGATGAGGTTTTAAAAGATTCATAAGAGAACAAGAAATGTTTTAATTGTCCGTAATTCCATATAAACTATGAGTACATGTAACAAGTGATGTGATGTTCTATCACTAAGCTATCAAAATAATTGTACAACACTTTGTACATTGTTTCGAATAGAGCAGTGATGCATCTTGAAACACATCTAATTAGTGCTTAGAATTTATCTAAATTCAAGAAGCTGAATCTGTTTTCCAGGAGGGGAAAGTAATACATAAAGCTAATCAGAATCCACCGAATGAGAAGACCAAAACGTTGTGCCAATTATAAAATCTTTTAACGACAAGTACAGATGATTGGTCAAGAAATTGTTTTATTTTCTAAATAGTATATATATATATATATATATATATATATATATATATATATATATATATATATATATGAGTATTATGTATGTGGATCAGTTTAGCCCAATAAACCTTTCTTACTCTTAGTCTTTTGGGAGCTTTTTTATCAGAAATTTGTGTATCAGTATTTTATTCTCCAACACCATGCGTCATAACAGAAACAATCTAAGATAGGTAGTGACAACACAAAGAACACTGTCAACTTACGAGGCAAACAATCCACCACCTACAGGTGCGGGGTTAGAACCACCACCACCACCGAACAAGGGCCCAGTTGAACCAAATAATCCGCCACTAGAATTAAATGCCCCGGGACCATTCATTCCGAATAAACCTTGTCCAACTGGTTTATCAAATGCAGGACTGCCAAAAGTTGGTGAACTTCCAAAACCACCAACGCCAGTAGTAGGTGTCTGTGTACCAAATAAACCTGCTCCTGGATTAACATTTGTTCCGACATTACTAAATAACCCGCCACCACCTCCGCTCATTGTAGTAACAGGTGTAGGAGAGCCAAACAAAGATGAACCTAAAATTGAACTGTTGAAAAGACCAGATTGAGGACTTGACAGTGATGCACTTGCTCCAGAAATAATATTATTCTGTGTACTTGAATTAGGCGAACCAAATAAAGTAGAGTTAGCTAAATGATAAAATAAAGATAAAAAGGCGGACCAAAAAAGAGGAATAATTTGCATCAATTTTACGGAAAATCGAATGATAAGATGTGCTAATGACATACTATATACAGCTTGATATATCGTTTAAAATCTCGACCCATACAGAAACAATAAAGATTCAGAAAGGCGTTTTCGGTATCTCTTAACATCCAGCTCAATTAACAATGAACTTAGATTATTAAGACTACATCTTGAGAACCAGTCATTAAAGCGACATAATTTACGTGAGTGCAATTAACGAAAATTTCAAAATAGTAAAACAACATTGTTTATGACTTATCTTGATAGAAATTTTGAGAAATATTGCATTATAGGACAAGAATTATCAGTAATAGAGTTAAAACAGTTTCATTACATATGACTTCGACTAAAATATTATTCTAAACATCAATATACCGCTTTACAAAAATTGAAAGCTACAGCGCACGATCCAGCTTATACGCGCGTAAACTTTAGAAACCCTACAGCTATATGTAGTTGAGGTGTTTCAAATTATGAAACACCTGTTCAGTGATCTCTGGTTTTCACTGGTTAACTAGCTAGAGTCAATTTGCAATGTGAATTATAAACCAGACAATCTTTACAAATCGACAATAAACAGTCAGCCAAAGTATATGTGAGTGTTCTTAAAAGTGTATTGCAAATGCCCAGTTGTACATACTATGATAGGATACTCTATCGGTAAGGAAAGAGGATAAACAGTGGTCATCACAATGGGTAAGCACAAATGTACGTCAAGTTAGTAGCTACGGTAGAGACTAACATCAAGCGTTATTTTTGGTTGATTTATCGAGATTAATTTGTTACCACAAAAATGTTTGTATGATAAACAACGACGTCATTACCAAGACAGTGTATTTATCATAACTATGCTGAAAGAAAAAATAGTCGAACAACATCTTGTCCAAAAACGTATGGGGAAATTCCACACACACACACACAAAATCAAATAACTAACCTTGATTTGCAAAAGCTGTGTTACCAAACGGTTTGCCAAAAGCATTTTGTGTGGATTTTGAGGTGTTGAATTCCCACCAAGACTTAAGTTTGATACAGAGAATAAACTGAAGACAAAACAAATAACAAGAAAAGAGAATTCTATAGATTGCATGATACACAAAACAAAACAAAATGGTGAAAAGGTATAGGAGGACCGATTCAACGTTACTGATATGACAATAAGATGAAAGCCTCTGCTGACAGTCAAGGCTTAATAATATTTCAGAGTGAATGAGGGGGTTAGTAATTGACAGTGCTCGTATCATCAAAGCACTTAGATTTCTATAGCTTACATCACAATCTGACCTTAGTTAGATGATCGTTGGAAACCAGAAAGGACTGGGAAGCTGTTTCATTTTAGAATGGGACTCCCCAGAAGTGTGCATCCGTCGTCACATCGGGGATGGAATCCTAAACCTTTGGATCTTATCGTGAGCACCTACTCTTTCATATTTTGTTATCTAACAATCAACTACGTTCATTTATGCACCTAGTATATGGGTATAAAAGCACAGTAGTTTACAAGGAAAAAGAAAGTTTTATTCTTCTGATCAGTTATTTAGCCATTTTGATTATAAGAATTTAAATAGAAGTGGAGCCAATGTCATTAGATATTTGTCACCTGGCAACATTAAACATCACTTACACCATGAAATGCAGCAACACAACACGAACAAGATAAGACATAGGAGACAGTTCTGAGTTGTTACACTAAAAAACCGCTTAATACTGTCACGACAAGTAGAAATTAATTATAGAGTGTGGACTTACAAAACTAGGATAAAATCATTAATAAAAAAATAATGACATATTTTTTATATCTCAATAAGTAGAAATTCGAATTTTTGACGTTCCTCCAGTTGAAAGCTATAATATTCGAATCACAATTTAACGTACACATTATTGAATGAAAGTAACAACATTCAACAGCTACCCACCTGTTTGTAGATTTTGTATCGGATCCCATAGGTGAACCTTTATGACGAATACAAAAAGCACATATAAACACAATGATGATGTGAAAAAAAACTAAGAAAAATCGAATCATGAAAAATGCTTTAATAAAGTTACACCTAAAAGGGAAATTCTTTGCATAGGAAGATTAACAACAAGTTATATCTAAAACGTGATTATTTCATGTACGGTTCAACATTGATTACAAGTGTTTTCAGTGAAAACATTACGAGAATATTTACGCTTCATCGAGCGAAAATATCAAGACTGAGCAGTATTTTTGAACAAAAGGTACATTCATAGTAAAAATTGTAAAAAAAAAAATATTTAAGGTAAGCGAAGAAATAATGGTACCCTATCTTAGTTAATCAAATAAAGTTTATACAGATTCAAAGTCAATAATTTGCTATTCTCTTTTGATTCCATTTCTTCATTCTACTAATGATGCCTTTTAATGCTCTGATACGGCCGAAGACGGGGAGAAATCACTTCAACTAACAATGGTAGACAAACTTTTATCTTTACTTTCGCGCTCTTTGTTATTTGTCTTCTGTACAGCATTCAAGTGTAAGAAAACGGCAGGATGAATGAAGAAGTGATTAAAAAGTAACTACGAAGCGTTAAAGTACCAGATATATCACAATAGTTGATAATACTATATGTTTCTTCAGTCAGTTAATCGATGTTTGTAAATTCTGAAACTGACTTTTTCAATATAAAGGCAGGATTAGTGTATGCCGAGAGAAAAACCTTTTTAATCATCTTACTTATTCTAGAACCCTATCGAATCAATTAGCCGGTTATTACAGTTTTTGATTGAGATCATGAACCGATTGTTGTTAGACCACTATTGAAAACCTTGAAGCAATGGACGGCCGTTTCGTCCTATTGTGGGACTCCTCAGTAATGCGTATCCACGATCCCGCCCGTGGGATTCGATTACAGTATTCCCAGATGATTGAAAATACTTAAAACATTCACTCACGTCAACAAAACCATCGATATTTTTATGCATTAAAGTCAGTCAGTCAATTATAAGTAGAAACTGGAAATTTTTTTCTCCTCCTTGGAAAATCAATCCATTTTTTAGTCAATGGTGTGCATTTTTCCTTTAGGACACTTCTGATTGAAACCAAGAGACCTTCTCCTTTGGCCACTTTTGATTAACCGACTATATCAAATTACGATCCGACTATTCAACTATTATTTATGACAATCATGTGGACAAAAAACAGGGAGCTTCTATTTATTGACACAGAGTACTCGTTCAACTGTCAATGACTCTTCATGGAGTGTGATTCCACTACGTCTTAATTTAATGAATACGATATAACGAGAACAAAAAACACAAACTTACCGAAGAGGCCAGCACTCCCACCAGTTGAATTAGATGTAATCTGTTGAGAATTGACAGTCGCCACTGCTGCAAAAAGACCGGTACCAGGAGCCGTTGGATTCACCTGGTTAGAAGTTATTGATGCACCACTAAATAATGAAGATGTGCCCGAAACGAAACTAAACAGACTAGAAGTTGTAACTTGTGCTGTTTTAAAAAAACATAAAAACATAGGTAACTTAATACTGTTATTGGAGAATAAATGAAAAAATGAGGGTTATTGTACATGTTTTTATAGTGTACTTAGTGAGGCATTTGCTTTCGATATTTTTATATTGTCGAACTTGATAGGTTATCGTTGAACTCATTAACTGTTAATACACGTCTTACTATTTACAAGATACAGTTAAGCGATTATGTACCTGTTATTCAATTTTGTTTCTGGTAGAATTTCGTTCTCTGAGCTACGTCCAATGTTAGCTTATGTTGATGAAATGATCTAACTAAAAGAACGAAACTCCACCAAAGTCATCTATCTGAAATACAAATCTTCTTCACTATCTCAAAATCGGTTTTGTACTAAAAATGACCTAGTTATGAAAAAGATTGTGACTTCTCATTTACTGTATGTTATGGTCTTGTAAATGATGTCATGAAATAATACAGAGCAAATCAGCTGTATGTTTCGTATTCTAAGTGGACAGACTGAGAGTAGAAAGAAATTGCATGCGCCTGTATCAGCCTCAGCATTTTTAGTGACTATAACAGGTAAAGCGAAGTTCATTCGTGATAATGGATTAGGCGAATTCATGATTAGTGGACTCATTAAATTAGTGGTCCTTTTACATAGAAGTTGAATTCATAACAAAAATATACAACTGTATAAATACTTTAACGCGAATGAAAAGAACTTAAGTAGTAGAGAAAAAAAGAAACAATGAGCTAGATAAGCACTATAAGACTGTTGAGTGTGGTGCAACAAAATATTATACTTTTTAAGCAACGTCAGTAAGTAAATTCACAACAACAGACTTCCATTTTGACCCAAAAACAGAATTCGACAAAAACTCAGTACGACTAGGTCAAGAAACCACATATGAATCAGAAATAAAATAAAATTCGAAGCAAAAACATTTACAGAGTTGAATACTAGAATTTATCTACAATGAAACAAACCTGGCACTGTAGATACAGCAGTAGTGTTATTGTTATTTACAGGTGAATTTACAGATGGCGTATTAAACAGACTAGCACCGAATAATGTAGATGACGAAACAGTGGTAGTAGGATTTGAAGTATTGACCTGAAATAGATTGGAACCACCACCGGACACTGGAGCATTAAACGGAGAACCAAATAAAAAACCACTTGTTTGTGTAGCTGGCTGTGAACTGAACAGTTTGTTACCACCGACAACTGACGTATTGGCCAATGTACCAAACAAGCCTGCCGATGACGACACTGTTGCAATAGTATTAGTTGCTGTTGTATTTTGAAATAGAGACTGTCCAGGTAAAGTGGAATTACCTCCAAAAACAGAAGAGCCAAATGGACTAGAAAAACTAGGAGTCATTGAAGTAGTAGTAGCACTAGTAGTTGTTGTACTGGTTAGAGTGGATGGCGAAGTTACTGAATTAGAAACACTGAAAAGACCAGTTACTCCAGGTGATTGTAGGATGGAGGAAGAAGTTATAGTTTGAAACGAAGAAACATTTGTACCAGTGAATAAACCCCCGCTCGAGGAAGTACCTTTACCGAAAACTTGTAAGAAAATGAAAAGTTTTAAGCACAAATAAGTTCCATTTTAATTATTAAAATTATAATTAACCAATCTTTGTATTTTAATCTACCTGTGGTACCAAACATTGGAGATGCTAGAATAGTTGTGGTTGGAGTAGATCCACCAAAAAGTGTAGACACATGTGTATTAGAGGCGATTCCACAAGATGGTACAGAAACGGGCGTACTGAAAGCAGCACCACCGAAAAGTGAAGAGACGGATGTAGTCGGTGTTTTATTGAAAGTCTCACTTTTCGAAATAGGAGTTCCAGTGAGACCAATAACGGTGTTTGCAGGCGAAACAGTGGTTACAGATCCTGTATTAATCGTAGAAGACGTCTGATTTGGATTGCCAAACAAAAAGATATTTGCACCAGTGCTGCAGGTTGATGAAGCAACGGTAGTGGCTAAAACGGAGGTAAAGGATGCATGAACATCTTTGAATAACTAATGCTTAGACAAAAGGCCTCGTAAATTTACATTTTGACAGTTACTTCAAAAGAATAGATATGAAGAAAGCACAAAATGTACATACCTGAAACCAAATTTGGAGCACCGAATAATGGTCTACTATTGAATGTAACATTTGAGTTTGTTGTAGTATCTGAATTTGTGGTTATTGCACTTGTAGTGTTCAATGGTATACCAGTGAAAAGAGAACTTAATGAAGAACTTATCGTAGTATTGATAGTAGCAGTACTGATATTTTGACTTTGTCCGAACCCAAACATTATACCTGAACTACTACATACTGGAGTTGGTAGAAATGAGAATAGCCCAGATGATTTAGAAGAAACAGTAGTAGTTTGAGGCAAATTAGCTGAAGAGATGTTTGAAACAAGATTTTCTTTCTTAATTTTATCTGTTTCTTTACACGGTGAAGCATTATTGAAAACATTCGATGGATTGGTGACAATAGGTTTAGAAATAACTGTAAAAAAAAAGGAATCTCCATATACACGAAAGTACTTTGTGAAAAAAACTTAAGGAGAACTTGAATAAAAACATTACCACGTCCATATAAATATCCTTTAAAAAAACAAAGACATCACAGATATGTTAGTTAGCGGTAAGTTTAGAGATTATGATTTACGCTAATTAGTCTTCGAGGTTAGACGAAACAGTGTAAATATTTGATCGCAAGTGTACTCAACTAAACGTTCGCATAATGTGAAACATTAAGGGTAAGTATAAATTAAAAGATATTTATATTATTATATTATCGCCTGTTAATATAAAATGAGTTAGAATCAGGGTACTATGTGAAGATAACAAATCCGTTGATAATGTCATGAACCTTCATTGACTAAGATAATCAAGACATGTATTAGATAGACTCAACCACTGCTTGCCTCGACAAGTAAGTAAGTAAACCGAAATGTGGAGTCAATGTACAACCCCTTAATGATAATTATCGTGTTCTTACTAAAGACTAGCTTCAAAAGGAAATCAAAGGGGTTCTAGTGGGAAGCTATGACCAGTAAAGCTAAACTATGTCGGTGTGAGGCAGTTACCGACCGACGACAGTGAAAGATGGTAGCTTAGTGTCGTGGATTGATTCGAGTTCGACATTAACACCACTGAATCTCAACTCAGTGGTCTAAAACTTAAGCGTTCATATGAGACCAAAGCTCTTAGGTTCTATTGCTACGTACGGAGTCGGAGGTGAGTATTGCAGAAGAGTCCTATACTAGGACAAAACAGCCGTCTAGTGCATCCAGGTTTTCAATGGTTGTCCAACCTATATATGTTTATGATTTAAAAGAAATTCAACAATCTCCACAATCCCTTACTGACAGTCAATGAATATTTGTTTCAGTTACGTAGATAGGTGTTAGTGTGATGTAGCGAATTGAAACAATTTACATTTTTGCTAAGTTAGTACGTTGCTTACGACTGACTGATTGGCTATAACATACCTATGAATGAATACGTTTTAGGAGATTGTTCAAAATCGGTAAGAATGTATACGTTGCTCTCGATTTCTTTTTTTTACTTTTCTCTAAACTGTAAGGTTAGGTACGTTATTAAGTTATAAACAACAATACAGGACCAAGCGCACACACACAAACACACGTATATTGATACGATATTGCCAAGCTCCATGTAGGAATATCCCGAAATAATAAGTAATAATATCAATGGTTATAGGAGATCCAAAATAAGGAATATAGTTTAAAAGGATATATATAAAGTAGGAAATAACATCAGAACTCGAAAGATCTAACAGAAGATTATAAAAAAAACCATGTATATTGACCATTATAATATATATCTCAAATATACAGTAAATTCCACAGAACATGTGAACAAAATATTAGGAACTTAAGATATTATTACTTAAACTAATCAAATTTATACTTTGATCACATTGCAATAATAAACAGTATACAATATGGAATTATTGTCTAATAATATAAATTAATAATTAATATATTTTCTTGTTTAGAATTGTTTTATTACAAACTCATTTGTATGATAAGATTTATCTTCATAACACACCTCATGATGTCAAAAGTGTGATTATAAATTAATAGTGAAACAAACTTGTTACTTTGTTTTTATCATGAATATACATGATATATAAACGTGAACACAAGTAGAGCAAATGCATGAAATACTCATGTATTACGTCATTATGAATAATGTTTTTAAATTATCTATTTTGTTGATGGATAAATCAGAACGAAGATTGAAGAAAAGGATATAGTTAGTCATATTCATAGCCACTTTTGGCTTATTTGTGTATAATTATGAATTATTATGCTCTTCTTGTAAATATTCACTATGAACTAACATCGGTGAAAGTAAATAATTAGTTACTATTCTTTAGTATCAGAAGGGGTTTTGTAGAGATTGTAGTAATTTCAATAGTTGAGATCATGAGTCAATTGAAGTTAGACCACCATGGAAAACCTGAAAGCACTGGACGACCGTTTCGTCCTATTGTGGGACTCCTCAGCAGACTGACAGGTGCTGGGTTTGAATCTCATGAGGCAGGATCGTGGGTGGGCACTGTTGAGGAGCCCCACAATAGGACGAAACGGTCGTTCAGTGCTTCCAAGTCTTTCATAGTGGTCTGGCTTTAATTGACTCATGATGTCAACTATTTAAATTATTCTTTATTTGTTTAATTTGTGAAGAGAGGTTACTCCATTTTGAAGTAACCTTTCTTTAAGAATTGTCATCAGTAAGAATGTCTTAGCTAAATGCTACTAACCATTATAATTTGAATATTTTAATCAGTGCGTATTATATGATGACCCGAATACAAAATCAAACCTAGTCTCCTGATCATCACTTCCTAGCATATGTGAATGGCTTAGGACAAATCAGATTTCTATCACATCTTTGCCAATAAACAATCTTCGGTTCGTTAGTAATACATATACAATTGCAGTAGGATAGTAGAAATGTGGTTTCAATGTTTATTAAGTAAATAATACCTGAGGGATTGAACAATGAATTGGTAGTAGGTATAACTGAGTTAGAATTGATGAAACTTGTTTCATTGATTGTTGTGACAAGTGTTGTAGCAGAATTATTAGCAGTGGTGATAGTAGGTCCAATTTTTTGAAAAACTGGACTAGAAACATTGGAATTGTTTACGACGAATGGTGCAGACGATTGACCTATAGAAGTACTACCACTAGATGTACTCACGATCGGCAGTGATGATGATGGTGATTGCGGCTTGAATAAAGTAGACTTTACGAATAGATTACTACTATCATTGGCAGTTGAAGATACATTGAAAGCTTGTTTATGAAATTTTGAAAACAAACAAATAGCTAATGTATTATTTACTCTAAGTATTACATAATGCAGAGAATAGAAACAAAATATACATTACAATAAGGACAAGCAAAACAAGATAATGACTAGATTATTTGTAAATTGGCTGCATCGCATAATGATCTCGGTCATTTTGTCGGTGATCAAAATGTAGTACTGGATAGCTATTTCTTTCTAACACCAGACTTCTCATCAGCGACCACATACAATCTCGCTAGGGATCGGACGCAAGACATTAAGGTCTCTCAGAAAATGTTTAAACATTGAAACTGCTGGATAGTGGGTTTGATCCCTGCAGGGATCATGAATATGCGTTACCGAGAAAGCTAGTACTAGGACAAAACAGATATCCACTGTCCCCTGGTTTTGAACTATACCTTAACAGGTACCAATAAAAAAAAACGTTCCAATCAATGAAATTATTAATAATTGTGGATTCTCATTACCTGACGTGATATTTGGTTGAGTGAATAAGGGCTGTTGAATTGGTTTCATCCCCAGTGAGAATGATTGTTGGAACGTAGTAGTGTTTGGATCATCTTGTTTAACATTTGAAACTGGTGCAGAATTTACTACTGATGATACAGTTGAACTGTTTGCAATTTGATTTCTTGTCAAATTAAAAGCTATATTTGGTGGTTTACTACTAATGACAGAAGTAGGAGTATTAGGAGAAAGAGGTGTAGATACTGATGATGGAACAGCTTCAGTTTTATTGACAACTTTCACACTTTTCTCAGTCGATGGTTTAGAAGGAGATTTGGGAACAATAGAGACTTCGGTATTAGAGGCAACTGCAATATAAAAAAAAACTTATCGTTATGTACATCATACAAATATCAATAACACACGTAAATTTGGCAGATTAATTTTGGTCGTTTTTTAAATCGCAAGCTGATTATAGTTACAAGACCATTGTAAACCAAGTATGGAACAGTTATACACCAAAGGATCGGAAGATAGTCGAGGAATATCGTAAATTGATTGAAATTAACCACTAACACCGTTGAGTATCATCTCAGTGATCTATGCGTTAAGCGTCCCTGCACGAGATTTGAGAGTCCTAGGTTAAACTGCCTGTGGCGATGTCATAGATACCCACTGCAGGGGAACTACATACTACAACGAAACAGCTGTTCAATGCTTCCCAACTTTAAATGGTGGTTCTCAATTTAAAAATTACGAAAATTGACTTTGATTACTTACATCTTTCAGGTTGAGGGAGAGGAGACTAAACACCTTGATATGTCCCAAAGAGTAAACAATACAGATTACACTACATTCCAAAGGAAAGTAGTGTTCTGGTTCCACGAAAAACTCTACATACAACTGTGTTTGACACAAGTGTAAAGTCGAGGAAGCAAGGAGTTCAGTAGTGAGGCATTTATACAAAAATACCGGACATAACTGAACGACTAACATCAAAATAGAAACAACAACAACACAAGACTGAAACAAACGGTCCCTCCAAGGAAGTTTACATCGAGAAAATAGACATTCTTACTTATAGTCGAAAATAATATATTTCATTTTAGAAAAAGAACTCACTTTCTCCTGAGACAACAAGTAACTGTTCTAACTTGGAATTCTTCATATTTCCAGGAGCTATACAGAGAGAGATAGGGAAGCAATAACTTTGAAATGTTATGATAATCAATCAATAAATCTCATTTTTTTTATTCAATCTTTAAAGCTTGCTATTAAGAACACTAATCTGTCGTAAATTTTACGTAAACCCGAAAACCGCTTATCATAGAGTGAGACGTTTGCTGATGTGGGAACAGGTTAGAAGAAAGCTTTGGCGGTTAAGTCTATGAAATCATTAACTGTTGGACTGATCTGTGTTGATAGGTGAAGAATATCTGCTTAGGGTCCACGTGATGGAGACGTTGAATGACATATTCCAGAATCAATCGTACACAAGCATTCACATTTCATAAAATACTTAAATCTTTTATTGTACGGACTGATTATATCTTCTCAAATTATATTCTATATGCCTAATCTTTCCTACTCCCACTGACACTGCAGATACTTCTACTCAACTGGTATTTGTCTTGATAATTTCATCTCTCTGTGTTCTATTGGTGTCGCAGCCTGAACCTATGCATAGATGTGTCAGGTTCTAAATTGTGTGTGACCAACTGATGTAGCGACGAAGTACACTTTTTTAAAGTATACAGACCACTTTAATTGTTATCTCTACCGCCGCTTTCATGACCAAGTTTCTTAGCACTACGTGTAGGACAGAGATAGCAGACGTTTTGGATAAATAAAGTAAAATATTCTAAACACAACCTGCTATCATTGATAAACATGTCTGAATTTATTTTCATTAATTTATGCACAAAGTATTTGAGTATGAGCCATGCTCCAAGCGTGAGGGCTGGCTGGCTAAATCTAAAGTGAAGCGAGGTTCGGTACTGAGACGTAGAAACTCAAAATCGAACGCCTGGCTTAACCACTGACCTACGGGTCCATATGTACAATATTTAAACTAGATACGAGGTGATTAATTAAGAATTATAGCACAATATGAGTATCGACATACAAAATAAGGTTCGCCTACATATGGTTGGGAATGAATAACAATGTTTCTTGGTTAAACCATAAAGCTGCTCAAAATACGTTTAGGTTGAATACAAAACGGTTATTGCTTTATAAAGCCTGTAAAGAATCCGTCGATGTAGGATTCATTCGTACGTTTTTAAAAGACTGTAAACATGAATAACTTATTGTTTAAAGAAAATCATCTGATTTTTCTCCACCCAAAGAGAGTATGGTGGTTTAGTGGTTACACCAAGGAGTTCGACCTTAAGCTACTGAGTTCGAACTTTGATTTATCCACTTTGGTTTGAAAAACCACTTATTACTAACCCCAACACTTAAATTGTGGCTCGATCCTGATCTGTACATGGTAATGAGTTAATAATCATCAACAGCATCTACTTAATAAGGTTAACTATTTTACTTCCTTTACTAAAGGGAATCAGAAAAGTGGATTACTACGTTGAATAGTCCTTTCTTTAATTATTCGATGAAGTAACGAACATAATGTAAGAAGATGATGATACTATGATCCTTAATTTCAATACACGGGGACAATCTTAATCACAACTTCCAGATTTAAAATGTGGCATAAGAACAAAGTGACAATAGATAAACGGACTAAACATCATTATTCAGTCACAGTAAAATAGCTGCAGACTTACATCTACCTTTTTTTTAAAAAAACAATCATCTAATTGATTGAAAAAAAGAACATTAACATCACTCATCAGTTAAGACATTGTATGATATGGTGTCTTAGAGTTAGAGAAGTTGGCTTACAATCAGCTTATTTAATATTTAAAACCTGTTCAGTCGACCGGATAGTATCGTTATCCATCCAAACAAGTTATTTAACTAAAATTCGAACACACAAATGAGTAACAATCAATAAAAATATCAAGAAAGGACCAAAACTATGTGATACAATTCATTCTTCTTAAATATGATCTATTCAAAGCTCACTATTTTGATAAGAATACCGGAAAATCATCTAGCTTGTTTTTAAAATAATTTTTAATAAACAATAATCTATTAAAATTTGAAGTTTATTGAATATTAGGATTTTTCTAAGTTTCTCACATCTTTCTATTCAATCACATGAAGGATTACTGGTGAAGTTTTGTACTAGTAGTTCAATCTATCTAGTTCGTATTTTATTATATTAGAAGAATCAGCTAATTGTTCGGAATTCGAAATTACGGTAATCTGTCTCAGGACAGAACAAATACAAAGGTCCTGATAAGACTAATTTATAAGTCTACTTGCAATCTGATAAACATCAATATCAAATTAAGTAAACGATAACTATTGACACTTGCACAATTTATCAAGGCATACAGAGTATCAATGTTCTGGAATATACTCAGTAAGCATCAATTCAGACAACTGCAATAACATTACATATATATATATATATATATATATATATATATATATATATACACTAAGTAATACTTACACGATGTAGTTTTCATCTGTGAATGATTTAATGTTCCGGATTGCACATCAGAAAATGATTGATTTTGGTCTTTGACAGTTTCACTTTCGAGTGAAATGGATGGACAAAGTTTCGACGGATAAATAACTGGTACTTTATAATTAGAAAATAGGCGTAATAAAGCTTGATCTCGTTCAATTAGCATATTTCGATATGGATTCATTAAATCAGTATCATCGCTGGGATCGGGAGCGCAATCATTTAAGAATGAAATACTTGAACAATTTAAACTTTTACGCATAGACTTTTGTTTTCCTTTTTTTTTCTCACATTTACCATCATATTTCATAGGGCTTAAACCTAAGCGTTTTAAATTTTCCACGATAAAATCAACTCGACTACGCTCCGCTCGAATAAGATTAGCATTTGTATCAATAGTACGCATGATGTTCGAATCATTATTAACACTAGAAGAGAAGTTGAAAGTAATATACGATTATTATTGTTATTATTATTATTATTAAACAATGCCATACATATTTTCAGGTTGTATTTATCAAAGGCTAATTTCCTTTAGAAAACCATCGAAAGCAAGGAAACGCCAAACAGCCGTTTAGTTCTAGTATACGGTTACTTAAAAGTGCGCACTAAAGACTTCCATCATTGAACTCAAGATATTCAGGTATCGTAGCGAACACTTAATCATTAGAACTAGAGGCGCTGACCACCAGTAAAATTTTAAGTTCAATCGGTTTGTGACATGGTACAATTATCAACAAACGCGGCCGATGACAATTGTTTGACTCCTTGACAAGGTGAACACCATTAATTAGGACGTTCGCTAGAACTTTAAGAGCTTTTTTAAGTCAATAGTGAGTCATGCACTGCTGGGGAGGTTCCTGTTAGGACAAAACAGATTCATTGAATAAGTTCAAGAAAAAAAGCCTGAATCCAGGAAAACAAAAGGAAACTACAAAGAACATGGGAATTATTTCACTTTAAACATTTTTGAGGAATTTGTGATGAGCAAAACTAGCTGGTAAAAATGCAACTGGATTAACCATGTACGAATTTGTGTACTCAGCATTAAACAGTATTATTTTTACGAGAGCCAGTGACACCCTTTTCCAGTCACCTGAAATAAAGCAGGGTAACACACGGATTTAGTTTGAGGTGACTCCCTGATTTTGGATGAGACGCTTTGTAACAGGCTGTGCAGACAATCAAGTTCGATTTCAATAAACCAAAAGTGAGTTTAGACATATTACGTGCCTGTGCTCACATGATCTCTTAAGGTCGAATGTCAGGTGAGAAACTGTGAACGAGGCATGCTATTGGAGGAAGCCAATTATGCCCCCTGTGAAGGTCCTAACATGCATGTCTCTGTCCGGGTTAGAAGGATAAATGAATATGTACTAGTGATTGTGCAGGCTTAGCTAATAGGTTTTGCCAATGACAGCTTCATAGATATTTTCTAGCCTACTCATTAGAATAGTTGGTTAACTACAAGTATGGGATATATGTATATCTGAATTAGACGTAGTAGATTGTAACAACATTGACTACAGTTTAAAGTTTAAACTATAAATCGTTGGATCGCAGGCCAGAGACCCAATGGTATCATACTCGACAAGTGAGGTTTTGATGTTTTGGGTTCGATTTTGTTTGTGTGCCCATATAGATTATACCAAACTACAAAGATGAGACAATTATTGCAATTGTTCCCTGATTTCTATTCAGTCTATGGCAATTGATTTAAGGTGATAGTAAAATATTCAAAAAAGCCCACTTACCTATTGCTTATCGACAACTTATCTTTCCTCTGTTGATTAGGTGATGACAGCATGGTTGCTGTTGCTGTTATTATATTTTTCGATTGAACCATTGTATTTAATTCTGTAGATAAACTTTCAATCTGATTTTCTAAATCATATAAACCAGCTTCAGCTAAACGTGCACGTCGTTTTAATTGACTAAATAATCGATTGGTTTCTGGATCTAGATGACCTGATATAGTGTGAAACCAATCACCGTTAGCATATAAACGCAATGCACGACGTAAACGTTCACCGAAACTAACTGAATTTGTTAAATCTTCTTTACGTTCATTTAACGCGTTGGTTAGTTCGACAATAACCTAGAATAGTCGTGACAGAGAAAAAGAGAGAAACAGTGATTTTGACAAAGGGATACGACAATACACTTAAATACACTATAAAACCATTAATTTAAGAAGCCATTTCGGGAGCGAAGGTTTTCCCCAATGGTATTGGATGATTGCTACACTGCTGCGAACTGAACGAAGTTCAAACTGTACCATTGGGACCCAACACAGCAGTTCTAATCGATAAGTGTACTCTGAGAGGTCTGAAGGTGCTAATTTTAATCCCCGATGAGCTTGTGGGTGGTGTAATGGTAAGGAATCTCATGCTGGAACGAAACAACTGTCTAGTGTTCCCTGGTTTTCAATGGTACCCTAACAAATACTAATCCGCGATGAATGTAATCTACCAATAAGAAACATTAAAATAATGGTTATATATGAAGTTTTAAATATAGATGATTCAGTGGTGACAAGTAATCAAGTAAGTTGGTCATAAAAATCCAGTATTTAGCATAAATATCCACATGTTTAAACTGTTTTACTTTGCATCAGTACTTTGAGAGATGGAGTTAACATAAGAGACACACATAGAAACAGTTGGTATGAAGTATGGCTTGTGGGTTGCTTAAATGTTTATGCCATATTTACAATTGTACAAATATTGCAAAAAATCTATTCATCTGATATTTTAACTTAATAATTATAGATGCTAACTGTCGTATATACTCGTGGATTTTTATGTTTAAAAAAAGCTTACAACTGAGCAAAATGATAAATGATGAAAATATCAAACAGACAGATCTTAGTTCTTAGTATGTTTTACATTTTGTCTACTTTTAAAGTAGCATCAAAACAATCAAGTATTCAATGTATGATAGATGAAAAATAGAAACAGTTGTGACAGGTGAACTGATAGAAAACTTTCATGGTTAAACATTAATATCTGATCCTAACTACCACTGTAAAGCACTCAGAAAAGGCATTTTTGAATAATTACAATTCGAATCCACTTTAAAGATAAAATCGTTACAACAATGCGTAATTATTATTACATGAGTTAAACGTAAGCGATATAATCCGAAAAGAATGAATGAATCTGTGACCGATTCCGAACAATCTCATCCAACTGCGAGGATCAACATCATGTCTTGATCCAGTCGCCACTTATATGTTTTCTCTCACCAGCTCCTATTTATTCGTCAATATATTTAGCAGTAGATAGTAATTAGGCACGTGTGCGACAGGTTTCCATAAGCTCAATCGATGAAGATTCACAACCTCATCAAATGACAGAGCATTTTCATAACAAAGTACTCTAAGCTTTTGTGACTCTCAGTCATTGGTTTTATCACACGTAAGTAAAGTTTCTAAAACAGCTCTACATGTCCACATATCATTTACTTTCAAAAAAATTTTTCACTACAAATAATAAAGCGAATTCCTCAGCAGTGATCATTACAGTGTAAGTATGAAGTTTACCAAAATGGAGGACTATACTACAAAAGATGCAACTACCGTAAATCAGGAATTTAAAAAAAAGGATATAAACAAAAGTTCGTTCTTTAGAACGAATGTAAGCACTAATGTTTATATCATAGCAGATAACTATTAGAAATTCAACTGAATATCAATTAACCAGAATAAAATTATGAAGATATATAAATAAAATCAAGTTGTTAAGAATAACATACTGTTGTTAGTTCGAGAAAATTCTTATACTTAAAAATTTATGAACTAAAGCTGTGAATTTATAGTAAAGTTAAATTGCAGCTAACAGCAGAATCTAGAATGAGCGTTTTGTCCTATTGAAGACTTATCAGCAGAATTCCACTTGCATATGTTGGTGTCGATTCCTAAAGTGTTAATCCACTAAGATACTAAATTCAGATAATCACTCATTTTTTTGTTTACTAGGCAAGAAGTTATATATGTCTGTATGTTTAAGTATTCCTATTGCTGATCTTAAAGAGTATGTTTGATTAGTTTCTATTGCTATATGTGTATTCTGAGAGGATTGTATCGGTATTGCGTTTAATTGCAAATACAAAACTCAAACCCTTATATATATATATATAAACTCTCGATACACATTCTGACACTTCTTATTAATAAAAATCAAATGAAAAACACTTCACACTTACTTCATTCATTGCTTTGAAAAAACGATCAACATTATGCAAACGTGCTTCAATAATATCTAAACCAATAGATTCACTAGACTTTTTATCTATTGTTCCATTTATTAATACATTGAATAAATTTTCCCAAGCATGACGTCCAGCTTCACTTTCTAATTGTAAAGCAGATGTAAAATGTGTAGCAGCTAATTGTATAGATTTAGGTAATGGTAAATCACCAAATGGTTGATTGGTGTTTTACATTGATGAATAGAATTTTCTTTATTAACAGGAACAATCGTTGAATTTACACTATTAATATGATTAACGGAACTATTTGTAATTGTATTTTTGTGCAATGAACTACTGAGCTTGGATTCAGTTGATATTTTATTCAAACTACTTACTGTATAAAAATGATAAGACAAGTACGAAAAAAGGGCAATGACACGCAATGAATTAAAAATTTGAAATCTAAGGTAATTAATAAAACCAGTCAGTCAGTTAGTCGAACACAGTGTAGAATCTGATGCATATATGTACATAGGTTTAAGTTACCATATATCATTACAACAGTGATATGACATTGTCAAGGTAAATCCTAAAGTAGTAGAGGTAATAACCTTACTTAATAAAACAATAACATGATAATCTAACCTATTCGCACAAAGTACAGATTCGATATACTCGACTTTTAACCATAATTTAGTTGTATGAAGGTTAGAGGGTGATAGAAAACTACCCGGTTGCTTGAACGGAATTATATGAGGAGTGGGATTTCAACTTGTAAACTGTTGGTTGTAAGTTGAGTATTTGTCTTGTAACCTATGGATGGGAAAGAAATTTAATTTTCAAGATAAATGTAGAGTACATTAACCAAATTAAAACGATCATCACTCTGCCGTTGTTTTCACATCACTTAGTGAAGGTGATAGAACAGGGCAAGAATTGAACCCGATAGTTCAATATTAATTGCACTGAAATGTGAACTACTTACAGTTCTCGTTTCTCCAATCACTTAAATGTTGAATGACTTCTTGTGTTCAATATTTTACATATAAGCGTGTCATTCTGTTAAAAGAGCAAACCTATTCTTCTGTTCAATAGTTTTGTCTTTGATTTCACATCTTTCGAAGGCTTACGCCAATAATTCGGTTTTGTGAGCAGCTATCATTCAACTTAGATGTCTCATTTAACTTCATCAATCGATCAACATTCATTTCAACAATCGTAAATCCGATCATCGAATCATGAAATCCCACTCTATAAAACTTCTAACCATTAAACGACTGCTCCACACGCGTTCAAATGATGAAAATCTCATTGGCCTTTTTTACGATATACGCCAAGTTTACATAACATTTACACAACAATACTAATTTGATACGTGTGATGTTTCTGTACATACACAGAAACGAAATTAACCGTTTATCAATGAGAAATAACATTTACATGGAAAATGATAGCTACCATTGTCATGTTTCTTTTTTTTATGCGTTGTGAGCAAACACATAAAACGTGTAGAACTTTTATCGTTCATACAAGACCAACCAAATCCTTACGTATACTTAATTAATCATTAATCACACATGATACTCTCATCACTCAAAAGAAAAATTGAAAGATACAAGAAAAAACAACACTAAAGTACTATAAAATGACACCCAATCAATAATGAAAAACACAGAGTTGGAATAAATGATCGATTGTTGTGCACTAATAAACACGTACATATCTGTTAATATTTGTTGTTGCTTTTGTTTTCACTGAAAAACAAATCTTAGGTTATACTATAATCACCTAGAATATGGTCAACTTCTTCAACAGGTATGCGGAAATTCACATGGTTTTCGTGTTATATACACAGAATTAGAGCAGTTGATATTTCAGTAAAGGGTAATTAAAATTGAAAAAGAAAAAAGGGATAAAAGCAATAATATCACGTGAGAACTTGAACGCAACGGTGAACAGAATGGAAATGATGAGAAAACTATGAAAGTATATAATTATCCGCCTCTTTACAAAAGTACAAGTTTATTTCTTCTATACAACGACTTATTTCTGAATCACTGTACACCTCGGTCATCAATAAGATTGTATTTATTATTTATTTTATTTGAACACATAAATATTGGTGCAAGGGGAACCAAATACATATGCGCCACACAAAACAATGAGAATGGGAAGAGAAAAAGAATGTAACGTGCGTATAAGAAAAAAGAAAGAGAACAATAACGACCACAGATTAATGTGTGGCAGTTTAATAATAATAATAATAATAATAATAATAATAATAATAATAATAATAATAATAGGGGAAATGGAAAGGTACAGTCAGAAAGAATTCTTCCAGTTAAGGAAGTTACAACTACTTTTTTATGAAGAAAGTAAAAGAAAGTTACAGCAGGATCGCCACTGGCTTCTATTCTGAGCCATATCTGAAAACGTCTCTAGCCACTGTGTTGCACCATCTCTCGGACCCCAGCCAAGGAGTCGAGGAAGACCAACAGAAGCCAGCCCTTTGCAGCCTTCTTTCATATCATGACACTATGTCATATACTGACCACCTCTCCGCTTTTTACAAGCAGTCCCAGCGTCGGCAAATAATGCTTAAAATGATAGTTTAAAAGGAAACCATGCTATGTAAGATGGTCAATCCAAGACATGTCATTAGTCTACGAGGTTGTTTACTGTCGATTGGTGCAGACTATCTTGATTAGAGTCCTCGTGATTATCATAACCAATGATTGGAGATATCGGATGATATACCTTAGAATCGATTGCAATAGAACAGATGCATTCACGCTTGTTTTCCCTCAGATCTTGAGAATTTTTTACGATTATGAGATAGAGAATGATAGCTTAATCAATTGGAGTGAGAATGATATACGAAACTGATTTTTTTTCAATCGTGTGTGACATGCATTAACACTTCAGTTAAATTATGGATTGAAAAAAAAATTAACAATAGGCGTTGAAGTGAAAACAGTACCCTGACATGTAATTACGAAGTTTTTACAATGAGTAGTAGAAACGTTGAAATCATCCTATCGGCAATAAATTATATTTAATGGATGGTGAATAGAATCGGCCAGCTACTAACAACAGGAAAGTAAGTCATGTGAAAGTGCAGAACCTCAGACAAGTGTGTCAGTGACGGAGGACATAAAATTCAAGATTTACAGGAAAATAGAGAAAGTATCCACCTCCGTTATTGTTACTGATTTCGCATCGACATCCAACGCATCCAGCCGCTACTGATTACAGGTGTTGTTTGGGATCCAACCGGGAAGTCCGCACCTCCCGATATAGATCATACAGAACAGTAAATAACTTGATGAGTTAATATTATATTTTGATCACCCTACTTCTGTCTTTCTTTTAACTCACTTATATGTCAGCCAACATTAGTTAGACATACGTAACACAAATCTTAACCACTTTAGTTTATGAAGGTTTACAACTTCCTCAATGACTACATAACTTTACTAACCAAACATTCTTTACAAAAACGTACGGTAAATAACATGGTGGGCATATTTTAAATAATCTTAAAGAAGCCACCATTACTGCTTCAAAATAAGCTGCATTGACCTATCAAAGCATCGATTTATTTTCTATGAAGAATAATTGAAAATGAACTTTGACTGTGTCATGGTTGAAAAGAAAAAAGCCATTTCCTTCGCTTTACATAAAATTAACATATCAAGTACATTTACAAATACCCAACACTTTACGGAATGCTTTGAGTATTAATCAATTCTTGGAAAGGGATTTTAAAATAAACTACTTAATTGAACAACTAAACTTGTAGAACAAAGGTAACAACAAAATTGTTTCAATAGTGTCAAGAATCTCTATTTTAGGTCAAAGGACTTTCTAATTTTATCAAATGATAGATAAAAGTTAGTTAGTCAGTTACAAGCCCAAAAGTGGATATACATACCAGGTCCAAGTGTCTACAATGCATTATCACACATGATATTAATCAAGACAAATCCTAGATTAATAAAAATAGTAAGAATACCAGTGGTAGTAAAAAAGATTAAGTATGGACAACACAATTTAAGAA
This sequence comes from Schistosoma mattheei, assembly GCA_944470405.2. NCBI lineage: Eukaryota > Metazoa > Platyhelminthes > Trematoda > Strigeidida > Schistosomatidae > Schistosoma > Schistosoma mattheei. The sequence goes on along the minus strand of OX103947.1, from coordinate 8,877,630 downwards.
GAAAGAATAAATTCGTGAAAAAAAAGAAAGTATAAAATAATTTTGAAATTCAAAATCTAAGGGGAAGCCCTCCTTCGATTTGGGCGCCTAGGCAGTAATCCAGCCCTCGCTGAACGACGAAGTGTGGCGCACATATATTTGGTGGCACCTTGTGGCGATGTTAATGTGTTTAAAAAATTATATAATAAGGGAAAGTAGAGTGCATGTATATACACCATTGTGACCAAACATATGAAAGATAACAGTTTGACAGTTATACAATTGCGTTAAAGATTAAATAGGCAAACGATAAATGATGCTAATATACAGAAAAAGTTCCACAAGATTATTGTTGATCGAATGACTTATATAATGAAACTTTGGCAATATATAATTGCATGTAGAAATGAGGAAAAGAAAACAGGAGCTTTTATATATCAAGAAAGACAACTCGATGTAAGTAAACACGACTGTGTAAATAATATTTACATGATCTCAGGTCAAACAATAATTGAGTTTAAACAACCAACAGAAAAAGAGGTTACATTTGCACGGAATTCTTGGTTTCTAGTAAATGTTATGTAAAAGATGATAATTCAAATAAAATGATTCTTAGAATTTATTTTTTATTTATTTAAGCATAAGCATTGGTACAAGGAGGCACCAAGTAGATATGCGCCACATAAATCATTCGATTTGTGTGAGGGTTGTGATACTGCCCGGGTGTCCAGACCGAAGCAGGTGGTTTTCTTGGGGGGCCACACCCCGAGCCTTTGACCTGAAGGTCTGACCCGCAAGGCAGTGTAGCATCGTGAGAAGATGCAGTCCCATGGTAGCCGGTGACCAACGATTGGTTCATACGCCATTTGTTTCCGCAGGATACTGTAGCCCATGTGCACCATTGGTTTGGGATCCGGTTAAAGCACCAAACATTCGCTTTTCGTCCTCACTATTTCGTAAACAACACCCTCGCCACGAGAAGGCAGTGAGTAGGACTTCCCTGGCAGAGGCTGTATACGCGTGGCTGTGAGAGCAATTCGAGAGGGAGGGTGGCCCCACCCACTCTCGGCCATACCAGGGCATTTACAAGGGTACATTTTATATTGTTATACAGATTGAATTTTATAAATTCCCACTTCAGTCAGTCAGTCAGTAACAACGTAGAACTTCGTACGTACGTACATCAGTTCGAGTTGCCACACCACATTAGCACAGAGATGCAGTGGTCGATTCAAATCCCGTAGTGGTAGAGGTAGCAAGAGTATAAGCAGTAATCGGGAAGATTAGGGTTTGGAGATGTTATTTAAAGAGTATAATCCAGTGAAAGAAATTTGGAAAGAGGAAAAAAGGGACATGAAGAATTCAGAAGATTAGAGTTTGGGAGAACACAGAGAGTGGATGCACCTGCGCCATTGCAAACGGTTTTGAGCCATGTCATTCAGGGTCTCTAACCATCGGTTGCTGTCATCTCGCGGTCCCCAACCAGGTAGTAAATTCCCACTTACACTTTTAACAATCTATCAGTAATGATAAAAGTATATTTTACAAATCCACACCGAAAATTATTTCATATAAAGTGATTGAAATTTGTTTGCTCAATTACACTCATTATCAGATAGATAATTCAGGAAAAAAAACACCATATCACAACAGAATATAACTTACATGGAATAGAGGATGTTATCGATTGTAAGCTGCTGCTGTTGTTGCTACTACTATTACCACTACAAATGGCTGTATTAACTGGCAAAAATTCTGAAACACGATGTTGATCATTAGCAGAGTCAACCGATGTAGTAATCACATTCTGTTTTGCTTGATTAGTCATCATCATCATCATCGACACTGCCGGATTATTATTTGAAGCTGAAATCAGTGTAGGTGATTTAGGTGTATTCAATGGTGATTTCTCAGTTGTTGAAAGTACTACAGGTTTCGGTATCGGCAAACTAATTAATTTAGGATTATTTAGATTGAGTAAATTTAATTGATCATTTGAGTTTAATAGATAAGGGCAAATATTTCCATTAGACAAATATGTTAGAAAGTATATTAAAGAAGTTTCAACGGATTCATCAGTCTAAGTAATGAAAAAAAATAAAAAATAAAAACAAATAATGATAAAATGTAATTAATCAATAATTTAATCAAAAAGGCTAAACACAAAGAATATAATCTAAATTCATGGATCAAAGAGTAGGAAATAGTAGTGAAAATTCAAAGTTGAGAAAAAGGACACAGGATGAATACATCTGTGATACCGTAAACTTTTTTTGAACTATATTACCTAAGCTCTCTAATCATACTGATTACGATTATAGAGTACGCTTTAATGGTGCTAAAAGCCACAGATTCTCTTATGTAGGGTTGAGTAGTTAAAGAAAGCATTTAGTTTACAACCAATAGGTCATAGGTTCCAAAAAAACCGTTTTACCTATTTATCTCCATATGGGTAACCAATAAAATAAGAGGCAAGAAGACTAGATAAAAGGTGATTACACAAGTATGTACTTGGTAAATGAATGGCATTTATTCGATAACATTATTTTTAACTGAATGACAAAATGAAGAGAGAAAATACAATACATCCGGAATGTATAATAAGGACACTTTTCAAAGTACACGAGGACGAATAATAATAATAACATACTCAGAACTTACTTTATTCTGAAGAACTCCAACATCCATACTCATAGCACAACCATCAGCTGGTAATTCAATGCTCATTACAACTTGAGGTAAACTCCCAGAAGTTGTAGGTAGTTTTAAAACAATTACCTCTTCACCGACACATGCCAATGTAACAATGACATGGTTAGGCCCAAGAAAACGAAAATAATATTGTACTTTGTTATGATCCATATGACTACTAAGATTACCAAATGAGACAGCAGATGGTTCCGGAGATTTCGACTAGTAAAAGAAGAAAACAAAACATGAAAATAAGGTCAATGACACATTGATTATCTAAGAAAAAACTTTCTGAACAAACCCACTCACCAGGTACCTAGGTATAAGGCACATTTTAAATGTGAGGAGTAATGAAACTACCTAAACCGAAGTAGATAAACCGCGATTCAAACTTACTGACTTATTAATAGAAATTTGAACCCCTTAACCTCCGACCCATTGGACTGAGATACTAAGCCTGTCAATTATTCATTTAGATATAGGATCAGTCTGACCATGATGAACTATTTTTTTACTAGCAGTAAATTGTAACTTCTTTATAAGTGTTTCTATTTCTCTAAATTATTAATATTTTTTATAATTTTCAGTGTTATTTGATAATGGGTTTCCTGGCTTTTTCTGATTTATTACATTTACTGTAGAAGTGTTTGAGGAATCGTGTGAGCTCGAATTTATGTAGTGCTGATGAATTGCTGTACCACTAAGGTATGTTTTCACATTCAGTAATGAGTAGCTAGGAATTCTTGGAGCGTAATTTGATCAGCAAACTAAGCCATCCTTCGTATTTATTAAGCTTAGGCCTATTGTGATTTTTTGTTTCTAAATTGTAAAACAGTCGTGTGGCAAGAGGTCGTACCGGGGTCATCTGGACAATAATGTAATACGACTACACAGCCAAACAGTTCAAATTCCGATAAATTCAAAGGATGCTTGTATTAATCAAAACGAATGTGGGACAAGTGTATTAGAGAGCATTATATTTTAAAGAGAATATAATATCTGTAATATAGATTTTGTAAAAACTGGTTTTTGTTACTTCAGTCGACATATTTGCTGAACAGACTATACTATGATAAACACTAATTGAAAAAAGTACAATGTAAACAATTATACATTTTTATTAAAATCAAAAACTATGCAGATAAAGAAAAAAAAGGATTTATATTAAAGTTAATTGTAAAAATAAGTGTACTACTTACAGTTGTACTAATGTATAAAACATTTGTTAAACAATCTGAATGCACTTCATTTACAGATTGTTTAATAGCCAAAAGAAAATTATATGAAGATGTCCATAATAGATCTACTGGTAAACTATTCTTCCAATCTGAAATAAAATTTATATTACCATCAAGGAAATTTAGTTTAAAAGTACAATAGTAGTGTGTTAAGTTGATGTTTGTTTGTTTGTTTTTTTAGAAAAATAAATAAATTACAAGTTCACCTGTTATTATTATTGTTATCATACAATTTTGGTTAAGTTCAATAAGCGAACGTAAACATAATCTAATTACGACAAACAACATGTATTAGTTCGTGAACTAGTGGCGTTATGGAAGGACACTTACTGTATGAGACAACTATGAAAACAGTATAATTTTCAATCATGGGTTGAATTGAATGTAATCTACTTTGAATGTAAAGCTGAAAATAAACAGCATACTGCTTGTAGTTTATATTACTGACTGAACCTAAACAATCCTTGAAGGCCAGGAAGAACTAGACGATTGTTTCATTCCATTATATGGCTCATCAGAAGCAAATATAACCATGATCCGTGACTTTCAGGGGCTGAGGCAGTTACATATCAATGGCATCAGAAGATAACTGAGGAATATCTCAAATTGACTCAAGTTAAAAATGCAAACGGTGAGAGGCCAGCCCAGTGATCTGAAGACTAAGCGATCTATGGGAGATCTCAAAGACAGGTTTTATTCCAGGTGGGATCGCGGATAGAAAGTTCCATACCAGGACGAAGCAAGTGTCCATTACTTTTTGTTTCCAAATAGCTCTCGAACTAAATTCAGTCCGTGATGTAAACTATAAAACTCGACAACCTCTACAAATTTTCTATGCCAATTAACCACTACTCTGGGATTTGTCTTGGTAATTTTATCTTTCTGTGCTGATGTGGTATGAAAACTTGAACCGATGCATGTGTCAGGTTCTACATAGCACATAGCGAAGTTATTGCTGAAAATCGAACGTCTTAACCACTGAGCCACCATTCCAAATATGTTGCATTTAATTTGCTTAAATGTTTCTTTTATTACTTACCATGATTTGATTCGAACAGATGACCAAGTGGAACAATGCGCTTTTGTTGTAGTTGTGGATCTACCTGCAAAATTAAAGGACCTTGTACAATTCCATTTGCAGTGGACAGAGAACCATTTAAACAGATAGCAAGTTGTTTCCCTTTTGGACTCCAGGACACTAAACAAAACCCCCCAACAGAATAAGAAAAGGAAACAGAAAGATTCAAAGTAATAAACACTAACCGAAGCATCGTCGAACATAATTTTATAATTCCATTATAATCAACAAAACACACAGTTACATTGTATTTTTTACTAGATTATATATCCGAGAGAATTTATTAGTTACAGTAATTCCTAATTTTACAACAACAATTTAAACATATTTTTTAAGCATATTTGGATGGTGGGTAACAGTGGAATTTAGGACGGAAGTTTCATCCTACTTGGGACAAGTTAAGCAGATGTACCTGGATTTCAGTGTTAATGTTCACAACAAGATTCGAAACCAGTACTTTTCGCTTTAAGTCTACAATGCATTATTCACTTAGTTATTAAATCTAAGTAACAACTGGCCTGTAAAACAGGATGAATTTAATTTCTTTGTATTGGTTATTTGAATCTTTCTCTCAATATTCTGAACTACAATTAGCCAGTCTCTTTTAACATACGTGCATATCAAGCCGATTCGCACAGGATGCATACGACAAAAAAACTCACCAAATGTATTTATTTATTTATTTCAACACATAGATAATGGTACAAAGATGCACCAAATACATATGCGCCACACAAATCTCATTCGATATGTGTGAGGGCTGTGATACTGCCTGGGTGCCCAAACCGAACCAGGTGGTTTTCTTAGGGGGCCACTCCCCGAGCCTTCGACCTGAAGGTCTGATCCACAAAGCAGTGGAGCATCGTAAGGAGATGCAGTCCCATGGTAGCCGGTGACCAACAATTGGTTCGTACGCCATTTTTTCCCGCAGGATACTGGAGCCCATGTGCACCTTTGGTTTGGAATCCGGTTAAAGCGCCGGACATTCGCTTTTCGTCCTCTCATTTTTGTAAACAACACCCCAGCCACGAGAAGGCAGTGAGTAGAACTTCCCTGGCAGAGGCTATATACGCGTGGCCATGTGAGAGCATTTCGAGAGGGAGAGCGGACTCTCCCCACTCTCGGCCTTACCAGGACATTTGGGGGCACTAAATGTAATAACCAATACAAACGAGTCTGTGTGTTCACATACAAGTAACGGACAATGCTTAAATGCGTACACTTCTACAACTTCGAAAATTTCTATCTGGAGCGAGCACTGAAATCAGCGTCTGCATCGATGGGCTATTCTGAATAAACAAAACTTCCAAATTTTAGAAAATATAAAAGTAACGAAATACTCGATCACGCACGTTAGCAGAAAATATTTTTCAAGTTTAAAGTAAATAACAAATTCTCAAACATGACAAGATTTAGCTAAAACTAATATACTCAAAAATTAATGTTTAATGTAACTTATTTGCCAAGTACAAATTTTTGTAGTAAAGTTTAAACCATACAACTAGTAATACCAATCAACTGAATAAACCGAAGCAGATAGGGTGAAGTTTAAGCCTGTTACTTCCTTTATGTGCATGTTCATCAAGATCTTGAAACCAATGAACTTATAGCACAGAACTCCACCATTTTCATCTTGTATCCAAGTAGATATGCTGCTTTTCCTTATTCTTCCTCACTTTAAATGATAAAACCGTCAATGGATGTCAGTATGACAAACAGGGACTAAACTTTGTGATAGTCACATAGAAAGAGTCAAGATTTCTACATATTTTACTTTGAAACATTTTAACTCATTAAAAGAATATAAAAACTAGCATTCTACAATAGTATCCACTAAACCCCCAAATTCCCTGGTACGGCCAAGGGTGGGGAGAGTCAGCTCTCCCTCTTCAAATGCTCTCATATGGCCACGCGTATACAGCCACTCCTAAGGAAGTCCTACTCACGACCTTCTCGCAACATTACTGTCTTATACGAAATTGAGAGGACGAAAATTGAATGTTCAGCGCTTTAACCGGATTGGTGGATATGGAGGATTCACCTAGAGGAATTAGAAAACACCGGTTTTAAACCAATAGTGCACATGGGCTCCATGATCCTGAAGGAACAAATGGTCACCGGCCACCTTTGGACTGCATCTACTTACGTCGCTCCACTGCCTTGTGGATCAGATACTTAGGTCAGATGTGGCCGTCTAAGAAAACCGCCTGCTTCGGTTTGGCCAGCCGGGCAGTGCCATAGCCCACACACGAATCAAGCAACTTGTGTGGCGCATATGTATTCGGTGCCTCTTCGTATCAGTGTGTTCAAATAAATAAATAGATAATAAATAAAAAGTATCCACTAAATTCTCTCTATTAAAGTATTTTATTACTTTAAGACTGAATAATATTGGGAATCATTTCTATGAGCGTCTAAAAGAATTACCTATAAAAATTATAAATATTAATATTTGTGAAACTTAGCAACTAAATGTAAAGGTCCGAATACTCGGCTCTGAGCCTTAAATAAAATCCATAATGTTTAATAGTACTTCCTGAACGTTGACATTGAAATTCATATATTTTTAAGTTGATTAATCATTGCATAATTATGACTAAACAAAAACTAAGCTTAGCTTTAGCTTATTAGTGTTAAATTATTGTCAGCCGAAAACGGTGGTCCACCAGTTAAGTGAAATCACAATATGTGAAATGTATTCTCGTTAGAAAAAAAAACATGGACAATACACGAATTAAATCGTCCAAACATTAAACTTGGCTATTATATAAAGTGCTATGTACATGATTTAAGGGGTGAATATTGTGAAAGTGTGACGTTTGGGAATGTCATACGAAGGATTATTGTCTGTATTTTTGTTGGATAGATATTAAATACTTGGATTATTGTGCTATTATTATTATCCTAGTTGTAAGCTCCCATTTGAGACACATGCTGTTGTCCTGTGTTTAACCTTCCTTAGGTTTTTGTGAATTAATTATGGACCTAATATTTAATTCTGTCTCGCTTATAAAACCGTAACCCTCCCATTGTATTTTCTTGTTTATATTGATATGTAGTCTGGAAATCGATTCATAATGTTATACTAGTTTTAGTTGAACTGTACAAAAGCATATCTGTTTACTGTGTATTTGTCCCACCCTGACTTTTGGGCAAGCGTGTATGAGAAACTGTATCCTGAACCAATAGCTAAGTATTTATCTCTGCTGTTATCTCACTATCGCTGAGTTATTGGCTAAAGGAAGGTCACTGTGTCATTGGCTAACAGGTCACTGGCTCTACACAAGCAATCTACGAGAATCAGTCAGTAATTGAACTAGATAATACAATAGCTCCTCAGAATAAACACCCAGATTACACGGGAGGAAATATCAAACAAAAGACTTGTACCCTTTTGTTATTAAATCAGTACCTGAACTAAGGATAGGGAGTGAAGTAATCGGACGCGTTAACAACTTCACTTATCTTGGAAGTCTGATCAGCCCTAATGGGTTAGTGTCTGACGAAATCTCAGCACGGATTCGAAAAGCTCGTTTGGCTTTTGCCAACTTACTTCACCTATGGCGAAGGCGAGATATCCGTCTACTAATTAAGGGACGAGTATACTGCGCGGCAGTTCGTTCTCTCCTACTTTACGGCTGCGTAACATGGCCACTAAAAGTAGAAGATACTCGTAAGCTACTATTATTTGACCACAGATGCCTCAGAAATATTGCTCGCATCAGCTGGGATCACTGGACAAGTAATAGTGAAGTTAGACTCAAGGTATTAGGGAATGATGGTAAATCAGTCGATAAGTTTGTTAATCTTCATCGACTGAGATGGTTGGGCCAAACCAAAACGTGGCACCAGTATTTGAAGTCACGAACTCCTAATCTAAGTCATGTTGGTAGATACAGACTACTTGGTTGGGGTCCGCGCGGCTATCATGACCAATAGTTGGAAACTCTGGGTGATATGGCTCAGAATCGATCACAATGGCGTAGGTGTTTACATTCTTTGTCTTCCCTTAAACCGTGAGATTAGAATTACTTTATACCTTTCTTTCCACGAAGTAATTCTTTCTCCTTGTATTATATCCTTATATGCAATCTTTTTTTTATATATTACTACCATTGGAGTAACTACTTTTATGAATTATGCTAATGGGTGTGGCAACTTGTACCAATGCATATATGTGCCTGTTCTACGTTGTAGTTGACTGACTGACTGATTGGTAAGACATACTAGGTTTATGCGGTCTAAAATTATCACTTCTAAGGAAGCTGGAATGTCATAAAGGAAGAAAATGAACTTACCACATCGACAGTCTGCAGTTGCTGACAATTGACCAACAAGAGTGATTGATTTACTTCCATCTGGCGGAAAGTTAAAAAGACGAACTGCACCCGAATCAAGAACAACAACAAAAGTAGTCGGATCAGTTGGACTCCAAGCAAAGTCACGTAACCTCCATAGACTAGTTTCTCCACCACAAACGCGAATGGAACGGCTAATATTTGACAAATCAGTCGATCCAGACTAAATTGGAAGGAATAAACAGGTGAAATATACGATCAGTAGTGTAGTCATTCAGTTGTCAAAGTGAAAAATCTCCCTTAGACAAAGAAAAACATGGTACTTAAAGTGTTACTTTAAGCTTACATCGATACAAATTATCCTGAACGAGAAACCTAGAAACATTTTTTAATACCGCAAAAAATCTAAGGGTAAAGTTAAATAAATAAACAGATGTCTAAATACTTAGAAAAGAAACCAAGCAAACTGGTAGTTTTACACTATTTAAAGCAAGAAATACATCACCTTTACCTATATATATATATATATATATATATATATATATATATATATATATATATATACTATGATAAAAGTATAATGCAGTTCAGCTATCCCGAAGCACATTTTGTGTGTTTCGCCAACAAATTTGTTTGACGTTGGAATCGATGATATTACATAACTGTTAAACCAAGAAGAGATGAGAAAGGGTTTGAGACTGTTAACTACTAGTTGAAGACTGAGTACCTAAACTAGTGAAGCATGGTCTCATATCACTAATTCCAACTTATAACAAGGTTATGTCAATAGTAAATCCTACTTGTTGTCATCACAACAAACTGTTGTTTATTAAGGTCCTCAAATGCCCTGGTACGATTGAGAATGGGAGGGTTCACTATCCCTCTCGAAATGCTCGCATATAGCCATACGCAATATACCCACTGCCAGGGAAGTACTACTCACTGCCTTCTCGTCGCGGAGGTATTGTTTACAAGATTGAGATGAGAATTAGATTTTTGGAACTTTTTGAACACCCGGTTTTAGAATCACATTTCCTAAATTGTCACAATCCTCAAAATGTTTACAGAATCTCAATGACATCTATTATCTATCAACTTAAAAATATAAGGAAACCTACCTTGTACTACGAAGATTAAGACAAAAGCGATGGAAAGTTAAAATGAACGCAGTAAAAACAGTTACCTTCACAAGATCAACTACATTAAGCAAATTTGCAAATGTCCCACGACTTTCGCTGGACGTCAAAACAGCCAGTATCAAACCATCAGAATTAAAAGCAGTCCAGATTATAGGATCAATCGAAGAAACAACAATATTCGGTTTGTGGTCAGGGAGTGGTTTATCTCTTCGAAGTTTGCATATTCCAGTAGCTTCCAAATAATATTTCGTATCATACAAAAGGAGACCTGGAGTTTTCAGAGGAAAAATGTGCAAGGTTAATTTAGGTGAAACTGATAAGCTCGCAAGTAAACGGGACCATTCATGTCATGATCAGTATTTGGCCATCGACTAGCCTCATGAACATACTTACTGAGATGGGTCAATTTTAATGTACAGCACCCACCGAACAATTAACGATTGTGTAGAAAACTCAGTTACAGACATTAGGTAGTATTACGTAACGATTATGGCTAAGCTACTGCCACACTATGAAACTCAGCGAGGGCAAACTTTTTTTAAGTGTGAGTAGTAGGACAAAAACAGGTGCCCCAGATCATTTTAGTCAAAACGAAACAAGTATAGTTGCGTACACATAGTACGCATGTTGCTACTCATAATAACGGCTACATACTGGTTCCCCCATATTTTACGGCAAACACAAGGTGGAAGTCATGAGCGATAAAGCAGTATGCTAATCTGAAAACCACAACAAATTTTGTTCAATAATTATTTTCTTTTACTAACGATGATCTAGACCATACACGTACCACGATCAGAAACACAAACAAAACATCCATGGGGACATATGGAAACCAAAGAACTTCTTTCTGGAAAGGCTAATGCACCGCAATGGAATTGGTGCAATTGTTTATACGCTATTTCACTCATCAGGATATCAGCTCCAAGGTAGCGCGGAGAAACGAACCGAGCGCTCCTTAATTACTCTAATGACAATTAGCGTAAATATAAAATAAAAATATCTTCCTATGCACTGAGACACTTTTCTAGTAACTATATTTTTATTCAATGGGTTCTGCTTATCAGCCTCTGTTATACATTATATACTGCCTATTACTCCGATTACATTGTTCCATTATCTTGCTATGTACAGAACATATCCGCCCAGATGTTTTCTTCGGTTTTAGCCCTATCTATCACTACACATCATCAGATAATATTACAGTGTTGCTTGTCTTTTAGACCAACCGTCGCATGGCTGTACTGTTGACCTTACTTATCTCAAAACACTGCGTAGCCAGAAGAAAAGTCACACACTGGGTGAAATACCCTAATAGTTGTTATCAGAAAGACTTTTGCCGATAATTTTATGTTTTATCCTCAGTGTTGTTGTTTTTTCATCCACTACTAAAATATTTGCTTTTTGAGTGTAATCCAACCAGCTCTTTCCTTTGTGTGTAAATATGAATACTTCCGTACTATTATTTATAACTAGATCCCTGTGACGGGCCAACACATTAGGCGAAGTATCAGTCGGGAAAAGGCAGAAGACTGATTTGCCTGTGTTAGTCGGCCGACCATATTTTCTTTTAAATACTTCGGCTGGTGAGACTTCACTATGTACTGACGGAGTCACATCGGTCAAATACTCAATAGGAAAGGCGCACGTTGGTTGGCGACTAACCAGTCCTAGGCTCGCGAACTTCTTCAGGGAGACAAGGGAAGGAAGTCTCTCCGAGAATGAAATTATTAATAAACAATCCAAAGGTAGTTCTTGAGTCACCTCTAATTCTTCTATATTAAAATAATAATAGATTTAGTTTAGTTAGTCTCTTTTCATACGGCTGCACAGAGATTCTAGGGACTAACCCAAACCCTTTTCAATAGCTCGCCGTCCTTTCGAAAGCAATACTCAAGGTTCACTCGGACGAATTCTTTATACAAAGTCGAGAATGTTCTAACATATGTGTGGCGAAATGTTCTAAGTAACGGTCAGACGAAACTTAAACACTCACCAACATTCACACAACGTACTCTCAAGTCCTGACCAACACTGTCAGTAAAAACGACAATTGTCTATACAATGCTTACTTCAAAACTATTCCCGTGTATTTACTTGCACCATGATTGGCAATTTAGATCATAGGCACTTGGAAGAATTATTAGGCAGTTGTCAACTTCGGAATCGCTTGTATAACTCCTATAAACTTTTCACATTCTCTAACCAACTGCCCCTCACATTTTGTTACTCTTCATAACTTCGTATTGTGGCCAAATACCTATACGCTTTGATAGAAAACTTCAGAGGTAGTTTTCGAATAAAATACGTTTCTTAGTCGTAGCAAAGCCCTCTGAATAAAGAGGGATATTATTCACGTTCAGTTTCCTCTGACATTGGAAATCAAAAACAGACCAGTTAAAAGTGGTAGAGGTGGTGAAGAAGTATAGTCAAGAAAAGACTTTCACACTAGTGACAAAGTTAAAGTAAAAGTCAAGTCATCTGAAATATTCTGCTGATTATATTGTAACTACAACTCTAGGTTGAGAATTCCACATATTACTGACTCTGACCACTGAACTAAACATAAAAACTTTAAAAATTAAGTTGTTGTACTGTAACTCCATCATGTTATTAAAATATATTCCATCAGCTTTGACCATTACATTCGATCCACTTTTAATAGTTTTCATTCACAGGTATTATATTGACCACTGGATGTCCAACCTCGATCTCCAATCAATTACAGCCAGACACGGTAGTTGACATCCATACAAGTTGTGAGTTTGTAAAGTGTCTTAACCAAAATCACCGGGTAGTAACATTTTATACTTTTATTTAGGTATTCCACAAATATTTCAGATCCAGGTGAAATTGTCATTATTCACTGTACTCTGTATTTTAGCTTTCTTGAAGTATTATCTCCAGGAGCTCTCTGTGAACTTGACTGGTTTTAGTTTAATCATACTTAAGAATGGGTCCTCTTCCATAGTGACTTTGTGAATTTGAATTTTCACTGCTTGAATAGAATCAACTGAACTACTGTGTAATGGGGAATAATATTCCCTAATCTTTGGTGTTCCATTAGTCAGCAGGTAACCAACTTGCGTGAGTATAAAATACGCTCAGTTGAAATTCATTCACTCATCTCAACTATTTTATTTCATTGTTTAGTGACGTGAATTCTGCCGATAATTATTTGCACTGGGGTAGGCGGCACCTATATTTTATTAACATCGTCACACGACTAAATCGAATTCAGATCAAAGAGTCACAAAAGCGTAATATATTCGCGTAATTTCCATGCTCCCATTTATTACATCCCGACAAGAATAATGAAAAGTGACTGTTCGGATCTATTTATGGACTAATATTATAAGAACATTCTTACTGTATGACTATATTATATGCATATTCATATTTACTTCATTATAAGCTGTTATTTGACCTGTCAGCTATTACCACACGATTCAATATTCTTGAGATATTCCTAATCTATTGGTCACAGTCCCTCACAATCACAGCCACTTTCTGCTTGATCTTGTACAAAAGTTATTTTTTATTTTATGGTGTAAGTTGGCCTGATTTGCTTGTATATAAACTCATTACGTTTGAAATGTATGATTCATATCGCGGGAACTGAGGCTGCAGTTCTGGACTTAAGAAACAGGGCTAGGTGTAAAAAGGACAAATAAGAACTCTAAACCGCTCATGGTGATGTATGCGTCATAAAATTGACTGTATAGTTCAGAATATCTAAATTGATAATCGAATTTCGTGATAATCATATAGCTAATGACATCACGACGTTTATATTGTTTGTGGTCATAACTGAACCCAATCCGACCACTTCATTTGGGATTTATTTATGCTGAAGGACTGATGTTTAATGCCTAGCTAGTGGTCATGGAGAATCCAAATTACATTAGTTTGAACGTAACGCCCCTTCTCTACTCTTGTAATCTCTGATGCACTATGATGAGGTGGTTCTGTTGTGTAACTGATCTGAATGCTGGGTACAAAATAATCCTGAAGAGACTACTGAAAATGTACCGGATTGGACTGATCTTATTTAGACGTAAATTGCCAAAAGACACAAAATTCCATGTTATGTGAGCGAGGCAATGCAAAACTCTGTCAGTCCTTATGATGCTGTAGGGAGAAAATTATTGAGGTGGTCTTACCGCTTGATCAGTAGACCATCAGTAAACTTCCGAAATTTGATCAGATAAGCGATCAGACACTTATTACTGAAGAGTCACGCAAGATGTCTGACGGGAGATCAGAGTGTTATCATTTTTTGTTTAGCAGATTGCCGTGAATCATCTGGAAACAATTTTCCTTTGACGAGGGATAAGATATCTTGGGAGGATTATAGTCGGAACCGCCTACCATGAGCAACACTTTAGAGACTATGGTGATAGGCACAGCCTTTTAGGAAGTTTCAATGTGGGTTTCTTATTGTTAAATGAAAACCTGTTAACAAACAAGCAAGGTCAGTGAAAAACTATGATTGCTGGTAACGTCAAACCAAATGGTCACGGCGTGCTCACTATTTTGTGGCACGGGATCTGACTCCAGTTAGATTAAATGAATATTTGTTGTTCAAATATATATAGCCCGTGTGTCAAACGTCACAATTTGTACTTTGTTTCAACAATATGTCAGCGGTTAGTGGTAATGGGATATTTATACGTATTGACGATTTTTTTGTATATTATTCTGCGTTTATCAAAAATGCAAAATGCGACAGATTCAGCTGTGCTCATCAAATTCTGTTTGAAACTGGACTTTTATGGGAATAACCAGTTAGTGTACCAATTTGAGTACTTTTAATTATTATAAACAGCCTTGTGTGTTACTATGTATTGCAGCACATACGCGATAAAACAAGCTCCGCCGAAAATAATTTGTGGCATATTTGTGTCAAATACTGTGCATATGTAGTAAAAGATTTTGACGTCTACCGACAATAATCTGCTTACAAAGATGCTAGTTAAGAACCACGATAATTACAATCTGTTAAGCATCTGTCGCACTACCCTAAAGATATAATCCAAAAATAAAAAATAATCACCAGCCATCATTTAAAGGCTAAGATGCGACTTAAGCCGTGTGACATGAAAAGGTCACAAATAAGCACTGTTCAAATTCTGTTCTTACTTAATGATGCAAAGGATAATAGAACCAGACGACGATAAGAATAGTCTATAAACAGGTATTTAGACTGAAGACAGATATATAACCTAAGCCGACGAGTTATCGTATGATATGAGTAGCACAGAGTGACAAAACGTGATGCGGGTACTTTAACAAATGCCTTTAGCCAGAAGTGTGTAGAGCCATTAAAGTGTCACCGAGCCCTATCCAAACCATTCGGCATTTGCGTCACTGAATATCGAAAAGATAATCGATCCCCATCAAAATCGAGGACAGCCAACGTGAATGAGTTGATCGTTGGCAATGCACTGGCCTGTATGGTGGTGGTCACACTTTTGCTTATACATACCTTAACCAATATATTTCTGTAATGATGACTTTTGGGTTGTATTATCATCAAAGTATCCATAGTACCTTGGTAGGCCGAAAGGGTAATCTACATTAGGTGCTGGCCGCGAGGTGTGACTTCGACGCTAGCTGTTGGTCACAACATTCTCATAAAACACGAGTAGACCCACAATCATACGACAGAGATCATCAACTTTGATGATCTACAAGTGTTCTCACAAAAAAGGATTTGGCAATAACATCAAAGGCTTACAACGCTATTTGTTTCCAGGATCTATTCAACAGTAAAACCACTGTAATAACCGTTAACAAACACTAATGATCTAAGTTATCCGATTGAAAGTCGGTTGTTCTGGCTGCTGACAGGCGGACACTAAAGATCAAAAAATTGAGCAAACGTAAGTATATTTAATCACGGAATTAAGTGTCCTAAACACATATAACTTTAAAGTCTATTGATGGTTCAGCCGTAGCGAGTTGTAGATCATAGTTTATCTAGTGAGTTAAGGTCGTTTGATTTTGATAGTCTTTAGTGGCATTGTGCCCTAACCACACAATCCTCAATAGTGAACACGAGACAATTGTGGAAGTAGATATTCAACATTTAACGCGCAGAAAAACCCAACGATGGAGAGGGCGGGAACAATGGACCTTATTATAGTAACTGTATTAAAAATCATTGCATATGACCTTACTAATGTGAGTTAGTTTTCCATATTGCACGGCAACAAAGATTGAGCGCACTAGAAGAAGAGGAGTAAGTCTTATGCAAGCTGAACCTGCAGAACAATTAATGAACCCATTTCGTTATAAGTTTCCCTTTTTTGTACTCGAACCGCGTCTCTCAATTTTTAAATATATCTCTGTTGTGCCAGTACGCCGCGTTCTCACTTCAAAGGAAGTTACCAGTTCTGACTGTTGTGTTGTTGATTCAGATCGTCTGTGCTTCCGAATAAACACTAATACAACGTGATACAAGTGGTGATGAAGGGGCCCATGGCAAAACATGACGAAGACTACGATAAACCACCGGTCATCCCAGGAAAGGTAGCAGCCAGCAGAATGCCCCGTCAACCGCCACTGATAGGAGTCCCATCAGATATCTGGAAAATCAGAGTAATGACATATCTACGCAGAGTTCCAACAACAGAACACTTTGACTACCGCTTGTCTTACTTAGATGATGAATCAGCGAAAAGAGCGACAGCCGACGGATTTACCGCACCCAGTTCATCCTCCCAAAACAGGAAGATTTTAGATGAATGTTTTCCTTTGACAGTAGACACTCAGCAGATGGCGATCCAGTTTTGTCGCGTCACCAGAAGCCGAATGAAGGCCCCATTGATTACCTACACTCTTCACAGCAGATAGCAACCCAAGCATTCCTTAGTCTGGACATCTCGAGGCGAGAAGAAATTATACGCCCTCGTTTTATCGAAGGACTGCTGCCTGGCGCACTGAGAGAACACCTTCTACGAGTGCCAATGGTGGATACAACCGATTTGAAACGAACAGCACTTCAATTTTTTACTGCAGAAAAACTATCACTTATATTAGGAACCTATTGACCAACAGTGTTGACTGCTGAGGAAGCCGCCGAATATAATCAGCAAGATAAATTTCAAAGTGCATCGGCGATTAGAGTATCCTCTGACCGGAATAGCAGACGAGGGCAGCCGACTACCATGTGAAAACGGACGGTCATCAGGGAAAAACTATCGGGGCCGTCAAATAGAATACTTCTACTCTAGACGTTTCGGCAAAAATGCCAAGAGATGAAAACATAATCACGTACAGAACAGAGGTTAGCAGTGTCATTATCATATATCTTCTTGTTATGTTAAACATGTATGCCCCGTTACTATTAGAGGTAGAGTGCAAAATACTGAGACTGATATACTATTAAATACGGGAGCTTCAGTATCCCTGATCAAGGAAGACCTCTTACAGAAACTCGACTACAAGACGCAGCAGGAACAATGCTCCTCTGCATGAATCACAGAAAGCGGAGACCCCTTGAAAGCGTGTTCTAAGATAGGATTAGAGTTAACGATAGACAAGAATACTTTTCAACATGAATTCTTGGTTTGTTCCACACTGACTTGGGACATGATACTCGGGGTTGACTTCATGTTAAAATACTATGTCTCTGTACATATTGATAGGTCAGAAGCAAAAATTGGTGGGGTTGTCGAGCACCTACAACACCATGAAATGCCAAATGAACCCGTAGTCCATGTGGGAATTTCCGAAATTGTACATCAGGTACAGGATAATCAAATAATAAGCGAAAACGACCGTTGAGCAACCATTGATGTACTCCAACAGTTTAGTTCTGTTTTCTTCGAGAATATCAGTGGAAATCGGATGACCGCTGTACAACACTCCATTCTCACAGTTGACCACATGCCATTATGCCAACCATCTCGCAGAGTACCAGTAAACTATCAGCCTCAGTTAGAATCAATGATAAAGGAGATGCTAGAGAAAAAGATTATTGTACCATCTTCATCACCCTGGGCTTCGCCCATTTTTCTAGTGAGGAAGAAAGACTCCTCTCTCCGATTATGTATAGATTATCGTCGCCTTAATGATATAACAAAGCGTGACTCCTTTCCACTTCCGCGGATTGATGGTACGTTAGACGCTATGAAAGGTGCGTGTTGGTCCTTGATTTAGACATAGCATCCGGGTACCGGCAAGTAGAAGTACGACCCCAGGACATTCGTCCTACCAAACGGACTTTGTGAATTTCAAGTGATGCCTTTCAGGCCAACTAATTCTCCAACCACCTTCTAGCGATTGATGCAGACAGTTCTACATGGCCTCGTACCGCACAAGTGCTTAATTTACCTTGATGACATTATTGTGTATGGCAGCACGCCAGAACAGCATAATGCCAATTCCAGGGTAGTCCTAGAATGTATTAAGCAGCACAACTTTCAAGTGAAACTATCTAAATGTCGACTCTTGCAAAAGAAATGCTCTTTTTAGGGCATCGCATTATGGAAGACGGAGTAGCAACAGATAAGGAAGGAACGAGCACCATTATTAACTGGTCACAACCGTAAACTACCGAGGATGTTCGCAGCCTCCTGGGGCTCGCCTCTTACTACAGACGTTTCGTACGCGAGTTCGCATCCCTGGCAGCACCTTTGCATCGCCTGACGCATAAAGGACGAAAATTTGTGTGGACCAGAGAATCTCAACAGGCATCTAGTACTTTGAAGTCAAATCTTGGTGCTCCACCCATACTGGCTTCCCCGGACACTTCGGCTAAAACGGGTGAGCTTATACTTGATAGAGACGCTAGCTCATCAGATATTGGAGCAGTCCTGTCTCAAATAGCACAAGATGGACAGTAGCGGGTCATAGCGTACGCTAGTCGGCGGTTGGATAAAAGAAAGACAAAATATTCTATGACTCGCCGAGAGATGCTGGCTTTGGTAAAATTTTTGCAACATTTTCGTCAATACCTTCAGGGACAACAGGCCACTGTGCATTACAACGGCCTCGTTCTTTCCGTGAACCAGAAGGTCAGGTAGCGCGCTGGCCGGAGAGGTTGCAGGAGTTTGATTTTGCTTGCAACTACCGACCTCGAAGCCGACACACAAACACCGATTCTGTCTCATATACCCTATTCTCCTAATACCATTAGTGCTGTTCCTAGCACAGCCCCCGAGATAGGCTGGCCGTCGCTTCAAGCAGTAGACCTTGATCTGCGAATCACTTATCCAAGGCAAATACATGGAAATAATAAACCATCTATGGCAAAATTGAAAGATCATTCCTTGGCGATGCGCCGTCTCTGTGCCAAGTGGAGCAGTCTGAGACTGTATGGAGACACGTTATTTATAATCAGTGAGTCACAAGAGCCACTGTTGATGGTACCACATGTACAAGTTCAGAATATTATGGAGCAGGTGCACTGAGAACTTGGACACTCAGGAAAACGGAAGACCGAACATGCGATCTGCCAGAGGTTTTGATGGCCATCCATCCATGAAGACGTAGAAGAATTCTGCAAAAATTGTAGCACGTGCTATCCCATTAAGTCACCCCAACAAATACCCCCTGCACCCTTAGTTCCAATGAATAAATGTCCACACCAGCGAGTTGGTATCGATATTATGGGTCCACTCACAACGTCAAAGAACGGCAACCGCTATATACTGGATATGGTAGATTATTTTAGCAAATGATGTAAAGCCGTTCCTATACCACAACAAGATGCCCTCGCAGTCGCTCGTGCTTTTGTTGATCATTGGGTATCCCGGTACGGCGCTCCATTCTGACCAAAGTGCAACTTTTGAAAGCCATCTCGTCGCCCAGGTATGCCGATTATTGTGAATCCACAAAACGCACACTACTGAATACCACCCAGAAGGTAACGGCTTAGTGTAAAGAACAAACAGGACTATCAAAATTCTCCTACAATCGTTTATAAATAAATCGTCAACAGGATGTTAGAATGATATGATACTCCAATGCCTTTTAGAGTACCGCGCATCAGTGCACGGATCCACGGGATTTTAACCTGCGACCTTACTTTTAGGACATGGATTGCGCCTACCTGTTGAGCTACAAATACCGTTGTTACCATGCGAGGCTCAAGATCATGTATTATATATCCGTAACCTTCGCAGCCGTCTAGCCGACGTGTGTCGCCTAGTTAAGTTCAACCTATAAAATGCTAGCAAACACCAAAAGGACGTGTACGAACGCAAGGCGAATAAACCCGTGTATAAACCTGGAGATAGTATTTAGTAGCACCGTCCTTTGGCCTCATCAGGGGCATGCAGCAAGTTCCACCAACCTTGGCAAGGACCTTATGAGGTTGTGTTTACGCGATCTCCCACTACATTCGTCCTATGTAACCTCCAACGGCCCTAATACGATGTTGTAACGGCACACTACAACCAGTTGAAGTAAGACAGAACAACGGTGCACTCAGATACCCCTGCTGTCGATCCACTGACTGCCGTCAGCCACCATGAAGTGCCACCAGAAGGAGGAGTAGCACACCCATGTTTGTTACGATGCGATAAGTTGGCGTAAACGATGATGTGACTTCCATGTAAGATCTTACAGTTTAGGCAGTTATATCATGACAAATCTACAATTTTAGGATTAGGTCTGTTATTAGAACAATACTAATATCAAAGAAGACCATAATTCTACAAGTCCTGTTAGGTCAATTAGACTACTTAAAATGCGGGTTTTATTCTGTCTATATAAACAGTGTCCTTCTAACCACTTTTCTTAGTGACAATGCTCATTTTATGGCTTAATATGATGACGTTAATGGTTTTTGACGGTGTCAATCCGAACGAAGACAAATATGTATGTTTTTATATATTCATTGATTTGTTCGTGCTTCACGTTTACAAGTGTTGGTATTGGTTGGATAGTTCGTAGTAGTATGCTTGCAAAAGTCGCTGTCCATCGTGACGGTTTAGTTATTTTGGTGGCACTAAAATCGTTCTGCAAACTAATTCGGCTGGTATGCATTTCATGTCTTCTTTCACAGTTGATCATACTCCTAAGAGAATACGGGATAGAACATTGCTTAACTCGACTATAAATCCAGAGAAAAAGGGGGATTTCAAGTTGGTGGTGAAATATTTACAAGAGGTCATTAATTGCTGAATGGTAGACTGTCACTTTTGCATGGTGTGTTCCCGACATTTTAGTGGATCCTTAGAACAAAACTGACTAAAATTGGAGGTCACGCACAGTAGCAATAATAAGTTGGGTGAAGAAACAGGAAATCCAACGACCAAGTAATACTAAAGCTGTTTGTTTGGCTGAATTATTATTTATTTGGCAAACTGTGGCCCATCGAGTGAATCTGTACACGGCGTTTAATATATAAGTAAAAGAAACGAATTATGAGTGGCGACCAACGATTTCCAAGTGCACGCGTTGAAATTGCCTATCTGATTTTGCAAACTTCGTAAGTTCACAGACGGTGTTGTTGGGATTTGCTGCATTGGCACTAAATGTACGTCATTTCCGCCTTCAGAAATCTGGATTCATAAGGAGTAAAACAAAGAGTTCCTCTATATGTCTAGTGGTTACTGGAATTAGGGAACGGTGTTGACATACCAGTTTCAGATACCAAAGGGGGACTGGCACCTGAGGCAACATCACAAACGATAGTAGAATCCCATAAACTAATTGGCATCGTTTTAATTAATACCGTCGATCTTCCTTTGGGAACTATTAAATAGGTATTATCTACCTTCGAAGGCACCTTCACAGTGATGCACATAGGTGGTGAATTTGTTGACCTAATGAAGTTAGAAACCCAGACACAATGAATACTGATACAGTAACACTAACATTTTTATCAACGACAAAATTTTCTACAACTGCACCACTACAAATCTTTGGTCTACATTTATCTTCATAATGGGTGACACACACCACATCGACAGCAGAAAACTAATATACAGAACATTAGTACATTTAATGCTATTATCTCTAGACAGTCATATTCCTCTGATCTATTTTATTCTGCCCCATCTATCAAACATTCGTACACTTCCTTGTCACTATGCACACGACATTATGCTAATGAATTGACGACCTTAGAAATGACATATCTCCCGACCGACCTACACTTTTAATTCAAGTGTTTGGTGCATATAATTGCACTATTTCGTGAGTACAAAATCCTGTTTGTAATTTTGTCTCCCCTTTCGAACAGAGACATTACATATAATATTTATGTCCTAAGGTAAGTTCAAAGTATTAAACCATAGTGTTAACCTTACCTTGTGTACACCTCGACATTAAACTTAACTCAGATCAAGCCACTAGATCTCCTGACCAAGTAGAAAGCTGTGGAAACGCACGACCCCATCCGAAGCCAAGTCAGATACTGAATCGCTGTTAGTAACAAAATGCCGATTACACTGTGAATTTGAAATGATATCATATGAGAAGTCCAATCTCAACAAGTCCATAACTTCAACAAGAAACAACAAAGAACTCAAATTTGAAGCACGCAGTACGAAATTACACTGCAATATTGTTATATATTTAAACACAGCATAGAATGTTTAACTCCACAGTAAATGTGTTGATTGTTCATAACACCCGACATGCGTTGTCCGTTCATGTGTGTATAATGTCATCTGAATATCTTTTCAGTTCCGTCAGATTTCAATTGTTCAGTAATATAATTTTTATTTTCATCTGAAGGCGATCTTTTAAGTGTAGATGTGCATTCACTCCACATTTGGTTACCATCAAACTACAAACAACTATTGCCGTTGCGTAATAGTTGCAACAAGTGACGTTGACTTGAAAATATATACTATAACCATAGTTCATGAACAAGATACACCATACATTAAAGAAGCTAATGTTTGCCGACCTTACTTTAATGAACCATGTAAAATTCTGAGCACGTCTAACCTAACTGAATGCGCACTAAATCAGACACTAAAATAGTACATGGAATTTCTAAGGAAAAATGACCTCGATTGCTACTCATTATTGACCGACTTATTATTTATCACGAAACTAAAGATGCCATAGGTATTTGGAGTTTGACCTCTTCACATGTTAACACCTTTACAATCGAAGTATAACAACCCAGGAGTCAGAAATGAAGAGGTTCGAAAATATGTTTGAAAGACTATCGATATATCGAAAGGCGTTTACTCTAAGCTGATTGTAAGAGATGTGTGGCACGACGTGCCCACTCGTGATCTGGTGAGGTCAGTATAAATGCCGAGGATTCACAGAACTACTTATTTTGGAGATTTATATACTGCCACAGAACACTAGGCAGTTGTAAGGAGGTGGTTGGACGTAGTCCACAGGAAACACTGAACATAACTTTTGTGCTATTAGGTACTCGTCAGTAAGGTGAACCTGCACCCTTGGAAGGACTGGTGTTCCCTGGCAGATGGATCGATGTAATTCGATAAACACTAAGAACCTGACACATTATATGGGTCACTACCCAGTGACCAATCAATTTTAAGTATTAGACAGTTCTTTGCAGACATCGGTTACGTACAGTAAGGTGCCACAGTCACTTGTTCATGAATAAATACGCCAACTTATTCTGGAAGTCATGGCTGTTAATATACATTCAACACGAGGACGTATTCACTATGCTGATCCAAAAACATATTACTAATTTTACAATTTAAGTGAAATACAACAAACTTTGAAGACTAGAATTCAAAAGACTTGAAAACTAATTTTTTCTGAATAAATCAATGTATATAAAAATTTTCCTTCTAAAAAATAAACCAAATGTTTTCAGAGAAAGCATTAGTGTTACAGAAAATATAACAACCTGTCAACAGAGTAACTATGGCCACATATTTACAATATTCAGAATTTTAACGGAACTTTCTTGTGAAAAATGTCTAACTCGAAGTGAATTGTTTGAACATAAAGTGGTATGTTTGTTCTAAAACTTCGTTAATCTTTTGCGTCACCTATACCATCGGCAAGAATAGCGTACATAGCTTCAGCTTCTGGTAAACAAGGGCTGTCATAAATTTTACAGATTCTAGTTTCTCCACGACCTTTTCTGAGGTATAATCTGAAAGGAGGTTGGATTTTTTCGAAATAAATAATGACACATACATAAATTTGTAGGTATCAGTGCCAAGGTGGAGTTGATAGTTTCAAATAAATTGAACATTGGGTAGAAAGTTAATAATAAATATATTTTTGTTATGTTCCGATCAGTGGGAAATTTGTATTTCAGATGTTTCGTGAATTAATGTAAGCCACGAAACGTCGGAAATACAATTTTTCTACTCATTGGTCTGTAACAAAAATTTATTCATTACTTATACAACAGTAAAAAAATGTTAAACCGATTGGTGTTAAGACATCATAAATGACTGAGATATATCAATGATAATTTACGAAACAGACGGACAACTGAACAACGCGGTTACTGAAAAAAGGGAATTCAATGACTGAATATGATGTGGAGGTAAACACGATATTTATGTATAAAAATATAACAGTCGAGTTGTTCATCAGATGACAGACTACTGAACAAAAGTGCAAATGACGATCATCCAATTAATCAATGATTCTACAACTTCATTCTGTATTATCAACAAACGACGTAGCATACACAGATATTCATCAATTGAAGCATGTCATATTTAACGACAAAGCTAATTTATAAATCTTGTTACGTAGCATGTGAGCGACTAATGTTAGCCAGGTATATTAGATAAATCGATGCTAGAAAACCTGATAACAGGTTGTTTCGTCGATACTCACTAACATCACTTCTGAATGATTCGGTAAGAAAAATAGTATAATATAGATTTTAAGATGACCACAAATTAGAAGAGACCAAAAGCAAAAACAAACTTATCAATAAGTTAAATAAGAAACCTTAGAGCACCTTATGAAATCGTCTGTCCGCATTGATCGATCGGAAACAGTCCTATCAACGCGTTCGAACTATTCTTGTAGTGAACTTGTATATTAACGTGTACAAAATCAATCCCCGTAAAACTAGTTATGAACTCTAACTAAGTAGTGTATTAAGGAAAACTTGTGGTCCGATACTCCCACACATATTTGAGCCTAATGTCATGATATGGAAAAGACATATAATCTGAAGAGCTAACACTAGAGACAAACACTTGTTATTGATTTCCTTTAATGAAGCAATCAGAATTAGGGTTTTAAAGATAACGAAGATATGGTGAAAACTCACTAGATTTAAAGTCTGAATTTATTCAGATAAAAGTAAACTTCATAATTAAAATGATCGTAACTAAGTTGATCATTAAGAAATAGTCAGTCAGTATGATGAAACTGGATTGTGTTTATTTTCACATGACAATTATACAACTGTGAAACTCTACACACTTCAATGCCCCCAAATGCCCTGATACGGCCGAGAGTGGGGAGAGTCCGCTCTCCCTCTCGAAATGCTCTCACATGGCCACGCGTATATAGCCTCTGCCAGGGAAGTTCTACTCACTGCCTTCTCGTGGCGAGGGTGTTGTTTACAAAAATGAGAGGACGAAAAGCGAATGTCCGGCGCTTTAACCGGATTCCAAACCAAAGGTGCACATGGGCTCCAGTATCCTGCGGGAACAAATGGCGTATGAACCAATTGTTGGTCACCGGCTACCATGGGACTGCATCTCCTTACGATGCTCCACTGCTTTGTGGATCAGACCTTCAGGTCGAAGGCTCGGGGAGTGGCCCCCTAAGAAAACCACCTGGTTCGGTTTGGGCACCCAGGCAGTATCACAGCCCTCACACATATCGAATGAGATTTGTGTGGCGCATATGTATTTGGTGCCTCCTCGTACCAATATCTATGTGTTAAAACAAAATAAATAAATAAAACACACTTCAATTACCGTACTGAAATAACTCCTAGGTTCGTGGCCCATTTAAATGAAAAAATAATTTCAAAAGAAACTGTTTATAAACTTTATCTTACGTATAAGTAGCAAAGTTTTAAAGTACTATGTTATAAATGTCAAAATAATACCCAAGCAATCTGAAATAAGTCAATTACTAGTAACTGTTTAGCAGAGTAACTAACCACTTTAATCATTATAACATAGATTTGAAAAACATTTTCAGGAATTTCAATGACTAACCGAGTAGTTGAAGCATGACCCATTATATTTCCACCAATAGGTTTCTTAGGGTCAGCAGAGAACATAGCAGCACCGTCAACTTGAGCGACTACCTGATTAGTAATAACTACAGCCACACCAAATTCATCAGCCAGTCTCAATAATGTGCGTAAAAACCTAGCCAAATGCATTTGTCGTGCTGATAATTCCCCACGACCAGAATAATCAGTACGATAAAGAGCTGTGGCGCTATCAACAATTAGTAATGCATATCTAAAATAGTTGAAAATAAAATGTACTGGAATGAAACAATGTTTGACACTATTGACAGATTATTAAATAACATTAAATCTTTTCAACTAAAAAACAAATTATCCGTCGTAATTACAACACAATAGGGAACTGATCACTGTGGTTTGTTAAAAAGTTGTAAATATAAATTTACGGAGAAACAAGTGAATTTACATTTCGCTTTAGTCAAACTGATGTGACCTATATGGGCACATACTGTGATTTCATAGATTGGTAGGAAAAAAATCGATTTGATTATCTACATAATCCAACTCATCTATTCTCATGTATACACAAAAAATATTAATAAGTAAGTGAAAAGTTCCTGCTAAATGTTCACAACCAGTATTCATAACTACCCGGATACACACATTTTTCGACCACTACTAACGGAATAACACAAAGAGTGAGCGTAGGCACAAGCTTCCCCCAGTCTTGCAGGAGTAATGTGCATTTAAAAGGTAAAAAGTACATCCCATAATTACAGACACTAATTTCTAACTGGTTTAATGCAATTTAAATAGATTGTGTATCACTGCACAGTAAGACAATGTCATTCGTGTAAAGTTGGAGGATGGTGAGACTAGACAACCCAAATCCTAACCAAACTGCTGCAGGATAATTAGTGTAACTATTCCGCATCTCTGTAAGATATGTGAGCTAAAACATATGTGCAGATAGAAGTAAGCAATACATAATAAAAACAATATGAAATCTAAGTACTGAAGGTTTTGGAACGAGTCAATATGTGTAACATGCAAATAAAGGAGAACGTAAACGATAAATATCCGTGAAAAGACAAATGAGATGCTACTTGGATGTCCAAGCTGTTATATCTGAACGAAGAGTAAATGAATGGTAACTGCTAGGAATCATTTATGGACCATTATTCAATATATTCATATTCCTTCTATAATAAGATTTCACTTAACTTATCGGCCATTTTTATGCAATTTACCATTCTCAACTTATTCCCAATTTATCAGTTACATTATCCCACACTCAGCCACTTTTGGCTTGATTTTGTATAATTATTATTTCTCATTTTATTGTGTGATACGGCCTGATCTACTTGCATATAAACTACGTCTGTTTGAAATATATTATTTCGTACAATAGGGGCGGATATTGTGTTCTGGACTGAAACGGGCTGGATTAGGCGAGAAGATACTATGCAAAGGGCTAACAAGGACTCAGAGTTGATTCAAGGTTGATCGTGCTGGTTAACGAGTCATTGACATAAGGTCAGATAAGTCGGTATTCTAGTTGTGATTTTGCCACGTGATATTTGACAGGACATAGGACACAACACAATCCAAACTAGATGAACACTTATTCACTAATTCAAATTGGGGATATTTAAGATTCCAGTCTAAACTTGTTAGGTTTGCCTGACGACTCAAAAATGCAAAGCATGTAGCAATTTTTCGTAAGATGGATAATATGGTTCTCAGGAAGCAGTATGAAAACTCGTTAAATTTAAAAGGAACACCAGTATCGAAAAGATGAAAATTGTCATTGTTAGAAACCTTTTTGATCTCAACTAATTTTCCTATAGGAAAAAAAATACATGTAACATGGGGGTAAGATATTATCATGGTACGAAATAACAATGTTTCGAATGGCGAGAATAATAAACAGAGATAGATGGTGCCTTGCAGTGGAATCCAAGACGCGCGTCTCGTTCTATCTGGTACTTGTCAGACGGATGTACCTACATCCAAGAGTTGTTCACTCCGATTCAAACCCAGTACCGTCTGCTCCAAACGCTATCGCGAGTCCAGATAGCCACTAGCTTGTGCAATGGGGTAGTTTAATTTATTTTTGTATTGGCTGTTTGAATCTTCCTATTGACGTTTAGGACTGCAACTGATCGACCTTTTTTCAACATATGTTCATCCTGTGAGGATCGCCTTAATACTGCATTATAACCAAAGATGGATAGTGAATAATATCAACTCTGGGATGCAGGTACATTCAGCTGACGAGTTCCAAATAAGATGAACGCGAGTCCTGGATTCCACTGTTAGCTACCAACCATCTCTGTTTATAATGCTTGTGTCTTGAGACAATATAAAGGCAATCCGCACATGATGCACATACTATAGTAAGAGACTGATCTATCGCAGTCCTAAAAGTCAATGGGAAGATTTAAAAAAAAACAATACAAAAATGGTGAGAATAGTTTATAAGCACCTGTAATATGATCCTGACTATCTTACACAGAAAAGTTCAGGCTGCATGCTAGTGAAAGCATTAAATAGTTAGGTGGTAAAGAGCCATTAAACTGAACTTTATTATGGTCATCATATTGCTAGTTATCATCTTTACTCCTTACCATACCATAAATGATGACTTTATCAACACTAAGCAAGAAAACATCTTACCTTGACTCACTCATCATAGCCGCTGCGTTAATAAGTAATTCCATTTGATGATCAGTATTATAGGCTCTGGCATAAGCCACATTATCTAGGACATCGCTACCAGATAAACCATATCTTTCTGCAACTGCTAGCAAACGTTCAGGACGGAAAGTGCCTTCCGTATCAATATACAAACATTTCCCCTCACCACCACCCATATCTATGGGTAACTAGTAACAGAAATAAAAAACACAGCTGACTGAATACAAGTGCTATACAACCACTCCTCATCTCGAAGCAAGACATATACTGGAGTAGAAGCAAGTTAAAAGAAAGCTAGGGCCATTAATTCATAAGGCCTCTGATCATTAGTCTGAGCTATGTTGCAGACTATTAGGTTGGGGTTCTGGTGATATTGCAACTAATGACTGCAGATGTTTGGTAGCGTGGTTCACAATTGGTTGCAATGCCTTAGATACATTCAAGCTGTCTACTCACAGATCCAGAGTTTGGAAATCTTTCCAGACCTTTTATTGTGCTAATTAGTTATCGACTCTTATCCACCATGTCTAACCATTCTTAAAAACACTGATACTACAACTATTTTTACCACTACAGTATTTCCGTTGATAACTTGGTATCAATGTCCCAGTCTGGTATGTGGCAACTTGGACCGATGCACATGTCTCAGGCTCCATAATGTTTATGAATGACTCACCGTATGGTATACTAGTTTCGATAAAACGTAAGTGACAGTATATACTGTGAATACACGAAGTCTAGTCAATAAAACTGGTAACTATGAGATCAATTCTGAGATTTGCCGAGTGTTTTTTAATATAAACTTCCCATTCGTAAATATTAATCTAACCAGATTACATCTCATCATACAACTTAGAGGATCAGGCAGTCGTGGATCAATCTCTGAGTTTTAGAACACTGATAATTCTAATTTTGTACGTGAAATCCCTAATTATCTGTTTATTTGAGAACATGAGATGCTATACTAATCAAAACGATCATCAAATCTAGACACTTACATAAATATTTTACAGTTATGTAGCAAAAGATGCTATGTTACAGTACATTTCACAATAACTAATGAGAGGATGTACTTTGTACATAACTTGATGAATGCTTATGAAACTGTGTTCCTGCTCAAATGTTATCTAGCATCACACTAATGAAGTCAACCATACAAACCGATCATTTTAAACCGTCAAAATGAACACAGGAAAGTCGAGAAATAGTAGTTTGTATCCGAACAGGAAAAATGTTTCCCTAACATCCTGAGATTCACACTATTCACGGTATTCGGAATTCCGGGCACACAATATGTTTTTTTACTGCTATATAACTCATTTACCAAGCAAAGTCAGTGTTAGGTCTGTAAACAGATGGTTGAGACCTGAGGGTTTATCATTACTTTAGCTAAACACATAAGCATCTCTGTCCAACTTTCATTTTTATAGTAGGTATTTGAACCGGACTTCAACATGAGTTTCCAGATATCCATGTTCCACCGAAATAAGGTAATGAGCTTTTTAACAAGTAATATTTACGGCCGTGAGTTTGAATGGTAGCTTACTTGACGACACTGATTTCCACCTTGCTAACTTCAATTTAGCAGTCGATACTGTTGGCTCTGAAATTGTATAGATTTGAATGTGAAGAAAATATCGAATAAATTTATTATGTTATTAAGGGTATTATTCGACAAGAAGCAGCTTAGAGCTTACTCAGTAGTGATATTTGGAGGGATGATATTTGTTGTTCTCAAAGAATGATGAATGTTCTGAAACGAATATCCCTACAAATCTACTGCCATAACTGACTAGGTTTTCAGTTTGATCTCAGAGAACTGGTTCACGTTGAGAATCTCCGAGTAAAGTAACACATACGAAAAACGAAGCCTTGTTACTTGGAGATAACTGAAAACATCTGTAATGAGTGTACCAACTAGTTCAAAGACTGTAGCTTAGGTCTAAATACTACATCGTACCTAACAATGCTAACATAGAACTCTGAATCTATAATGCTTGCTTAGTTTAGCTTTGGTCAATCCAAAAACAAACAGTCAAAATGATAAAATATTTATTAAACAGTTTCAGTGAGGAGGTTTATTCAGGGAGCAACCAATGTATTACAACACAAAAATTTAGTGAAATCTACCTTACCTGACAAGTTACGGCTAAAGTATGACATATCTGCGTTTTTCCAGTTCGAAACTCCCCAAACAATTCCGTAATTGATCCAGTTTCAATACCACCTACAGTGATAAGCAACTAATGTATCACCGGTACCTTGTAACAGTTTATCTAACTCTTTTGAGCCAGTGGTTAACTGGATAATTTCTGACCGTTTTTGATGAAATTCAGTAGCAGTTGTAAATCCAAACGGGACTAACTTTTGAGCAGCTTCCTGCAATGTAGTAAACGCCTAAATTATTTTTACTATGATTTTGTCCGCTTTAGCTTCGCTAATCCCTTTTACTGCCAGCAGAGTTTTCTTTGGAACGAACTGGATACTCTCAACAGTATGAAAGCCTGCCTCTCGAAGCTTTTTAACATCAGCAGCAGCAATCCCAGCGGACTGAAAAGAAGTTTAAGAGAAAGAAACTTGTTAAACAAAATAATCGTCAGTCAACTGCGTGTTAACCTTTCTAAGGAATTCGTGATAATTTTAATTGTCTGGACAAACATCTAGCCGACTGAAGGTTGTCTAGACAAATCCTAATATTGGGGTTTCTTCGCTGACTAAGCGTTCTGTAAAGACCCATGTACCGTTAAGTGGAACGGCAACCAATTTGGATGAGTGTGACACCTACAGTAATTTTTCAGACGTTTATGTTGTAGAGCTGAATACTTGAATTTGTAACTTATGAACTTGACTCTGAAATACACATTGGAATAAACGATGCACAAATACGGGAATTCCCCAAATGTTAAATTGGTTAGCTCTCATGACATGTATAAATACATAACCAGTCCTTTAATAACATATGTAAAGGAGCTACTGTGTTCAAAATATTCCGAGTTAACTGACTGCTTGCCACCAAGCACCCTTGAGAACTATAGCTTGCATATTTTATAAGCAAGTGGATATTAGTATGATAGTACTTTACGCTTAGTATTACAGCTGTTTTGTTCTGTTTTCTTTTTCGATAGAAAAACTTACTTCCAACTTTTGTATGAGCAGTGGACCACAATTTTCGTCATCTACTCGGTCATCTACGGCACAATAGACTCCTGAACAGCCATAGAAATTATCGTTTGACCTTTGGCTCGAAGATGAATTGAGCCAAGAGTGTGATGTGCAGTGCGTAGGAGAATCTAGAATACAGAACAAGAGAGAGCGAGTGGACGACTCTGTAAGCACAGAAGACACGCTAACATTTAGCAAAAAAGAAATGGATAACAGTTAGCAATAAAAAGTGGTGAGATTAAAGCAATCAGATAACCAGAACTAGTTTCCCTAAGCAATATTTTGACAGGACCTCGTATCAGGCGGTCAAACTAGAACCAATTGGAATCTGCTGCAATTTAACAACTTCAGTCCAGAATTAAATGGTTTCAAATAGTTCTGGACGCAACAGAATAAGCTTTCGCTTAACAGGCTTCTATATCCAGTAGCAGTGGATCATTAAAGCCTCCTGGTGAGAACCTAGGTATATTCTATGACAAAAGAGGAAAAATATTAGTAGATTATAGAGAGATACTGTTCAAATGGCTGGTTCAAATGGTTGTGGACGGAATAGAAGAAGCTTTCGCTTAACAGGCTTTCGTGTCTAGTAGCACGGGATCACCAAATCCTCCAGGCAGGAACCTAGGTACGTTAACATTAAAAGAGGAAAGAGAAATCGGTAAATCATAGTATGATACTATCCTTAATCCTTAAGAATAGATCAAATTGCCTCTTGAGGGAATCATGGGAAGTCGCTTGGACTAGCTCGGCCGGCAGCAAACTCCAGCACTTGACAACTCTTAAGGAGTAGGAGTTGTGTCTACAGTCCGTTCTGCTATGTTGTGTTTCCAGTTTCTGCGTGTTACCCCTTAGGTTAGTGTTTCAACTAAGCTTAAGTAAGTGTTTAAGAGGATATCCAAAAGTGTTAAGGATACTGTAAGCCATTAGATGGTGGTTGGAGGTAGTCAACAGGAAACCCTGGACCCGGGTTTCGTGCTACTTGGCACTCGTCAGCAAGGTGTACCTGTAATCTTGAGGGAACTGGTGCTCCCTGGCGGATTCGATCTCGTGTCACCCAGCTTCACAGTCAGAGACGTTACCACTGAGCTATCCGAGCCGTGACTAACCTCCTGTAGGACTGAGATGTAATCACAATTGATTGATCACTGGGTGGTGATCAATCTCATGCTTGTCTAGTCCTTATTAGTGCAGATCGAATGCTATCGATCATGTTGCAATGTGGCCACCAGTCTAGGTGACTCGACACTGCGGGCACTATGTACTGAGATTAGATGGTGGTTGGAGGTAGTCAACAGGAAACCCTGGACCCGGGTTTCGTGCTACTTGGCACTCGTCAGCAAGGTGTACCTGTAATCTTGAGGGAACTGGTGCTCCCTGGCGGATTCGATCTCGTGTCACCCAGCTTCACAGTCAGAGACGTTACCACTGAGCTATCCGAGCCGTGACTAACCTCCTGTAGGACTGAGATGTAATCACAATTGATTGATCACTGGGTGGTGATCAATCTCATGCTTGTCTAGTCCTTATTAGTGCAGATCGAATGCTATCGATCATGTTGCAATGTGGCCACCAGTCTAGGTGACTCGACACTGCGGGCACTATGTACTGAGATTAGATGGTGGTTGGAGGTAGTCAACAGGAAACCCTGGACCCGGGTTTCGTGCTACTTGGCACTCGTCAGCAAGGTGTACCTGTAATCTTGAGGGAACTGGTGCTCCCTGGCGGATTCGATCTCGTGTCACCCAGCTTCACAGTCAGAGACGTTACCACTGAGCTATCCGAGCCGTGACTAACCTCCTGTAGGACTGAGATGTAATCACAATTGATTGATCACTGGGTGGTGATCAATCTCATGCTTGTCTAGTCCTTATTAGTGCAGATCGAATGCTATCGATCATGTTGCAATGTGGCCACCAGTCTAGGTGACTCGACACTGCGGGCACTATGTACTGAGATTAGATGGTGGTTGGAGGTAGTCAACAGGAAACCCTGGACCCGGGTTTCGTGCTACTTGGCACTCGTCAGCAAGGTGTACCTGTAATCTTGAGGGAACTGGTGCTCCCTGGCGGATTCGATCTCGTGTCACCCAGCTTCACAGTCAGAGACGTTACCACTGAGCTATCCGAGCCGTGACTAACCTCCTGTAGGACTGAGATGTAATCACAATTGATTGATCACTGGGTGGTGATCAATCTCATGCTTGTCTAGTCCTTATTAGTGCAGATCGAATGCTATCGATCATGTTGCAATGTGGCCACCAGTCTAGGTGACTCGACACTGCGGGCACTATGTACTGAGATTAGATGGTGGTTGGAGGTAGTCAACAGGAAACCCTGGACCCGGGTTTCGTGCTACTTGGCACTCGTCAGCAAGGTGTACCTGTAATCTTGAGGGAACTGGTGCTCCCTGGCGGATTCGATCTCGTGTCACCCAGCTTCACAGTCAGAGACGTTACCACTGAGCTATCCGAGCCGTGACTAACCTCCTGTAGGACTGAGATGTAATCACAATTGATTGATCACTGGGTGGTGATCAATCTCATGCTTGTCTAGTCCTTATTAGTGCAGATCGAATGCTATCGATCATGTTGCAATGTGGCCACCAGTCTAGGTGACTCGACACTGCGGGCACTATGTACTGAGATTAGATGGTGGTTGGAGGTAGTCAACAGGAAACCCTGGACCCGGGTTTCGTGCTACTTGGCACTCGTCAGCAAGGTGTACCTGTAATCTTGAGGGAACTGGTGCTCCCTGGCGGATTCGATCTCGTGTCACCCAGCTTCACAGTCAGAGACGTTACCACTGAGCTATCCGAGCCGTGACTAACCTCCTGTAGGACTGAGATGTAATCACAATTGATTGATCACTGGGTGGTGATCAATCTCATGCTTGTCTAGTCCTTATTAGTGCAGATCGAATGCTATCGATCATGTTGCAATGTGGCCACCAGTCTAGGTGACTCGACACTGCGGGCACTATGTACTGAGATTAGATGGTGGTTGGAGGTAGTCAACAGGAAACCCTGGACCCGGGTTTCGTGCTACTTGGCACTCGTCAGCAAGGTGTACCTGTAATCTTGAGGGAACTGGTGCTCCCTGGCGGATTCGATCTCGTGTCACCCAGCTTCACAGTCAGAGACGTTACCACTGAGCTATCCGAGCCGTGACTAACCTCCTGTAGGACTGAGATGTAATCACAATTGATTGATCACTGGGTGGTGATCAATCTCATGCTTGTCTAGTCCTTATTAGTGCAGATCGAATGCTATCGATCATGTTGCAATGTGGCCACCAGTCTAGGTGACTCGACACTGCGGGCACTATGTACTGAGATTAGATGGTGGTTGGAGGTAGTCAACAGGAAACCCTGGACCCGGGTTTCGTGCTACTTGGCACTCGTCAGCAAGGTGTACCTGTAATCTTGAGGGAACTGGTGCTCCCTGGCGGATTCGATCTCGTGTCACCCAGCTTCACAGTCAGAGACGTTACCACTGAGCTATCCGAGCCGTGACTAACCTCCTGTAGGACTGAGATGTAATCACAATTGATTGATCACTGGGTGGTGATCAATCTCATGCTTGTCTAGTCCTTATTAGTGCAGATCGAATGCTATCGATCATGTTGCAATGTGGCCACCAGTCTAGGTGACTCGACACTGCGGGCACTATGTACTGAGATTAGATGGTGGTTGGAGGTAGTCAACAGGAAACCCTGGACCCGGGTTTCGTGCTACTTGGCACTCGTCAGCAAGGTGTACCTGTAATCTTGAGGGAACTGGTGCTCCCTGGCGGATTCGATCTCGTGTCACCCAGCTTCACAGTCAGAGACGTTACCACTGAGCTATCCGAGCCGTGACTAACCTCCTGTAGGACTGAGATGTAATCACAATTGATTGATCACTGGGTGGTGATCAATCTCATGCTTGTCTAGTCCTTATTAGTGCAGATCGAATGCTATCGATCATGTTGCAATGTGGCCACCAGTCTAGGTGACTCGACACTGCGGGCACTATGTACTGAGATTAGATGGTGGTTGGAGGTAGTCAACAGGAAACCCTGGACCCGGGTTTCGTGCTACTTGGCACTCGTCAGCAAGGTGTACCTGTAATCTTGAGGGAACTGGTGCTCCCTGGCGGATTCGATCTCGTGTCACCCAGCTTCACAGTCAGAGACGTTACCACTGAGCTATCCGAGCCGTGACTAACCTCCTGTAGGACTGAGATGTAATCACAATTGATTGATCACTGGGTGGTGATCAATCTCATGCTTGTCTAGTCCTTATTAGTGCAGATCGAATGCTATCGATCATGTTGCAATGTGGCCACCAGTCTAGGTGACTCGACACTGCGGGCACTATGTACTGAGATTAGATGGTGGTTGGAGGTAGTCAACAGGAAACCCTGGACCCGGGTTTCGTGCTACTTGGCACTCGTCAGCAAGGTGTACCTGTAATCTTGAGGGAACTGGTGCTCCCTGGCGGATTCGATCTCGTGTCACCCAGCTTCACAGTCAGAGACGTTACCACTGAGCTATCCGAGCCGTGACTAACCTCCTGTAGGACTGAGATGTAATCACAATTGATTGATCACTGGGTGGTGATCAATCTCATGCTTGTCTAGTCCTTATTAGTGCAGATCGAATGCTATCGATCATGTTGCAATGTGGCCACCAGTCTAGGTGACTCGACACTGCGGGCACTATGTACTGAGATTAGATGGTGGTTGGAGGTAGTCAACAGGAAACCCTGGACCCGGGTTTCGTGCTACTTGGCACTCGTCAGCAAGGTGTACCTGTAATCTTGAGGGAACTGGTGCTCCCTGGCGGATTCGATCTCGTGTCACCCAGCTTCACAGTCAGAGACGTTACCACTGAGCTATCCGAGCCGTGACTAACCTCCTGTAGGACTGAGATGTAATCACAATTGATTGATCACTGGGTGGTGATCAATCTCATGCTTGTCTAGTCCTTATTAGTGCAGATCGAATGCTATCGATCATGTTGCAATGTGGCCACCAGTCTAGGTGACTCGACACTGCGGGCACTATGTACTGAGTCCTCGAACTAATTTCGTGGCTTGCCTTTGGATACGCTCCAGAGTGTCCTTATCCTTTTGGAGTGAGGAAGGAAATACTATGTTTCCGTACTATAAATGGGGACGGATAAACTATTGAAGATCATATGGAAATTTCTTCCGTCAAACTGGCCGAAAATACGCTTCAATGTTACAAATGCAAGGTTTGCTTGGAAGGCATTTTTGTCACGGTTAGCGTAAGACTTTAGGTCGTGGGGCACCAGGACTCCTAAATCTTTTTCGACTCGAGATACTACTAGAGAGGAGTTTCCTAAGTTGTGACTATAGTCTGCGACATGTCGCAGATGGACTACTTTACACTTTGAAGTGTTAGAGGTAAGTCCGTTATCGTCTGCCCAACTTTGAAGTCGAGTCAGATCCTCCTGAAGTGCCATTTTATCCTCTTGGTTGCATATCTCTCCAAAGTTTAGCTTCATCAGCAAGAAGCAATGAGTATGACGTTAGTTGTTGAGCAAGATCATTTATGTAGATCAAGAAGAGAAGAGGTCTTAGTACTGAGCACTGAGGTGACCCCACTAGGACATTCCATAGCCTGAGATAAATTGAAATTAACCCTGACATTGAAATGCCGATTTTTCAGGTATGAAGTGAGCCAATCGATTAGAAGTGATCTGCTACCCAATCGTTTGAGCTTATTGATAAGACATGTATGGTTAACCTCATCAAAAGCTTTTGAGAAATCTAGGTAGATGATATCGACCTTCCCCTTGTGATCGAGGATGCTTGTCCATCTGTCCACCGCAGTCAACAGGTTGGTTATACAAGATAACCCTTCTTGAAACCATGCTGTTGGGTGAAAAGAAATTTAAGGACAGTAGATAGTCGTTTAGACCGTCGCATATCAGGGACTCCATAGCTTTTTAAGGTGATGACAGAAGAGCCACCGGCCGATAACTTGAAGGTTCATTGCGTCGACCTCCTTTGAAAATTGGTGTGATGTGAGCCAGCTTCCAATTTTCCGGTAGTTTGCCTCGACTTCGCGAGTGTGAGGACACGCTAGGCGGCGTTTCCAGGATTGCGGCTGCTTCCCTCAGTATGGCAGATTGGACCATATCTGGACCAGGAGAAGTGTCATTTCTTAAGTGCTACAGTTTCCGGAACACCAAGTCAGCGCTCAGGTCCACTTCGGAAAGACCTTTGGAGTTGCAGATGAAGCTTTCATCAGTACAGTTGATGTGGGCCGGTTGAAATATCCGAGAGTATTGTTCAGCCAAAAGGTTAGCGGCGTCGCCGTCGTCGTTGGTCGGGCCGTTAAGACCTAGCAGTTGAGAAACTCCAGTTTTGGCTTGACTAAGAGAGGCTGCATAACGGAATAAGTTTTCCGGATCGGAGACAAATTTATCGATAAGCTTTATCTGGTACTGAAGCCTGTATTCTCTTATAGCCTTCGTGCATATGTTCCTTATATGTTTGTATTTCCTGTACTCTCCGTTGTTATCAGTTCACTTGTACTCTGCTCAACAGTGCCTTTTGCAGCTTAGCAGAAGAAGAGTGCGGTTCTTGTTGATTGTGGGTTGCTGATAGCTATGAGGGACCGTTTGGGGAACTGAATGATTTGTAGCACATATGAGCATGTGCAGTAAGAAGTCCCAATAAGCATCCACATCGAGTTGAGGGTGAACATCCCCATCCACCCGTTGTAGATAGTCCTGTAAAGCTGACACGTCCAACCATCTGAAATTCCAGCGCAAGTTTTTGGTGGAATATCTTTGCTCACTTTTGCTGACAAAACTGAAAGCTATAACGGCGTGATCGCTTTTTACCAAAGGAGCCAGGATTGATAGGTTGTCAACTAGGAATTCTTCGTTTGTAAATACGCAGTCTAAGCGCGATGGGGTCTGACTGTTTCTCCAATGAGTTGCCGACTTCACATTTTCGTACAATCCCAAGTCCTCAATGAGGTTGAACAACCGAGCTTCAGTTGAGTTTTCACCTCCAATATATGTATGTTCCGTGAAATTGACTCTAGGGAGATTGAATTCCCCTAGAATCAGGATATGAGTGAATCCGAGACGC
Source organism: Schistosoma mattheei (assembly GCA_944470405.2). Classification (NCBI taxonomy): domain Eukaryota; kingdom Metazoa; phylum Platyhelminthes; class Trematoda; order Strigeidida; family Schistosomatidae; genus Schistosoma; species Schistosoma mattheei. The sequence continues at coordinate 8,838,153 of OX103947.1, read as the reverse complement.
GTAGAGCGGGGTAGTCCTTCCAGCATACGACTGTCATACTCCATGTCAGCAGTGGGCTTCCTATATATGACTCCCACTAGGCACCTCGAAGTAGTAGACAATCCTACAGAGCACCATATGGATTCCTCAAGATTGTTAAACTGGAGGTTATGAACTTGGTGTACCTCCAATCAAGATCGTATTTATACGGCTAATCCACCTCCAATTCTTATTTTTCTGTCGTTGCGAAACAGAAACATCCCAGGTATTGCTAGCCCCTGGTCTGAGAACTGAGAAGATATCCAAGTTTCAGATATTCCTATCAGATGAGCTTTATTAGTATTGCTAAGTTAACGTAGCCCATCCATTTTGTCTGGTAGACTTGCGGCGTTCATATATAGGCAGTCTATGCTTTCAATTTGAAACGCGTGAGTTTCTTCCTGTTTGTCTGTATGAGCCTTACGTGGATAGACGGGTAGCCCACTTATATAATGTTTTCCGAGTTGGTAGGCTCTGTTCTTTACACGTTTTTGATCATAGAGACAGTCCACAAGTGGAATGGTCAGCTCCAACTTGCCTTCGTGCTTGGTCCTAGCTTCAAATGACTCGCCCGGGTGCATGTCGATTCCAGCTGGCAACCGACGTCTGTCGGCACGAAATACCTCCAGAGTTGCAGCCGCCATAAGGGAGGATAAGGAACTTTTCTTCATTAGCCGCGGTCTGGAATCACCGTCCTTCTTGGCTAGTCTCGTCACATGTTGAGTCAGTATGTTTTTGAGCCTCAAGGACTGTTTGATGAATTTCCATTCCCTGATATCAGAGTTTGCTTGATTAGGGTCCGTGTTTTCCCTAATCCTTACGAATGTTTCAAGTCCCTTCTTAAAAGATACCTTGGAAGCCTCTCAGTCTAGCTCAGCCGGCAGCGAATTCCAGCATTTGGCTAATCTTAAGGAGTAGAAATGATGCCCATAATCCCTTCTGTGTTGTTGTAGGGCCATCATCGATCTAAGTAAATTTCAAGAAAAAACAAATGCGCATCAGTCAATCGTTCACCATATACTGGCCCATGGTGTGGCGGTTTCACTATCTTCTTTGTTCTCATTCTTACTAGTATATTTCCGTAATAACGTCCTGTGTTATACGGTCATCAAAGCATGAATAGTACCTTGATACGTCGAAGGAGCAGTCCACGTTAGGTATTGACCGCGATGTGTGAATTAGAAGTTTTGTTCACACCGTTCCCGTTTAACTCGAGCAGGCCCCCAGTCATTCGACATGAATGATATACGTTAGCGATATATATTGTGTCTCCGGGTTCTGGGTGTTGCCCCTGAGGTTTGACTTGTAACCTACCTTAAGTAAGCATTTAAGGGGATGCTCAGAAGTGTTTATGATGTTTTAATTCGTCAGAAGGTCACATCCAAGACGCTTATACTATAATGGGGAAAGGTTCACCTATTTGAGGCGCTCTTCATGCAGATTGAATTTGAGTCCCTGGTAGAGGCAAGTAAATTCTCAGAATAAGTAGTTCTGTGAGTCCTCGGCATTTATACTGACCTCATCAGTTTCACTGGACACACCTGGTTGAAAGTGTTCGGTCATGCACTCCCACCAGATCACGAGTGGGTACGTCGTGCCACACATCTCTTACAACCTCCAACCAGCTTGGAGTTAACGCCTCTCGATATATCGATAGTCTTTCAAATATATTTTCGAACCTCTTCATTTCTGACTTCTGGGTTGTTATACTTCGATTGTAAAGGTGTTACATGTGAAGGCGTTGTCAAACTCCAAATACCTGTAGCACCTTAAACCGAGCTGATTTCGTGGCTCGCCCATGGATACGTTCCAACGTATCCTTCAAATCATAGAGTGCCAACAATCCAACTTGGGATATCTTCAGAGAGGGACTACCCACTTAGTGTTCGTAGTCCACAACATATTCCAGATGAACTACTTTAAATTTTGAGGTGTTAGGTGTAAGTCCGTTGTTGTCCACCCGAATTTGAAGTCGAGCATGATCCTCCCGAAATGTCAGCTTATCATCTTGCTTGCAAACGTCTCTCCAGAGTTTCGTATTATCAACAAAAAGTAATACATCGAACGATGCCTGTCGAGGAAATTGTTTACATAAATTACTAGAAGAGGTCCTAATACTGAACCCTGTAGGACCACACTAGGATATTCCTTAGCCTGTGGAAAAGTGAAGTTTAACCTGGCCCTTAATGGTTGAATATTTATAATACGTAATAAGTCAGTCAATTAACAACGTTCTGATATCTAACCGTTTAAACTTATTGATATGATTGACCTTACCAAAAACTTTTGAGAGGTCAAGATATATGACGACAACCTTCCCCTTGCGATCGTGGATGGTTGACCATCTGTCCACTACATTCACCAGGTTGGTTATACAAGAATGACCCTCCCTGAGACCGTGCTGTTAGGGTAAAATAACTTTATGAATAGCAGGTAGTCAAGCGGACCATCGCATATCAGGGATGGATTATTAATCAGGATGTTTGTTGCGTTCTGTCTGAATACAGTCAAGTGCTTCAAGGAACGAAGTAGATTTACTAACAGAAGCTAGTGTTTTTATACACAGTGCTCATTAATCCTCAGCTTTGATTTAATAATAATAGACGTCTGAGAATTTTAAATTTATACTGGTGATAGATATTCTTCCAGTCGACACGGATTTCTTTTCATTGAGTGGGTAGGAATATCTATAACCATTTACTGCGGCACGATGTTTCACCTACCGATAATGTAAAGTAAGTCATCAGTTGTCGTTTAGCTGGTTATGGGCTTGTAAACGCCTTCGTAGTGTCCTCATGAGATCCGTGCTCTGATATGAAAAAATAAATGTTGCTATATCAAATTCAAAGTTATTGCTGAGCAACATGAAGACGGGATATCCATATTTCAGCCTTTTGTATGATAGTGGGAATATTTTTGTTACAGTTAATTTGTAATAGTCGTACTATATTTTAATGAATTCAGCTTTTGGTTTCGTATAATTGTACAGTACTTGGTTAGAATTATGGTCTGGTTCGTTATTAGTACTACGATAACAATAGACCTAATCCTAAAAGCATAGAATTGTCGTAATGTGACTACTTAATCTACAAAATCTTAAGTGGAATTCACATCATTATCTACATTGACTCATCGTATCGTAACAATTAATGTGATTCTTAGTACTTCTGATGGAAGTATTTGGGCCGAAGATAGGATAATATATTTAATATGAAGAAAGATAGGCTATACAGAATGACCGCGTCTACGAGGCTGAGCCTTGCTTTCCGATTGAATACATGAATATTCCTGCGTTCACCATTGTTGTTCTTTAAGTGTCAAATTTTGAATATTTATTTTCCCTTTTATCTCATGTTCGCCTTTGGGAATTGTGTGGTTAGGAATAATATCACTACAAGTTCATTCGGAGTCAGAGACTGTAGTTAACTACTCGCAATAAATATCTCGGAGTTCGAATACTTAGAGGCCCCAGTAATAAGGGTAGATACTGTTCTTCAAATTCTTCCGGCAGACCAGTCTGCAGACCCGATAAGATATCACTGAGCCCTAGCCAAATCATCCGGTAGTCAGGTCACTGCATGTCGAGCAGTTCATTGATTCTCATCAAGGTCAAGGGCAACCACTGCGCATCAGTTAATTGCGCGCCATGGACTGGCTCACGCAACAGTGATTGTACTTTGTTCCTTATACCTACATTTAACAATGTATTTCTGTAATAACATTGTTTTGTACGGTCATCAAAGCAGCCGAAGTACTTGAACGCGCGAAAGGTTAATCCACGCTAGGTACCGGCCGTGAGATGCGACTTCAGCGATAGAGAATTTTTGGAACCATTCCCGTTTAACACGAGTACGTCCCCAATCATTGGACACAGATAATCTACGTCGATGACCTACAAGTCTTTTCTAGGCAGCGGTTGACCGCCGATGCATGGCGATACAGTTTTTATCAAAAGAATTCGACATGGAATTTAGTAAATATCTTAAAATTTATGTAGCTAAAGAGGTTCAAAAATATTTGACATACAATACATAGAAATGCCCAACTGTTTGCAAACACTCAACTGTTAATAATCCCTCAATCATCTTGTACCTCAACAACTGGTAACTAAACGTTATTTATCAGGCATCCGTTTAATGCGTATCGTAATGCAACTAAAGCCATTATTATGCGATTCCTGAGGAACAAGTCATTCCATTAACTTCGGCGGACATTTTTGAACCATGAATGTTTTTCCACTCGGTTTGTGTAATTATTAAAAGACTGTCAACCCACACCGAGCCTGCTGAACTCAGATTTCTAACTGTCAAAGTTTAAGGGCTTTAAAAGCTATAGAGAAGTGAGAGTGGGAAAAGATGTGTACCATTCCTGGAGTAAGACAAATTTAAGGTGTAATAATATGAATTAATGATAAATATTGTTGTGAGGCAGAAGCGAATACGTCTTTAAGTACATTGCAGTGATCAATAAATGTCAATAATTAATAGCTTAATAGACAATCAGCAACAATGCTGACCTAGTTTTCGATCATTAGTAAACCACTTGTTTTGACGAGGCACATTCATAATTAAAATGCAACGTGTTTCACTTATCCCAAGCAGTCGGGTTGTGTCAATTACTTATGCTGCTATTTGGACGACCTTTTTATCGCGTGTATCGCAATAAGTCATCGTAGCTCTTCTATGCGCATTTGAAATTTCCCTGAGCAAATTAAGTAGGTCATTTTGTTAACTCTGGCTAATGTCTGTTAGCAAGGGTTTTGCGAGATTGTGTCGCTATCCTAGTGCCCATCCGTCCTCTTTTATACAGCAGAAACCCTAAAACGACTACGGGTTGAGATTCAAATATAGATAGCTTCAAATGATCAGTTTTGAAAATTACACAATTATATGTAGCCCTTATATACTAAGTGTATGAGAAAATGCTAGATATCATACAGCTATTGAGCACTGAAAAATGATTGTTCAAACACTTTATGCTGTCTGGTAGCTAAAATACAAGCTAACCTAAAATATATCTACAGATTCATGACTAAACAGGAGTCTGTAAACCAAGGGGTTTTTTCCTTCCAGTCTTCTCATAGCACTAGACATCTGGACGACTTTCTAAGACCAAAAGACCAAAAGCTTTTGACAAAGAGTCGTACTCAGTTATAACAAGGGTTTTAAGATGGATTCCACTGACATGGTCATAGAAAAACTTACCACACTGACTCTCATGCATGCTGTGATGTTGAGATCCATTTATGACCATGAAGGACCTTACAGCGGTGATGGAATGGTTGAAAACATAACCCGTCAAAATTTCATGTCATCAACATTACGCTTCATTGTCAACAGTTAACTAACGTCCTTCATGGGATTCCGCTTCTAACTGTCTCCCCAGCAAATGATTTTGGGCTGCTAACAAGAGAGCTTAAATACTGGCCTAAAACAAATTGGATATAGAGTTGAGGCAAATATAACTTTATTTTGTAAGAAGACAAAATATTGCAACCACACCAAAGCTGTTTATGACACCGTCTATGACGTTCTCACGGTCTTACCTCGATGTCCACAACGTTACGCACTCTCATCCTTTAAGGAGACATAAGTCTCTTAGGTCGAATATAGAGAAGGGCAGCAAAGTGGGTGATAGGAGTTCACACTTCAACACAGGATTATTCGCCGAACTATATGAGGATAAGAGATTTGTTAATGGCGTACAACATATTATGTACGTCAGTTCACCACAACACAAGCATCATACCAGAACCTCAACATTACCCTCCACGAGTAAAACCTCAGAAATTTCACATCAAAAAGCGAAGGCTCATATACCCCTTTACTTTTTGACTTGCTTAATGGATGGCTTCAACATGAGACTTAACATTTACGCACTCACTCATGGGTTACACTCTCTTGGTTACAACAGTTGTGTCTGATACCTATCACTTGACCTACCCACTATTATTATTATCACGCATCGTCAGCTAATTCCTAACCGGCTGATTATCATTGTCGCTGGTCCTTATATTCTTACACTTCAGTCTACTCACGCTGTCTGCATTGACAGCTGATTAACTTATTAGTGAATTAATTAATTTTTTGAAAAAGTCGTCTTACTTAGGCATTCAAATTTTCTCTCCATTATTTTTCATGACGTAGCCAACCAGCAGCTTATAGGTAATGTGGTAGCTGACGGTTCCAGAAACTTAGTTGTTCTCAGACTAACACATTAACTCTGATTACAAGATGCACAAACCTGCGAGTAGTGCATTCGAGTGGCTAGAATACTACTCATAAGACACCATCAAAGATCCGGAACCATACAGAAACGACAGAAGACAAACTCAATGAAATCAACCTGGGTACATGAGCTTGTCACAAGGATATTGGATTCAAGTACACATTGCCCGCCGACACCTAGTCGCTCAAGGTCGTACTGACGAGAGGTAATTCCAACCTACCGTAGTTGGTGCCCGTCAGGCTGCGCTCGACGAGACTATAATTTGTGGACGAACCAATCAGATTTACGACAACAGGTCTTGAATTTTGGCTCTTAATTCACTCATCCATTTGGTTAAACATAGTTTTGGCATTATAGCTGATGTCAGTTCGTGATGAAAGCCATATAAATCTGATTCCTTATGCTAACCATCAACCGTAAATATTAACCCTAATTCCTCACATTGGTTTGTAACCCTCATTTAGCCGTAGTATGTAGGTGCACGCCATAGCGTCACTCAAAGGTCGTCCATAACCCAAGCTCCGAATTTTGGGGAAAATTTGACGAATTTTGGAGAAGCCGCTACAGTGAACTTTGGGGAAATGGCACAAAAACCCCGAAATTTCCCCAGACCTTAGGAAATCCCCCCTTAACCCTGGTCAAGTTCATTTGACTTTGGGGATTTCCCCGAAGTTCCCCAAACATTGGTGAAGGTCATTTGACTTCGATAGTTTTCCCAAAATACCCGAAAATTTATAAATCATAGTCTCACCGTGAATGTACCGGCAATTTTCGGTCTTCTAAATGAAATGAGTGTCGGCGTAAGTAGGTTAGGAGTATGTTTCAATGTAGAAACATATTTATGAATGTGTTTTCTGTAGAGCATTTTGCGGCGAGACTCTAATTTAGGGATGAGCCAATCAGAAGCGTTTGAGCAATTTCAAGGTCACGGAGCCAAGTTCAACAGGCGCTGCTAACATACGATCGGTTCACAGCGGATTTTAGAGAGTAGGTGATTAATGAGAGGTTACAACAGATGGGACGGCGAAACTCTATTTTAGGGACGAGCCAATGAGAAGCGTTTGAGCAATTTCAATTATTAGCCAATCAGAAGACAGTATAATGTAGAAATATATTACAAGAAAGTAATGAATTACAGTGGATATTCTTCTTTTACATGATTTAAAAACCTGTTGAGGTTTGGTAAAGACTCAGAAGTTCTGAATTCATAATGCATATTGTATAGAAACTCGTCCATAGGGTTAGGGTTTGGGGTTAAAATTAGTGTTAAGGGTTAGGTTAAGGTTAGGGTTTAGGGTTAGGGTTAGATTAGGATTTAAGGTTAGGTTAAGGTTAGGGTTAGATTAGGGTTTATGGTTAGGTTAAGGTTAGGGTTAGATTAGGATTTAGGGTTAGGTTAAGGTTAGGGTTAGATTAGGGTTTAGGGTTAGGTTAAGGTTAGGGTTAGATTAGGATTTAGGGTTAGGTTAAGGTTAGGGTTAGATTAGGGTCTAGGGTTAGGTTAAGGTTAGGGTTAGATTAGGATTAGGGTGCTAACATGCGATCGGTTTACATCGGATTTTAGAGATGTATCTACTTACAGGCTACAACCCTAACCACTAACCCTATGGACGAGTTTCTATACAATATGCATTATGAATTCAGAGCCTCTGAACCTTTATCAGACCTTAACAAGTTTTTAAATCATGTAAAAGAAGAATATCCACTGTAATTCATTACTTACTTACAATATATTCTCACTTTATACTAACTGTCTTCTGATTGGCTAATAATTGTCAAGGTCACTTAAAATTCGTTCATAGGTCGTCCTTAAATTAGAGTCTCGCCCATTTTGCATGTGCAATGTTATTTAAGAGCTTATTCAGGTCACTACCTAGTTTGGGTGTATGTAACCGACAAAGCCACCAAATCTGAGATATCTCACTACATATGTTCCTTTATGTATGTTATCCGTCTACTCTTCTTTTGCTTTAGGTCGGATGGCTCCTGTAAGGAAAAGTATCTCTTCTCGACATCCTTCTGATCGTTTTTCCAAGAAGCATATTCGTAACGAGGATGGGTCAGTATTGGTTGTAAGTAAAAAAATGAAGAACATAATAAAACAAGACATTAAAGCACAATCCATAACTAATATGCTAACTGACGATCCTAATTCCGAAGTGAGTAATTTTGGTTGCACGCCACGTATATAAAGAGACTTTAGGGCCATTATAGCTTTAATATTTCAACATAGAATTTTGACTTATCTTATACTCTTCAGCAACGTTCTCAGGTTGAGGTCGCCACTAGCCTAATTTCCTTCTCAGGGCCTTCAAAGTGTTATTAATTGGTAAATATCAACCTCGTACATACCTCTAACCACAATCTAATTAACCTGAACCCAATCACCTTAGGAATCTGACTCCCCTGCCCTGAGTGGGAATCCTGTATTGTACAGCGTGTTACTATTCGTACAGTAAATGTAGTTCGTAATTAAAATGTTCAACGTTTCACTGACCGATCACGCATGTTTTATTTGCAGTATAGTCAAAATGAATTCAGGTTGATTATGAATACAGTGGTCTTGAGTGCTGTTAGAAGTGTGAGGGCGGTTATCACTTTCCGGCTGCCCACACCGTGGAAGGGTTGTTCTGGAGGTACCTGAAAAGGAAATTGGATTAGAGGTGGTCTTAGTGACCTGAGAGCGTGACCGCAGTGCCCAAGGGACAACTGCTTGAGGTCGGTCACACACGACCTTGTTATGGGTAATTTTTGTGTTAGCTCCGTACTTATTGAGACCTTACCGCCGGAGACGGATATCCGTGGGATAAGGCGAGGTGTGCATTTTTAGGGTCGACCTTTTCTAACCCCACCCCTCCTTGTGGGAAGGCAGCATCGCTGTCATGCTGGTTGTCTGAAGGAAACACCTTACTGCTGTCACACCTGTACAGTCAGCAGTACGACTTCGCCTTCGGACCTTGGGTTTGTTGCTTTTAGTCTTACCGCTCTTCAACCGACCTGTCTGACATGGTAGGACCTTGAGGAACGGTTGTTCCAGCCAGTATAGCTCGGTTGCTTCATCACGATAGGCAAGCCCGACCACCACGTCAAGGTAGCAACAACGGTCGGGGATGGTTGGAAGAAAGTTAGGGGCGGCCAAACCAAAACGTGGCATCAGTGCCTGAAGTCACTAACTTGTAGTCTGAGCCATGTTGGTAGATGCAGACTACTTGGTTGGGGTCCGCGTGACTTTCGTAACCAATGGTTGGAGACTCTTGGTGACATGGCTCAGAATCGATTACAATGGCGTCGGTGTATACACTCCCTGTCTTCCCTTAAACTAAGAGATTAAAATCACTTCATATCTTTCTTTCTACGAACTAATTCTTTCTTCCTATACTATATCCTTATTGCAATCCTCCTATATATTACCACCTCTGAATTAACTACTTTTATGAATCCGGTGTTCATCTTGCTGTGCTAATGAGGTATGGCAACCTGGACCGATGCATACATGTGCCTGGTCCTACGTTGTAGCTGACTGACTGACTGACAAAATGAATTCAAAATATCGCCTTAATCGTCCGACTATTTTAGCATTTGATGATAGAATAACTATAGGCCAAATATGTATTTTTTGTGTCTTATTATTGTTGACGACAAATGATATATGCTGATTGTAAACATCCACTTCCAACTTCTTTGTTATTTATTATCCTTTCAAATAGGATCATTCGAACCTTTCTCAATCATCTTTCAAACACGCCTTAAATCCATATACTCAATGTAGTGATAACAACAGTTTGAGTAAACCTTGCACTCGTTTATCACCTAATAATACTAATATGCATCGAATTGTCAAAAAAGTTCCTCGTAAAAAGCGTCTCAAATCTAAATTGCATTCTCATTTTAATCGAAATCAAAATTTAAAATCAACTTTACTTTCTATGGAAAAAGATATAAAAGGAGAATCTCGTGGAAATCAACAATCGATAGTGCACTTTTCTACCGATCAGTCAGCTTTCGTAAAGTCAAATGGAATGCGTATTCAAAAGTCAAAATTGAAATCCTCACAAAAACAACAATCAAAAGTTGACGATAATCATATTGAAGAAAAAAGACCATCATCGTAAGTTATACAACTTGTTATTGAGTTCAAAATACCAAACACATTTCTTGAAAACGAATTGTTTAATGTTTAAAATTGATTGATCACAGATTAGTGACCAATATCGTACTTGTCTAGTCTCTTAGTACTGAGTAAGTTTTACTGAACGAGTCATAATGTGGCCACTAGTTTGTGTGACTGGACATCGTATGAACTACGTTGAAATGTAGGCCAGTAATTACTGGGTAAATAGTGGTATATATATATTTATCTATGCCACTGTATTTGTTTTTCAGTATGTTATGAAGTCCAGATAGTAATTTTATTCGTAAACGTTTTGGTATTAACCTGTTGTCAATAAATAATAAACTTTAAACAATTTTAGTTGGGAATATGTACATTACAGGAAGAAATACATTTTTTGTGACAAAATTTTGAAAATAAACTCGTTAAAATGGTCAGTCTGTAACAACGTAGAACTTCGTACGTACATAAATCAGTTCGAGTTGCCATACCACATTAGCACAGAGATGCAGTTGTCAATTCAAATCCCGTAGCGTTAAAATGGATTTCTATTAATAAATACATGGATATATCCAAATTAACTATTCGCAAATTAGTTATGCCTAGTATTATCTTTCTATTCACCTCAAAGTGTATTGTATAAATAAAATGTTTAAAGCCGATAATTAATTGAATATCTATTAAGTCATTTATGTGTCATATACATCATAACTATTTCTTCATTTGAGAATAGATTCTTATTTATCTTTTTTTATCCTATTTTTTGTAGAATAGATATTGTCAATTCCTTTCGCAGCTTACTACAACAATTTTAATGGATATCTCTTTTTGTTGTTGATTGTTTTATGAACTAGTTCTCAAAATAGACCAGATCGTCTGTAGATTAAAACAGTAACTGTATATTTGATGATTGATAGTGTCTTGGAATTGTTTTTGTAAATAAATAAGTTACATGAATAAAACTGTATATACTAATTGTATTTCAAGTTTTGTATTTTACAAGGGTAAACAATCTATCCTATGAATTTTTCTAAAATTGGAATTTCAGATTTCTGACGTAATCAGTGTAGACATTTGATTTTTTGTTTATTTTGGGTTAAAGATTCGTAAATCATTCTCCACTTTGATTTAAATGATATTGCTAGTTTGTATATAATACATGGTTCATGATTTTTGGGTTTTACTTCCAGTTAGTCATAAACAACGTAGAACCTGACAATATTTATATCGGTCAAAGTTGCCATATCATATCCCCTCAGCGACATGAATGTCACAGTACTAGGAGTATTAACAGTGTCATTATTAGTAGTAAGGTTTACACATAAATGATATGATTAGGGAAGAAAGGGTAAATTCATGGAGTAAAAAACACATGAGATAATTTTCAGACTCAGCATTTAAGAGAAAACAAAGAATGAATGCCAGTCTATTCCACTGTGACCGATTGAGCTCAATGTTACCCATAAGTGAAAATATAATCAAAACAGTATAATTTTGAAATAATAAGATTATACAGATATTTGTGATAGGGAGGCGTTCATGTGACATAGCTCCCTCCCAGTATTCTATGTTTCAAGAGTTGATAAAAATTGTCAATAAGTACATGCTTCATTCACATTACGATACTGGTTTTCGAACATTTTGGGTATCATTATACACAGCTCAGTCTCGTTCTCCTTATTTCAAGAGCCCACTTAAATGCGTTTCATGGGACTTATTAGCTCATATGTGTTAAGATTGAGAAGTAACTTCTCTATATTATTCATTCTTATAGTCTACTTATTTACGTCTCCTATATAGTGTTTCGTTTGTGTGTTATAATAACTCTTCACCTGATCACTATTCGTACAGTTATTCTGTTACAAAATGTGATCCATTTCAGCCTAAATACATGCCCCCAACGCTTGGACGGCCTAACTCAATGGAGGAGAAATACGTGACTGTCCAAAACCAAATACTGAATGAATAATCCTGGTATTTACAGGTAAGTAAACTGGCACTTAATAAGAGTGGTGAGCATGCCTGAGAGATCAATAGTCCCATTACGGTCTGAGATGATTACATTATTCGAAAACCTAACGAGTCATATTTTATGATGATTGAATTGCGAATTTGTGGCTTAAGTAAGCTCTGTTTTCCTCAATGCTTGACTTATTATCATTTGCGTATGTTGTTAGGACGATGGCATCAATGTTACATTAAAAGACCTGTTTTAGAATTTATTCACAAGCCACCTTTTTGAAATTTTATGTGAGTAATAGTCAACCTAACTACATAAGTACGGTTCTAAAGTTTCCGCGTATCGTTCTTTTGTTGACGAAGGAAAATAACACTTTTAAGAAGCTTAACCTTGTCACACTTTGATGAAACTAGTAATGTAACTTTACCGCTAGATATTGCATCAGGATATGAGTTGTAACAATATGACAGTAAATTTCTGTCTTAATTGTTCCTCAGTGGATTCATACGACGGACTACAATTCAAAGTCGTGTATGGAGGAAAGCTGACAGATGTATTCCATGTGAAGACAAGCCCGATTATTCTCGCCCCTTTACTTCTTTCTGATATCCAATCGGATTATGAAGGTCTTCACACATCAGCGAAGCATGGAAGACAACAGACAGCTTTGATGCTGCTAGAAGATCCGGACACTGCAGATGACCTAGCTTTCCTATCCCATACACACCAACAAATGCAGGTGAAGGTAGTCAGTATAGCACCAGCCTCTGCCGAAATACTCTTCAACATACACAAGGGAATGAGCAAGATCCTCAAATACAAAATAAAGAACGCCAACACAATCACATTTGATCGAGAAACTCTGGAACGAGTTGAAACGTTTACATACCTGGTTAGCATCATCGATGAACAAGGAGGATCTGATGCAAATGTGAAGGCACAGATTGATAAAGCGAGGACAGCATTCCTACAGTTGAAGAACATATGGAACTCAAAACAACTGTCGGCCAACATCGAAACCAGAATCTTCTATGCGATAATTATGAAAGTCTTACTATACGGAGCTTAAACTTGGAGAACTACTACAATCATCATCAAAACAGTACAAATATTTATAGACAGTTATGTACGAAAATTACCCAATATCTGTTGATCGGATACCATCAACAGCAGCCTACTATGGAAGAGAACAAACCAGCTTCCAGTTGAAGAGAAAACTAGGAAAAGACGCTGGTGGTTGATAGGACATATCTTGAGGAAGTAATCAAACGGCATCACGAGGTAAGCGCTAACTTGGAATCCTGTATGGAAACGGAAAAGAGGAAGGCCAAAGAATACACTGGGTCGGGAATCGGAAGTAGACATGGAAAGGATAAATTGCAACTGGAAAAGATTACCTAGGACAGGATTGGATGGATAAAGCTGGTGAGTGACCTATGCTTCTCGACGATGGGTAACAAGCGTAAGTAAGTAATCTATGGATGAAATAGTGCTTTTCCACAGTTTTCTACTTGGTCAGAAGATCTAGTGGCTTGATCTGAGTTAAGTTTAATGTCGAGGTGTACACAAGGTAAGGCTAACCCTATGGTTTAGTACTTTGGATTTACCTTAGGAGATAAATATTATATGCAATGTCTCTTCGAAAAGGAAGACAAAATTACAAACAGCATCTTGTACTCATAAAATACGGTGTAACTATATACATCAGTCACTTGAATTAAAACTGTAGGTCGATCGGGAAATACCGTTATCATAATGTCATGTACAGAGTGACAGAGAAGTGTACGAATGTTTGATAGATGGGGCAGAATAAAATAGATCAAAGGAATATGACTGTCTAGAGATAATAGCATTAAATGTACTAATGTTCTGTATATTAGTTTTCTGCTGTCGATGTGGTGTGTGTCACCCATTATGAAGATAAATGTAGACCAAAGATTTGTAGTGGTGCAGTTGTAGAAAATTTTGTCGTTGATAAAAATGTTAGTGTTACTGTATCAATAGTCATCGTCTCTTGTTATTTGTCTACATTGAATGTGACTCATTAACACAGTTTGTTAACTAATTCTTGTAGAAATCAGTATTGACATATCTTATAACATATACATGTTTGTTTGAACTATTGAGAAACTTAAAACTAATAAATATCATATTCCCGAGAATCCCTCATCTTCAATGATAATCTCATATCAAAAATGTGAAGAATAATTTGGAATATTATTGAATTCCTGAAGACTTTTTAAAAAACAAATATTCCGCAGTAAATTAAATAATAACCGAAAATAAAAATTCCCCCAGTAATTTTCTATCTAAATTTATCTTTATTAATAGAATAATAATGGTAATAATAAATTACATAGAAATGATTTAGACAACATCAATTAAATTAGATTCAAATATGGAAACAATAAAAGCTATTTAGATCTTTTTCAAAACAATTAAGATAAATTATTCTAAATAGATACAAATCTAATGTTTCTGTATCGGATTTTTAACTACAAAATATAAGAGCAAATTTTTATTTAACTTTCATAATGTATTTCTATTGTTCGATTGAACCGAAAATTAACTTCTCAAAAACAAAAAAAGAGTTTCATGTTAACAATATTCTATAGTCATTAAGTATAAGTAGTTATATATAGTTACAGAAATGGACAACCCTAATCACTTCCCATGATCATGTTTTTAAAGTGTTAGTCATTTAGCTACTGAACAACATTTAAGTAGTTTGACATTTAAGAATCAATGGTTGGTTCCTACAATAAATGCAATGGTTAGAACAAGATTAAATTGAAGAATTGATAATAAAATACACTGAAAAGCCTCCTCAGTTCGATTTTCAGTGTATTTTGTCATCAATTATTCAATTTAATCTTGTTCTAACCATTGCATTTGTTGTCGGAACCAACCATTGATTCTTCAATGTCAAACTACTTAAATGTTGTTCAGTAGCTAAATGACTAACAACTTAAAAACATGATCATGGGAAGTGATTAGGGTTGTCCATTTCTGTAACTATATAGAGACTAATTATTGATATTGTCAGTGACAGTTTCTAATCAACCATTATTTCAAAATTCAGTTCATCTTTATTGGCATTTTGAACATTGGAAATTGCACATTTAACCAAAATAGCGACGCTTTTTTTAGGTGCTTTAAATTCCACAGCAACTAATGGGCCAAGATAACCCGCTTGTCCAAGATATGGATAATAAGCACTACTGAATACCCCACTAAAGAACAGAGAAAAAAAGACAACGAAAAAAATAAAAACAAAAATAATTTGGAGAAGTTATTTTTCGGTCAAAACATTTAATATACAAACTATAAACAGGCTAATATCACGATAATATAGGAGTATAGAAGTGAGAAGGTTAGAAAAAATTTTTCTAAAATTGATTATTCGATAATTTACTAGTGAATACTACTCCTAGTTTGTTTGTAAACACCATGGTGATTGTAAACCTATTGATTGGTTAAAGTTATTAAATCATTTATGGAGTTTTCTGACGGTTGTTTTTTTTTCGCCTGTTGTATTTTTCATTATAACGAAAGTAAGAGGATTTTATTTTACTTTTTTATATTAAGTAAAGTAGAGCAGATGAATTGTAACCTGAAAATAAATAGTATAATGAAATGAGTGGTTTGAACCTTTAAAGACGAATATATTGAGTGATTGTGACCCATTTAATTTACTCGACTGTTGTCAAAAGTAAGTTACTTAAAAACTGAATTGTTTGTAATGAAAATTACGGATATTTGGGTTTTTTTTCTAAAAAAAAAGAAAAGATATGTATTGACTTATGGTGGGTAAAACGATATATTTTACTTTGGAGGCTGATTTTTTTCCTAAATTTCAATGACCAACTGGGATATTGAATAAAGTTGAAATAAACTGTTAAGTCAAGAATGAAACTGAAAATATTAACTTCCAGAAGAAATTCATAATCACATTACAATTTTCATAATAATAATAATACGTTACTATTGTGTATGCCCCGAAATGCCCTGGCACGGCCGAGAGTGCGGAGAGTCAGCTCTCCCTCTCGAAACGCTCTCACATGGCCACGCGTATATAGCCTCTGCCACTACCTTCTCGTGGTTGGGGTGTTGTTTACGAAATTGAGAGGACGAAAAAAGAATGTCCGGTGGGGACTTGAACCGTGTTGGTGGACATGGAGAGTCCACCTAGGGCAGTTGGAAAACCCTGATTCCAAACGAATGGTGCACATAGGCTCCAGTATCCTGAAGTAACAAATGGTGTATGAACCAATCGTTAGTCACTGGCTACCATGGAAATGCATCTCCTTATGATGCTTCACTGCCTTGTGGATCAGACCTTCAGGTCGAAGGCTCCGGGTGTGGCCCCCTAAGAAAACCAACTGCTTCGGTTTGGGCGCCGGGGCAGTATCACAGCCCCGACACATATCAAACGAGATCTGTGTGGCACATATGTATTTGGTGCCTCCTTGTACCAATATCTGTGTCTTAAAATAAATGAATGCGGATATTATAAGAAGAAAGTATATTAGTTAACATTTCATTCATTATTTAATTAGTAACTGACGGAATCAAACCAAAAATCAGTGATAAGTAAGTTTATTCTCTAAAATTCAGTTAATCAACTATTCACATTAGATATTGTGTGAAAACTATTGAGATATTGTCCAAGATATATTTTTAGTATAAGTTACTAAATTCCCATACACCGATGATAGAAATTGATAGTAGTTATCAGGACTCAGTAGCTAAGTGGATAACGCGGTGGTGTTTGAAGTGAACGGTACTGGGTTCGAGTCCCAGAGAGAACGTTACCTCTGAGATACAGGTACATCCAGCTGACGAGTCCCAGATAGGACGAAACGCTCGTCCTGAATTCCACTGCTAACCACTATCCATCTTTGTTTAGAAATTGATATAATTCAGTATGAATATTTCTTTAAATTATTGCTTAATGAGTTACAACTTTCTATATTTGAAAATTCAATTCATGTTGCTTCTATATGAACAATTTATTTTATACTGGATTGATCTCTGAGAAGTATTTAATGTCATGGTTTACTAGTCCTTTGCTGTTAGTTTAATTCAATCAATTGAATTATGTTTTAGACACCAGTTTAAGGTGACTCAATATTACGCGTACAATGTTTTAGTTTGAAGTAGTTAAAAGTAGTCGGGAATTAACTTTAAATCTTGGTTTCACGTTGGAACTCACAGGTACAGTTTACTGATAAGTATCAACTAGCACAAAATTTAAGTTCAAATGTTTCTATTGACTAAATGCTTCCAACTACTGAATATCCAAGTTAATCTAAATGATGAATTGATTCTTCTATGGATTTGCAATGAAGATATATATGCTAGTTTGAGTACAATGAATTAACATTATATAAAAATGGATCTTTATTCTCAAATAATATCTTATGTTTTTCTTTAACATTTAATTGGATTGAAATTGAATGATAACAGTAGTATATAAATATTGTGAAAGTATATCAATGCACAATTTTTTTTTATTATACCACATGTTCAAATTGTTCCAAGTTGAGTTAAAAAGGAACATAATACAACTATTTCATTATTTATTAATTCTTGTTAATAACTAATGTTAATCTACAACAACAAAAAAAAAGGCTAAAATTCGAATTAATTATTAGCAAAATAAATCAAGAAATTATTTAGATTCAGTGTGCCAAAACTTAAGGAAAGTATGCATTTCTTATTTATATGATTTCATGAAATGAATAATATATATACACACACACACAACTACAGATATAGACAAATATATCCAGTCCTGCATTACATTCATCATTGAAATGAAAATCATATGAAAAATTTCAAAAAAATAAAAATAAAAACTGGTACTCTGAATACATACAGTATGTTAAAATGAACTAATGTCGGGTAGAAATACCATGGAAAACCAGAAGGCATAAGATAGTTGTCTCATTCTTGTAACAGCTTCTATATCAGTGCATAAATAAGATCTTATCAGGTATAAAACCGAGAAACATCAGGTCTTATGGCGAGTACGCCTTCATTACTGAACCAGGATTCATTGGTCTGTATTTTTGATTCCAGTCACTTTGAGATATACAACGCAAACATCATTTACTATCTTGTAAGCAATGATGGATAGTGGTTAGCAGTGGAATCTAGGACAAGCGTTTCGTCCTATCTGGGACTCGTCAGCTGGATGTACCTGCATCTCAGAGTTGTTCACTCTGGAACTCGAACCCAGTACCGTTCTCTTCAAACGTCATCGCGTTATCCACTCAGCTACTGAGTCCTGATAGCCACTTCCTTTTGCAATGGGGTGAATTTAAATTCACTTAGTACTGCTTACAAAAAGGTTGTAAATTAAGGCAATATCGAGGCATACGCACAGTATGCACATATGCCAATAACAGACTGATCAATTGCGGTCTTAAACCTCAATAGGAAGATACAAGCCAAACAATACCAAGTGAATCATTTACTATCATATCTGTTTCTGAGATAAATGAACTACATCGATCACTGCATCTTACTTCGCAAAATCAGATATCAGCGAATGAGTTCATGATTGGGATAAAGATTGAAGCTTCATGAAAACCGTTTGATTTAAAGACAGTTCCTCATCACTGATTGTTAATCAATTTTTAGAAAATATATAGTATTTAACTTTTTTTTATATGGAAGAAATGAAAATACCTCTTTAGGTACATCAACGTTTTAAATAGTCTGCTACGCAGTGCAATGCAAGCAAATTGTATAGTTCGATACATCTTAATTTTATACCTGTCTAATAAACTTGTAAAAGAAATATATCGGTTTATATCATATAAATGTTACATACCACATTGTGTTTAGACTCCATTTAATCAATCTAAAAAATTTTAACTCGGAACAAGTCGTAGGGTCAAATACTACAATGGAAACTAGACTTCCATAGTCTCTAGTTTTCAAATATTCCTCGAATAATATAGAGCACTCGAAATTGATCCTAACCTTCTTAGTTTTAACAGACACTAGTGGATAAATGCTCTCAGATAAGCATCATTATCAGATCTTTGCACAACCTGATGTAAACACCTATCTTACTCTAGGTAACCGGTTCAAAATCTTTATCTTCCTGTACCACTGCATACGATAAAATGTGCTTCTCCATTCAGCTATCGTCTCTGTTTGTCTTTGAGTTAGATCATCTTGTCTTCAGAGTGACTTGACAACTTCCACATACTAATGAATATATTTTTTGTTATATCACACTGAGTAAAAAATTGTATTTCTGACGTTTCATGACTTAATGTAAGCCACTTTTTTAGAGTAAATAAATAACTAAATTAAATTAACACAAGTTTAAATAATACAAATAAATTTTGTGCTTTAATTCGTCTATTCATTTATTCCGAAGAAGTGGCTTAATTTAAGTCACGAAACATCAGAAATTACAATTTTTCCAGGTTCTCCATGGTGGTCTGGCTTCAACTGACTCATGATTTCAATCTGTGAAATTTCTAAAATCTCCACAAACCCCTTCTGATATTAATTACTATCTCCCACATTCACAGCCACATTTGGTTAAGTCTTGTACAAATGTTGTTTCCTATTTTATGGTACGATATGGTCTGTTTGGTTGGTATACAAATCCAGTGTGTTTGAAATAAATGGTTCATATTGCAGGGGCTGAGATTGGTGTTCTGGACTTAACAGGCTAAGTTAGGCAGGAAGCAGGACCTGTAAAGACTCTAGACTGTTAGTACGGGTTTTATGCGCCATTGGTCCAGTCGATAAATCACTGTTTTCTAACTAGTGGCATTATCACGTTATAAGGGCACAAAACCACAATAATACATTAAAAATTAGAACAAAACCGATTAGACTGAAATGTTTTGTACGATCTTAATAATTATTATAAAGACTAAATACTGTTTGGATAAGAAAATTGTAAACGGAAAGAAGAAAATTCTAAGTGTACACAAATGATCTGTTGGACATTTAAGAGAGTTGATAAAACCAGTTGATAATATATTATTGGTTCACTTGTATTCAGTAATAAATTTTTAAAAAAAGTCATGATTCAATTTGATGCGTTGATGTTATTTGTGCTGAATGCTTACGAATACTCTTACTTATCTTTGTGTTATTATACAATAATGTGAAGTGTTGCTTTTTGTGAATTTTTAAGAAAAACGGTAGGGAGATCTGACTTCTGGTGTTGAGCGATATTAAGAATGAGATAGATAGCACAAATAACAACTGGATGGTAATCTTATTCCATAAAAACTAACTAAATACGTGACTATAAACCCATTTGATATCAGCTCAGTATTTTATAATGAAAATGCATCTGCCAAGGCACATGAATGTGCTGCGGTTTGACTGCTGATGGGATTGTCAGTGCATTCAGACATGGATTCACGTGTAAGAATGAAACAACTGTCTAGTAATCTCTGCTTTTCAAGCGTACTCCGGTTAAAGTCAATTGATGAGGAAATCTTTCTTTTAAATGAACAATTTTCACAAACATTTTATCTTTTTTAAACAAAAACTTTGTTTGGTTTTCCACTGTATAGTCTTTTGATGATAATTTGTTTTCAGGGGAACGGGTGCGCTTGCTTAAATAATTCGACCTCATATGTCATTATCAACTAAAAATATGGCTTCATTTCTCATGCTCTATCGATTAGTGTTTTATTTAATCGTTGTGAAACCAGTGGAATATTCCTTTTATAGAAAATTTAATCAAATATCTTACTGTACAACACATAAAATGAAGCGAAAACTGCCCATCAATAGACCGAGCGCGATCATTAAAAAGAAGCAAGGTTTGAAACCAAAATGAAAGAATCAACACAATACAAAAACAAAAAAAACTATAAAATTTACACTTACTATCGTTTTCCACCAACAGATTTAGAAGGATAATAAGTCAGTGGACCAATATTTTCCTCGTCTGCAGAATTCTACAAAAAAAAATCAAAAACACGTAAATGAAATTTCTGTCATTACAACAGTGGTAAGAATATATCATAGCGACGATCTTCAACAGCTGTCAGTAAACCAGAAACCAGTGTTTTGTCCTGAAGCGATTTATAATAAATAGTGATAAAACTATGATGCATAAATGGTTTTTAACACGAATGATAAATCGACAAAGGGTTGAATTAAGAGTGCAGGTAATGTCAGGAGTTAGAATTAGGCACTAGAGTAAGGAGTGTTATGAATAAAAGTAAGATTTATTATAATTATATAGAGTGGGCTAATACTTTTTATTTGTTAATACACCCTTGATTATGCCCTGAATTACATTAAGTATGCTCAGATGTAATCTTCATTCGAAAGCACGTATCTCAGGTGATTTGATATTCACAACATGTCACATCCTCTCCATGGTTGTACAAAGATATTTTTTACAATCATTGAAAAATATTATCGTTGATATAGAGTTGTGAAGATATCTGGATTCTGTTGATATCAGTAACCTATCTTGGTTAGACAATCAGTGAGAACCTGGAGGTACTTAACAACTACTTCGTTCTAATATCGGGCTCTCCAGCAGTGAGTATCCGTGACACAACAATCGGTAGTCGGACCCAGGACCTTCAATCTCGCGCTCTAGCACTTAACTTCTAGACCATTGAACCAGCATTAGATGGTATGGATGTCTAAATTTAATCAATCCACGATATTGGGTGATCATCTTCTATTATCTTTGGCGGGTGACTTCATCAAACGCGACACGGTTGAACTTCACTAGTTACGGCTTCTCACTAGAACTTCGGTGATTCTCTCTAGAAACCAATCATTAGTAAGTACATGATAGTTATCAGTATGGGTTTACTGGCATCACAAACTGATGCGGTTTCAAAGTGGTGGATGAACACTTCTGAGGAGTCCTGTACTAGGACGAAACGGCCGTTCAGTGTTTCCAGATCTTCAATGGTTATCTAAATTAGGTCGTTTCATTATCTCAATAAAAATACAATAGTTTACTCGCACCAGCAACTTGTTTCAAGGTGTATTTACACAGTTCCACTTGAACATTTTAGTTGGTGAAAATTGAGTCATGTTGGAAATGAGACTGATATCCTAAAAAGGATTCAATCATCGACGTGTTGTATTGTAAATTATTTATAACTGGAAGGTTCTAGATGTACACTGTTGATGAGAGGTCTAAATATTTCTGCCGTAATTTCCATCTAATTTTACTATTAAATCCCACATTAATCTGCACTCCCACACAAATACACACAGAAGGACAATTCCACAGCTTACGCTCATTCGTATACTACAGTTTCTACTAAAAAAAAGTTGAATAAATATTGGCGATTGGGTGGGGTTACATAATATTATGTTGTTTTAATTACGGTAACAAGATCAGAATGACTCAACATTGTCTTCGGGAAAAATTTGAGAAAACATTTTTCTTAAGAGGAAGAAAGTGTCATATATACCATGGATTCAGTTAGTTATGTACAATCAACACACACACACACACGTACTGAACGTTAGATGGATAGATAGACAAACATACAGTAAGAATTCTATTTAGGTTTTAAAATCTTTTTTTTTTAGGAAATTGCGGAAACAGAATAAACAGTGGAAAAATCAATAAACAATGTACGTTTCAAAAAGATGATTGGTTCAAATTAATTTAAATGAGGAAATTGTAAATATCCTAGTGATGATGATTTTAATTCATTTATTTGTGTAAATTTTTGTATAGTGAAATAGTTATTGTCATTAATGTTTAGTATTAAAATGTGTCTCAGAAGCAATGATTTCTGAGTATAAACTAATTGCTAAGCTCTTAAAACTAAGTTAATTTTTTTGGTGTCTTAGATACACTTCCATGTTACCAAGTGAGTAATTTAAAAAAAATAGGCTTATTGTACTATGTGAAGATGGAAATAGATAAGTCTTATCGATTATAGCGTCTTAGATATATGCTACCTATGCCTAACCAACGCCTACTTTGTTATGAAGTTCTGGTTAATGTGAGAATAGGTTGAAAAAATCTAAGTGTAGCATCAGTCTATAACATTACAGACCGTTCGCGAGTTGTGTTGATAGATACAAACTAAGTGGTTGGCGTCTGTGCAATTATCACGATTAGTGAATAGATACATTGAATGGTAAGACTAGAAATAAGATGCGATGGCCCAGAAGTAATCATTCTTTATTTTATCCTATATAATCAGTTTCAGCATTATCTCAATGGTTTTTAGTTCGTGAATTCATCTCGCCTTTTTTTAACAATATTCTTCAATATAACGCTGACAGAATCGGTTGTACAATGATAGATTAGACTAATAGCTATATTTCTACTTCACGTCGGTCTGAACAGCTGAGTTATATTGCCAGTATAGTGTTGTGGAGATTGTTGAGTTTCGCTGAAATCATGAATTGATTAATGTGTTGGACTGTAGGTTAAGGGCTTGTGAGAGAAAGCGATGGCACTGAGTCGTGGATGCTCATTGCCGAGGAGTTCTATAGCGGGATGAAACTGCCGCCTGCTGCTTCCAGGTTTTCAATGAGGGTCTAATACTGATCGGTTCATGACTTTAATGAATTACATTACATGTATATCGAAAGGCAAAGCCTATTATGTAGGTGAGAAGAATTGATATTTAGGAAAAAATCACCCATTATACACATTTTGACTGAATATCAAATTAAAATCACAATGTGTTAAATTCATTTATACTGATTGATTTAGTAACAGAATAGATGGTCTGATAAGTTTGTTACGATCATGTAACAGCATAAATCCACTTACTGACCAATAATCTAAAATACTGATTTATACTTTATCCACTTGCTATCAGTATATATTTGTATTTGTTTACTGAGTTGCGCGACAATAAGATTGTTTGTTACTAAGTGAATAATGGCTTATACTCCAGCGCATCCAACTTGTCTTACTTCGTTGGCTTTCACAACATTATCAGGGACAATTCATCTCGTACTAAAACTATGTAATGAATATATATATATATATATATATATATATATATATATATATATATATATATATATATATATATATATATAATAATATATATATATATTATATATATATATATATATATATATATATATATATATACCAAGAGCAAATTGTTAGGAGATAGAAGATATTGAAGTTATCAACTTTCTATACATAAACTTACTTGTCCAGAACAACTAACCAAGATATCATTTGATTGAGATGGTTTTTCAATAGACGGCATCCATCCGAACACCTAGAATAATTTAGAAACTATATAATTAAATCCATTCAATGAAATATAATTACATTCATGCAGATGACTAATAATTATATATGGTAAATGTATTCTATAAGACTACATGTGATTATCAACTATTTTTACATGCACTGAGAAAAAATAACGCATAGATATCAGTTATCATTTGGAAATCGTACTGTTCATTACAGTAGTATTGACAGTAGTTGAAATCAAGCATAAAATGACAAGGTGTATGAATCGTTTATTATCATTAAAAGAAAACAGTGAGAAAGTATATTTAAGTGTCAATTCATACAGAGATATTGATGATGATTATTACTGGTGTTTTTTCATTAATGAATCAACTATTCTAGCCAATATGAAAAATCTATTTTATATTCTATATCAGACAAGTATTTAATCAATTTTTTTAGTCTCTAAAGAGTTCCGAAAATAATCCAGTTTATTACATACACAAGCAACTGAGCGGATTCTGTGACGTAAGTTAGTCAATTAATGACCATTTAGAACGTGGTACATAGGTACTTCGTTTCAAGTTGCCACACTTCCTTAGGACAGAGAGATGAAATTGTCAGGTCAAATCCCAGAATAATAGAATTAGTGACAGTATTGATGGTAAAAGAAAAGATTAAGCATTGAAGATACAACTTAATGAAATATAAATTTATACATCAGACAATCTCTAATGTAGATAAATCGATATTATTCTCGAATGTTCCTTTATTAACTCGCTCAAAAAGTATTAATAATAAGGAAAAAAACTGATCAGTTGTAATTTCTAATAAACATGTGTAAATTACATACATTAAGTAAAGAAGAACATTATTTGAAGTTAGTCTATCAATCATCAGTAATTTAGGTCCTAGTATATATGTGAATCAGTTCAAGTTACCTACCATATTAACACAAATGGAATTATCAAGAAAAATGCCAGAAAACTAGAATTAACAACATTGTCACTTCTCATTTCTCCAGACTAAATGAATGAAGTGGTTTACATTAAGTTACGAAACGTCAGAAATACGATTTTTTTTCTACTCATTAAGATATTACAAAAAGTATCTTTAATATTAAATTTGTATCCAATGCTCAATCTATTTGAAACTATCAAGTCTAACCTTGATATTGATACTTCAAACTAATCAGTACTAGTAGAAAAGATTATATAGAAATAATATAATTCATAAAGAAAGAATGAATTTACAATATAGTAAAGTTGAATATGATTTTAAAATTTATAATCTTAAAGAAGTCAAAGCATGAATACATCTGAGCCGTTGTGACATTAGATGAAGAGATTATTTGAAATCAGCCGAATAAAAGAATATTTTTTTTCTTAAAACCACTTATTATAACAACAAAAATAATTTCACCGACTAAATTGAACAATGTGATCCACTTTGTCGGTATACGCACATACACACACACACAAAAACACAACATACAAATGAAGCATATTTTTAATAATATTGTGACGTTATTCCAGTTGTCAAGAGAAAAATTTTAAATCAACCAATAATTAATGGTAGCAATTGAAATGAAATCTTTGTACTAAAAAGAATTCTAAGTTGGTGATTTGTCTTTTCTTGCCAAATTTGCATAATTACACGTACATGTATAGATAAACTGTGTTGCCTTCATTCAATGGAAAAATAAAATTATCATTACTAATAATAGTAACCATAACAATCTATACATTTAAAAAAAACCCGGAGAATTTACATATTTTCAACGATTTTGTTTCTCAGAAAAAAGGTAGGGTAACGAAGTAAAATCATCTAATTTCATAAATTTAATCGCCTGTTTTTTTTCCTTCTTAATTCTAGGATATAAGATCATTAAATTTAAAAGAAATGGTAACATTTGAACTTGAATTTGAAAAAAATGTTTAGGATTGGTTACTGTGATTATGACTCATGGTCTTAACTATTGAAATTCCTACAATCTCCACAAAACCCCTTCTGATATTTTTTTTATAATATTTAAAAGATTTTTCATTTGAAGTAATCCATGATCCATTACTGAATTATAAAATATATTAATTTGAATGGTTAAGATCATGAGTCAATTGAAGCTAGACCACCATGGAAAAGCTGGAAGCACTGGACAGCCATTTCGTCCTATTGTGGGACTCCTCAACAGTGTGCATCCACGAACCCGCCCCGCTAGATTCGAACCGAGGACCTATCAGTCTCGCGCACGAGCACTTAACCACTAGACCACTGAGTTGGTGTGGTTGTGGTAGCGCACTGCTAATGAGTCCCATAATAAGACAAAACTGCTGTCCAGTGCTTCCAGGTTTTCCATGGTGGTCTAGCTTCAATTGACTCATGATCTCAACCATTGAAATGACTATAATATCCACAAAACCCTTCTGATATTTTTTATAATATTTGAGAGATTTTTCACTTGAAGTAATCCATGATTCAGTACTGAATTATAAAATATTAGTTAAGTAGATCTAGACAAATGAAATTGATTTCAATTCAAATGATCGTTGCCATAGTTGTTTTTTCTTTTTGGAGGGTTAAATTAAATCTGTTTGAATCACCAATTTTTGTCTTCTTTATTGTTTTATGTGAATTTCAGTGTTTCTTATAGTGGATGTCAGTTTTGTCTTTGTAGTACCTAAAGAATGAGTATACTGCTCGGCAGTTCGTTATGTTCTACAATGTAGCTGTAAACCATGGCCTCCAAAAATTTAAGATACCCATATATTACTAGTAGTTGTCCATAGATTACTTCGGACGATTGCTTCCATTGGTGGGTGAGCAATCTTGTGGTTACGCACAAAACACTAGGTAAAAGTAGCAAATTGATTGATAAGATTGTTGATTTTATCTACTGAGGTGGTTGATGCATATGTCACGTCAACCCAGCTACCGTCCATCTCAGACTAGGGTGTTTTCAGAGAGAAAAGTAGGCTGCATGAATGCTAGGAACAGTTGAACCAAGACGTAGGACCCGTCTGTGAAGTTACTAACTGTTGGACTGAGTCACTTCGACAGGTGCAGACTACCTGGTTGAAGTCTGCTGAATTATCAAGACCAATAGCTGAAAACATTAAGTGGGTTGAATCAAAAATCGTCACAATGGCGCAGTTGCATTCACTATTCATTTTTCCTCAGATTTTAAATTTTAGAATTATCATACACCTTCATTTTGTATCCTTGAATCATAGTGCTTGTTTCTGATATCTTTTACTAATATTGATAATATCACTACTTCTATTCCTCTGTAATTTTTTTACGATAATATAGTCTCGTTATGTTGATGTAAGGTGACAGCTTTGACTGATTCCCATACTTGCCAGGTCCTACGTATTTTACAACTAACTGGATTCAGTAAATATAAATACTTTTCAATGTTCTCAAAAATTACATAACATATAGTCTTTTTTTAAATCGATTTATAGTAAACTCTTCACCAGCTAGATATTTAAAAGGAGTTGTTCGATATTTATTTTATTGGTAAGGAAAACAGGAGAGAGAGAAAAAAAATCATTACGGATTAAATGACGAAAAGCAAGTCCATGTGAAGATTTTAGTTTTAGTCTTTAGGGGAAAATTTTTATTTCACTTGGCCAATGATTAGTTGTTTGTTTGTTTTTTTGATCACTTTGATTAACTAACTTACAAAATAACATTGTTGATGAATTAATCATTTATATCAGAGGATTCCTTGAGAATCCTGTTTTTTGCGTAAAATCTAAACATTTTACGTTCCATATAAGTTTAATTATAATTTTTCGACTAAAAATAATTTTAATATATAATTTTACTATTTTCTACGTATTAAGTTGTATATCAAGGGTTTTTGTTATTTTGAGTAAACTTTAGGTGTAATTTATAATCTATACATTTAATACACAAACTCGACTACTCAATTGTTGCGGTAAAACTTTGAAAAATATCTCAGTAAAATCCTGAAATATTGAAGGTTATTTATGGAAATAACCTACTGAATAAAATATGTCATTTTGTGTAGATCAAGCGTTTCAGTGAGTATCGCGAGGATTGTAAAGATATTTTAAGACCAAGGCAACTGTTGATCATCTGTGTTAATAAAAATGTTGAACCTATGGGATCTATTGTGTTCCATGATATTCAACATCTTTTCCAGGCTATTACTAAGAGATCGAATTCAGGAAAATTATCTGAGCAGATCATCCTATCATTGAGAGGATGTGAAAGTTATAATAAGTGAGATGAAAAGACAGCTGGAGAGCCTTTCTATTGAGGACCTTTGCGTACGTTGTGTGCATCAATCCTCAACCGTAAATTAGTGTGAAAATTTTGATAAAGAACGACATTCATAAAGAAAATGTTTAGGCTTTGAAAAAATGCCAAAATGAGAAGTAAACTATCACTAGCGATTTTTTAATTAATTTAGATATGAATAAAAATCAGTTCCGTAAAAATAATCATTTAAAATTAATCGCAGTCTGTCGTACAGTTCCAGTACTCTAAACAAAGTCTTAATCAGGTGGTAAAACCAGGTCACAAAGTAAAAATATTTTAGATAAACCACTTTATTTTACATAATATAGGAACGGATTGACTGATGACGTAGTAAATTTTTATCAACTGAGGTGGTTGTGACATGTGTTACATATGCCTAACCACCGCCTTCTTCGACAGGTGACGTTTTCTGGTGTAGTATTGGGCTGGAAAAAAAGATAGGAGTAGTCAAGCCAAAACACGACATCGGTTCATGAATGGATAATTAGGACACAGATATATGAATGGAGAATATTCTCCTAAATAAGTTCTCTTCATTACCTTACACCTGTTAACCCTCATGGAGAGGCATAGGTCACACACAAGCATTCTCCATGGTATTTTCTCCAAGACAATCATCCCCAGTTCTTTCCAATTTATATTCATCCTTTTCATGTCTGCTTCCAATTCCCGGCCCAGTGTATTCTTTGGCCTTCCTCTTTTCTGTTTCCATTCAAGAGTTGAAGTTAGGAACTGCCTCGTGATGCCGTTTGATTACTTCCTCAATATATGTCCTATCAACCACCAGCGTCTTTTCCTAGTTTTCTCTTCAACTGGAATCTGGTTTGTTCTCTTCCATAGTAGGCTGCTGTTGATGGTATCCGATCAACAGATATTGGGTAATTTTCGTATATAACTGTCTATAAATATTTGTACTGTTTTTTTGATGATGATTGTAGTAGTTCTCCAAGTTTAAACTCCGTATAGTAGAACTTTCATAATGTTCGTATAGAAGATTCTGGCTTTGATGTTGGCCGACAGTTGTTCTGAGTTTAATATGTTCTTCAACTGTAGGAATGCTGTACTTGCTTTGCAATTTCTCGCCTTTACGTCTGCATTAGATCCTCTCTGTTCATTGGCAATACTGCCCAGATACGTGGATGTATCCACCTGTCCCAGAGCTTCCTCATCAAGTATGACTGGATTGTTGTTCTCTGTGTTGTACTTGAGTATGTTGATTTTTTCCTTGAATAGTTTGAGGCCTATTAATGTGGAGGCTGCTGCTACACTTTTTATTTTGAACTGCATTTTTTAATGTGTATGGCATAGAAGGGTCAAGTCATCTGCGAACTACAAATTGTTTAGTTGCATCCAACCTGTCCATTTTATTCCGTGCTTCTCATCAGATATTGAGGTCTTCATAATCCAGTCAACCACTAGAAGCAAGAGAGACGGTGAAAGTCAGCAGCCTTGCTTGACTTTGGTCCTCAACTGGAACGCGTCTGTCAGCTGTCCTTTATGCACGACTTTGCACTGTAGTCGGTCGTATGAATTCCGTATGATGTTGACGATTTTCTCAGGTAGTGTCAAAGAGGTTTCCATAATGTTATATAATATTATATATATTATAAATTAAACTAGAAATTTATATTAGATTGGAGCTAAAGGTTACCACACAGTTATTATCACACAAAAAATAAAAATAAGACCAAATTACTGGAATAAATTTCAAGAAAGTTAAAAAACACCGCGACTAATGTTATGATCCCTGAAACAAATCCACGTAATAAGAGCTTCATGAGTCTGGAAGAATTTAAAAACTTCCATGGTCGTAAAAACTTATCAAATGTAACAGATGGATAATTTGATAAGCAACAGAACTTAATATAGTTCATTTACACTAAACAAGGGAAAATGCAAACACCAATGCTGGCCAAAAATTAACAACAGCAATGAACAATAATAAGTTCATTGAAAAAATATTTTTTCAGTTGTTCGTCAAACAAAATAACGGAGCAGTACAACATTTATTCTTTACTTAAGTAAATAATTACAACTTATCAACTAGATCAAAACCGTTCGTACTTTAACTTATCTATCAAATTAACATTCCTCTAAACAGCCGAAACTTCTGAATCTATTTAGCTCGGACGAGCTTTTGACAAAGTTAGTCACAATTTGTGAACGCTTCACTTTAATTCGTCGATAAAAACATTTTATCCGTGACGTAAATATTTTCGTCAAATTAAGGTAAACCGATAAAGGAATCTGACATAACAAAGTATTCTGATGTTAGTTAGCGGAAACATTATTTAGTTAATAAACACTCAAATTGCACTTGTTACTTAATGACAAAAAACAAAGTATTAGGTGTACTATTGAGGTTTCAACTTTATTGTCACCGAAACCATAATCAAAATAAATTTTTATAAGACAAGAGATTAAGTTAGTTTCCATCAGCTCTCAAATTTGTTAACTGTGCAGGAATACTGCTGAAGACTGACGTGGAATATGATATTTACAGTAAATTGGCTCCAAGTTCTAATTATTTAAAAAAACGTTTAATGACTTGGAAGCCATACTGAAGTTGGCCAATTAGATAACACTAAAATCCAGTGATGATTGGATATCGAATGAGAAGATAAGCATGAACCGATAAAAAACAAATAGTGAATGTCATGAAATTGGTTTCTTTCCAATTCACCCAGGCTTCCCTGAAAGGATTACTTCTTTTATGTAGGAAACAGTAAAAGGATGAAATATACATGCTATCGTAAGTGAAAAGTTTTTAAGAATAATTTGATTGTGTTTTCTGTTGTTTTAACCACAATATGACATATTGACAAATTGTAGGTTGGTGAACTTGTGATGCCCAATAATTCGGTTTGTTATCACATCACGATATTTAGTCTACAAAATTATACATGACAATTAAAAAACTAAGCAATTATGCAAACAATAACTGCAATATTACTGCCTTACACTTAATCATAATTAGACATTTTTCTATATACAGAAAAATGAAACAAGTTGAAAATCATTAAATACTTGACATGAAACCACTCGAAGTTAAATAATGCTGTAAGACTGCCTAGAAGTGAAGTTAATTTAAGAATATATATATCAACTAGATTTCTATCTCATAAAACATTCTGTGGACAGACATTCAAATAAAGTTTTACTATAGTGTTGCACTCGTAGAATCAAGAAGCCAAGAAAATGAGCTACGATAGGCAAACAATTTATTTAAACTAATAATTTAAACTAAATTAGGAAAATACATAGTAATAGCATCAAATCAGCAGGTGATCATTATTACTTACCTTATTTACTTTAAGAAGAACGCAAGGTGTTCCACTATCATAACCATAATTATTTGAAGTGTTACAAGGTCCCAAACTTTCAAGAGGGAATTTGCAAACCTTATCCACATCTTTTGTTTCTCCTTCCTTGCCTTTACAACTGGCGAATTGACTATCGGGCTTCGCGTTAACCTGATTATACGTATCTAAATACGCGTCTATGTTCTGAGTGTATGGTAGATAGGTTTGTGAATCGCCAGAAGAATAATGAATGAGAGATTTTTGAACATTTAATAGTGGACGGAACCCAAGGCCTTTTGAGAAAAGATCAAAATTACATACTAACAAATACCTGGCTTGAAATCCAGTAAACTCTGAGCTCCAGTTCTAGCCGGCTGGTTCTCTGGGGCGTTGCAATACAATACCAACCACAATAAACAGGTGAAGAATGTTGCCAGGCAAGCATAATATATCAAGTAGAACAAAATACAGAGAGCTAAGGACGCTAGATACTGATATGTCAAACTCACTCCAGCTGCAGCATGTGCGGCCGAAAAGAGTTTTGTTCTTAGGATCATATACCCACGTTGGAATGCGACGTCGAGACATGTACGATAAAGTGGATAAATTATCCGAGAATTCCTGCATTGACATTTCCAAAACCTTTTATTTGATGCGCTACTGAGAAGACCTTGAAATGGCGTTCATTGAAGATGCCTAGGAGAAACAATAAACATAACTTCGAATAAATCCGTAAACTTCACAGAGATTATTAAGTTTGTGTGAAAAAATTGTGACTGACCAGCATGATACAGGCAGCCGAAAATTTTTAGCCAGGTAACTGAGTTGTTATTCTTTTATTTTTCCTAAGTAATATAAGCAAACCACTGAGTGACTTATATTGTTGTGTTGTATCTGAAACACTGCGCCCGTTTGGTAATAGTTTGTCACCACCTTCAAATAATAGTAGAGACAAACCGGGATCGTCATCTGGCCTTCAGTCAAACCAGGCTCATCAACTGGAGTTACATCTTCCCTATAGAGTACGTATTTTTGTAAACATAGTGGGGACACATGCATCATTTCCGATATCTCCGCAGGCTGCGATGGACACGGTTTGGTTTTGTGTTTTGTTCCATCCATCTTATGGTTTTGTTGGTGCTTTCGGTGTTCCAGTGCCCAGTTATTTCATTAGATGTGTAAAATATGTATTGTTGGTATATGATTTTTGTCATTGGGGCTATCTGTTCTATGACTTCAATGTTAAGGTTAGTTTCCAATGGTAAAAATTAAAATTATAACTTTTGTCGAAGGTTGTTCTTCAGATTGATGCAAGAGTTTACAGTGCTAATCATAATTTTTATTTTGGAACCTTAGTGTGTTTAGTTTGTATCCTGATTTAGAAACACACTCGTCCTCCTTTCCGGAATGACACATATAAATGTGCAAAACTGTTTCTATATTATTTTGATCCTCTTGAAAAGACATTTTAACTTATAATATTGCATCTTTCTGATTGTGGCTGTATAAAAATAAGATGTAAGATTTAGGAAGTGTTTAGAATGGAGAATCCTTGCGTTAACTTTATCGTCTTATCGATTTAAATTTGTTCGCTTAAGCAAACCTTAGAAGGTAGTATCAAAAAGTTAGTAGTATCCAAAAATTAGTTTTCTCCAGGAGTTACTAGCAAAAAAGTGATCTCTTACAATGATAACTTAGTTAGAAAATTGAACTTTAGTTTAGTTTAACGCCCAAATTTTTGGAATAATTCTTGAGACATCCCTTCAGTATGTATAACGAAATTACTCAGACATCCAAATTTTTTTTATTTAGTCTGGTAAAATTGTATTTGAAACTTGATCAGTTGTCTCGCAGGTTTAAAAGTTTGGATTTTTCGAGTTTTCAGTAGGCGTACGTTGAACATTGAACACTTGTGTGAGGACAGTAAGGGTCTACGTTGGACAATAATCAGAGATGGAGTTGCCCAGCCGTGCAGGCGTGATCACTGTGTGTAACGTCTTACATTTTTATTGAATATATCACTCAATCTCCGGCACAATTGTGTTCCCTAAAGGTTAATGAAAACACTACCGGCCGTCGTGATAGTTTAATTCAGTTTATACAATGATGTTTTTTGGACGTATGATCTTATAGTAACACCATAACGAGTCCATAAAATTAGATAAGTTCTCTTATCTTGGTGGGATAAATGGGTGCACATATATTGAGCTACACTGAGACCACAAAATGTTCACTAACAGTTCTTTCAAAATGTTTCACAAATATTTGTGTTCTTCAGCGTTTACAGTATATGATCCATTAAAAAGTCAATTATCTAATGGAGATAACGAAGACTTGGCACCCGTACAATAGCATAAGCCCCCTTGATTAGTATGATTGAATATATTAGAGGATACGATTCACAAAGAAGTCACCTCTAGTAACGTAAACAATGCGAAGCACAAAATCGCTAACAGTTAATGTATAAAGAGATATTTTTAGACTATTTGCTGTCATTATGATGTACTTAATTCATGGAGCCAGAATATACCGTAATTTTAATAATATACGTTCCAGTCAGTTTGTAAAGGCTTAAGTTGAGTGGTTGAGTATTATTTGGGAATCCTCTGCTAAGGTCAAAAAATTATAGATCAAGTATGTGTTCACTTCCTTATTATGTTTCCAACTAACCTAAATCGAATGTTAAAAGTTTTGTATGCTTAAATGAACGTCGCACGCCATAACTGTTTTGGTACCGTCATCTGAATGAGGACCTGTGGTGGCACTGGGCACTAACTACACAAACCTCAAAGCTCGACATGGGACAGTTGGGGAAATAGATATTCAACACTTAACGCGGTGTAAAACCCAACGATGAAGAAGGCGGGAACAACAAATTGAATTAATTCGAAATGGTCAAATGGCATGGCTCGGTCCTGCAAGCGTGGTCCCTGTTGAATGTTATCTTGTGTCTTTTACTCGTATTGGTGATTTTTTCGATACGATGAGTCAGTGTAGACAATGATTAGGCAGTGACATCATGACAAATTTACGACTTTTGGATTAGGTCTATTATTAGAGCAGTACTAATATCATAGTGGTGTAATATGCCAAGCTTACACACAAGTCTGTACTACAATGTTTTCAAATGTAAAGCTTCCAAAAGAGCCGAGTACGGACATTTTTATAAACCGAGTAGTGCTTGGAATACCCACTACGTACGCTTACCAATAGTCCAATATTCCTCCTAAGGTGTGGGCTACAATGACTAGTTATTTTCGGATGAATTTTTAGTACTAAAGCTAGTTGAAATAATTCTGCAGTCACAATGCCTAAGGGTCCAATAAATATCAAAAAACTTAGCGTGCAGTATTGGCTGTGTGATTATAGTGAGAAAAAACACCTAAAGTATTTAGTAGGATGATACCCTAGTTTTTTGTGATGAGGAGTGTGTCAATTGGATTCCTCAAAATGAGACGGTGAATAGTACGGACAACATTTCTTCCTTGTTTGTCTGATGGTTCTTTGATTCCACGGATATTGTCTTGATTCCATCTCGTCAACTGAAGTGACGGTCGACTCTTTTCAATCCAGTGGTAACTCACAGTCGTGAGGTGATATCGTGAATTTGATGGGGAATAATTTAACTTATATTTTAAGTTTTATCGCGATTTTAATGTGTGCCCCATAAAACCTCGTTGATTTTTCGTGCCTTAACTTATTTGTGATTTCTGTGCATCATCCTAGTTGACGTTCATAATGAGTAGCTAGCACAGAGATACTAATTCTGGGGATAGTCTTGTATCAAGTGGTCGCTCCAATGGTAAACTTTGGTTGCTCGTATTTCTTTCCAGTCTTCATCCATCATTTGAGATGTGCTTCGTCCTGTAATTGAACCATAAATTCATGAGTGCATTTTACTCTGTGACTAGTTAGTGAGAATATTTGCTGCAAGTACTTTACTGAAGTTTGTCCATGCAGATTTTTTTATTTTTGCCAAGTGATGTAGATGTAGATGAAAATTATCTTGACTCGAACTGTTGGATCTCACTGTTTCCCTTGTAATAAGACAGATGGGGATATCCCAAAATTTCACCTTTCGTGACAGTTTGAAATGTATCCCACGATTCGCTAAAAGATAGCATTGGTTTCACTTCTTTGGAACTGTCCAGAGTATGGGCGACTAAGTGGCTTCATTATATTGCTTCTGGAGTGCCCCAGTGCCTTTCCAACTAGTGTTACTCAGTGGAGTTCCACTGAAGGACTTGAAGTTGTCTGCCTTCGTCTTCACTTTCTGAAAATTTGGTCTGATGAGGCCGCCTCCTCGATAGACCACAGGATCATTGAACCTCTTGATCATTTATCCTTGCGGAAAGAAAGTGATTTTACAGACTCCATAACCGCTGGCGGGAACCAAGTTCGGGGTGGAGAAGCAGTGAAGTACGTCACTTCTTGTAAGATCTATAGTGATATGAAGAAATGTTAATGAGGTTTTGGAACCAAACCGCCATCTGCTAAATGGTTCCCAAACAGTCTTAAAGGTAGCCTAGTGTATTAAGTTTCCCTGAAGCCACTTACCACAAGATTTTCGCGCATGATTGTCCAGGACTACATACTATCCAGCGAAAAATTATCGACCACATATTATAACCTAAAGCACAATATAACTGGTTTGATATTTCACCCTGAATATTTCAGCCGGCACCATATTATTTCACGTATTCCTGAGTTGCGCGTTAATGTCTGTACAGTTCATAACGTTATTATAATTTTTGAGCGAAGCTTTACTGTTACGTCCAAGTATGAGTTTTGCTCGTTCCAGTTATTGAAGTACGGACTATCGATATTCGCAAATCACGAACCCCAGTAAGCAAGAGAACCAAAAGTCCAAATCAGGTACCAAGTTTATTCGTAATTCACAAATAACCGACCAAATGTCGTTCTTCAATTTTGTAGGTTCCCGGAGCAAAACTCCAAAATACCAAACCAAAGACAAAGAGAGCACCAAAATACCAAACCAAAATGTCCGAAATAATGATATAAACAAACAAGTTCAAAAGTTAAGTAAAAGAATTACATCCAAAAACACAGTAAATTATTAATGTACAATAAAAGGTTTTAATCCGCCAAATGTCTTCAGTTCTCCCGTAACATTTACCTCCACCACTCATAAGGCTTATCATTATCATCGTAATTATTATTATTACCATTATTGTTTACAACCAATTTATTAGAACGTAAGTTTCTTCAGTAATATAGTTATATACATGTTCCAAAGATGTTGAAAAAGCATTTACCAAGAAGGTGTACATGAGAGGATTAAAGCATATCCAACGTGTAGACAGGCTTACGAGGTTTTCGATAGCCACACCGATAATTGAAGTCGTGACGAAAACAGCAGCGAGAGCATCCACTAATTATAAGGTAGTCATTTCCCGCAAGACAGTCACAGCACTAGCTCGTAGGCGAGACTAACTTTAGTCGGAGAAACTCATAAGCATGTCGAGGTTTCTTGGGGTTGACAGGATATGTTCTACGGTACATCACATTCTGGCTAATGAATTTATAGGATGCTTCCATAATTACTAAAAACTTGCCGTAATTTCAAACTGAAACCTTACTCAGTAAGCGATGTTCTAGCTACCTCCGTGTTCCGTAATCTTATCCTACTCTCGGGTGGCTATGCTTTCAGGTGGTTGTTACATATCGGCGACGTCTCGAGGTGTTTAATTATTATCAGGGATGGTACCGTAATCTCGAAGCTCGTCTATATTTTGGAGAGTTAGTTACGAAAGAGAGCTACAATGTTATGAATAAAAATCGCAATATATAATTGTGAGTGAACGATTCAGGGTACTGATAACAAATTTGGATGAATTCCTTAACGGCAACAGACGGTGCAGACATTTTGCAGTCTAGAGTCACGTAGATTTTAGTAACATAATTTTAATAATGCTTGTTCAGTTTTTTGAACGGTCGGTCAGTAGATAAAGCAGTCTAATAATGTAAAACTAAGAGCTATACCAGTTCACATTTTTTGCTCAATCCATGTCACACTGTCTCTAATTGAATAGTCTTGACGATTTATATTGAAACAGTGTAGTGATGCTAAACAGTTATTGTGTAAATGATTCAACCAGGGATCTTGAATTGTGATTTAGTAGGAATCGAAGATAGACCACCCTTCAGACTATTGATCGACAGTTGAGATTTAGCAGTCCAAGCATCAACATCAGATTAACGATCATTATTTTATCTCCATAATGTCAGTCACCGGAATATTCTCGATTGTATGTTTTTACAGGTTATTGTGCGATATATATACATGCCAGGATAACTCATGCAGTTGAAGGACACAGGAGGTGTGCTAAAACAAACAAAAAACCTCTAAAATTACTTATGTCGTAGAAGTAGGTAGGCAATTTATTTAAACTCGCAGCCTTGATGATGAGCTTTCTATTCTGGATAGTCCTGTCTTATTTACAACACTGGACAGTTAACTGTTTTGCAGGTTATTCATGGTAGATAATTTGCTATTTTTCTTTTGAGATAGTCGCAATCATCTATCTTTCTATTGAAAGCACTAATAAACAATACAAAGCTACAAATCTCTTGGCATACCTTAAGAACCCATAGTGTCCAGGTAGTAAACCGATTGATATTAAAATTTTCAAGGCTCACGCATCAACTTCACAGTTCCATTGTTTGGAGATATATGAAGAAGTATGACTAAAATAAAATGACTACGACCGAGTCCTTCTTTTATCTGCAGGATTTGCTCCAAAATCGCTGCACGAGCAACTAGATTCTAAGATGTAATGCACCAGAAATACTGCTGATTACAGAAGGATTGCGCCACACAACGGTAATACGAAACCTAAAGTGAATTACGGAATTCAAGTGCTATAATCGGCGGCCTGCTTGAGCATCTGGGCTACCTGTTCCTGCCATCTAGATATTTCAACAAGTTATCTATCTTTGTTTGTTTTAATATATCATTATGTCTATTAATCGCACAACCTATACTGCTGCGTTTCTGAAAAATGTACAACCTTTCGTTATTAAAGTTACAAAAAGCTCAAAAAGAGAGAATATGGTTGCTGGCAATGTACAACGAAAGGAATGTACATCATTCCCATGTTCATTTACTGGACTGATAACATCTAGCTGGCGACCACTCAGTATTTATCGCGAGGACCGACCAAGAAGAAAGAAACGGAAACTTGTTGAAATACTTTGTGCTGAGAATTCTATATTGTACCAATAATATAATATTGAATAAAGCTATTAATAATAATAATAATAATAATAAATACCTCAACCACGGAGCGACACAGATTTATCATTCCGCGTTGCTGTAAAAGAAGTGATAATCAACATTTGGTGAATAGTTTGTCATAGATAACTTGCAACACAACACGTCGGTCCGGTTAGACATGGTCATCTTGTCAGATGATGTCTAAAACTTCTATCTAGCCGTGAAAATTCCCGAAAATAGCAGTGAAAGTCGCATAATAAATATAGGCCACTCTCTGTTGTGAGGGCGTCAAGTGCCACTAGAAAACGTTTCCTATGTGAAGTGCCAACTTTAGATTGCTTATGGATACTGACAGAAACCCTGATTTCTAGTGGAAACTTGTCGACCGGATATTTCGTATTCTTTCGGTCATCTTGTGACTTTATTTTGTCAAATCCTTATCTGTCGACACAGCCAAGATGTCGATTTTGTGGGGTATGTGCAGTAAGATGCAAACGGAGGTTTGAACTGAAGGACAGCTGTCTAGGTGGGTTAGATACACGCCTTTGCTCGGTTGAAGCCAAAACAAAGTGATTGGGTAAAATGACGGTTCGAAATTCATCATGAACTCAAACGCACATTGTTACCTAGACAAATATGACCACTTAGCCCACATAATTATACCACGAATTTGGCTTGGATATGTGGACGATACATTTGTTGTTCTAACAAAGACTCATGTAAGATCTTTTTCAAAACGAATAAATACACTTTCTTCGCATATCAAATTTACGAATGAAAATGAAAATGAACGTGGTGAGTTACCATTCCTGGATTGCTTAGTAAAAAGAAATCCAAATGGAATTCTGAACCTATCCATTTACCGAAAACCGACGCACTCAAATCGTTATATGTACTTCCATTCAGCACATCCTTTTAGTGCTAAAATCTCGCTAGAATTAAATCTTTTCAGAAGAGCTAACAAGATCTTCACATTGAGGGAAGACAAACAAACAGAACAAAAGAATGTAATTAGCATCTTACAATTTAATAATTTTCCTATGAAGATTATTAGCAGTATATCAAAACATGACAGTTTAGTACGTTACAATAATGATTCGAATGAAATGCTATGGATTGGTACTGCAGTTCTACCATACCGTCATGGCACAAAAGAAGGACTTCAAAGAATCTTGAAACATCACAGAATTAAAGTATGTTACAAAACAACGAATACACTACGAAATGTTTTAGTTCGCCTGAAAGAAAAAATCCCTTTCATGTCCATAAAGAACTACGTCAACAAATTAGGTTGTATCGATTATGATGCCTTCTATCTTGGAGAGTCATCCCGCGAAATCTTGACTAGAGCCAAAGAACATATTAGGTACACAAAGAAACCTCCTAACAATCCTGTAGAATTTGGTCAACTTCAAATTAAATCGGCGATAGCAGTTCATGCCATTTTCAACAACCACCAAATTGATTTTAAAAAAATCAAAATATTGCAAAAAGCCTTTTCCAACTACAAAGAAAGGAGGGAAGCTGAAGCGTTCCATATAATGCTTAATCCTATCTCTCTCAATAGAAAAGAAGGCCTCACCATACATCCAAATTGACTATCTATCCTAGCCATTCAGTCTGATCGTATTTACAATTCACACTACCATATTACAAATTGAACTCTATCCTTTATCGCCATAAAGGTCGCACAATTTTTTATTCTTAAACAATGCACACATACATCCACACAAATTTACATACATATCGCTTATGAATCACCTCGACAGAAATGATATGATATTAACTTGTTCAGATCTGTTTTTGATTGACCAAATATTGTTCTTATTGTTCCGTTGTACTATTTAAACTTGGATTAATTTTAATTTGGTTATTTATTCTCTGAAGAAGTGAATTACATTAAGTCACGAAACGTCAGAAAATCTAATTTTCTACCCATTGGGATTTTTCAAGTATATTATTTATTTACAACCACTAATTGTTCATTTAATCAAATCTAAATCACAATGAATAAGGAAGTTGATAAAGGATGCGAGAAAATTATCAATCACAACAAATAAATGTTGTTCTATCCTGTCTGGATAGACCACTCACAGATTCGTTCAAAAGGTAATATTTAGTTGCTTCATGACACAGACTGTTTCAATTTCTAAAAGAGTGCCACAATTCACAATCAAAAATGCACAATTCTAGTCAATACAAGCAACGCAATCAAAATGAGGAACAAACCAACATGGCTGCCCCCAAGACTAAGTATCAAGTAAAACAACATAAATGAAGTTCAGGAAAAAACATGGAAACTTAGTGAAGGCGTACGAAAAATGAGAACTATAATAAAATACAAATATTACCATCCTAGATTGAATCAAAGAGACTAACAAAATGTACAACTAAAAGAATCAATAGGAACAAACTTCAAGTATTTATATGGAAGGATTTTCACACACAAAACATTCAAAATGGATCTTACATGTGTCTCGTAAGTCTGAATTCTTACCTTCGTTGTTTGCCGAATTCGCGTCTGCAATTGGTTGGGACTGATTCTATGTCTTATTGACCTCTCAAACTGAAAACTTTAGTGCACTTAGTGTGAGTACCATGTCACCCCAAGGCGCCTACGTATCTCAGAAAGCTGAGTCACGGTGTAAGTTTCATCAAGTCCTAATCTGATAACGGTGAGGCATTTGTGGCCTTTTTTCCATTATTACTTACGCCTGTTACTCCTCGTGAAGGAGCATAGGCCACTCACCAGCATTCTCCATCCAACCCTGTCCTGGGCAATCCTTTCTAGCTCCGTCCAGTTGTAATTCATCCTTTTCATATCTGCTTCTATAATCCGACGCAATGTGTTCTTTGGCCTTCCTCTTTTTCGCTTCCCTTCAGGATTCCAAGTTAGGGCTTGCCTCGTGATGCAGTTTGACGATTTGCGTAATGTATGTCCTATCCATTTCCATCGTCTTTTCCTAATTTCTTCTTCAGCTGGAAGTTGGTTTGTTCTCTCCCACAGAAGGCTATTGCTGATGGTATCCGGCCAGTGGATGTTGAGTATCTTGCGTAGGCAGCTATTTATAAATACTTGTACTTTCTTGATTGTGGTTGTTGTAGTTCTCCAAGTTTCAGCTCCATACAGTAGAACTGCCTTGACGTTCGTATTGAAGATTCTCACTTTGATATTGGTTGAAAGTTGTTTTGAGTTCCATATGTTCTTCAATTGTAGGAATGCGACCCTTGCTTTGCCGATCCTCGCCTTTACGTCTGCATCTGAACCTCCTTGTTCATCGATGATGCTTCCTAGGTATGTGAAGGACTCTACATCTTCCAGAGTTTCGCCATCAAGAGTGATTGGATTGCTGTTCTCCGCCTTGAATTTGAGGACCTTGGTTTTCCCTTTGTGTATGCTGAGGCCTACTGATGCAGAGACTGCTGCTACACTGGCTGTCTTCATCTGCATCTGTTCGTGTGTACGTGATAGGAGGGCTAGGTCGTCTGCGAAGTCCAAATCGTCTAATTGATTCTGAGTTGTCCATTGTATTCCGTGTTTTCCTTCAGATGTCGAGGTCTTCATAATCCAGTCGACCACCAGAAGAAAGAGGAAGGGAGAGAGTAAACAGCCTTGTCTGACTCCAGTCCTTACTTGGAATGCATCTGTCAGCTGTCCTCCATGCACTACTTTGCACTGTAGTCCGTCGTATGAGTTCCGGATAATGTTGACAATCTTCTCAGGAACTCCGTAGTGTCGAAGAAGTTTCCATAATGTCCTCCTATCTACACTGTCGAATGCCTTTTCATAATCAATGAAGTTGATGTATAGTGATGAGTTCCACTCAACTGATTGTTCGACGATGATCCGTAGTGTTGCAATTTGGTCTGTGCACGACCGATCCTTACGGAATCCAGCTTGTTGATCTCGAAGTTGGGCGTCTACTGCATCCTTCATCCGGTTCAGCAACACTCTGTTGAAGACTTTCCCTGGTATTGACAGTAGTGTAATGCCTCTGTAGTTTTCACATTTGCTCAGATCTCCTTTCTTTGGAATCTTGACGAGGTGTCCTTCTTTCCAGTCCATCGGCACTTGTTCCTCCTCCCAAATCTTTTTGAATAGAAGGTAAGCATGCTTGTGGTTGCTTCGATGTCTGATTTCAGTGCTTCAGCTGGTATGTTGTCGGGTCCTGCTGCTTTCCCGTTCTTGATTTGTCTGACGGCCATTCTAATTTCTTCCGTCGTTGGTGGGTTGACATCTATAGGAAGATCTATGTGTGCTGCTTCGATGTCCGGTGGATTCATTGGAGCCGGCCTATTCAGGAGTTCCTCGAAGTATTCTACCCATCTGTTACGCTGTTGTTGAATTTCGGTGATTGGCTTGCCTTCTTTGTCTTTGACCGGCCTCTCTGGTTTACTGTATTTCCCTGCTAGTTTCTTCGTTGTATCGTGAAGCTGTTTCATATTTCCTTCTCTAGCAGCTTTTTCTGCCGTCGTTGCTAGTTCTTCCACGTATTTCTTCTTGTCGGCTCTAATGCTCCTCTTCACTTGTTTGTTTGCTTCTATGTATTCAGCTTGTGCTTGGACTTTCTCTGCTCGTGTTCGGCTGTTGTTAATTGCTGCCTTCTTGTTCTTCCTTTCTTTGATCTTGTCCAGTGTTTCTATAGAGATCCATTCCTTATGATGGTGTTTCTTTAGGCCCAGAACCTCTTGACACGTTGAAGTTAATGCTTCCTTGATGCCTTTCCAGTTGTCCTCCATAGTAGTTTCTTCTTCTTCAGTAGATCTTGTAAGGCTTGGAACCTGTTGTTGAGAGCTATCTTGAATTCATTTTGTCAGTATCTCGAAGGAAGGCTGTATTGAACCTTTGTAGTGCTGTTTGTCCACTTGTCCAGTTCTTTTTAGCTTCAGTTTTAAATTGGCTACAACTAGGTGGTGATCTGAAGCTACGTCAGCACCTCTCCTGGTTCTCACATCTTCCATTGTCCTTCGGAATTTTTTGTTGATGCAAATATGATCGATTTGGTTCTCTGTAGTGTGGTCCGGTGAGATCCATGTAGCCTTGTGTATACGCTTGTGTGGAAATATTGTGCCTCCTATGACCAATTTGTTGAATGCACACAAATTTGCAAATCTTTCTCCATTTTCGTTTCTTTCTCCCAGTCCATGTCGTCCCATAATATCTTCATATCCAGTGTTGTCTATTCCGACTTTGGCATTTAGATCTCCCATCAGAATAGTTAGGTCCTTTCTTGGCATTTCTCAATGATTGACTGCAGCCGCTCGTAGAACTGATCTTTAATGTCGTCGTTGCTATCATTGGTGGGTGCATAACATTGGATAATATTCATTAAGATCCCCTCCTTCTTTGTTTTGAATGATGCTTTGATGAT
Organism: Schistosoma mattheei; assembly: GCA_944470405.2. Classification (NCBI taxonomy): domain Eukaryota; kingdom Metazoa; phylum Platyhelminthes; class Trematoda; order Strigeidida; family Schistosomatidae; genus Schistosoma; species Schistosoma mattheei. The sequence continues at coordinate 8,793,445 of OX103947.1, read as the reverse complement.
TCTGGATCCGTGAGACTCCCATCCTACAAGTGCATTTCGTGCTACTTTGGACAGCATAAGAGCGACTCCCTGAGTGTGTGGAGCATTGTCCTCCTCGTGACCGGAGTATAGCAGCATCTCTCCCGTAGCTAGCCTTTTCTGTCCAGCTTGGGTCCAGTGGGTTTCGCTGATTCCCAGTACTGCTAAGTTGTATCTCCTCATTTCCATTGCTATTTGACTGGTCTTCCCGGTTTCCCACATTGTTCGAACGTTCCATGTACCTATAAAAATTTTTGCTCTGGTTGTTAGAAGGGGCATCGGCCTCGTGGCTTCCGAAGGAACTCGGCTTTCACCATGAAGCGTCATAATTCTTCTAACTGAAGACCTTCTAACTCCCAGGGCAGAGTTTAAATGGTTTGGATTATTTTTTCTGGTAAGCGTTTTTTTAGCGAGTTAGTTTTCTACGGGATGGGGACGCTAACCCCATGCCCAACCCTCCTCCTTTACCCGGGCTTGGGACCGGCAGTAACCCTATTAGAGCTACAGGCGGAGTTTTTTTTCCATTATTACTTCTCGAATTATAACTGATTCTCTTTGTGCATTTCGGTTTGTTTTAGTATTCACTTCTGTGTCAACAGGCACCATAGTGTTCAAAACAGAGATTACTTTGCAACTAAGATATTGTTATATTTTTAAGCTAGGTTGAAAATCACACAAACTGTATCATCAGCATCCAACAAGCTCATGTCTTCTAAAGACATCGCGTTACCACTAGAGGGTTTTGTTGTTAATTGAGACATCATCAGCACTATACTTAAATAAAGCAATTTTGGGGGAACATAGTTCACATATCCATAGTGACTTTGAATTGTTTTACCTATTTTAAGCAGTAGAGCCAAATCAGTTCATATTCTGCCCTACTTTTTGTTGTAGCCATCACACTGCGTGCTCCAGCAACTGGAAACGCGTTTACAAAGAGTACGCAAAACAACTTATGATTCTAAAAGTGCAATAAGGACAGATGAATAAAAAAATGAAAAGTAACACCCTTCTCTTAGAAAATTTCACGTCAGAACTTTAAGGTTTTTGTTATGACCAAACTTAGGCATAAAACTCTGCTGGGTATAAACTTGCATCGCAGAAAAAAGAGTTTTGCCTGTGCATGATAGTTAGATGTAATCAAATTGGTATATGAACTAAGGATTCCTAGAATATACCATTTTAATTCAGACAGAGAACGACGAACACAATTAAACCTATTGTATTGAGAATTCATAACAAGTACGGAGTTATGTATGAATGAATCGATATTGCATACAAACATTACATTATGGTGTTCGGAAGTGGTCATCTTGTAAGAGAATACTCAGCAAATTAGCTACTGTATTCAAGCAGATAAGCCAACTTTAATGGTAAGAGCCGTAAACTCATAGCTGTTTGCTAGCATTAAGCTGTCGCTGTGGAGTTATGGTTGATTTATAATGACTTGTGACTAAAATATTTAGACTATTGGAAACACTAGACGTAGTTTATGGCCTTGACTAATAGCGCCACCTACATAAGTCGTTACTTGAAGGTCGTATATTCTTGTGTTCAATAAGTCCTGATGTATGGCAGTAATATTTAAAGATAAATTGTTATGACTTTTCTTTTAAAATAAGACATTTAATCATGTTCGAGGCCAACACTGACAACTGAGGGTAAGTCAACCTACCGATATGGCGCTAATAATAATTACTTCATTGCAATCGGTTGTTTATTGTGTTGGAATTACAACACGATTTATTATGAAAGCGAAGACATTAATTTTACCTCTTTTTATTCGTCTGTGATTCTGGAATACTAGCACCATTATATAAGTTGGGATATTTCTATAGAGCGTTTAGTTGTAAACACAATAATAATGTAAAAAGAAGTAAGGAGGAAAACAAAGATCAATAGGGAATAAGTTTTGGTAAAAAAAATTCAGGAGTCAGACTACCAACGCCTAGAACTACTTCGGTCAGCTATAGAAACCACTATTTTCGAAAACGTCGTCTCATATTGATGCTACTAAACTCAATTGGCATACCCACTGCGGTATTTACATCCTACTACTGTACAGGACATGGACTCAGTGTAATCTATTTCTACCTAACATGTATATATCTCATGTCTATTGTATGCATGATATTCAGTCATCTCGTATATCACGTTTTCCAAAACACGCATCACGTAAAGTGAATTATTGAAAATATAATCTGATAAAGCTGTTAAGGAATCAAATATGATCCCATCTCTATCCCCTAAATCTTTATATAATATATTTCATCAATAAAAGGATGAACACTTGTCTAGCATCACGCTAAGTTTATGTTTTCAAGGTTTGACTTTATTCGTATGTCAAAATACATTCGTCCATATCACGATGTTTATTATTCTTATATCTACTGTTATAGCTTGCGATTCGTACATCTTGCTCGTGATTATCAGTTATGTAATAGTTTTTCATTTTTATCATTATCTCACAAATTTCCTCAGTTGGTTTAATGTCTTTTGTATATACATACACACTGAGGTAAAACCTGGGAATCTAATTGAAAAAAATAATCGTTGCTCACTTGTTATTTTTTAAAGACACTCTGCAGAGCATTACTGCTTTAAACTGGTGGTAGCTTTTGTTCAAATTTCGCGCACATGAGGCTTAACTGATTTCTTGATGTTTTCCTGTAGAAAAAGACGTTTAAATTGTCAGAACATTTTGTATATTGTATTTCGGATTAAAATATCAAGTGCTCCTCTTGTTTCTTCCAACTGTAGTATAACTTTTGTAGATTTTGTTTGCCATATTATAACCAAGATACTAGTTTTGGCAGTGAACAATTCATCTAATCTCTGTAGTCTAAAAGTGTTAAGAATTCAGTTTTGTAGCTTCATCTGTTTTATTGATTCTTAAATTGTGTTATAAGTAACTTATTTGGAGTGACTCAAATGAGCCTATTAATAGATTAGAATGTAGTTTAAATGATCTGATAATTGTCATAAAATGATCGTATGAAGCTTTGACGAAGAACATTACGAATGCAGTTGTCTAACTCAAATTGAATATAATTCATTTAGTGAAAGTAAGTGCGAATCAGCATAATATATTGAAACAAGTTCTAAGAATTTTATATAAAATTTTATGTCTACATAAAGTAATTTTAAATTTTTCCCATTTATGGCCTTCAATAACTCATCTTTTAGATTATCTTGCAAACCATATATGACTTCCGAGAAAGGTCATTTTATCTCAAATCCGAATAAACTACCGAAATGAAGTTTCGTCAATAAAAGAATCCGATTAAGGCTCAAAAGGAGTTACTAATTTTGTATAATTTCTGATGACTTATGTATACAATAAAGTGGATTTATGTTTTACGTCGTAGATTGATCTTAGTTATATAGTCACTAAAAAGCAGGAAGCACTGGACAACTATTTTGTAGTAGCATGGGGCTCTCCAGCAATACACATTAAACATCCCATCAAGGATTGAATCCAGGACTTCCAGATCTTGTGGTCCGTGCTTAAACTGAAAACCGCTGAACAGACAACTAGTGATTGACATGTCTAAATTTAGTCCATTTGCAATACTACTGCTACTTTTCAATGTCATTGGTAGGTAAACTTCTTAACATCAGACATTTTTAAACTCCGCTGGTTATAGCTTTTCACTGAAATTCCTGGATTTATCTCTAAATAATTTAACAGAACTTAGTTTCCTTTTCCTACACATACATATTTCACTAGTTATTGAAGATATAAATTTGTTTTATTATTTACTTCATATTAATTATATAAATCCATTATAAATTGTTTCTTTTCTTATCTAATTTTTCACAATTACATCTATAGATGTTTAAACGATTAATTCGTTGTCATGTGAAATCATCTCGTACACCACCCAGTAAAGATGGTACAAATAATAATAAAATTCACTTACCAACCAAGTGTACTGCGTGGTTATTTTCAACCATCTCTTCTTCATCTAAGATCTCAACTACCAGTGATGTTGAAGCAAGTAAAAGTACAGAAACTTGTTTAGTAGATAACTCTTTTAAAACAAACAATTGTAATGAAACATGCAATTTAATTAATACTCAACATCCTAATGATAGTCAAAGAATCTCTTGCAATCCTTACTGCCCTGATCCAGAAATTATAAAACTACCTTTTGTACATTTTACTAAAGTTAGAAATCAATTTCTGGCTATTCGGTAAGTTATTTCTACATGTTCATATAGGTTTCCTTTTATGTGATTTTGTGTTTAAGTTGATTTTATGGTAAAATGTATTTTCTTTTTTTTAAAAAGAAAATTATCTCTGTAATATGTACTTATGATCGATGTGTTTCAAAACATCCATCAGTAATTTAATAGTCTGATCTCTTAACTGTTAACCATTCAATCATCTGATAAACTTTAAAAACTCGAATATCCTTTCTATCTGTTATGTAATGTAAGAGAATTATAATAATTTATAATAATTCTAATTATTCCACCTACAGTTTACTACTAGAATACGGCTTACTTTTAATATATCCATAAACTAATTATGAGACTCAAACCTTCGATGATATGTTTAATAATTATCCGTTAAGTGATGATTCTTAGTAGATATAATACAGTTGCCTAAATCACACACCTCTTGTGTAACATATAGTTTAACGTTACATGCTTTGTTACATTTTTGTTTTTTAGTCGAAAATTTAAAAAGTTACTTTAGGGAACGATTACCTGTACTTCGCAGATGGCTCTCACACATTAAGTTTTTCTCAAATTTGAGTACATGAATCTGTACTTGGTATATGAGTATACCATCGAACTACACAGAATATATAATAAAGTGACTGGAAAAGATTACTTAAGTCGGTGAGTATAAATTATCTGATGGTTGTGAAATATCACGAGTTAAATGAAGTTAAATTTGTACACCATTGTATTGTAGCGCATTGGGTGGAAGGTTAATTGTTCCTAACTGAAAACTGCAGGTCCTAGGCTAGATCCTCGGCTGGGGAGTCGTTGATATTTACTGTAGAGCGATCTCATACTGGAACGAAAAAATGTTCCAGTTCCTCAAGGTTTTAAACTTCTGTCTAACTTAGATCGGTTCGTAATCTCCATTTTCTCGATTATTATTCGACAGTCGATCACAAAAGGTTCATAAATGCAAACCAATGTTGTTTTCCTTCTATCGGAAGAATCTTACCTTGGTGCGGTGTGGGATGATTGGTGAATAGGACTATGGTTTTTCATACTAAAACAAAAATGTTGTTTAGTAGTGCTCTTTGGATTCCATTGATTCATGCGGTCATAGTAACCGATAATTAATATAGATATTTCACTTTTACAATTGTTACGTAATAAAATCAATTTTTGTCTTTCATCTTTTTGAAACTATCATAACAGATCTCAATCAATATCTTCATCTATAAAAGAACAGTTAAAATCTCATTCATTTAACAATTGGTTATATTCAGACGCTGAATTAATTAATTTTGTTAAATTTATGTTTGTGGATTTAAATCTACCGGAATTATGTCATTTCTCTACTGATACACTTGAAAATTGGTTGTTTTCAACTTATTCACGATATAACAATGTACCATTTCATAATTTTAAACATGCATTTATGGTAACTCAAATGGTGAGCATTGTAAATCTATCAAATTATATTATTATTATAATTATGTCCAATTTAAAGTTTACAAATAGCTTAGTTTCAATAGGTTTTGAGAGATTATGTCAGTGGAGTATTGTATTACGAATGAGTATACCTATTTACATTAAAATATACACCTATCAACTGTTAGCGTTTGTATGTATGGTTTATTTCAGTCTGGAAACGAACGATTCCGAAGTAATTTACGTATATATGGTTGTAGTGGACTTCGGTTTACCTCTTTATTCAAACCCGATATTATCTTCGTTTGAACCGAACAAGTATCTGAAGTGAATTGTGATTTCATAACTTTCTGTTGCTATAATTGACTGTAAACACTAAAGAAAACCTGTAAATCGGAACAACACATTCAATTTTACACACCCGATAGGCGTAAAATCATTTAGTTTGGCCTTTAATGTCCAATATTTTATGCTGTTCGATTGATTTTGTTAAGTTGGGACCTGAAAATACTGGTGTTATATGTTGTGTAATTTAATGAGCTCACGTGGACATGATCAAGACTTTTTCGTGTGGAGTAGTCAAGTCCAACACGTGAATGAGCCAAACTTTGTTGACGCAGCTACAAGTCAGAATAGAACGTTTTATGAATCTTGCAATTAACCATTTTTATACGTACGTCATAGATGCATACTCATCACACAAATTACTCGAAGTTAATCTGGTGGTTATTATCTGGTAAAATAACGATTCAATCTCGAATAAAGTTAGAGGTATGTGAGGAGATATCATTTCTTGGTTGTACACACTGTGGAAGGGCACTTCTTTTAGAGCGGCCTATAAAACACTCGGTCAGTTCTGATGTTGGCAACTTGGTAGTGTTGTAGTGAACAGAGACTTGGTGGAAAAAACCAATTTATTCTTTGATACAAAGTTACTCAAAGGCTCAGTAAAATATAAAAGTCATACATTAAGTATATAAATTGCGCATCTTCTTTGTGTTGTCCTTTACATTTTCCATTATTCTTCTGGTTCTATTGTTATTTTGACTGCTCTTCGATTTTCTACTGTTCTCTTCACTCCAATCTTCTGCTGCTAGGCATTCCACTTCCGACTGATGCTACATATTACTTATATCTGCCAGCATATATAGCATACACCACAGTGTGACCCTAGAGTCCAAGAGACAACTGCTTATGGCCGGTCACTTACGGTCTTTTTATAAAAAGTCGTTGGTATGTTGACTCCATATATTTAAAACTTTACCATGAGCAACGAATATTTATGAAGGTGAGATGTGCTATCTTCATGGTCAACCTTTACTGACCCTCTCCTTCCATTGTGGGAAGGTAGCTTATCTGGAGGTGCCGGCTACGTGAGGATGATACCTTACTCCTATCATACCTCTTTACAGTCAACAATATGATTTCGCCATCGAACCATGAGTTTACCACCCTTACTTTTAGCGTTCTCCAACTGACCTGTCTGTATTGTAGGGCCTAGAAAAACGAATGTCTCAGACAATATAGCTCTATTGCAACCTCAAGTGGTGTCCGTCAAGGCTGTCCACTTTCTCCATTTTTGTTCAACTTCATCATAGACCTACTGATGGGAATAATGTTCTCGTCGACTGAATTCTCGGGTATTGACCTCCTTCCAGGAGGTCCACTTATCGACTTAGAATACGCAGACGACATAGTCCTGTTTGGTGAAGATGCTGATAAAATGCAGGATCTTCTGGTAGCACTGTGCAACAATGCCAAGATGTTTGGGATGCGCTTCTTCCCCTCTAAATGCAAGTTGTTGCTTCAGGACTGGCCTGCGTCAACACATGGACTAAGGATAGGAAGTAAGGTAGTCGAACGCGTTGACAACTTCACTTATCTTGGAAGTCTGATCAGCCCTAATGGGTTGGTGTCTGACGAAAAGCTCGTTTGGCTTTTGCCAACTTACTTCACCTATGGCGCAGGCGAGATATCCGTCTATCAATTAAGGGACGAATATACTGCGCGGCAGTTCGTTCTGTTCTACTTTACGGCTGCGAAACGTGGCCATTAAGAGTAGAAGATACTCGTAAGCTACTAATATTTGGCCACAGATGTCTTAGAAATATTGCTGGCGTCTGCTGAGATCACCGGGTAAGTAATAGTGAGGTTAGACTCACGGTATTAGGGAACGATGGTAAATCAGTTGATGAGGTTATGAATCTTCATCGACTGAGATGGTTGGGCCAAGTGTTGCGTATACCACGACGTGCAATGCTAACCGGTGTTGGGGATGGTTGGAAGAAAGTTAGGGGCAGCCAAACCAAAACGTGGCATCACTGCTTGAAGTCACTAACTCCTAATCTAAGCCATGTTGGTAGATGCAGACTACTTGGTTGTGGTCCGCGCGGCTATCGTAACCAATGGTTGGAGACTCTTGGTGACATGGCTCAGAATCTATCACAATGGCATTGGTGTATGCACTCTTTGATTAAAATCGCTTCATATCTTTCTTTCTACAAACTAATTCTTTCTTCTTGTACTATATCGTTATATGCAATCTTTCCTTTATATATTACACCATTGATTTCATTGCTTCTACGAGTTAGCTGTTCATCTTGCTGTGCTAATGAGGTTTGGCAACTTGAACTGATGCACATATGTGCCTGGTCCTACGTTGTAACTGACTGACTCATAGTGAAAGGCATTCCTGACTATCACGTCAGGGTAGCAGCTACGGTCGATGACAGTTGAGTTGGCTTATTGTATATCACTGTATTTTAAGGTAATGGTACTGAACGATGCAGCCCCAAGGGAAAACATACTGTCAGTATTTTGGTAACACAAGATAAAATTAGATAGTGTAGATAAATTCTCATTAAGTCAGACCTTACATACCATACAGATGAAAATGTAGAAATATAAAAATTACTGGCTAACTGAATTCGTAATAATGAAGCACTTTCATAAAATGATACAAAACTACAATCTAGATAATTGCAAGCAATTTTTCACATCTTTGCCAAGCAATGAGACGTTCATTGAATCGTACAACAAGAGAGATGGTTCCATGAAACTGTCTATTCCCTTTTATTTCAGTACTTCCAATGTAGTTAAGATAACTAACCAGATATATCCTCAGTGATCATGTTTTACGATTGTATCTTATTAAAAAAGAGTAATATTGAATTTGTTTTATTACGTGTCACCTTGATGTCTTCGGAAATAGTGTCTTTTGATTAAAACTTACTAAATTCCATACACGTATTGTTTGCGATTCATTTGACATTGAAATAACTATCAATAGCTTGGTAATAAGTCAGTTCGCGTTATATGAATACATTCGCTATCTTATCTTGTTTACCTACTTCATAATTTATTATTCATTGATTTTGTCACTCAACCTGCCTTAATTATTCTCCATGATTTATTTTGTTATTTTTCATCCTAAACCAGTTGATATTCATGTAACTCATTAACCAAGTTTATAATAATATACCCAATTTTAAGCCATACTGTTTGTTTGTTGGCTAGTGATACTACTCAACCGCCTAAAGTGAGATTCAAAATTGTCATTTATTGGTTGAAAAAATGTACACTTTAGTCACTAAACCAAAGCTCTTAACTTTCTATCTGTTTAATTTCTATCTTGATATATTATTCCACACTGTACTAAGTTGAACTGCTTCTACACTGGTAAGAAAAGTATTGTCTTCCAATAGATGTTACTTAACTTCAATCTAATCAGTCAACGCTGGATAGTTACGTTTTATTAAACAGTTCAAAACTCATTCCTCTATATGATAAGTATATCATACTTTCATTATTCTTGTCATAAGATACACTTGAATCAATTGAAAAACTAACATTGAAGAACTTCACTGGTTTAGAAACCTACGAGAGTATGAGTCAACCCATGGTTATATATATATATATATATCCCTACGTGCCAGATATGCCTGTTTGTTTGTTCTTGAAATACTATCCTTTTAGTTATGGGAATAATAGTAATAATAAAGTTATTAGTTATAGAACAGCAGATGTTTGACGGAAATCCTATAAAGAATATTATAATAATACCGAAATATTTTTTTGGAACAAGATACATAGTATGTCATGGTTGGGTGTGTCATTTTGTGAGTTAAGTTAATCTATGATTCTTCAGCTGTCTAATTAGTTGAGTTTTAACTTGCTAAAATTCACCTGTTCGGTGGTTGAAGGTCACCATACGGAAGCTTTACCCTACCCAGGTTTCGTGCTAGTTGACACTGGTCAGGAAGACATACATTTAATCTTAAAGAGACTGGTGTCTACTCGAACGCGTGCCACCTAGTTTTATTATTTAAGATGTTGCCACTAAGATATTCAAGTCGTAACTAAAATATTTACAATTGATTGATCGCTGAATGGTGGTCAATCCCGGGAGGTTTCCTTCCTGTTACTTCAAACCATCTAACACTGAGGCGTAGTGAACGCGTTATTGAGTTACATAGACTGGTGACCATATTGTAACTTGTCCGACGGAATCCGGTCATCAATAAGGACTAGATAAATACAACATTCACCTATTCCGAAAATGATGCTAGTTTTTAGTCAGGAGGTACTGAATATCTATTTGATTCTAATGTAGGACTTTTCAGAAAAACAAATCCACTCCCCCTTAACGAGGAATTGAATATTCCGATCTTGTGTCGATCTTGTTGCTTTTAGACCATTAATTTAGCGTTTAGCGTAGCCTACTTTCCTAACTTTAACCGATTCGCGATATTATCACCATGAAATTTTATTAGTTTGTATATTTGCTTCACTTCTGTATTAATCTCGCAGTTAATTAGTCGCAACTCACTAAAACTTTAGGAAGTCATATCGAAATTAGTCGCTAGTGAATAAATCAAATGTTCCAAAACGAATTAAGTAAACCCTGTTTTTAGCATATATATATATATATATATATATATATATATATATATATATATATATATATAACATAGGACCCATTATACAATCATTCCATTTTCGATACTTGTCTTGGATCGCATCTTTTATGGTATCGTGGAAATGTGCTATTCCAGAGCCTTGGTATTTGACAAAGCATCTGTTGATTGTTGTAATCACTTTTAAAATGATCATTGTGTCTTCTTGAACGTTTTACTATGTATGTTGACGTAGTGGCTAACTTTTAATCACTAAACTACGTGTTCTAACCCTTTTTCACTAATCTCAGTTTTGTCAGCCAACCTGGTAGTATTACTAACCCTTCACTTACACAATACAATCCAATGCTGTATACATGAACATATGTTTGTTTGCTAAGTTATAATCACTATCTCATTTGTGTTAGTCTTGATTCCTACTCTTTCCCTCTTTCTTTTTACTTAATCAAATATAAGAGTATGATGTATAAAGTTTTACTGATAACAAATATTTATTATTACTGGACATAGCATTTTTATGAAGAATGATGAATTTGTCTAAAGTTAAATTTTCATTATTTATACAAATCTTATATTCTGGAAATTTTAATTTAATATGGACTCATTACATTAGACTGTTACGCAAGAAGTTTATCGTTATAAAAAAGTGACTTTTTTGTGATTCTAATGATTTCCCAGTCTACTAGTTGTATTTTTTTTCCCCTGGAAATGTATAAATCACAGAATTTTCAAATCTTCCTAATAAACATTTATCGGTATACAGGTGTTCGTGTAATGTTAGTCACATTACAAGTCTAATAGTAGACCATCTAAGCAAAATACTACTATAACCATTTTATTTTATGATTCAGAGAAAGAATTAAATTAATTCAATTCATGGCCCTATTTTATAAAAAAATGTTTTCATTCCATAATCATAGTCATGTAGTTACCATTTAACTTAACGTATCTTTCTAACAGTATTCTAACTAGCTTATCTTGAAAATATCTATCAATGGAGAGGGGTGATAGGATATTGTGTACTGATCTGTCGTATGTTACTTTTCAAGCGTGAAATATTCTCGTTTTTGCTGATTTTTTACAGATAATGTGATGTATACTAACATTTGAATTGATCCATTTTTTTGTGATTTCAATTGTCTTTTTTCAAATAGAATTTCTCGTTTTTCCCTAATTTTGCTCTTTTTAAAATCACTTTTGTTAGCTTTTTGAAGCTGTACTGTTTAGTTGCCTTTCTGTTATTACTTAGTTTGTTTTTTAATTAGGACTTCAGATATTTATGTTGTATTTGGCGGTTGTCCGAGTCTGATACTTATATTGAAGCCCAGTCAATTATTTGAGTGAGAAAATCAACAGTTAGTAAAAAGCTCTTGTTGACTAACCCGATAGAAATATATACACGAACTCGTTCATTAATATAAATACATATCCTTCAGAAAATAGAGTCACATTTTCAACCAATACCACATGTTTCCCTCCCTCGGGAACTTAGGCTAACTGTTGATTGATAACATACACCAGTCAATACCTCTCACTTATCATTTGGTTTTGAATGGCTCTGTTTGATTAGCTCAGCCTATCAACTTAATATACTTCATTTCCCGAAAAAAGTTATTAATTTGATAGATCAAAGTATTGATTCTTGAGACTTTAACTAAGCACTGTATTTCAACTCGTATCCTTATTAGATTTGAATTATCCTGTTATTTGATATTCAGGACTGGATTTCGACTAATTTTGGTTGGTGTATTTTCATCTTGTAAAGATTGACTAAATATGGCCATTTCATCATAAGTTTTTTTTGAGAATAGATGGATTTTAGCCAGTTGTAAAACCAGTACGTTCTTCTTGTTCTATTTAAGACACAGAATGTACATATGCCAACAGTGACTGATCGAAATTTAATCCTGAATGTCAACAAAAGATTAATTTAAATCCTTACCAATAAGCACCATATTTTTTTTAACAGGTTGGTGGCTATCTGAACTGAGTAGCCAAGTGAATAACACGTTATACATTTGAAGCGAATGGTGCTGTGTTCAGTTGTCCATGTGCGCATCAGTGCCAGAATTTAAGTATATCCAGCTGACGAGTTTAAAACCTGACGAAACACACGTTCTTGTTCTTTACTGTCGAACACAACCCATATATTCTGGCAAAAATCTATTTCAACGTGTTAAGATTATTTGTTTGCAGCTATGAATAGCATGATGTATCTGAAATAATCATCATGTTATTAATTTTCGTACTTTCTCTAGAGTAAACCATTTCACTTATCAATCAATTGTATGATTAAGTGGTCAAAGGATTCAGAGTTTGAACTGGTAGATCACACATGCATACTACGCTTTATCTACATAGGTTTGAGCAATTAGGCAGTAGATTTATCCTGGATACGAAAGTGTATAATTCAAATCTGAGTACATAAGTATGTATATGATAAATGAATTACTGCTCTTAGAATCACGCTTATTGTGTAGAGGCTAATAATCCTATTTAGATACTTAAACTAGAAGCTATGAAACAGGATTCAAACCTGTAACCCAATAGTTTAAACATAAATTCTTCAACTAGTGATCCATCGGTCCACAATAAATTAAGCATACATTATTCAGTAATTGTGTTAGATTACAAACAAAACAAATTCATTATTCAATGACTATTAATAAATGACTTTTATATTCTGTTCTAGGCCGTGTCTATATTGTTTGGATATAAAAAAAGAGATATTAGGAGAGATTGTTGTTTCTCAAAGAAAGGTTTGATAAAATTAATTTATCATGAAACAACTTGAGAAATTATCATTTATTATCAATCATATAAGTGTAAATAAATGGAATTGATGTATATAAATGCTTTCAATTAACGCCACTATGACAACGTGAGATAGCTAATTGAGATATGTATGGATCTTTTTCAAACTATCTATTAAAGTAGAAACTGCTAAGTATATTTATTGATTTGAATTATATAGTAACGATGTTAAGAACTGCAAATGATCAGTCTCTTTTAGTATATGTGCATTGTGAGTGGACTACCTCATTATTGCCATTAATTCAAAGTTGAATAGTGGATAGCATTGCAATCTAGAATGTGTGTTAAGTCTTATTAGTGACTCATCAGTTTGATGTGTCCATATCCCACTGTTGATGTTCATTCCTGAACTCGAAACCAATACCTCTCTCTTTAAACTCCAGACTCATTATCAATTGGCGAGACTATAATTTATGAACTAATCAATCAGATTTAACATAGCAGGCTTTAGATTTTGGCACAAAATTCATTCATCCATTTGGCTAAATAACGTTTTAGCTGGTGTTAGTTCGTGATAAAAACCTTTAATCCTAACTATCAACTGTAAATCATATTTCTAACTTCTCACACTGGTTTGTAACCTTAATTTAACCCTCTTAATACGTAGGTGAACATTCTCAAGGTCACTTTAACGTCTCTCAAAGGTCGTCCGCAAATTACGGTCTCATATATCAATTGATTTGCTACGTCTAAATAGCCACTAGCATGTACATTCATCTGAATTAGTCCTAGATGAGATGAAATGTACATCATTGACATGATTGTTAGGTACTATCAAACTCTGCTCAGTGTTTAGTAATGTTTCAGTACTTTTTATATATGGAGTTTACATTTGTCTGTACATCTTGTTATTGAAATCAATTGGTTTAAATTTTAATTAGAGAAATGAATGGAGATTTTTTCACAATATATCATATCATAGGATTACAATCTAATTTGTTTTTCTTTCTATTAGCTATAAAGAGAATGATAAGAGGAAGGCGTATCTTTTGTTTGACATAAATTATAAAAAATGTCCAATAATGACTTAATTAACTTTTATAGTAGGCGAAAGTTTGGCATTGGCTATCTATTACACATCAATATAATTCAGTTGCGGCGAAATCAATATTTACCATTTTTACAGGAAATAAACTATCCATTTCAAGTGTTCCTTACTTTTTTTTCCTTAGTTTGTCTTATAATCATTATTTTAGTAGTATCTTTTTATTGTTCGATTATCTTCTACAGTTTCTTTATTGCCAACTTCATTAGAGTTTAATGATCTTTTGATTTAATTTCATTGCATCTATTTCAATTTGGGAAACTTAATGATATCATCATTCGTAAAGAGAAAATAAAAAATCTGACTGAAAGCTGATTTTACATAAAAGTGTATTTGGTGTATAAATGAGTTACTTTTATTTGACATTTAATCTTCCTTACTAAAAACTATCATGCTCTTTCGTTGTTCACTATTTCCCATTCATAATACTTCACTAAAGTATTTCGAAATTAAAACAAGAATGGAAAATAAACAATATAAATTCTAATAAAACCAAAAACACAACAAAGATACAGTAGTTGAAATGTTGAAGTTTATATTAGAATTTGCACAATAATCTTGTGACATCTTCTTCTGTTTAGTTGAAAAAATAGACTCATCAGTGTTAGTTAATCAGTCAGTCAACAACAACGTAAAACTTCGTACATATGTGCATCAGTTCAAGTTGCTATACCACATTAAAACAGAGATTCAATTGTCGATTCAAATCCCACAGTGGTAGAGGTAGTAAAAGTATAAGCAGTAATCGAAAACATTAGGCTTTGAACACGTTACTCAAGGAGTATAATCCAGTGAAATAAATTTGGAAAGAGAAAAAACAAAGGGACATGAAAAATTCAGAAGATTAGAATTTGGCAGAACACAAAGAGTGGATGCACCTGCACCATTACAAACGATTTTGAGCCATGTCATTCCAGGTCTCTAACCACAAGTAGTCTACACCTACCAACATGCTTCAATTCACTTGTCCGTGACTTCATGGATTTGTGCCATGTTTTGGTCTGGCCGCCCCTAGCTTTCTTCCAACCTACTCCTACACCATAAAATATCGCTCGTTGACTCATCAATCAATTCCGTGATTTAAGCCTATTAATCAGTTAGGACTTTATCCTGATTACAGAAACTATTATGTAATTTCAATCTGTTGTCGTTCAATATAAGATAATATTTCTTTCTATTATAGCATGATATATTTTAATGTGTTTTAATCAAAGTATCCTTTGTTTCCCGATATATTTCATTTTTTTTATTCTATCATTTTTCTAATAAAATAACAAATGTGATCTATCGTATTTCATGCAAATATGTTAATACATAATGGAAATGATTCGATTTTATCATTTAAAAGTCCTTAACATTTCATAATATCTACTATTTTGTTTGTTTGTTTTGTTTCTATGTTCACCGCCTATTCGAAATTATCCTCTACACACGTCATCATTTAGTTAAAATTAAATAATAATAGTAATAATACACTAATTAATTCTATGCATGCTTACCATTTTACAATAAAGATTAACACGGCAACATATAATGTGTTAAGAATTGAGGGAGAGAGAGAGAGATAGAGAGAAAAATGTAATTCTTTTGATAGGTTGATGATCATTTTATTAGCCAGACAATTTAATATTCACTTATTATGTCTGTGTTCATGTTGTTATGGAACGACAAGTGAATTATTTTGTTTTCTCAACACTTTTTAGTTATTTTATGAACTATGCATAATTGTTCAGAATTATTGTATATGCCAAATTTAATCTATTGTTTATTTCTTATGTCTCATAATAAGTAATATAACATAAAAAGCAGTGCGTGTGATGATTGTATAATTAATTTAATAAAATATTACAGTGACTGAAGTGATCCAATTTGTAATTTGCTCATGATTATGATTCTCAAGATCTCAACTGATAAATTAATTGAAGTTAGACATTAACACCGTTGGATAATGGCCGACCCAATGGTCTAATGGTTAGGCGCTCGTGCACGAGACTGATAGGTCCTAAGTTCGAACCTCGCAAGGGGCGGGATCGTGGATTCGCACTGCTGAGGAGTCCCATAATAAGACGAGACAGCCGTTCAGTTCTCCAGGTTTTCCATGGTGGTCTAGCTTCAACTAACTCATGATCTCAACCATTGATAAATAATTCTTAGAAGATTGTTGTGTTCAGTCGTGTGATTCAGTTACTATTTACCTACAGTACAAATGACAAGAGTGAAATGGGTGGGAAGGCTTAATGGCTAAACCGAATCATAATATACACAAAATCGTAGGTGTATATATGATTATCATTCTGACAAAATCAGTGACATTTAGGCTAATGGGGTCTTCATTAAGTGCTTAACCGAATTCGTCTAACAGCTTACTTCAGTTATAATTTCTGGCGTAAATTTTGACCTTGAGTTGTCGTATGTGCACAGATAGCAGTTAGTTTTCAGTATCACACTAGATGATTACTCTATAAAATGCCACATATACTCACAATGTAGTGAATGGGAACTCATTGTTTATTGCAAAATTATAGAATGTCTTGATAAAATAAGAAAATCATACATTAAATACGTCATTTGCACATTTTCTATAAATTGTTTCTCAAATGCTTCATCGTTCCTCCATTTCTATTGTTATCACAGTTACTACTTGTTTATATTTCTGTTCTCTTCAATTTAATCTTCTCAACCTTCTGTTGTCAGGCCCTCCACTTCTGATATGTGTTACACACTACTTATGTCGACAGACATAAGTTGGATAAACCAGAGTTTTTAAATAGCTTGCTGAAAGAAATCCACTTATTACATTGAGCAACAGATGTTTCTCGTTACTGTAATGCTTATACTTATTTCTTTTCTTCGATGAAACTAACATTTACTTACATCGATCTTCAGTGTTTACACTATCACTTTGTCTTTGAGATAAGTACAAATATAATAGAATTTTATTATTTATACGAATATTCGTCAAGATTAGAACGAATAGTTTGACAGGAATTGGGCGCCGAGTATAGAAAAGTCATTATATGTATGAATTATATTTGAAATAATCTCAGCAATTGGAATTTAAATAGTTCCAACGTTTCGTCCAGCTAACTGGTCTGGACTTCTTCAAGGCAATATCCTAAAGAAAATAGTTATGGAATATATATGAAGTGATTATGCAATAAATTGAAGTAACTATTCACCACATTTTCATATTTTTTGTCTATCTACCTATACAAATATTATTGATTGGGATCGAAATGATAAAAGGAGAGGTACACAAATAAATAAATCTTATAAACAGCGACTATGAAAATATAATTATAACCATTGTATTTTATCTGTTCTCTTTTTACTTCCTGTTTTTTTCTCTTTTCTGTCAGATGTATTGTATCATTAAAATGGTAAATTTACCATTGTATTTATCCTCAGTGGATTTACTGATTCTATTGTTCTCCGCTTTGTCACATGATCTTGATCATCCGGGTTTTACAAACTCTTACCAGGTAAATACATTATTATTATTTGATTATTCTTTTTTCTAAAATTTTAATTCAAATAAACCTATTTGATATAATTTATTTGTCTAACTAAGATCAGTTCGTAAATGTAAACCATGAAATCCAGTTATTTCTACAGACACCTCCTTTTTCCAGACAGGGATTCCTAGGGTTTCAGTAAGAAATCGTGATGAGTGCAGTTCAACGATATGGAATGTAAGGCAGTTACTTGTCAATAATATTATAGAATGATTTAAAAATTTCACGACTTGATTGAATTTAAACTTGTTAACCATTAGATGTCAGATCAGTGATCTAAAGATCAAACACTAACCATGAGGCCTGAAGGTCTTGGATTCGATTCCCAATGGGGTCGCGCATGGACATTGCTGTAGAATAGTTCCATACTAGGATAAAATATTTACTCATAACATAAACTATGTAAAATACAAGTATTTGCAGTAGTGGTTTTACTGCTATTATTAGTAGTTGTACGATTAAGTTATATGTATAAGT
The DNA here is from genome assembly GCA_944470405.2 of Schistosoma mattheei. Lineage (NCBI taxonomy): Eukaryota > Metazoa > Platyhelminthes > Trematoda > Strigeidida > Schistosomatidae > Schistosoma > Schistosoma mattheei. The sequence continues at coordinate 8,775,056 of OX103947.1, read as the reverse complement.
GTTTCATTAAAATATTTTTTTTTCAAATAAAAGTCAAACTTTCTACAAATCCTCATCTGATCTTCTATAATTCGGTGTTTAAAATTTCAATTAACTTGGTGAAAATGTATACAATGAGTGAACATTTCATAATCATTTACTATCAACCATGTCGTACAGAAATGTCAGAGAACAGTATCTTATATATTGTTTAACATTAAAGATCTATTTATTACCTTCCTTTGTTTGATTAGCTTGTACAATGTATTGAATTCCCCACTAAATGAAGAAGTTAATGAGCATTGTTACTCTAGTATCTGTATGAGTCTGATTGCAACTGGTAAGGATATAACGAAATATAGCACAATAACACAACCCAACATTACTAAACTCGTTACATAACGCTATATGGAACCAATACGCTCAGGATGCATATTTATCAACAAAGATTAATCGATTACAGTCCCAAATACCAACAATAAGAATTTACAAGTCACCACTAATACTTTCATACACAGTGAACAATTCAGTAGCTTAGTGGATAATGCGTCGGACGTATAGAGCGAAAAGTACCACGTTCAAGTCCCGATATGGCCCCCAACACTAAGATGCAGATGCATCTTGCTGACGAGTTCCAAATTGGATGATACATGTGCCCTGGATTCTACTGCTAACCTCACATCAAATATACTAAACACACGATTTTAATAAAATTTATGTAATAAACCTATTGTATGTCTCTTGTTATTTTTAAATATCCATTATATATGACCTGTTTTCTACGCTTCTCAAGGTACATGTACAACTATAATGAGGTGTAGTACATAATAAAATTATCATTAATTTGAATATGTTTTGCAGAAGTTCCCAAAACTTTTAAACTGTTAATAACCATTTCAAAATAAAACCCTTGACTTCTGTAATTTAACTGACCATAGAAGTGAACCATCAATTCTATTTTTATGCTGTACAATTTTCCTCGATTTTAAAATTTCTAGGGAGTAGTTGTAAGTGTTCTGTAGAGTACCAAACATAATTTGAATTTGAATTAGTCTTATTTTTATTAACAATTTAGTGGATAGGTAATAGTTTAGAAAGCAAGCATTAAGCTTTATAATTTACTTACACTATTACCTAGCAAACTATTAAAACGACTGATGTACATAAAGACATTTATTTTCATTGGTTTCATTTAAAGAAGTAAACAATGGTGAATATGTATCTTTTTTGAAGATATTTCTTGATATGGCCGGGAGTGGGGAAATACTCATTGTACTCTAGAAATGCTCTCATTTGGCCGCTCATTTATACTCACTGCTTTATGCTGATGGTGTTGCTTACCTAGCGAATCTCCGGGGTTTGAGCCGGATTAATGACTACAGAGGAACCCGTCAGGGGAGTTAGAAAGCCCTAATTCCCAACTAATGGTTAGCATGAGCTTCTGGGTACTGTGGGAGCAAAAAGCTTATAGACCTATCGTGAGATTTTATTTCCTCAATTACTCACTGGCTTATAAATTAGACCGTTAAGCTAAAAGTGAAGATAGTACCCTCTTAAGTTAACCACCTGCTCCAACCTGGGCGCTTGATATCGCCAACTATTGTTCATAATAATTGACTGGACTCTAACCGAGATGGTCTCCATCTACCAATATAGCCCAATCCAACAGTTAGTGACTTCATAGTTCATGATTTCTCTGCCCCTAACTTCTGACAATGTACTCCTATTCCAACAAACTAACTGATTTTGAAAAGAGAAGGGATAAGTTGTGATCAATGGTGGAGTCTAGCCGAATAAGCAGCAAGACAAATCTTACTGATGACTTTGAATGTCTGTTGCTCTATAGTACCGTAAACGAAATGAAGCTGGAAAAACATACCACTGTAGTTTTCATTTCACTGGTGTTAAATTGTAATTATCTTGATAAAATTTAAAGGTTCTAGGCTCCTATGTCTTGTATGTAATCACCAGTTTTCACTTTTGAGGAGCCTTCAACAAAACTTGATATGACAAAAAGCCAACTCCTTGAGTTATTTGGTGCATGTGTAGTCGAATTTTGATACAAGAGAGCAGATATGTTGGTTTTTTCCGAGTACAGATTGATTCGTTTAAATTGTGTATCTAGTATCAACTTCCTTCTGCTAACCAATAACGTAATAATAGTGGGAAAACAGCCTATATCAATACTAAACGATTATGTGGTTTTCTCACACTCATTCACTCTCCAGATAGCCAGAACAAAACATAAAATACACCAGGTAGAAAACTTCTGATCATACAGTTTGAATTTATAAATCATTCATTCATGGGAAGATTCCGGAAGTTCAATTTTTTTCCTCATTTATCCCGTTGTAGCTCAATGACACGATTGGTTTCCTCCAATTAATATCGATTCATAACAGTAATACTAGTAATAATATTAGCGATATTGATAATAATCGTAAAGATTATGATTGCATTGTGGCAAATAAATTTTATCAAATCTATAATTATGGAATGTAAGCTAAAGATAAACAATGAAAGAAAAATCTTTTATTTGAATTCAATCAGTTTAACAACTGATAACCAATAGTGGCATATGGAGTCCAAGTGTTGTTGTTATTACTCTTATCCCTTGTCTCTTCTCTTCTTTTCCGTTTCGATTCTTTCTTTTTTTCCCCGATCATTCTGTTCATCTAAACCTCTCTATACGAAATCACTGTTTTTTTTTCATTGTACTAACTAAAAACTATGCCAATTAATCTAATCATCAGTATGAAACAAGTATAGTGTATCAGCAGTGGCTAATTGTATAGTATCATATGAATCTATAATAATAATAATATAGATAAGTGAGTATCCTATTTATAAACTTCTTTTGATGATAGTTTCAGATTTATTTAACTGTTTTTTCTCTTTAAAGAAAACGAATCTTTTATAACTGATATTATCAAAAATCGATTCGATGATAAACTATCTTATAGAATGATGCACGTATATTTTTGTATGTTTGCATATATATATATATATGTGTCTACATACACTGTTATAAGTTTCATCTTTTTTTCGTAAAGTCGATATGCTTCTTCATTAACCCAAAACTGATTATTAGCTCATCAAACGAATAATGTTATTGTTAATAATAATAGTTTTTATGGGAGTCAGTTGGTTAGTGAACTGTTTCTTTTTCCACTTCCCTTAAACCTGTAATTTACTTTAGTTAGTTTTTATTAGAGAATTGGTTGAAGAAGTAATCAATTTGTTTTATCACTGCTTACGTTAGGCGTAGAATATTAGGTGAGAATGATGAACAGTTGGGGATGAAATTATAAACTACGATTGAATAATTTTTTGATTGAGATCATGAATCAATTGATTTTAGACCACCGTGAAAACCTGGAAGCACTGGACGACCGTTTAGTTCTAGTATAGGATTCCTCATCAGTGCTCGTCCACTATCTCGCGCGCGGTAACTGTTACACACTTATAGTCTGCATACATTGCTAGTTTTAGGCGATTAGTTTGGGCAAAAAGGATGTATGTGATTAACTCAAGACATACATATAGCATCAGTCTGTGAAGTCTTTTCCTATTGATCTGTGCAAACCTTATAATTATTGACTTTGGCGAGATAACTGTGATCAGTATTTGCAAACTCTAGGCAACATAGTTCAAAAACATGGTGTGCATACATTTGTTCCTTATCTTCCCTTGTATTATTTTCTTGTTACTATGATGTGAAGCGTATCCGATTTCATTTAGTATATGTATATATCGTGTCCTATATTGAATGATATCTGTGCCCATCATCTATCTAATGTTCTCATGTTTTTTCTATCAGTATAATACTTCATAATAGTTAATTCAGTTGTATGTTATTCCATAGATCAATATTCATTCATCGCAATAAATATTTATCATATATGATTTAGTTTTTATTTTCAAAAGTGTATTATCAGGTACTCTAAAATATAGAATTGATCGATAGAACTCGATCACAGCACAGATAAAGGACTAGATAAGCATGAAATTGCTCACTACTTAGTGATCAATCAATTGTAAATATATCTCAGTCCTGTATGAGGTCAGTTGTGACTTGAATAGATCAGTAGTAACGTCTAAAACTGTGAAACCTAATGACGCGGATTTTAATCTCACATGCAGCATCAGTTCTGTCAAAATTATGGGTATCTCTTTATAACGAGTACCAAATAGCACAAAATCTTAGATCCATGGTTTCATACTGGCTACTTCTAACCACCTAACATATTCACTTTGTCCTTATCAACTCCTTTAACTTGTGGAATCGAATCAAATAACCTTTTTTATTCTATTTTGAATCATTTATACAATATGTGGTTTATTATATTCCGTCGTTAAATATAACTTACGGACGTGAATAACTTTAAAAAAAGACCGTTGAATTGTTAACACCAGCATAAAACTAAGATTTGTGAAACTTCACTAATGTATATTGTTGTTTTCGAAACTAATTAATTTTCGAAGGAACATTCTGTCAATTGACTGAAATGTTATCAAGATGATTATGTTTGTAGGTGTAGACTGTAGATGCTGTATCACAACCTCTGAACATTTCGAGCCTTCAATTAATACATAATCGTTTCAGATTATATATGTATAACATTAATTCTGATGGACTTTCGACTCATGTATGTACTTTACAAATTGCGTTTGAAACCTACTTTTAAGACTGATTTGTATTGGTAGGCGTGTTTTTTTTTTGCAGTTATTATCTTTTTTATAATTCTAAGAATATAATAAATATTAAGTAACAGTCTAATTTGTATTAATCAACTGTAAAACATCAGTGTAATAACGTCGAATCTTATTTAATCTATTTACTTAAATGTTCAATTAATTTTAAGGACTAAAAAGTGGTTATATAAACTTGTTTGTATTTTGCTTTTAGTCAACATTTATTTCTCATACTCTCTACGTATGTGTTTTCTCGTACTAATTGCTACAACCCCCCACCCTTTTTTTTTTAGTTTCAACATTTGAACATGGTTCTTTTTTAGAAAAAAAAATCAAGAAGCAGAGCATAATAAAAACTAAAGTTGATTGTGTTTTTTTTGTCCTCATTTAGGGACTTATTGCATCATTTCAGCGTAATTAATATGCATATATATATATATATATATATATATATATATATATATATATATATATATATATATATATATATATACTTTCCACTCTCTTTCTTCTCTTTCATACATATCGTAATAGCTTTTCTATCTTACCAACCCAAAATGATGTGTCTGACTTTTTTTTTTTATTTATATTATGATATCAGGCAAATTGTTTTTTTTTATTTTGTTAAAATCTCTGATCTGGATCATTCTATCAGTCATTCAATTTTTTTTTTCTTTCTTTCTTTTTATTCTATAATAAGAGAGAGAGAAAGATTAGTTTAGGTAGCCTAAAATAATTATTGATTTTTGAGCTGATAAATATTCTTCTAGGTAAACTAGTTAGTTAGTTGATACATTCAATTTGATCGTGTCTCAGTTAAATTACACGCGTCACCATTTAGTCTTTAGTTCATTCAACAATATTTGTATTGACGTAAGCAAATAAAGATAGATTTTGATAGTGGTGGTGGTCGTAGCGATGATGATGATGATATTGGTTGTATTATTATTAGCAATTATAATGATAGACATGCCCTTCAGGCCTGTCAGTTTAAATTCAAGGTCTAATTTTGATTGGCTATGTGTTTCTCTCTCATTCAGCCTTCTTTTTTTTTCACTTTGACGTCATAACATTTGATTTTACACATTTACATTAATAATCACCGTAATACTAATATTAAGATTACCACTACTAGTAATATAATAAGGAATGATTTATTTACTCTTGTAGGTAGATGAAAATTGTAAATATGTTATCAATTATTATTTATTTTTTTTCAAGTAGTCGATAATCATTAGCATTACATGTTTGAATGTATGTGATTTTCTTGCTTCTTGATGTAGGTGACTAAATCTTGTTTAAATCAACAGTAACAATACTACTATTACTACTACTACTAATAATAACAATAATAATATTCAACGATAATTATGTTTTTGATTGAGATCATGAATCAATTGATTTTGGACCACCGTTGGAAACCTGGAAGCACTGGACGGCCGTTTCGTTCTAGTATGGGACTCCTCAGCAGTGCGCATCCACGATCCCGCTCCCCGCGAGATCTCAATCAAAAACTTAACAATCTCCACAACCCCTATACTGATAATTAACATGTGCTCACTAGTGACTAGCTTCGTGAGGGAATTCTCGGAGTTCTAGTGAGAAGCCGTGACCAGTGGAGCTAATCCGTGTCGGGTAGAGACATGTATTTACCTCAGTACAATGGAAGTTGGTCGCGCAATTTCGTGGATTGGTTGATGTTAGACACTAACACCATTGGATGCCGGCTCAGTGGTCTAGTTGGTTAAGTGCCTGGCGCGAGACCGATAGGTCCTGGGTTCGAATCTCGCGGGGAGCGGGATCGTGGATGCGCACTGCTGAGGAGTCCCATACTAGGACGAGACGGCCGTCCAGTGCTTCCAGGTTTCCAACGGTGGTCTAAAATCAATTGATTCATGATCTCAATCAAAAACTTAATCTCCACAACCCCTATACTGATAATTATGTTGATGAAAATATTCAAATCGTACATATAGATCGATTATAACCAAGTGGTAAATAACAAATAAATAAAACGAAATAAATTCATGTAAACAGATAATTATTATCCATTAACGGTGATGAAATGAAAAATTTCCGGTAAAATCAACCATTTGTCCCAAAATTTGAACAAACAAATAACCTTGGGCGGCTAACTACTAATCAATAATTTGTTTTTATCTTTTTAAATATTAGCCTAGTTGATTGAGAATCTATAATTCATATTATATCATAATTCTTATGTACTATAATTTAGTTTTGGAGAGTCAATGAATAACTGTTTCTTGAATGTATCCACTACTGATCTGTGAGACAATGACGATGAAACATATAAAACTAACAACCTTACTGTTTTGTTTTTTATCGACACTAATTCGTATAGTTTGACTAATTAGATTGTTCAAGATTATCCATTTGTTTATTTTTAACTTAAGTATAGAATAAATTATTTTTTTTTAATATTTGGAAAGATTAAACTTTACAGACCTTATGCTGGTTACAAAAATTAATGAAATAATATGAGGTGTAATATTTTTAACCCATTCTTGTTGTGGTGATAGGAGCATTGTTGTATGTGCTGGTTATCTGAAGGAAATACATTACTAACGTTAAACATATGTACATTCGACAGCACAATTTCACTTTCTGACCACATAATTCGCTTCTTTTAATTTTCTGTCCAACCGACCTGGGTTGTATGGTGTCAGACCTAAAGGATGAATATTCAAGCCAATGTAGGTTGATTAGGTCGTCGTGCTATAAAAGCCCAACCATCATGTCAAATAAGGCATTATTAATAAAGTTTTATAATTTGTTGTTAATGATATTCAGGACTATAGTTGACCAGTCTCTGTTGATATATGTGTATCCTAAGTGAATTACCTAGTAATAGCCTTCTAATTGTAAGTTTTATAATATTTAGAATGATTAAATTGAGGAAATCCGTTTAGGATGTACATTTATCAACAGAGATTAATCAATTATAGTATTGAAATATTAACAGCTAGAAATTATAAATCTGGACTAGATACATACATGATAGTGGTGTGGATGTATAGTGATAATGATAATGTGAAGTTAATTACAAACAAATGTTTCTTCATTCATTTTGCTTTATTTTCTAAGTATCTGAATGTTAAACATGTAAATCAAATCAATTAATAATTATACTGTTTTCCATTATTGTTACTATTATTATTATTATCAGTATTACTATTACAATTGAGTAGTATATGATAATGAAACGAAAGGCTTGGTAATTCCATTGAATATCTTTGTATGATATAATTTGTAATACTATGGAGAAATATCTGTTTGTTTGATTTTTTTCTTCATTGAATTATCCTTCCACAATAACTCACTATAAATCACTCAATTAAACATATTTAATTAACTTTTTATGCAACACATACCAGCGTTTATATTCTCATCACATTCATAATTAAGTGAAAGAATTTGATGAAGTAACAAAGAGTATTATTATTATTATTATCTAAATAGATTAATGCTGGCACTTGGCTTGCTCTACGTTACAATGATATATCACCATTGGAGAATCATCATTGTATGACAGCATTCGATCTTATCAACAACAATCCAACGGCAAATATTATCAATGGATTAACACCAAATGAATCACGTCATTTTCGTAGATCTGTGATAAGGTTTGTCGATTTGTATATACATATATACAACTATTATCTTTTTGTTAAGTACATTTTTTCTATCTTAAACCTAACATCCATATTTTAGGACTTTGTTTATGCGTGTGAGGTAATGGAGCCATTTGCATTCTATTATGACGATAATTTAGTTGTGTTTTTTTTTACTTTCATTATGCGATTTTATATTTAAGGTCAACTTTGTCTGTATCTATTTTCTTTCACGTCTTTATCCATATCTGTAAGGCTTTTATTTAGTGAAACATTTCTTTCTCGTCAATATTTTAACATAAAAGATATTGAAAGTAAATCCAGCTGGCGAGTACCCAAATAGGACGAAACGCACATCCTGGATTTCATTGCTAGCCACCACCTATCTCTGCTTATAATACTTGTGACTTATGGCAATATCGAGGCAATCCGTAAAGGACGCACATATGCTAATAAGAGACTGATCAATTGCAGTCCTAAACATCAATAGGAAGATTCAAGCAACCAATGCAAAAATGAATAAAAGATATTAGATTTTTTAAGGTCAGGTAAAATGGACAAACAATTTAGAAATGTATATACTCTATTGATTTTTGTTTGCTGTTACTAAACTAATCAGAATGTGACTCGTATATACTTATTAGTTATGAAATATATATATATATATATATATATATATATATATATATATCCCATTTATTTTTTCTCATTGTAATTTGGAGATATTGAAGTTGGATAGTGGTGGATGTAGGACGACTAGTAGTGGAATACAGTACATCCTTTTAATCCTATTTGAAACTTGTTTACAGGGTATATCTTCATCCTCGTGTTGCATGTTCACCACATTAATACTGAAACACAATACCTTTCACTTTTAACATTCAACGCATTATCTACTAAGCTGACTGATTGTACACGGTAGCCAGATTCAAATTCACTTAACTGACTAGTTTCAAATACGACGTAACACATATCCTATATTCCATTGCTAGTTACTATCCAATTTTAATATAAACTTGTGACTAAATAGCTATACTTAAAACAAACAAAAAAAATCTGCTGACAATAGCATCGAACAACTTTCCAATATTTTTTTTTTTAGATTTTCAACAGTTGTTTAACTTTAATGGATTTATCATCTTAGTAAAAGAGTAAGGTTTTCACTTCAACATTGCTTACTTATTATTATCCTCGTCATATGTTCACAGTATTCTTGAAATATCTATTCTAAAGAGTAGAGTGTGTGTGTGTGTGTTTATTCAAGTGTCTATTGATTTTAATTTATTTTCTATCTCATCAAATAATGAATAATGTGACGTATTTATCATGATATATTCTCTTCTCTTAGCAAAAAAAAGGTGTTTCACATAGAGAGAGAGAGAGCGAAAAAATTGAGTTGAAATTTATGTTTTTAGTTTCTTTTCATATAATTGACAAAAGACAAAACAATTCATTCTAATGTTTCGTCGTTTTTTTCTCTCTCAATTCTTTTCTTTTTCTTTTACATATTTCATATTTCCTAAAATGAAACAATCAAAACATTGGAAATCTATTTCTTTTTTGGATTGGGTTCCGGGGGGTTAATGGTGACGCAATTATTTTTTTCTCAAATTTTATATGTATATATATAAATATATTCACATAGATGTATTTTAAGCACAGATATGGCCATCCATTCAGAATGTCTGTCACAATTTCAAGTTTTACGAAAACAGGTCTATTTGAATTGCCAGTCATTATCTATGGATATGAGTAGTAGTAGTATTAGTAGTATAAAACATAATCACCAAAATATTGATCATTCTTGTTATGATAATAGTCAACAAGGGAGTTGAAAAATCCTGATTCAATATTTCCTTCTCTTCAATTATTATCATCATATATTGATCCTTCATCACCGTCGCCTACACAACAACAGCCTACACTAACAACTTCCCATGATCATTATCATCAGCATCATCGTCATCAACCTAACCATAATGACAATGATGAGACAGGGGTGGACAGACAAAATCGAACAGAAAAATATGACCAATATAATTCATGTATCAATCAGCATGTTGATAATAACAATAATAATAACGTAGTTAATTTTGGGGGTGATAATGACAGTGATCACAATAATGGTGATTATATTAATAATAATGATTATGGTCATATTAATGCATCACTAATCCACTCTTCATTAATTTCATTAATTAATCAACAACCAGAATATTTATTAAGACTTTTAATGATACTGTTGAAAGTATGCGATATATCAAATGAAATTCGTTCACCATTAGTTGCTGATGTCTGGGTGGATTGTTTATTCAAAGAATTTTTTCTACAGGTTTGTGTAATAATTTTTTGTATAATTTTTCCATAGATAAATAATAATGATATTTATAGGTGTTTATTTTATGTTATTACTCACTACTAGAAATATTAAAAATCTGTTGAGTAATTTTTTTTCAATCTTGTAACTTTTCAGCTTTACTTATGATGAGGTACGAAATGATTTGAACTCTTCGACGGTTCATACCTTGAAAAGATATTTCTTCTTAAAGAATGTTAATTGAATTTGAATTGTTATTGATATGATCTTATCGAAATGAAAGTGTAATCATCAATAGCTAAATGATACCGATCATGTGTAAACATTTTCCAGTGTATAAACTTTGTATGTTTTTAAAAATGTTATCACTGGAAACTCCTAAGACGTTAAAGGTGTGTTTGTGTGTTTTTTCTAGGACCGGATTTTCTCCAATCTCTTTTACTATTTGCCAGAAGGTAGCATCCTTGAAGATGTTAGCTATTCACGATCAACATTTCCGTTTTGCCACACGTTTGCATGATTGGAAGTAATGTCTTATCTTTGCAAACGGAGACTTTCTCCTTTAATCTTACGACTTTCCAACTGATACCTCTGAAATGTTAGGACCTGTCAAGAAACAACTGCTCTGGTGAGTAATAAATTGGCTAGGTCACCACCATGAGAAACTCATACATGACACCACATATCTCTGTCATGGTCATCAGTTCAGCGATGACCTAAATAGCTCCCGGATTATATCCGACCGGTGGGTGACCTGCAGTTTTGTATTGGGAATATGCAAAAACAAAACACTTCAATTACCACGCTCATATTCGTGTATTAGGTGTTTTTCATACAATCATTGTAATTCATGATTAGTGATTTTACACAAACTATATTTTTCTATATAATACCTTATGATTACCACTTCGATTACTGAACCTAAGAAATCTACACCACTAGAATTGACTAGTGTTCGACCAGTATCATTTTTGCCTTGTACTGATCGAATTCTATCGATCAAGTTACAATGTAGTCATTATTCTGAACGATTGGACATCGTGTGCACTATGTTCTGATGTTACTTAGAAGTTGCCTAATGTAAATATATCAGTCATCACTTGAATAGCTTAGATTATTGAGCGAGTTTGAACTCCATAGATAGTATTAGTTGCTGAAAAAAATCCCAACTATGTCTTACTAACCAGTTCCAGCTAGCATACAGCTTTGACTCAAGTCTTCTCAATAACTTCCTTACCCTCGTTAACGATTTACACTACTTCATAAAGATAATTAAAACACTATTTTCTTGTTAAAATTAACAAGTCATTCATAACTTATGAAATACTGTACCACCTCAATATTTGATTGACCTATCATATTGGGGAGGGAGGGGTCAAAGACAAAGAGTAACATTTTTCTTCTTCTTAGATTTTCAATTTTCTCATTCAATTAAAAATGAACAATAGAATCAGTTAATTGTATTTATTATAAAGTTGAAATTTAAATTGTTTCATTATCAACTTTAACTCATAAGTTTATCTTTATTAGGGTTATAATTTGTATACCAATTTATAATTTATTTTTCTTGCCAATTATGTCTATCTATCTTCATTTGACCTGAAATTGTTTATTTTTACCATTTTTTTCCCCTCTAAAATGATTTCGTTTCCTATTAACTATTGTTTTCTTTTATGAAAGGAAGGAAAACTGTAAAATCAATACTAATCCATAATATTAATATAAAACTGTTCTGATTATAGGTTATTTGAAAAACTTCATTTCTTCTTATTTACATAATTGAATAATGATAGTTATTCAATAGTGAATTATGAATAAGAATGATAGATTACTAATTAACTCACTTAGTTTTCAACTATTCAGATTGTTGATTTGAATCCTGTTATTTAGATCGTTTGATGATATATGACTAAGCTTTCATACGATATGAGTACGACTTAAAGCTGTTGTATAGACCAGATATTCACACTACGTCAAGTCCTAGAACATAGACACACATTCAAACGCCTCACAATCGTAGTATTTCTCGACCTTAAGGCGGCATTCGACTCTGTTGATCGTGAGGTTCTATGGCAGTGTTTGTCACTGAAACGAGTACCAAAGAAGTACATTAACCTTATACAGGCTCTCTACTCGAACACAACTGGTCGAGTGAGAGCTTATGGCGAACTGTCATCGGAATTGATTACCTAAAGTGGTGTTCGTCAGGGCTGCCCACTCTCTCCATTCTTGTTTAACTTTGTCATTGACGTACCTTTAGAGATAACACTTTCCTCATCTAAATTTCCAGGGGTTGAACTTCTACCAGGAGATTCACTTGTTGACTTGGAATATGCCGATGACATAGTTCTATTTGGTGAAGACGCTGACAAAATGCGGTCTTCTGACCACTATAAGCAACAATGCAAGCATGTTCGGGATGCGATTCTCTCCCTCGAAATGCAAAATGTTGCTTCAGGATTGGGTTACATCGACACCCGAACTAGTGATAGGGAGTGAAGTAGTTGAGTGTGTCGACCGCTTCACTTATCTTGGAAGTCTCATCAGCCCTTGTGGTTTAGTGTGTGACGAAATCTCAGCACGGATACAGAAGGCTCGACTAGCTTTTACCAACTTGCGTCATTTATGGCGTAGGCGAGATATCCGTTTATCAACCAAAGGACGTGTTTACTGCGCAGCAGTTCGTTCCGTCCTACTTTATGGCAGTGAAACATGGCCGGTAAGAGTAGAGGATATCCGTAGGCTACTAGTATTTGATCATAGGTGTCTTCGAAACATTGCTCGTATATCGTGGGACCATCGAGTAAGTAATGCAGTTGTTAGGAAACTGGTACTAGGTAAGGATGGCAAATCAATTGATGACGTAGTGAAACTTCATCAGTTGAGATGGCTGGGACACGTGTTACGTATGCCCAACGACCGACTGCCTTGACGTGCGATGTTCAATGGTATAAGAGCAGGTTGGAAGAAAGCTAGGGGTGGCCAGACCAAAACATGGCACAAGTCCATGAAGTCACTGACAAGTGAATAGAGCCATGTTGGTAGATGTAGACTACCTGGTTTGGGACTGCGAGACGATAGCAACCAATGGTTAGAGACCTTGAATGACATGGCTCAAAATGGTTTGCAATGGTGCAGGTGCATCCACTGTTTGTGTTCTGCCAAATTCTAATCTTCTGAATTCTTCATGTCCCTTTGTTTTTTTCTCTTTTCAATTTTATTTTACTGGATTATACTCCTTGAGTAACGTGTTCAAAGCCTAATGTTTCCGATTACTTCCTATACTTTTACTACGTCTACCACTATGAGATTTGAGTCGGCAATTGAATCTCTGTGTAAATATGGTATGTCAACTTAGACTGATGCACGTATGTACGAAGTTCTACGTTGTTGCTGACTGACTGAAATGTGATTTATTGGTGATACTAGTCAGTTATTCAGCCATAAACATTGTAGAACCTGACAAATATATGTATCACTTCATGTTGCCACACTATATCAGTGCTGAAAGATGAAATTATTAAGATGATTACCAAAGTAGTGGGAGTAGCAATAGTAAAAAAAAGCTTAAACATAGATGACATAAGTCAAGAGGAAAGAATTTGTTCATGGAATAAAAAGTATAAAATACGTTTAGAACTCAAGATCTAGGAATAGATAAATTGTGAATGTATCTGCTTCACTGCTACTCATTCGTAACCGTATCATCCACCATCTCTAAACATTGGTTACGATAAACACGTGGATCCAAACCAGGTAATGGGGGTCTAATAGCTGGCATCTCACTTCACAAATTGATGTTACGTTTTGGTTTGGGCACCTCTAGCTTTCTACCAACTTAACCCTTCACCAGCGAACGTTCCACATCGAGGTGGGTGGTGTTTTAGTATATGTAATACACTTCTTAACCATCTAAGTCGATAAACATTCACAATCTTATCAACCAATTTACTGTCTTTCATTATGTCTAGTTATTATTGAGATGATTAGGCTTATCGCTAAATTATTGAGTTTCAATAAAGGTTTTTTCTAATCGAAATTCTAACTACCATTTTGTAAACCCCGAATCGGCTAAAAACATATGATCTCATGAAATACATCACACCATATCAGTCAGTTCATTGATAACTTGTTAGTTGATCATTACAGCATAACATAATATATCATCAAATTCACCATTTCTTAGTTTATTTTGTAGCTTGAAATTCCTTCATTTTAACTAATGGAAAAAGTAGGAACTAATCTTTGAGATAGCTATGAAAGAATTTATTGCTTAATCGTAGCTTTAATCCATGATCGATTGGTGTTAGTCATTTAGACAGGCGGAGACTATCTACCTGGTTGAGGTCCACGCAATAACCTCTTTCAGTAGTTGTAGTTAACGAGGTTGGTTGACATTAATCAAAATCTGTTACAAAGGCACAGATCAATTCATTCCTTACTTTCACCTTCCTCCTTGGAAACCTTAAATGACTGTTTCGTTCTAGTGTGGTGTGTGCTACTTATATCGACATAAGTAGTATATAAAGCTAGTCAGGAATGAAATGTCTGACGGCAGAAGCTCAAAAAGATCGAGGGGGTAAGAACGGGAACAGAAAGTAATTGGTATGGGAATGCAGGAACATGGAAGTCTGAGGCGATTGACTGATATATGCAAAAGGAGCAGTGAATTTTGAGACAATTGATTGACATTTTGCAAATTAAGTATTCACTGTATCAGAAGGGGTTTTGTGGAGATTTTAGTAATTTCAATAGTTTAAATCACAAGTCAATTGAAGCTGAGGAGTCCCATATTAGGACGAAACGGCCGTTCAGTGCTTCCAGGTTTTCAATGGTGGTCTAGCTTCAATTGCCTAATGATTTCAACTATTGAAATCACTAAAATAATCATCTGCTTACTAGTGACTGACTTCAAGAGGCATTTCCTGGAGTTCTGGTGAGAAGCCGTGACCAATAGTATTCAACCAGGTCTGCTGTGGGTTATCACCTCACTGAAGACAATGGTGTAAGGTGGCGCAATTTCGTGGATCGGTTGAAGTTAAACATTAACACCGTTGGATGCCGGCCCAGTGGTCTAATGGTTAAGCGCTTGCTCGCGAGACTGATAGGTCCTTGGTTTGAGTCTCATGAGGGCATGATCATAGATGCATCCCATACTAGGACGAGACGGCCGTTCAGTGCTTCCAGGTTTCCCATGGTGGTCTAGCTTCAATTGACTCATGATTTCAACTATTCATTGTATGGTCCTCAGATTTCAGTAAGATGTTCTGTAATTTTGTGCTCAAATACATTCAACTGTCCACACTTGTGTTCTCGTTCATTGCACTAGTATGGGATTTTTTAATAGCGGGCATCCACAACTCCCACTGGTCATTGAACTAAAAACCTTTGGTCTCAAACACGAACGCTTAAACTATATTCCACTGAGCTAGCATCTAACGGTGCTTCCAGTTTTTCAATAATCGTCTAACTTAAATTGTTTCGGGATGTCCATCTAATCGTTTTTGCATTATAGAATGGTTGATGCAGTGATGTAATCACTGATATTTGTTGTTCATAAAACAAACAATGTTTCATCTATTTAGTTTTTAAAAACTCTACCCAACATAGAAAGATAATTGAGATGAAGTTAGTCGTAACTGAATAATTATACTCTACGTATCCCAAGTGCTGTCAGGAAAAGATGAGTGCGAAAGCGGAAGTTACTATAATGAAGTTTGTTAAACTAAAGCTGATGTAACTCAATTATCAAGTCCAAGTTTATGTACTTGGCTTTGAGCCATGATTTATACGTAATAAGAAGGCTAGTAACACTACTATCTGATTGCCCAAACTGAAGTAGATAGAATAAGACTCGAACCTGCGACTTAGTTGTTTAAAGTTAAATGCCTAAAATCATTAAAAACCCTACGCCTCACTGTTTAACGACTTATTTCAGTTTAATTGTAAATTTGTTTTGCGATTGGATTATGAAACGTTATTATCACACATAACATGTGTGTTTGTATGTTGGAACTGCACCAACACGTCTCAAAGTTGTTGTTTTCTAACCTTCTGTTCTTTCAACCTGTTTTTCTGTTTGATCCTTTTTTTCTTTAGGCTGCAGCAGAAAAACAAGCTGGTCTTCCTGTTGCCCCTTATATGAATCCAGATCTTGTAGTGAAATCCAGTAGTCAGTTGAACTTTTTGCATAGTATTCTAATACCATTAGTAAAGGAACTGACCTATATCTTTCGTGAATTACACGTAAGTAATGCGTAGTTCCTTTTCATTTTACTGTTTTCATTTGACAACATGTTTCTACTCCACAATTTTCTGTATGTGTGTGTGCCCAGATTGAGATGCTTGCTTGATATTTTACTATTCTAACTTTTTTTATGAATGATCTTAGTTATTATTTTCAAGGCTATTTAGTCACAAGGTAGATAAACCGAAATGTGATATCAGCCCATCAACTTATTGACTGTTCATCTGAGTTATGTTAGTACACGTGTAGATTATCTTCTGGTTGGGGCTAGCATGCTTACCATAACCAGTGGTTTGGGACGTTGAGTGACATAACCCAGAATCAGTCTCTGTGACCTGATCCATTCGTTGTTTGTTTACTACCGGATCCTGAGTTATGAAGTTATTTCTTGAATTAATTCTTACTTTTTGAATTCCTAACCTTAATCTTTGCTTTTTTACAACTAAGTTCAGCTTTTTGGTATTCATCTTGCTGTTTTGGTATGGTGTGGCAATTTGAACCGATACACATGTGTGGTGGCAGGCTCTATTACTAACTGCTTATTACTAACTGGTTGATTAGTCGGTGCTTGTAAACAAGGCGTATCTGTAATCTCGATGAAACTGATATTCTGTGTGTTATATTCAAACTTGAATCACTTTTGATCAGCATTACATACTAGTCAATATAACATTAATTATGCCACTCAGTGATCGAAAAGTTCAGATGTTTATTAACCTACCTATCTGGTTTGATTATAACAAATAAAATAAGCTTGAAATTATCGACAGAATTGTTAAGAGTTTGATTTTACATGATAATCTATATACTCGCTATAATCTAATCACAGTTTTCGACTAAAATGCAATTACAAGATTTAAATGTTTTCAACCACTGATTAGAAGTATAGGTCTAGGTCTTAACCCTAGAAAACTTATTGTTTTAAGTAGTATATACGTATATATATACATTGTAAATTCTTAGTACTAATTATCAAACTATAGAAATGTTTGTCTAGTGAATTATTGTATGATTAGTTTATTTTATCCGTATAAATTTAATAGTTCTGTTTTAACTCAATCCCTTTTTTCATTTCGCTTTTCAGGTACTTTTGGAATCTGCGCATAGACGATCAGAGCATTTCTCTAAGATTAGACAATATGAATTAGCTCAACAAGAGATGGATAGTAACTGTTGTTCAACATCAGTAACCACAACATCATCGTCGACAGTACCAATAACAACAATTACTAGTACTTCTGTATGTCATGTCATGAAGTCTAATGTACGGGTCAGTATTATTATTATTATTATTATTATTATTATTATTATTATCTAATTGATATAAATTAAATGTAACTTATTTATCAAGTGATATTGATCTCATTTGTGTATACCTATTTAATAGGTCCATTATTTTATTAACTTCACTAGTGATGAGTCTATTTGGGTTAATTATATCAATGATCAACTTATTCCTGTTTCTAGTTTGCTCAGTCAGAGCATGAAAAAAGTCATTGGATTTATTCTGTTTATTTTATTACTCGAATTGCACACGGCCATAAATATCAACTTCACGATTTCGTAACTCACTGTAAACAAGTTATCACAATCTGTACATTGTTATGTGATCTATGTTATAAAACAAATTAACAAGCACATAATTATGAACGGCAAGAGAAGTATCATCAATCAATGATTTAATTAGAAGCTTACAATAAGGATAATACAAAAATACTGTAAATCAAATACTTTTTCTGTTTATTCACTCCTGTCTAACACCGAGTACAGGTTCTTATTTACTCGGCTTTGAGGCATCTTTTTATGCATGGAAAACTAGTCATACTACCAGCTTGCTCATAGTGACAATAACTAGATATGGAGTTCGAGCTAGCAGCAGTACAGTTAAATATCAGTTGACTTAGCTGCTAATCGATCATTATTTCTGTTTATGTCAGACTACAAAATATTATTCATAATATTAATTATAGTAGCATCATCTCTTAGGTAGAGGTCATTAAACTTCATGAATTTATCTGTTTCTCTCCGATTTTCAGTATGAGATTGTGGAGACTGTTGAATTTCGCTGGACTAATGAACCGATCAAATTTAGACCGCCATTGAGAACCTGGAAGCTCTGGGTGGCTGTTTCGTCCTAGAATGGAACTCTTTAGCAGTGCGCATTCACGATCCCACCTACGGGAGTCGAACTGAGGACTTTTGGTCTCGCGCTAACGCTTAACTTCTAGACCACTGAGATGGCATCCATAATGTCGATGTCTAACTTTAATCACTCCAAGACATTGCGCTACCCCCTTCAACTGTCTTTCGTAGGTTTCTGTTTCACATCCGACACGAATTATCTCTACTGGTCATGACTTCTCACCAGAACTTTCTTCGATTTACAGATTAACACTGACACTGCTTATGTATATATAGTCAGTTTCATCAGTAACTGATATCGCATAACCATAATTGTAATTCGATAAGCACTGGAAATGTTTGGTCATATTTCGGTGCTCCTCAGAGATGCACATCCACGACGCAACATAAGATCAAACATGATATTAACTTCGTGAAAGTGCGAATGTATAGTCAATATAAAGTCTATCATTAATGCTCATTAGCTCAGGTTTTCAGATGACATCAACTTAACGACATAAATTTCGCAAGGTGAATAACAAAAAAGGTAGAAATAATTTAGTCGTGACGACGGTGAGAAAGATTAAACATTAAGAATACGGTTGGAGAAGACATAGTGAATGGCGTATATGAAGGAATACTGGAAATGAAGATGTAGAGGAAGATGAAAGTAAAGAATGAAATATTCTGTGCCTTTTTAACAGATTTTGATTAATGTCAACCAACTTTGCTAACCATAACTACTGAACGAGTTTATTGCGCGGACCTCAACCAGGTAGGTAATTTGCATCTGCTCAACTGACTCAAGTCAATCGCTGACTTCGTGAAATGAAACCACTCTTTCGTTTGGTTACTTCTAGCCTTCCCTCAACTCACCACTACACCAACTAGAACAACACATCAAGTTATGTTGTGGTTTGGCAGACGTAGCATATATCTTGACCATCTCACTCGGTGAAGATTTAGTACTCTATCAACTGATTTCCAATTTTTTCATAAACTAAATTTGAACTTGATAGTTCACTCGTTCAACTTATTTGAGCGTAAGGTATTGCATGATCTTCATCCAATGTGATTGATGAACCAAAGCCTCATTCCTAATATGTATGTCCATAGATTATGACTTCTTGTTGGAATTCAATAAAACTGATTAACCTCTATATTCCCTGAAGCAAACCGTAACTTAGTGGTACTATATCTTATGAACAAACCAATCAAATAGATCATCCTGCATTTTTACATGAAGTTGACTCATCTATATTGCTTCAACTCACTTTTTAAATTGTATATGACAGGGAAATCCACCAAACCCTTCGTTCTGAAGCAAACCTAAACCTGTTAAAGGCTTGTTTTATGGAGGAGCTAATCAAATATTGTACCTTGTAGGTTTTTACGAAATTCATTTATCGATATGAGTACAGAACATTTTCAAATTATAACTGATCCCATTTCTTGATGAAAACCTTAACCCTGTGATCCCCAGTCCTAACTAAAAAATTCTCTGTGGATTCTTCGAAAACAGTTTAGGTTGTCATAAACGTTCAGGATGACAGATAATCTATATCCATAAAGATCAATATATATGCAGTTTTTGTCTATTTACTAACAGAATAAGTTGTAAGAGAGAATTTTGACAGATGTATTAACTGTGTAAATACTGCTTACGTTTTGTAATATCATTTGTTTTCTCTCCATAAACAGTTCATTTACAAAAGTTGTTTTCTAATTGATTAAGTTCACCGCTTTGTTTTATCTGTCTTACCAATTTACAATAGAAATATCTTTGTGTAGTATTCGTAATTTCTTAAAATTTTTAGAACATAATTCTTTTTGTTATCACAAACTGGAAACGATAATGTTAAAAGCATCAAGTGCTCACTTTTGAGTACATATGTATGTACATTACGTAACACGTGAATCAATCAGTTTTGTTCGAGTTTACTTTAATTCGAATAAATTCGCTAGAAAGATATCTTATTAACGGTTTATTGAATAATAATTAAACTAGTGAAGTAAAGATATTAAAATAGATAACGATCTTCATCCCTGACTTTATTATCATATATGATATGTCGATAACGATTATACCTCTATGATTTCATCTGTATAATTTTTCAGTAAATTTATTATCAAAGATTTTTTAGGTGATGATGGATTTTTATGAAGCTATTTATGTCTACAAGAAAGATTGTGCAATAAGTCTCTAGCGTGAATATGTTAACCTTTACATTATTGAGATTATGCAATGGTACTTCTACAATACTAAAATCGGGAAATTGGTAATAATCCTTAAAAAGCTAATAAACTTCTTTAGACTACTAAATTTTAATAGTTTCTGTTACTTCTGTTGAGAAATATTTCTATTTATCGCACATCTCTTCTCATTAGCTGTAAAGTTGTGTCATAACCAATCTAGCTGTCATTTTAAGAGAATTATTCAAACTCATCTCATGTCGGTGGAAGTTATTTATTATGTTTTTAGTGTTTAATAGGCATACGGCATCTAAGAATCAGTGAATGATACGGTAAACCAGCCAGAAGCAGCCAAATGAGAAGGCTGATCGATGACCTGAAGAACAAGTGCATCTCATTGGCTATAAAATGGATTTATTTTTTATGGGGTAGAGTGTTGTATATATATGAGTATTTGTCCATTTTATTCCGTAGTTCAATGTGCTTTCTCGTTCACTCTTGTGTTCTCGCTCAAGTAGTCAGTTGAAGAGTTAGTGCGTAGCACGTCCTGTACCAGATTTCGGACACCCCTCGTCATGACAGTGAATGCTGTGTGTAATAGTTTGGGCTTCATCGTAGATTTCATCTCAAACATTTGGAATTACCCACAATCGTCTTCCATGTCGGATGAAAAACGTCATTAACCGTGATTCCGGAAACGGATACTGATACACAAACTTCTTATAGTCGAGCTCCCAGCCGACTACTAAGTAAGAAGACTAGGAGTGAAGAATGAAGTTTACTGGACAAAAATGATTCGCATCCATAAGTACTTATATATATGTAAACGTTAGAAAATGAAACCATTTCTTGACCAATCACATGAACTCATCATCAGAAGATTCTCGATTGGCACCACTTCGTGACCTCATTTGGCGACTTCCGAGTGGCCCATTGCATCAAGAAACTCAGGTTTATTGTAAGTCAGGGTTTGTAATAAAATATTTGAGGAAAATTAATGTCGCCAATGATGCAGTACATACTCACTTAATTCAGGTAAAAGTACAGGGAAGCGTTCGACACCATACACTGCAAATGTGTTACATAACTTCAGCTTTCATCCCTAATAAACCAACTTTCACCAAAATAATTATATTTTTGTACTAGCTTACCTAATGATAAATAAACCTGTCTATCAATAAAAAGCAATGTCGTAATCGAGCTTTTTGATGTATATTTAGTTTGACTGTTAGAGAACATTGCGTGTGATTTACTAAATTGGTCAACTTGATGCATACATTGTGTGTATGTGTGTCATCTATTTTCTCCTCTGTTGTCAAGGTATCGCGTTCAATGTAGATTCATAGATATATTTCTCTCTTTATCTCTTTCACTCTCACTCTCTCGTTATCTCACTCAGTCAAGTATCTGCCATAATGTGTAATTACATTAATTACACTTATGAAACTACTTCATTTTACGTCATTTGACTGATAGTTATTTTTGTTATATAAGTAAACTAGTTTCCTTTTATGGAAATAAATGTATACCAACACTACATTGTTCCTGCTAATTTATGGCGTATTTTCGTCATCATTTTGGATAAGTTTATTAAATTTACATGTTAAAGTTAAGAATGACAGAAATTACATCTGTTTACATATATATACACATACACATAAGTAGAATGTTCTTCAAAAATACCCTCAATTTTAATTTTTTTTTATTAATATCTTAAGCTAAATTGTGTTTGATGGAGTAAGGCGAACTTTAGCTGTATTGGTTTAGTTAATACTCATTTCGTCCAATTCGGGACTCGTCATCTCGATTTACCTACATCCTAGTGTTGCATACATACCGTAACTCCAATCCCTCCCCCCGAGTACCTTTTACTTTAAATATTCAACGCACTATCCACTAAGCTATTAAATCGAAATAACGACTAGCTTGTACAATAGGCCTGCAAGGGTTTGGATTACCGCGTTGTTGATGTTCAGGGCACTCTGTTCCGCACTGCTAGCCACTATCCAAATATGCTAAGACTTCTGATAAAAAACTAACTTATATAAAGACAATTCACACAGGATGCACACATATGGCAACAAAGACCAATCAATTACAGTTTTCAATATCAGTAATGAAAGATTACAAACTCTTACTAATGAGTGAAATATTGTTACGGTTTATATTTTAAGTCATTCCTTATTCTCATTATCGTTTCATAACCTTGACGTGCTCAACTTTTAATTTCACTGAGCTAGTCACCAGTAACGTAAAACCTACCACATATGTGGAGTAGTTCATGTAGTAGAAGAAGTACCAGTATCTGTGGTAGTAAGAAATGATAGTCATGGTTATGACAGTCATTTTTTTCTCTTTATCCCTTTCTTCCTCTCCACAACTAATCGTAAACTACGTTCAGTCGCTATATTCATGTGTATGATTGGAGAAGAGAGAATGAATTCGTGAAATGAAAAGTATAAGGCAAATACAGAATTTATGTGTGCCATCGCGATCAAGTCAGCTATGTTACCCAACTTCTCTAACCATAGGTTATAATAATCATGTGGACCAAAATAAGGTAGTCTAAACCTATGAAGACAAGAATTCATGCCATCACAAACTAAAATCTTTGCTATAGAATTGATAGAAACCCAATGAGAACTGAAGAGATATTTGGTTTCTGGGTGCAAAGTTCATGTAGACTTCATACAAAGATCAAATGCACTGCCTTCAAGTTTCAAGGTTTTCCCAACACTTTTAGACCAATGAGTTGAAACTCAATACTCCATATATATGGTAGGACTATCATCCAACAGCAGAATGTGGAACTTGGTGACATGGATTCGAACCCACAAGGGAGCATCAGTTCTCCCAAGATTACAGGAACACCTTACTGACGAATGGAAACTAGAGATGAAACCTATGTTAATACAGGGTATCCTACTGAGTACTTTCAACCACCTAACTAGAAATTAGCAACATACTAGATTTTCCAAAATGACCCCTTATTTTCAGTGTTATCATTAGTAATATTAAGGATGAAAATAATAGTAAATAGAGATCAGTTTTTACTCGATTGATTTTTCTCTCCTATAAAATATTTCCGCATTATTTTCCCATGGTTATATGATTGTGTTGTTTTTTCCTCCCTTTATTCTTTCCTTCTCACAACTAATGGAAAACCGCATTCAGTCGCTATATCCACGTATATGTGATCCAGAAATTAGACAAGTTCCTTCGGTGAACGACTTATGACTACTACTAGTAGTAATGGTTGTTGTTATTTTATTAACAGTCAGCATAGATAATCATAGTTATATATATATATATATATATATATATATATATATATATATATATATATATATATATATATATATAATTATTGCTGAGTTATGTTTTCTTATCTCCCTCTTCTCCTCCTCTTTAATTATAAAAAACAACGAGTAATACCTTCATGTTCTTCTTCTATTCCGCTTATTCTGAACGATGTATATTGTTATTACTACCAATACTGTTACTAGCGTGATTATTACTAATATATGTGAGCGTGTCTTGATTGTTTTGTTTAGTCGTCGGAGTTGTGATCATATTTCTTTCAAAACTTAGCCATATGTCCTATCTCTCTTATCCTACATTCGCCTCGCCTTACCTTGCCTTGCCCATATCCAAACATGTCCTCTTCATTATAGTTGTTGACTGGCTGATTATGTTTAAATATATATCTAATCAACGTGAAATCGTTACATAATGCTTACTTTGTTTGTTTGTTTTTTTTTTGGTTGAAAAACAAGACAACCCATTCTATGACTATCCTATATATATTTCTAAATTATTTTTAATTCAAATCAATCTTGTATAATTTATTTAGTAATCATTATATGTATAACAACGTCAACATAAAGTATACTCAATTTATTGATTGCCTGCTGACTATTCATGAGACTCATTGTACATTCGAGTATAAATAGATAGATACCGTTTCGATTATGTTATCTTTTTTTTTTTAATTATGAGCAAAAACAATATGACTCATTCGTGAAAAAACATAATATTTTTTACTATGTTACTAGAGTATGATATATTGATGATATGTTAGACGCTAGAAACAATCGGTAGAAGTACCCTAGACTTATATCTCATGCTTCACTGAACACTTGTAATGATTAGCAAAGTAATTTCGATAGGAGTATTAATACTCTTTTGTTGGATTTGAACTTATCAGTAATCAGTATAGTTTTACTCCTCCTTTATAATAATTTCATTAAACTTAAATATTTTAAAACTTTATTTTATTCTATTGTTTGATTTCATATCGTAAATTATTTCTAATATTATTTCCAAGAGTATTTGGAATATTAAGAACATTACTGGTTATTAACATAATTGAGATTTAGATTTTTTTTGTAGTTCAACTAATATTTAAACTGATCATTCAATTGTATTTATTTGATTTTTAGGCGATTTTAATTATCAGTTTAAAAGTTTCAATGTTGAAAATATTCATTAAATAACTAAACATGACATCTTATTTCTAAAGTGTGTATACAAATGATGGTTTGACAGATAATTCTCATTGAAACACTAAAATTAAAACACGAATTTCAGCGAAGAGATCTCTTTTCAACGAATTTATTATCAAGCTGTACAATCGTATATATATGAAAATTTTGTTTTTTGTAAAAGTACTAATTCCATGAGGAAATGTGAACACAATTAATCAAGATGACGTAATAGCAAGATTATAATACTAGATTACGTAATACGAATGATAACAATAGATTTAGTGAATATAAGCGCCGTAGCCAGTGCTCACTTTCAACTCGGATACGGGAACATATCCCAGCTTAGTTCTATAAAGGTGAAAGGAAAGCAGTTAGGAGTTCTTTACTTGAATACCTAATCGACTGTAACCATTCTACAGATCCACAATCTGATTTTAAGGTTATATATATGATTCGTTCAAATCTACCCAGATTTCTTCGTATCCAACCCTTAAAAATAGCCGAAGCTCTTACCATCCAGGAGCTTAAACTAGAACTATGCGTACAAAAGAAGTACTTCTTATCGTTATCGTTACCTTGGCCTTAATTATTTTGATTATCCTATTATTGTTATTATTATTATTATTACTGCATTCCCCCTTTACTTATGTCTTATATTCTCATTGTTTTATTCATAAATACTCATCATATCACCTTGTTTATTTTTACACCTCTATGACGTTTAATTATTATAACAAAAACATTTTAATCATCTTATTATATTCACCAAATCTTTGGTTATCATTCGTATTACGTAATCTAGTATTATAATCTTTCTATTACGTCATCTTGATTAATTGTGTTCACATTTCCTCATGGAATTAGTACTTTTACAAAAACAAAATTTTCATATATATACGATTGTACAACTTGATAATAAATTCGTTGAAAAGAGATCCCTTCGTTGAAATTCGTGTTTTAAATGATGGTTTCTCGCTGTTTTTTGTTGTTGTTTTTTTTCAGTTAATTCAGAATGAATTTTATTTTGCACTGATTAATGACTTCTGTTATAAGAATCTTGGTCACTAAAAATTAGAAAAAAAAATCTAAATTAATAGCCATTGTTAATTGACCTAACACATCATTCTCATCAAACGATTGAATTCGATATTCAGCTATTATTATTATTATTATTATTTTGTTTTGGGATAACCCCTATGGCAATATCGAATTACAATAGATTGTAAGATTCTTCTCCTATTTCACTAGATATATACAGATTAGTGAAATTGAATGATGACTATTATACTGCCATACTTCAACAATAAACACTTGTACAATGTATGAAAAGGGAAGTCAGGATCTCAAAGGAGTCAAATTTTTCAGTAGGATAGCTTTATTTATATAATGACAAATATGATCATCTTTAAGCACATGGCCGGTAAGATTTGAGGATACTTTCAGTTTACTAGTATTCGGTCAGAGTTGTCTTCGAAACATTGCTCGTACATCCTGGGACCATCGAGTAAGTAACGCAGTTGTTAGGAAACGGGTACTAGGTATAGATGGCAAATCAATTGATGACGTAGTGAAACTTCATCAGTTGAGATGGCTGGGACACGTGTTACGTGTGCCCAACGACCGACTGCCTTGACGTGCGATGTTCAATGGTATAAGAGCAGGTTGGAAGAAAGCTAGGGGTGGCCAGACCAAAACATGGCACAAGTCCATGAAGTCACTGACAAGTGAATAGAGCCATGTTGGTAGATGTAGACTACCTGGTTTGGGACTGTGAGACGATAGCAACCGATGGTTAGAGACCTTGAATGACATGGCTCAAAATGGTTTGCAATGGTGCAGGTGCATCCACTGTTTGTGTTCTGCCAAATTCTAATCTTCTGAATTCTTCATGTCCCTTTGTTTTTTTTCTCTTTTCAATTTTATTTTACTGGATTATACTCCTTGAGTAACGTGTTCAAAGCCTAATGTTTCCGATTACTGCTTATACTTTTACTACGTCTACCACTATGAGATTTGAGTCGGCAATTGAATCTCTGTGTTAATATTGTATGGCAACTTGAACTGATGTATGTACATACGAAGTTCTACGTTACTGACTGACTGAAACACATAAAATAAAAAGTAATAACCTGAAAAGTGAGTGTAACCAATCAGGTGATACCATGGGTCAGTCTGCTAGTATGAATTTAAATTACAGAATCAGGAATTTAGATTTGAGGTAATCAAATTTAGAATGAAAGTCTTAATCTTTTGTGTGAAATTCAAATATCATGTATAACGAGCAGTAGAAACACATTTAAAATCATAATGTAGAAATATTTTTTGGAACCTTAGAATAAAGATGATAGCGTTAAACGTATCAGATGTCTAATTATTTCTCTTTAAATTGTATATAACAGGGAAATCAACATTATTTCTAAACTATAAGCTTAAACCCTTCATTCTGAAGCATACCTAAACCTGGTGAGATTATATTTTATGTAGGAGCTAATCAAGTAGTGTACCTTGTAGGTTTGAACGAAATCCATTTTTTCCATATGAGTACAGAACAGTTTTAAATTATAGCCGATGTCAGTTTATGATGAAAACCCTAAGAACACTGTGGGAGTAAATTATTTTGATTAGTTCTGAGTTATGTCACCATAAACTTATTCAACCACTCATGTAAGTTGTAACGCTCGAATCTCGACCAAATGGGTAGTTTGTTACTTCCAACATGTGATTAGACATTATTTAAGCGTAGTACCTAGTTCTAACACCAAATCGAGACTCATATGATCATTACATTGCTTTACAATAATTTCCCTTCCAGAAGTTGAAACGAGGAACGCATTGTTACTGAGATCACGAATTGATCTACATTATACAACCATTGAATATCATGAAGGAATAGACAGTTAATCCGTCCCAGTATAAAACCACTCAGCAATGCACATCCACTACTTTACAGCAGATGGTCGAACTCAGGACCTCCGGTCTCGGACGTGAACCCTTAACCCTTAGACCATTGAGTCAGAACTCGAAATTTTACACGTTTAGGTTCAATCACTTTGCAAACAAAGTAGTTAACATTTCTGAGAATCGTGTTTTCTGTGTTCTCTATGTTTTCTTTCTAATGAAGATATATATCACCAGAAATAGAGAGAAAATTTCTACTTTTGTTATCTATTTCTTACAATCTCACAAACTGTTAAGGTCACCTCGTCTTCACTTGTAACTTCTACCTCATATATAAATGTATGTGTTTATGTGTGTGTGAAATATGTAATAATATCTGCGCGTAAATACTCATGTCCTAATAATATTGAGTTTATATGTTTATCTCTATAAATTTCTATGGGAATTATTAATTGGATATGTTTAGTTTAATTAATGCAATCATGTAGCATATGTAATAAGATATTATATTCTGGTGTGGGAGTAGAGTATGTGAGTTCTGCACTGACCAGAATTTTGTTATTGGTCACTATGTATTTTTTTAAGCCATTATATTCTTCAGTTAAATCTGGTACACTTGACCTGACTAGCCAGTAACTTTCTTAGGTAGTATTCATCAAAGTTTGGACTCAGTTGACGGTAATTTATGGTAAGGTGGTTGTTGGGCACACTTGTTGAGAAGTTTCATACTAGGATGAAATTAACCATCGGACGAACTTTAATGTTTAATTGTTTCTCCATTACTATCAATTCATGTCGATAATCAATTGCAAATTGGAATAATCTAGACAAAACCCAGTTCAACTGCTACTTGTTAAATGCATCTAAGTGCCTCGCAATAAGATGGTATATAGGCTAAAAATAACGAAATATTGAATGAACCACTCTATCAAGTTCACATATACTCAGTAGGACTTAGGAATTATCCGGCAATTATCTTACTACTTAATTTCAAAAAGCAATATGTCGATTTCACATGTAAATTTAATTACTAGCAGCTTTTTACTTCCTTTTGTCTAAATGATGTGTAACTCTTAATTTAATACCTTCGAGGTACAATATATGCAAAGTTACACTTGAAATAACTTGATACTTATTCTGTTATAATTAGTACGGGAGTCGGTAATAATTATTCTCATTTAACAACAGAAATTAAAATACCTACGCACGTACCTAATGACGATGGGCGATGCAACCAATGTGTAAATTATCACTATAACTAACAATTATGTACGTTAAAAGATTATGACGTCAGATGGAGATAGACCACACTACAAGGTCATATTAAATCAGCATATGTAGTGGACGTTAAAGTTATGCAATTTGGCTGGTCACTTATCCAATAACCGTCGTTGACATGACTAATGTATTTATTGTGGGCTTATTCAGATGACCCAGCAGTAACTGAAACAACTCTTGTGTTTTTCGCCTACTTTGATATTTCATATACTCAATAATTGTTTATTTTCACTCAGCATGTTCTCATTATAATTATAGGTAATTACAACCTGACCAATTTATGGTTTATACCAGTGACAGATTGTGATAGTATAAGAAGTGATAGTTAGGTGGATAGGTGGATGGATAATGAATGGTTAGAAAGAGGAATAAAATAAGGTTCTTAATAATATTGAATTTGAATTTATTCTAATGTCCAATACAAATCTACTACATTTCTATTTTGATTATAGTTTCGTAAAAATTAGGCGCATAAATGATTTGTAGTCGGCATTGAGTATATTTGTAAAAGAAAAACTCATTGTTGGAGATTATCTGGTTACAATCTTTTACCTCACGCTGGTCCAGTCAGTATACTTCATAACCTACTAGTTTTAAATTCAAACCAATTATAGGGAGGTCAGATGTTTCACAAATATAATGTATATCTAGTGTTTAATTTTACTTTATTATTAATTTATTGAGTGCTCAATCGAGTTATGAATCAGTTTCGTGTTGTTATTCTTCAACTGCGAATAGCTTCTCAATATTGTGAGGTACACGATAAGTTATATCGCCAAAATATGGCTTTGACATATTTTATCCATCTCTATCAAAATTAAGGTATTATGACCTTGAACTATTATAATTAAACCAGTAATATCAATGACCTAATACGAACGTCTATCGAGCTACATAGAAATTCTCTATCCTTAAGCTCAAGAGCTAAGCAACTTGCTTTCTAGTTTAAAAATCCACTTGATTATACATGTGAATTCAGGGACCACAATTCATCTTAAATAAGAAATTACAACCTATCCCTAATAATACAATATTTGAACAACAGGTTTATAATTGTGATGAAAGAATGAATTTTCTGGGATAGAAAAGTATAAGATAATTTCAAAGCTTAATATCTAATGTCTCTACCTACTGATCACGATAATCATGTGGATTCCCATTCAGTTAGTCTGCATCTATCAAAACAGCTCATACCAACAGTTCATGACGTCACAAAATGATCCTAGAATCCACATAAGTATATATATATATATATATATATATATATATATATATATATATATATATATACGGTTTGGTCATGGAGCTTTCATCATCAGCTGATGATGCCGTTCAGCATAACGATGGAAGCTCCACGATCAAACCATACAACTCAGAGAACAAAACTCCACCCAAATCATCCACCTGAGCTACAAATCTTTATCATCTCTCTCTCCATATATATATATATATATATATATATATATATATATATATATATATATATATATATAATAAACTACCGTAATTTTATTGTGCTTTTATGTTTTGTTGTTATATTCTTTACAGACTATTGGAGAAAATATTAATTGTGTTCAATCAGCACTTTGTTCCGATGAAATAACTTTGGATTCAAATGAAAACTTAAGACAAAAACAACATCAACCACATAGTCGACATGAATCTCCAACTATACATACACATACTGGCTATTTATCTTCTTCAATATCACCATCATCATCATCTACCTTGTGTTGTAAATCATCTCCTATCAAAGTTCAACAATCTCAAGTACCACTTTGTGTAACTGTTCAATCTCCTTATCGTAAAAAACAAGAATATTCTTCATTTACGTATGATGTATACAATGACACAACACACTGAAATAAAAGTGGTGAATCAGAAAAAAAAGCTATTCTTCACTAATATTTTTTTCACTCTGGTCACTCACACTATCACTACCGTCCTTTTCCCCGTTCTCATCCATCCTCCTTTAGTATGTAGTGGTACCCTATATGATTTTTGAATTTTTAATGTACAGTGAAAGCATTTCTGATTGAGTTTCTATTTCTTCGTTTATTGTTTTAATTCTGTGTTTTTAAACTATTCGTTTCTTTCTTTCTCTGTTTATTTGCGTGTGTATAGGCGTTCTGGATTCATTTGTCTTAACAATTTTACCTCGTTATTTAATGGAACATTTTATAGCATTATTTGTACAAGCTACGTTTAATCTGATAACATAATGGTAAAGAAGAAAACAAGGCAGTAGCGAACGAGTGAAACCTTGTTAGCAACTTGGTTTATTTGTCTGTTTTCATCATTCCTGTCAGTTTATTTATATGGATTATTGAAACAGTTATCATCATATGATATTATACAACACAGAGAAATTTCGTCGATCTGTTTGATAAACAATCCTCTCAGTTTTTACCGTAACTGTGTGTGCTTTAGCTCTCTCTCTCTCTCTCTCTCTCTCTCTATATATATATATATATATATATATATATATATATATATATATATATTCTGCCTATTTCAATAATATGATACTCGTCCATGTTGATGTCATCTTCATGGAACTGGTTTTATCATGGGATGCATATTTTTTTTATCAGACTGAAATAAAAGTGGAACAATGAGAACAGACCTATCTATTATTTATTGTACATTTGTTTATTTAACAGCTTGAATAATCATTTACAGGTTGTACATTTGTTCTTTGTGTTGTATACCTTCACATAGTTTCAAACTTTGTTTCATATGTACTCAAAATTAACTGGCACGTACTACTATATATATATATATATATATATATATATATATATATATATATATATATATATATATATATATAATTTTAAACAACCAATGGGCTTTCAGATTTTTCTCAACACAATACAGCTGGTATAAGACAAATGTGATTGGTTGAAAGTTAGTAATTATGTTAATTTGTGATCAGTTATATATAATATTTGTTATTTATTCTTCTCTAATGTGCATTCCAGTATAGTTTTGGTATTGCACTCATTCTCTTTATCTATCCATCTATTGCTGCTTTATTGCATTTGTGTTCTACACACAAAGTATTGTTATATGTACATGTATTTTGCATATTCATTTTCAATCACTTTTCATTCTGTACAGTTTTTCTCAATTATCTAATAATATTATTGATTGATTTTGTTGCTACAGTAACAGTACACCAGACTTCACCGTACTATACTATACTACACTACACTAATCTTACCTAATTTAATGTTCATTACTTTTGTCTATGCTTCTTTGTTTGTGCGTGCTCGTATCTCTTCTTAATTTCAATAGATTCTTTTCAGTTTTGTGTATCTGTTTGCTTGTGTGTATGTGCGCGCGTGTTTTTTTTGTTTGTTTGTTTGTGGTACGACAGGACAAATGAATTAAGTTTCCTTAAAATTTACACTTTAGCACATAAATCTTTTTCTATCAAAACGATTAGAAAAAAAGTATGTAAACATTATGATATTTTATTTGATATTGTTCATTATTTTCTCTATTTAATCTGTGAATTTGTTGACTGTTCTTTGTTTATTGGTGTCTGTCTACTTTTATTGTGTGCTTTTGTTCAATTGTTGTCTGTTGTTTTTTTCTCTACAGAAAATCGACAGTTGTTTCCTTCCTTAATAATTATCTTGTTTTGTAACTGTTATTACAATATTTTTATTGCTTTTTATTGTTATTCTTGTAAATATGTTATAAATTATTTTGCATAGAAAAATAAATAAATTATTTGCATACAAATGACATATATACATACATTGCTGAAGCAAGTATTGTATTGGTTGATGACGTCATGTCCTATTCAAGTTGATCTTTGTTACTGAGTCACTTACTGTTTTGTTTGTATATATGTTGAAATAAATTCCTGATTAGGAGTAGGGGAGTGGAAAGCCATCATTTTGTGAAGTTAAACTGAATACCATAAGAAGAGATGTAAAACTCTTGATTGTGTTTCATAGGTTTTATCATAATATATATATAATTGAAGATGTTAGGTTGCAATTTCCCAAAACCTTCAACTTTATTTTATTCTTTAATTTTGATCATTGTTTTATAAACAATATTGATGTGGGTAGACAAGCCGAATTCTGGTTGGCTAGCTAAGGGTTAATTTCTGTCATCAGATCATTTTCATCCTACCGGACGATTGAATCATCACACACTCACATTAATGAATCGTATAAAAATGAATAATGTTATTTTCGTACTATAAACCTCCTATGATTTCAAACTTCAGTATGGCCATATAATTCGATCACTAGTTCATTTTGTCCACTAATGATGAGTACTTTTACATCGACAATGCTGACAACTTTTGCTTTGTTGGTTGTACTAACACTGACTGTCTCATGTCACTTCTTTCTCCCTCTGGTATTCCCAGTCAGAACATGAGAAGAGTCAGTCGATGTACTCTGTTTATTTTATGACTTGATATTCACGTGGTCACAAGCGTCAACTTCGCGATCAAAACTCACTCCAAATAGGAAATCACAATCTGTGCACAAATTGAGTAACAAGTACATAATTATGAACGGTAGAAGACATATCATCAGTCAACTACATATAATTAGGGCAATATAAAAATATAGTAAAACAATTATTTAGCAAATTAGGACTAAATGTAGTATAAGATAGTTCTAAAAATCCTTCCCTTTCCATTTACCTACATGTATTAACTTTTCTTTACCCTTCCACCTTCCTCGTCAGTTGGTAATCACGTTACATATATAGTATATTGTGTTAACCAGACAACATAATATATATGTCATTCGTAGTCGTTCAGTTTAATCAAGTTCTGTTAAGCTGTAATAAGAACCACCATATAGTGATTGATAAAACCATTATTTTTATTGGCGTTACTGGTTGGCCTCTCAAATTAAGGAATAACTTTTTTTAGTTCGAACGACTCTATTGCGGACACGATAAAGCCTTTTGAGATGCAACACGTTTCAATAATCACCCGCTAACACGAGTAGATCACTTGAAATGGTATGATTCAATATATATAGTAACGAAAGCTTGATTTTCAAGTGCACGGGAGAGTAGCAAATTAAAATTGATGGCAACCAACTAGTAAAGGGGAAAGATCATGAGAAAAATGAAAATGCATTCATGGCCATCATTCCTTGTAGGACTGTAGTATTATTCAACAAAACTGAGTAATTTGATTACACGATGATCAATATTGTATCATAGTTTTTTCATGTGTAGTGCCTTTTTCGCTTTTACTGCTACTGTTATTGTTTTGCGTTTCTTGGTTAGTTTCGTCTTGATACGCTTCTATCACTATGATTTAGTAAAAATTAACTAATTGAACTGATTGACATTAGCTTCAGATGGATAATATGTTGTTTATCACTGACAACAGTTGAATGACTCCACTGTAGATTAGAAATGGCGAAAAGTATGAAATTGTGACATGCTGACATTTTTAGGATTGAATTATGTCACTTTGTATACATATATATATAACTGACTTTAAACGAATGTCATGAATGTTACTTTGGACCCCACTTTTATATTTTACGATGACGGTCTGAGAAAGGGAATCTAATCTGTGTGTTTCATAGTATTTTTGTAACTGTTTATTGTTTACATTAAAGTGTTACAAAGCACGTTGAGGTTTGAATCCAATACTCTTAGCTTTTTTCTAAAGTTAGAATGAAACATAAATCCTGAATTTTCCCATATTAGTGGTTACTCTGACCAATACCGATAGCGATTCTAATACAACTGGGACCAGTAAAGTGATTCTGCTAGGTACGTGAACTGGCTAAATAATGAAAAACAAACTGTTTGAATGGCCTAAAATATATTTGACAAAATTACAGATTAACTTATAATGAAATCTGTATGTTTTTTATAGGCAATACAATTAGTTACTTTTATAAAATTCGTAAATAACATTCTCTACTAGATTCGTTGTGATCCATTGAATTACGTTACGAAATAGATGTAGATCATTAGTTGACTCCTAATGGTACTTTATCTTATGTTTAATTCAGGACCGAAACTTTGGTGGAATTTATAAAATATCTTCTACCTGTTTAATAATAATAATAAACTTTAAAATGATCCATTCTGATTTCACTGAAGAATTGTAGTATTTTCTTCGTCCACCTGACTGCAGTGTGGAAGTAGTAACATGTTAAATGGTTGGAGTTAGTTAATAGGAAACCTTGGATTTAGTTTGCGTGCTAGTTGGAACTCGTCAAGTAGGTGCACCTACAGTTTTCAGTAGACTAATACTTCCTATAGGATTCGAACATTCGTCACCCAGCTTAATAGTCTTAGAGGTTACTACTGAGCTAATCTGGGGGCGATTGATCTCCTCCAGGATTGAGATGGTTAATGATCACTGAGTAGCATCAAAACATATAGCATGCTATGCACAGTAACTTAGACTAGTGATCACAACGTAAATTAATCGATAAGATTCGATCATCTCTAAAAAGTTAGAAAAACGTGACATAGGTTACTGCTCATTAATCAACTATATATATGTCCAATTTGAAAACAAGTAGAAATAAGGTTAAAAAAGTTGATTTAGGTTTTAAGACTTCGAATCCCTGATAGGGCATAGGCTGTTGACTAGTGATCTCTGATCAACTCTGTCGTAGGCTCTACTTTCAAGTTGTTACTGAATGCTATTAATTCTTTTGATGTATGCCTCCAAGTTGTATCGTTTATTCGTTACAAATGTATATTTGTTTTATAAGACAAATTTTTCCGTGTAATATTTGTACACTATGGGATTGTAATAATTGTAAATAAGTAAGATCCAGTAAGGTTTATTTTGATTGGCAAATGAACAGTGATCAATCTCATGTATATCTAGTACTTTAGTACTAACTGAACTTTATCAAGATTGTAGAATTTTCATGGTTAAATTACGAACTGATCTTAGCTAGACCTTCGTTGAAAACCTAAGACATTTTGAATAGCTGTTTCATCCTAATGTTGGCTTCTTATTAGTGAGTGTACATGACTCCAATATTAAGGATTGAACCAAAGATCCTTGAATTTCATGCTCAAACATTTAATTTCTCGGCGATTGGGTCGATAAATGTGACTAGAAGCGAAAAGTGTAAAGTTTTAAAATCTGTTACATTGAATATAATTGAATTCTTTCTTTGGATAACTTACTACTTCAATTTTGAAAAAGAATTATGCGATAATCGTCTTTCAACTGAAACTAATCACTGGCATTAATATTGTTTCTTGACTATACACTCCTACTTTATTACGTCACATGTTATTCTGTATATATTGTCCGTACACTTGTGTATGTCTGTTTATTTATTTATTACCGTCTGTTTATGTAGCCTATAACTTGACTGATGTACGTCAACCATTTTTACGGTATTAACAATTTCACAGATATGTACAAACATAAAGATTCTAATTTTAAATAGGAAAGAAATCAATATGTGACGTAAGTTTATCTATCATTTCATTTTATTGATAGTTATAGTGATTGTTTCATTCTTGTATTAGTGACATCATCGTAGTGTTTCTTTTATATATATCACTAATGACAGTAAAATATCTTGGTTAGTAAATGATAACCAATTATTTACTGTTTAGTTGGTTAGTTGACCCAAGAAACTAATATAATAAATCTATTACTTATAATATTACTTATGTTTGTTTCATAACCAGATCCCAGTGGAGGAAGAAATTAGGAAGAAGCGCTGGAAGTGGATAGGACACACATTGAGGAAAGCATCCAACTGCGTCACAAGACAAGCCCTCACTTGGAATCCTGAAGGCCAAAGGAAAAGAGGAAAAACAAAGAAGACATTACGCCGGGAAATGGAGATAGATATGAGAAAAATGAACAAGAATTGGATGGAATTAGAAAGGAAGGCCCAGGACAGAGTGGGTTGGAGAATACTGGTCGGCGGCCTATGCTCCATTAGGAGTAACAGGCGTAAGTAAGTAAGTAATGTTTGTTTCATCAATACCAGCATTACGTCCAATACCAGCTTCCACTATGGGAATCATATATTTCAAACATAATGTGTTTATATATCAAACAAACAGACCGCAACGCATCATGAAATAGGAAATAACATTTGTACAAAATAAAGCCAAAAAGTGACTGTGAACGTGGGAGGTAGCAGTCAATAAACTGAACATAGCTTAAGAACGGTAAATCGTGCAATAATCATATACAGGTCAAAATAAAGCTTATAAAAGGGGGAATATAGATATACATAAATAAGTTACTGATTATTTAGACAATGAGAATATATAAATAATATTAGTCCATTAATAAGTCTCAGACGTTACTCGTAATGTAATCTTCACTAAGATATAACACTGTACTCAAGCAAATGTATAAATGCTCTACAATACCTTATTTAGTAAAAATACCTTGTAACGAACAAGTTGTTAAAGCTGACCTTTTCAATAACTTGCTTGCCTAAACATGTTTCTAATTAGAAAGTTGCTCAGATTCTTATTTTATGGAAGAAACTTGTTGAAATACTTTTTGATGAAAATTCCATATGATACTAAACATAAAACAGTAAACAAAGCCATCAGTAATAATAATAATAACTGTTATGGTGCCTCACAATAGGAAGATATGGTTGTTGATTGCTTTCTCTTCTATGCTACCCAGTTTGTGAAGAAATCACCAGAAAGTAGGCTGTTTCGTAAAAATCGTTCAATTTTCTAGCTTAGTGATTAAATCATCACAGACGTGGTCTGACTGTGAATATGATGATATCAAGTGCTGTGACAATTTCTGAATTTTAATCGATTGAGGTATCTCAAAATGTGTTAAGTGTACCTAACCATAGCCTACCTCGACATGTAATGTTATCTGGTGTCGTAGTAGGTCGGGAGAATACGTAGGGATTGATAAACCAGAACACGGTATCATTGTGTGTGTGTGTGCTTAAGGCATTTAAACATTTTCGTACGTATCACACTAACTGATTGGGGTCAGTGTCTGTAGACGTTGAATAATATGGGTCTTAGTCTATTACAATGGCATAGATGCATTCACTATTTATTTTACTCTAGATTTTCACTTGCAGTATTCCTTCATACATACCTTATAGACATATACATATTAGAAGCTTAACGTTACGGTGCTCACTGTCAGTCTCCAACTGTGATCGATCACTTCATACTTAATTTCAATAAAGAACATATTATAAACTACTTACAGCATGGGGAATTGTTGAAAAAATACTAATCTGTCATTGTGGATATAAAGTGGTGGGATAAAAACCGAAATATGAGTTAAAGTAGTGCTACATTACAATATATACTGGGATAATGTATTAATTAAAAAACAGCCTTGCTGGAAAACCACCGTTCGGACGGTATATGAATAGATCCTACCAAGAAATACAGTTTATATATATATATATGTAAAAGCCATTTGTTACGCAACAGTTTTTCGAACGTAATGCACACTTCTACGCTAATAAAACGGAAGCCATGTGTAGATTGTGTGAAAAAAGCTATTAATAATCATCTAAACGTTCATAAAGAAAGATCCTTCAGGGTCATATAGATGGTTTTATTAGTCAATTTCTTTTGACTTCAAGGAAGACAAACTAACTAATAATCTGGGAAAGTTCATCTGTACCATTTTACATTTTTTACAATAAAATATTCATTCATATCACATATTTTCCGGTTCGGCAAAGAATAGTTAAAGACATTCTATAAGTCATTCATTGTCGATGTAATTAAGCTTTATCCTTCGGTTACCTGTAAGTGTTCGACAGTAAATGAATTAGGCCTAACAAAAAACAATTTTCTTTTATTGAGTAATGTTAAATATAATTCTTTGATATTGATATAAAATCTTTTGTTTCATCAAAGAACATAAATGATAAAATGTATTTATAAAACTACTCTAAGTCTCCTATTCATTCGAATATATTCGCTTCATTTGTAAATGATTGTTTTCATTCATAAACGTCTCCAAATTTAAACTCAAATCTCAACTAGCAAACAAACTTACAGTCTGTATAATATATTTAAAGAAGTATAATGCAAAAGTATACATAATCGTACTCATTTGATTGACCAGGTGATACTTTATTTACATAATCAGTATGACATAGTATCTGCTTCGAATGTGACATTTTAAATGAGAAAAAAATGTTCACCGATATCTGATCTAGGCCTTATACAATCCACTTTACGACACGCACACACACACACTTTTATATTATACATTAAATATAATGATATGTTTTGATTCATTATGAGATTTAAGGCACCCACTGAATTATATGAACATCTATATCAGTCAAATTGTTAAGATATATTTATTTTTAATGGTTAAGAGCATGAGTCAGTTGAAGCTAGACCACCATGGAAAACCTGGAAGCACTGGACGGCCGTTTCGTCCTATTTTGAGACTCCTCAGCAGTGCGCATCCACGGCGAGGTCATGGGTATGCATTGTTGAGGAGTCCCACAATAGGGCGAAACGGCCGTCCAGTGCTTCAAGGTTTTCCATGGCGGTCTAGCTTCAACTGACTCATGATCTTAACCATTGAAATTACTATAATATCCACAAAACTCGTCTGATATATTTATTTGTCACCTAAGACTCCACATGTATAAAAAAATCTAATTCATAGTCCTCAAATTGTTTCAAGTGAGTAATATATGCAGATAAGTATCAGGAAGAGTTTTGATGAGATTTTAGTAATTTCAATTGTTAAGATCATATAAAGATAAGCAGTCGATAAAATAGAAAGTGACATATACAGCATATTTTTTTCAAAATGAAAGCAAATTTAGTAACATAAAATTAACTTACAAATACATGAACACAATATTGATGAAAAATTTGACTGACGAAACAATTGATTTGACAAGTTGAAGTTATACTACTGAAATCTGAAATAAAGTAGTTCAAAGTTATTATCATAATTAATATGAGTAATATTTTTTATTATTATTATACTTGCTAAACTTTTTGAGAAATTTATTCAGCATCCACCCCTATCTACTAATTTGTACCTAATTCATGCTATTCTAAATATTGTGCAATTTTTAATTTATAATTATATTATTCACTCTCTCTCACAACATGTTGACCATATTTATTCTGATCATTATTTATCTTCAGAAGGGGTTTTGTGGAGATTTTAGAAATTTCACTGTTTGAAATCATGAGTCATTTGAAGCTAGACCACCATGGAAAACCTGGAAGCACTGGACGGCTGTTTCTCCCTAGTATGGGACTCCTCAGAAGTCTGAAACCTTTATATGAATGACCTGACACCTAATCGTCTAAGTGTTTAACTGCAGTCAATTCGGGAGATCATCTCACCATCTTCCAATGAAATTTGTGATTAACTGCCTCACATTGCATGATTGAGTTTCGCTGTTCAAATCTTATCACTGAAGACCCAGCAATCACGCCTCAACGTCACTCACTAGCGAGTACATGATCGTCACTACTATAGGATTATATATATATATATATATATATATATATATATATATATATATATATATATATATATATATATATATATATATATATATATATATATATATATATATATATATATATATATATATATATATAATATGAAATTACTGATCATTATAAAATCGGGGTTAGATAATTACTGAAGACCAAGGAGAACTGGACAACTGTTTTGTCTTAGCATGGTTTAAAATAAGTTTTGATTGCTAATAGTGATTTCTACCTCACAATGTGTGTAACAGATATTTAACATGGAAAAGTATTTTTTTTCATAATCCATACTCTGAGTTCTCATTCTTTTATTCAAAACATCCCAGAAATTTTCTCTAGCTACAATGTTGACAAGTGTGATTTATACTACTTGTAAGTAATATAAACTTGAAAAACAATTTTATCGGTATACTATGAGTGTTACTAATACTTTTAGTGTTATGATGGGTGGTATGAAAAGTAAATATAATTCCATCTAGAATCCTATGGAAAATACTTACTTTCACTGTACTGGATGATCTGTATTGGTAGTGAACTATCACTTTTACCAAACAATTTCTAATAAGGAATATATTAATGTAGAACTGATGGATTTAGTAATTGGCAAAATGATGTTCACAGCAAAAAATTATTATCCTTACTACTAAAACTGTTACGGTGATCGAGGATATTTAGATTTATTCCGTCAATAATGATCAACTCAAAGCCTAAGACATTTATGGATTGACCCAGGTTGTGTCAACAAATTATCGTGACAACGAGATGAGTTTAAGAAAGGAATTAACAAAGAATTATAATAATGAAACAAAAATTATGATAAGAAAGACTGAAAATTGAGAATATGGTTTGAAAATACAGAGTGGAATAGTGTAATAATGGAACTCATGGTACAGAAGAATATGAAGAGTGAATATATGTGTACTCCTGTGATTGATTTGGACAGAGATCATCCGATGTCTCCAACCACTAATCACAATTATCAAGCTGGTGCAAAACAGATAGTCTTTACCCATTAATATGACTCGCGTAACAGTGAATGAACTCATGAACTGACGCTGTATTTTACTCCTTTTAGCTTTCTTACAATCCACTCCTACACTCGTCGAGGTAGGCGTTGAGTGAATAGATTAAATACATGTCCAAACCACCTCAAGCGATCTACCATCTTTCTCTAGTATCTTATACTTAACCTGAACATTAGTCACTCAGTCGTCCACCTGTAAGCGAGCAATATTTCGAAAAAAATCTTGAGCCTACAATACAGTTTATCTCTGATCACTTACTTGTACACAATAAACAGACGGTGATGGTTTCATTACATGATTTCTCAAACAATTGTTATCATTATGGGTTTGCGAAGATTGTTCAACTTATTATCTGAATTGTCTACTAACTTTGGCTAGATGTATGTTGAGAGCCAGGATGCAGTGGAGTGGAGGGCTGTTTTGTGTGAAGCTAGAAATGTAAACTAATAAATTCCAAAAGAGTGGTCCGAAAGTTGATCACTCATTATTTCTGAAGATTCTTGTTTCCGTCTCCTTTAAAATCGTTTGTATATACTGCTAACAAGCCGACGAAATATCCGGGTGGTGCTTTGTGAATGGCAATAATTTTCAGGCTGAAATTAGTCAATAATTTAAACCAACAAATATATATATAAGGCGATAGACAAACAGAACACTGGTTTCCACTCAGCGACAAGTCAATTGTAAATGAATCTCAATCCTACAAAGAAGGTGAGCCTCCAACCGAATAGCTCAGTGTTAATGTCTCAGATTAGGAAGCTGAGTGGTGCAACATCGAAAACAACTTGGATCATCGTTTCCCTTAAGATCGCAGTTACATCTAAATGACAAGTGCTTAAAGGAATGAAAGCTAGATTAAGTAGGGTTCCCTGTCGACTACTTCTAACTACCTGACTATGCATTAATATATATATAATCGAATTCAATTAGTCGTAATGAAGTGTACAACTATGTAGTAATAATCATACACGGTTACATCATCAGAAAAAAATAAAATTGTTTCAGAAAGAGATTTTCCTGTTCGACAATGTCATTTACTAAGATTGTACAGTTTTATAACTATTATTCAGGTATTTGACAGATATTACTCTAAAAACAAATGAGTAAGGTATTGGGCCATCATCAAGTGATGGGAAATATTGATATTTCGAGCCAAAGTTACATGGCAGTTATTTTAATGGGTAGTTAGGAAATAAATTATAGATGGGGAGCGTGAAAAACGGTCAATCACTTAATGGACATAAAGATTAAGAAGGTGTGAAATTGTGTTATAATTTGTAAAATCTGAAGGATCAAGATCATGGTTACATTTGATATTGGATATATATCCTTTAAACATTGAGCATAAGCTTGAATTATGAAATTGTTATACTATGTCTTATTTACACGTTTGTGGGCTGTATTCCTGTCTTACACCGGTTCGTCTTACGTTTTGGACAATTTTGAGAGAGGGTTTATCTGGGGGCTGTATGACGAGGGTTGATATGACATTCGAGAATGGTACTATCAATTTTGACAGACATGTAGGATAATAGTTAGATTTATGTTTAGACAGGTCACACTTTATACATACAGTATGACCTGCTTCACAAAAATAAGTAAACCGATAAATACATATAGCGGTGATCCATAACAGCAAACTCTCCTTGATATATGCTCTAATCAACAGTCGACTAGAAGATACCATCCATAACCCGTTTAAATAGGTTTATCTAAGAGACAGTCAGATTTTTAAGATTTTTACTGAACCCTCCCATGTAAATTAAAAGTTTATGAACGAAGGTTTATTAATTGCTGTAGAGAGTCACTCAACTCTCCATTACGTTATCATCTTTCATTCAATCAACCAAAGTGAATGGTCATTTTTGGTAAATATTCTTTGAATTTTATCCAATTAATTACTGATGCATCCTTAGTGTAACTTTATCTGACCCTCAACAAGATAAAATGGACTATGTTCCTATTCATGTTTAGTAGCATTTTATCTTGAAAATTTATAGACTCCCCTTTCAAAGTTGGTTTTATTTTTAATAAGTCTCATAGGCAGTTGTTCTGAGTTCACATCAGATTCAAGTTTATGAATTTGATCAGCTGATGGGTTTTAGATTGTCTTTGTGGACTTTGAAAATCGACGAATTCTGTCATCTTAAGATAGTGTGAATTCCTAAGAGTATGTAAAAAATAGATTTCTTTTCACCTCATAACTGACATGAAAATCTCCTCATGTCATGGAATTGTCAAATGATTGACGAGAACTCCACAAGGGATCAGAAATCATCTTAATCGATACAGTAATTCGAGTTCTTTAAATTTCACTAAGCTTAGTAAATAATACAGAGTGAGAATAAAAACGTCACTAAGTATTATTGGCCTAGTAACATATTTTTATAAAATT
The DNA here is from genome assembly GCA_944470405.2 of Schistosoma mattheei. Lineage (NCBI taxonomy): Eukaryota > Metazoa > Platyhelminthes > Trematoda > Strigeidida > Schistosomatidae > Schistosoma > Schistosoma mattheei. The sequence goes on along the minus strand of OX103947.1, from coordinate 8,730,308 downwards.
AAAACTAAACAATCCAGTTCTTCAGCAATATCGGATAGCTGCTTGCAGTGAGATCCAAGACTCACATTTTGTCCTATATGGAACTCATCAGTTGGATGTATGTGAAATCAGCTGTTGATATTCACACCGGGACACTCACATCTTGGATTTAATTGCTATTCACCATGCAACTTTGCTTAGAAATGCTAGTAGCCTATAGACATTATCGAAGCAATCTGCACAGGATGAACATGTGATAAAAGAGTTTGATCAATTACACTCCTTTAAATCAATAGGAAGACTCAAATAATCATTCCAAACGAATTAAATAATTTAGTATTATGATGTTGACATTGACACACAATCATCAATCAGTTAATTCACTGTCATATAATAGTCTTTTCACTCTGTAAAGTTTCATGCACTTTGGTCGAAACAGTTCTGTAATGCCACCTCTCCAATTTTTCAACAACTCTTTCACTAATATCAATTTGCAATAACAACTCCTGTAAGTTTACACCTAGTCTGTGAGTGCATTGTGTGCTGGGGTATTTTGAAGGCAGCTGGGGTCAGAGAATTCGGAAAAGAGAAGGACAAGCGGGAAGCATAGACCGAACTGACCAACTACTCCGCAGTTAGATGGAGATCACACCAATCACCCACTCTGTCAAGATCTTGATTACATGAATTGGGAGTATGACAGAGGCAGGAGTGGGTTATAGCGTAGACCATAAGCTGTGCCGTGACCAGTGCATAGTGGTCGAAACTAAACTGGTTCGTTGTAAGAGAGCGAAATGAGTACACCGTCTATGATGACTTACATACTGATTTGAATACTGGATACCCATTCAGTGAAAATTCTACTGGACTTGGGGGCCTGGGCATTTTCATCTATGCCCTTGTGTATTCTATAGAGTGTATGGACCTTGGCTTATTCATTGTATATACGCATTCGTAGTATGCTTGCTAACGGAAACTTTGATGCCTAAATATATTCATGGGAGCGTGGACTTACCTACGCTTTCCATAATTATATACATAGTATACTAGCAATCGCCCCCATCTATATCAGTATGTATATCGCTGGAATGTAGGTACCTTTAATACTTGTATTTGAATATATACATATGAAGCATACTTGGAGATAGTATCCACCTTTCTCCATTAGTGAACTCATTAGTAGTTCATTAGCGCTTTTGGTTTACGTAAAAACTTCCAAAAGAGGTAGGAAAAGAGTAGTGAAGACTAATAAGAATAAATCTGCACTACGTAGTGTGAGTCAAGTTAATTACCTATGCTACTGATATCATAATCCTTATATCCACTGTTCAGTCACAATATCTTTTCAAAGCTTTTCTCAACCCAAAGAGCTATGGGGCGTCCGCCCACACTTCGTTGAGTCGGTACCTGTAAGCAAACACATAGAATATAATTACTTTGAATAATAAAAGGAATTGACAGCAATTAATAATCACATGGAATTGATCTAATAATCGAGACTAAAAGTTGGATAACATTAAATTTTGAATATGTTACACTCTCTACAAATAGATTTAATCTTCACAATGTATTCGACTAAATAAAACATATTTATAACTGATTAACTTACCGCCTATTTTTTCAAGTTTAAATTATAACATGGCAGTTGTTTTGAATAAGAACATTACACATAAATAATAGTTTACTCAGGTAAAGTTTTCAATGTCAACAGTTAAATTACACAATGGGTATTCTTTGAATTTAACCAGTTATTTATCATTCTATTAGAAAATCTTTTAAATTATATTGAAATGAAAGGAAGTGTAGTTTATATCTATATATTCCCTAAATAGTTCATAAATCATCATAACAAAATATGTAAGGTTTCAAAGAATGAAATAGGTATTAATTTCTAGTTCGACTCATTTGCATTTAGATTAACATACTTTTTTTTATCACATCCAAATTGTCGGTTTAAATTATGATGACGAAAAGAACACCATTGTCACTTGTTTAAATGTATAGAATATTTAACTGAATAGTATTTATGTATGCAAAATGATTGTTTCATCTATTAGTAATATAGTCGATGCTACTCACAAAATTGTTTGTAAGTAGTGTGTAGCGAGACAAGGCGTCGAATATGTAACAATTGTCAGTTGGATTGGAAAGTCCTAGCACATCGAAAGCATGGAGTTTGGATAACATGTATTGACCAGACGAGAAGATGGTTCAGATAGCAGAACATACCGAAAGATGCAAATGGAAGATTGAAAGCTATGTAAATGTATAGTGTAAATGCTTCGTAACTTCTCGCCATAATTACGCTTTCCTCTTGCCTATTATCATATTTTACACTACTAAACCACTACTACTACTACTGTCGAAAATCTTATATATCACAGTCGTTCTTACCACTGTCAAACCGGTATTTTTCACCGACTGGCTTTGAATCAAGTCGGAAGTCATCGGTAATAAATATCTGAAGAGAGATGATGATTTCTGTATCACTGTAAATAGCGTTAGAATTAACTTTAGAGCATATCCATATAACATATGACAAATAACCTAAAACCTAGGTGTAAATTTCTTGATGATTCCCTTCAATCATTTAATATTTGTCTGCATTAGTCGATTTTATTTACTAACAGATTCAAACAGATGGATCAACTTTTCAGAGGTTACTTGTTTCATTAAATAAGATGAATGCAAAAATGTTAGCAAATGTTTTCTATGATGACTATAGTTAATAATAGTTGGGAAGTGTAGAAACTATAATGTTTTTATCATGAGTCAATTGAAGCTAGGCCACCATGGGAAACCTGGAAGCAACGGATGACCGTTTTGTCCAGGTTTTCGATTGTGGTCTACCTTCAACTGACTCATGACCTCAACTATTGAAATTGCTATAATATCCACAAAACCCCTTCTGATATAATGTTTTTAGTTTATAGATTATAAAATCACTTCCTTTAAATAACATAATAACTGTTCTTAGCAGAGATGGATAGTGCCTAGTAGTGAAATACAGGACCTGTTAGCTGGATGTACCTACATCCCTGAAATATCGAGGCAATTCGAACAGAATGCATGTATGCGAACTAAAAGACTGATCTATTGCTGTCCTAGACATCAATGCGTAAACTTAAACAACCAATACAAATGAATTGAAATAACTGTTTGGTTTTAATTTTTATACAGCATTAATTTTTTGAAAGTGATTTATGCCTTACTAAACAAATCAAATGAAGCAATGCTTGTTAAGTGTAACGAGAATAAGCATAAATTTATATAATTTTAATAGTTGAGATCACGAGTCAATTAAAGCTAGGCCACCATAGAAAACTTGGAAGCACTGAATGGCTGTTTCGTCCATTGTGCGACATCTCAGCAATGAGCATCCACGATTTCGCCCCGCGAGATTCCAACGCAGGAGCTATCAATCTCGCGCGCGAGCGTTAAACCGTTAGGCCACTGAGCATGCATCCAACGATACTAATGTCTAGTTTCAACTAATCCACGAAATTGAGCCACCGTTCACCATTGTCTTCAGTGAGTCACTATCTCACAACAGACCCTGTTGAACTCCACTAGTCACCGCTTTTCACTAGAACTCCAGGAAACGTCTCTTGGAGACCGCACGAGGCTGGTAGGTCCCCGGTTGAAATCTTGCGAGGTGGGGTCGTGGATGCGTACTGCTAAGAAGTCCCACTATAGGACGAAACGGCCGTCCAGTGCTTCCAGGTTTTTCATGGTGGTCTAGCTTTAAATGACTCATGATCTCAATTATTAAAATTACTATAGTATCCAGAAAACCCATTCTGATATAAAATTATGTAATTAATGTTCAATGAATATTTAGTCTCCAATAATAAGGATTAAAAGTTGGTTGTCCTTGAAATAAGTATTTCTGTAAAGATCTAGTTATTTTTTTCCTTAAATGTATTCACCGATGAAATTGATACTAACTGTTCAGGTAGGTATTTCCAATTGTTCACCATTCGGTCTTAATCTGGGCTTGTTCGATGATAGTTAATAGACCTCTTTCGACGGGCTCAGTGATGATACATTCTTGGGTAAACAAAAATATCTAGCAGTTTAACATCTAAATCATTAAGATACGGGATGAGAGGATAAGATCACCTAACTTTCTGTAATAGAATTAGGGAGAAAATATTTAAACATACTGAATTCTCTTCATGGGAGAGATTAAAAAGAAATATCAGTAACTTATACCTACTTGAGAGTATCAAAACCTTTGATAAGATATAGACTTGCTGTCTAAGTCTAATATTCCAAATGAATTATCGTGCAGACAAAGTATAAAATTGAAAACATATTTCTTTCAAAACATTTGAAGGCTCTGAAAATTGGCCATAGCACACAAAACTCTTTAACGGCTGCTGTATTGATCTTTGTAGTCTTTTTCAAGTGACGGTTTACAACTATCCCCAGGTCTTTTTGGTTCATACACTTGTAGAATTAGTGTTTCCTTAATAGTGTACTGGTAAATATTAACATGATCATTGTAAATTAGCACACTTTCTTGAGCTAACCTCTAACCCTAACTTTGGGATTATCTAAATCATTCTGAAACGTAAACTTATCAGTATTGCTATTTATTATTTATCAGACGTTAAAATTATCTGCAAATAGAAGTAATGACTATCTAAATACTGATTTGTTAATATATGGTAGGAATAGTAGGGAATTTAAGACTTAACTTTGTACACACCACTTAACACAGATTTCCATTTGAAGAAAGAGAGAAAGTCCTATTTACTCTTATTTTCTGTCTTCCATCACATACAAAATTGTCAACTCATTTCCATAAAAAATAACTAATTAAAGTCTGTAAATCGCATTATATAGTACATTTCAATGGACCAAATTAGTTCTATTTTATTTTTGATAAGATGTAGACAAAAACGCCATTTATTATTCTACAAATGTTTGTCCATATAAACAAGGATATATTGAAGTGCAGCATGATGCATAAATAATAAAAGCATTCAGAATAGTGATTAAGTTTCATCGAAATCATAAACCAATCAATGTTAGACTACCATTGAAAATCTGGAAGCACTGGATAGCCGTCTTGTCTTAGTATGGGACTCCTCGGCAGGACTCGGACTCACGACCTTCGACCTCACATGTAAATGCTTAATCTCTACATCACCAAGTTCGGATCTGACGGTGTTGATGTGTAACCAACCCTTGATATAGTACGACCACCTGTGGACTGCTGAGGAATCGTAAACTAGGGCGAAACGTCCATCCAGTGCCTTCAGATCTTCAATGCTTGTCTATCATTGATCGGTTCATGATTTCAGGGAAATTCAACAATCTCCACAACCCCAAACTGAAACTAGCCATTAAACTAATCGTACAGTTCTATGGTGATAAGATGTACATAAGTCATTGTTTAACCACTGTAAATCACATTATTTTCTATTTACTCCGTTATTACACTCAACTCAACTGAATTTATTTAATCCGGTAACTTTTGTTATAGTACGTAATGTAGGCATCTTTAAAATTACACACGACTATCTTTGAAGGTACAAACAGAAATTTTTTTCGAGACTCTTTTATTCATAATGAATTGTAATTTCAGCCTTTAAATGTTTTTGCTTCATAGTGGACAACTTATTTGTAAGTATACTAATATGAGTATATAATATTCTACACCAGTTCAATTGGTAAGTTTCAAATGGGATCTCACTTCTAACTATGACTCGTCTATTCCTAAGTTACTTAACACATACATTTAAAAACTCCAATAGTCTAATCCGAGCCATACTTTATGGATATGAATGTAAAAGAGTACTTGCTGACTGACTGCTCAATCCAAGTAGATGGAAAATTTATGATATTAACTATTATACAGGTTTAAATGTAAAGTCTAGGTACTTTGACATGAAATATGATATTATCAAAAAAAGAGTTTGTGGAGACTATTAAATTTAACGGATCATATCACAAACTGATCTTAGTTAAACAAATAGTGAATATCAGTAAGAATTGGAAATCTGTTTCGTCCTAGTATGAACATCTTCAGCAGTGTACACCTAGTAGCTCATCTAGTGATCGAACCCAGAACACTTAGAGTTACCACTTAATATTCAAACCATTATATTGTCATCTAATGGTTTATATGTCCAGCTTTAATTAATTTGCGATATTACGCAATCAACTGCTAAGTAACTGACTCAAACTCGGTATGACTAAACTCTACTAGCTAAAATTTCTCATGATAATTCTATTAATTACTTCTTGAAATAAGTCACTAGGAAGTACATAATAATTTTCAGTATAAGGACGAAATAACTATCCAGTAGTTCCTAATTTCCAGTGATTGTTTAACTATGAATGGTCATTGATGTAGGTTATACAAAACTATGAGATTAATAAACAAAATACTACTGATAATGAACAACTAGTAGACTAATACTCTGAACTAAATAATGTCTAAATTTGATTTTTGATTCCAATTACCACTTATATTAAGTGATTTTTAGATTATTCAACACTTCATAAATGATAATAATAATAATAGATCGACTAGGTTATTTTTCATACAGAACAGATGGGATATAGTTAATAGTGGAATTCATGACATGTGTTTCGTCCTATTTCGAACTCGTCAGTTGAATGTACCATGCCAAGATACGAAATTTCAACAACGCGATAATCTATGCCACTTCAAATTGAATTGGATTACTTTTTGTTTCGTCTGCTCCTTTAATGCTACAAATCTCTTCTTCAATCCACATCATATATTCTATGACAAAAAGAAACAAATGAGTTCTATCAATGGATACATTTTAATACACATACACACATATCAACAATGTAGAAGCAAAAACTGTGTATCTTATAGAGATAATGTGATCACAACCAGTATATAGGTTTGTTTGTTTATGTTTATTTAAAGACATATTGACATCATTTAAATAGTTACTAACACTAATCACTGTATCAAATTTGAAATTAAGTGAATCAATCAATGACAGTTGAAGTGAATGGTACTAGGTTCGAACCCTAGAGTAAGCATCAATTTAGAGATGTAATTACATCCGTATGACGAGTCCTAAACAGGACGAAGCTCATACTTTTCAAATTTCATTGTTAGCTATCATTCATCTCTACTTGTAAGTTGCTTTTTGTTCATTTGTTCATTTATTTATTTACCTTATTAATGCTTCTTCATTCCTTAGTTTACTGAGAATATGAGATAGAATGGAATAAATTTCAGTTTTAGTTGTTATCCAATTGAAATTTGAACAAATATTAAATTTATATCTTTTTCATTGTCTCTATGTTTAGTCTTTTTTTAAGAAAAAACAGAGTTATATTTATAGTATGAATTAATTAGTGGGTGTTTTAAAATTATTATAAATATAACATCAGTTTGTTTACATGAAGCGGTTTTTTGAGGGATTTCAATTGTATAGTCACTAATGTAAGTTGATTATCAGTTTTGATAGGAAGCTTTATTATTATTATTATTATTATTATTATTATTATTATTATTATTATTATTATTATTATTGAAAATCCCTATTTATTATCCTTGAATCCATACAAGTGAATTGTGAAGAATTTCTCTTGTAAGTTCTTATGAAAAGAAACATTTTTCATGTGGGTTAGTGATAAAGTCGAAGAACTGAGTTTTTCAGTGGGGCCCGTCGTTTTGTCGTCATTTAGATCGAACGATGTTGTCGAAAGGGCTCTCCACATTAGTGGCCCGAAATCTAACTCCGATTAGATCGTAATGATGATTGTTGTTGAAATATATATATGTCGCCTATCTTAGTATATAATCATCGACTTTATTCGCGTTAGTCAATAACGGACTTAGATAAGTCAAATAACGAGAATGGACTTGTGAATACATATATTTTGTATATGAAGTGGATGGAATAGAGAGAAGAGAAACGACGCGGGGTGGAGATGGCTGGTAAGCCAACTCCCATTTAACCAAGCGTTAATCAATAATTATAGTTACACAAAAGTAAGTTACAGACATGTGATGAGTAATGGTATAAGAAATGTACACACACCTACGCGCCCATATAAAAACGGTCAAGATTGATAAGCGAATAAATAACAAGGTCAGAATATGACTCAGGTAGAATGGGCTGTCCGAAAGCTATAATAAGGTACATGGGTTTAACATAGCAACCGACACTACAGTTTCATCTTGTTTGAAATTTTTCAGCTGGATTTCCATGAATTTCGAGATAACCTACATAGATTGAACATATGTTAACAAAAACTGACTAAAATTTAGTTAAGAATATTCACAAAGGGGATAATTCAAATTGTTTTTATGAATGATTCTAGTGGAACCATTTTTAGAGCTAATGAGCAATAATGAGTATTCAACAACTGTTGGGTCTAATTATGTTACATATGATTGGTAGCGGATAATAATGATAATAATGTCATGAGATATACTAAATTGACTGAAATAAGATATGTGAAACATTGGATTTTATCTCAGTGATTTAAATATACTGCATCCATTTTGAGATCCGTAAGTTCTGGATTCGACCCTGTATATTGTTGTGACTTTAAAGCCGGCTTATTATTACGTGATTTATTCGCCAATCGAAATACGACTTATTCAATCTTAGTGCTGTATCGAACCAATGATGTTCGACCGGTATGAACAGCCCAACGTACTTATTGGTTCCAATTTAGTCCAGAACGCAAATAACAAGCTCTACTATATGAATCATTCATTTATATACCAGTCAAATAGACCTCAGCACGCCATAAAATATAGATATAAACAATCTAATTACTGAATAGTTATACAATAAAAATATATAGATAATATTAGTTCACTAATAGTTCTCAGAAGTTACTCATAATTTAATCTTCGCTAGGATATAACATATATGTATTACTTTAGCTCATTATTGAAAAGTCACAAATTTTTCTAAGTCAGTTGTCGATTTCTGTAAGGTATTTAACAGTTCCCTAACTTATATAGATCGATTCGTGATAAAAATGCACTTCAAACGGGCAAAATATTCATTGATCTATCATTACAACTATAATTTGTATTACATACTACTTAAATCATCAAATATTAAATAGACACATTGAAATTCTCTATCTATATTCACATATTTAACATTGTATCAACAATATGCTTTGATTCGCTTACATTTTCTTTTTCTTCTCATTATATTTCGGATAAATAACTTCGACGAATTACTCGGGACTGATATTGAATATTGTTTACTACTTAGTAGATTGATCGACATTACAATGGGTAGAAAAATTGTATTTCTGACGTTTCGTGACTTAATATAAGTCGCTTCCTCAGAGTAAATAAATAACTAAACATTAAATTAACAAAAGTTTAAATAGTACAAAGGAAACAATGCAAAATATTTTTTTAGTACAATGAAAAGTATAATAGGTGTGGATATGTCAATGTCAAGTAATTTTGGTCAAGCTGAATTTGTATAGCTTGTCACTGTATTAATTTGTGTATCAGATTGTAGTTGCGATAAATGTACGCATTTGTGATATGAAGTAGTGAGTTGAGTTGTGTGTCCATGTGCGTGTATGTATGTAAAAATAATACAAAAAAATAGAAGCAAATGTGGTTGTCTGGATAAACGGTCCAGGTTGGACGAATATTAAGGTTTTCTTTCCTATCAGTTACTCGTCTCTCTTTGTAGTTGGAATAGCCATTCTGAATTATTTTAATATTTTCAATATCAATTTGGTGATTATTAAAAATAGCATGTACTGCTATTGTTGATTTCACTTGTAAATTTTCCAATTCTACAGGATTATTAAGAGGTCTTTTCGTGTAACTTAAATGTTCTTTGGCACGAGTTGAGATCTTACAGGAAGACTCTTCAATAGAGTACAACGCATCACAATCAACACAGCCTAATGTGTAGACATAATTTTTGAGTATAAATGAACTAATCAGTATACTATAAATAATAATGTAGTTTGGATCGAGTTTAATTATGGAATTTAAAATTAACTTACTTATGCCTGTTACTCCTCGTGGAAGAGCATAGGCCGCCTACCAGCATTCTCCATCCAACCCTGTCCTAGGCAATCCTTCCCAGCTCTTTCCAGTTTTTATTCATCCTTTTCATATCTGCCTTTATTTCCCGACGTTTCCATTTTTCTGCTTCCCTTCAGGATTCCAAATTAGGACTTGTTTTGTGACGCAGTTTGATGATTTGCGTAATGTATGTCCTATCCATTTCCACCATCTTTTCCTAATTTCCTCTTCAGCTGGAAGCTGGTTTGTTCTCTCCCACAGAAGGGTGTTGCTGATGGTATCCGGGGGTTTCGAATAAGTATACTCGAAATTAAATCTATAGAATTTAGGTTTTTTATAGATCTTTTTTAGTTTTAAAAAAGACGGTAAAAGATTATTATTAATGGTTGACGAGTTTCAGACATTGGAATTCTGGACTGTTGTTGTAATTGTATTATGTCCAGGTGAGTTCTAGGTAGGATAAAATGTATATCCTGATTCAATTGTTAGCTTGCCATAAAAACTTGCAAAAAATGACCATATTGAGACAGTTCATCTAGAATATATATATCAAAGTAAATGATTGATCAGTCACAGACTTAGACATCAACAGCGAGAGGATTCAAACACTTACAAATGAAATAGTTTAGGAACTGTGGATAAACGATTTAGTTTTTGTTCATCTCATTACATTTGATTTGACATTTAAGAGTAGACGATATACACCAGATCTTAATTTAACCTCTGAACACAGTAAGTTCGATATCAACATTACTAAAAATCGTATCTAAGGCTATACTGATGATAAAGTGCTAGTTAGACAAAAAAAGATTCTTTTTAACTTACTTTGTGCATAACTATTTGTGGTCTACTCATATTTCGTAAATATTAGAAGTTGAATAGACGGCAAAAGTATGGTGAATAGCGGGAAACTAGCCAATCAAATAACTACTTGATAGTGTTTGTACGAAATCGTAAAATGAATGACTTTATCTTTTATTCTATTACATGTGCGATAGAAATACCTTTGTATAATACTCTTGATACCTACATTTGTTATCTCAGAGTAGAAACGATAATGTTAAAAGCATCAAGTGCTCACTTTTGAGTACATATGTATGTACATTACGTAACACGTGAATCAATCAGTTTTGTTAGAGTTTACTTTAATTCTGATAAATTCGCTAAAAAGATATCTTATTAACGGTTTATTGAATAATAATTAGACCAGTGAAGTAAAGATATTAAAATAGATAACGATCTTCATCCCTAACTTTATTATCATATATATATTACCACCGTTGAATTAACTACTTCTATGAATTCGTTGTTCATCTTGTTTTGCTAATGAGATATGGCAACTTGGACCGATGCACATATATACCTGATCCTACGTTGTAGATGACTGACTGACTGAACGACAACGATCATTCCTCTATGATTTCATTTGTATATGCTAACATTTAAATTAGTGAGATGATGCAACAATACTTCTATAATGGTAAAAATGATCCTTTAAAGGCCAATAAACTGCTTAAACTTACTAAACTCTAATAATTTTCACTAGTTCTGTTGTGAAACACTTCTTATTAGTACAAAATCTGCTAAGAGTAAATGAACAAAGCTTTAAAACTAAGGAGAGTCACTTTAAGTATCACTCAATCTCTCTATATAATATAATTTTACCGATAAGATGATGTTGTCGGATAGATAAATTAGACTTTCATTTAACTATAGGTAGCGTAGGTAGAAATTGATAAAATAAAAGAGAAGGTAGGTTTTCACTATTGCAATCTATTATTCAATGTACTTATTTCATATTCGTTGATGAATCTAAGAACATTGACATCTTGAGAGATTACTAACCTTAGCTTAAAACTTATAAGGGACTGGATCTTACTGTTGCTTTAAGAAGTTTTTTTCTTCCATATATACCTTGTTAAAAAGTTTTGAGAACACTTTTTCTGTGTTTAAGTCGATTTTCTCTCACAATTTTTGATGTTAGACTATTCTTAGACAATGTTGCCATAATGTTTGATCTTTGATGTTCAGGTATTATATTGAAGTCACTTATAAGTGTTGCTTTACACTATGTATGGATCACTTTGTATGGATCAGATATTTATTTAATTTGTTTATGTTTAAATTTGGCTTTATTGATGTTATTTTAACTGAAAATTTTCTAGACTTTCTACTGTACATTAATAGATAGGGTTTATTGGAATTTTACTGCTTGAAATCATGAGTCAGTTGAAGCTAGACCACCATGGAAGACCCGGAAGCACTGCACGGCCGTGTCGTCCTAGTATGGGACTCCTCAGCAGTGCGCATCCACGATCCCGCCCTCCCCCACGAGATTCGAACCCAGGACCTATCAGTCTCGCGCCAGACGCTTAACCAACTAGACCACTGAGCCGGCCGGCATCCAACGGTGTTAATGTCTAAGTTCAGCCAATCTTCGAAGTTGCGCCACCGTACACCATTGTCTTCAGTGAGCTGATAACTCACAACAGACCTGGTTGAGCTCCACTGGTAACGAATTTTCACTAGAACTCCAGGAGTGTCTCCTGAAGTCAGTCACTAGTGAGCAAGTGATTATTATTATCAGAATGGGTTTTGTGGAATTGTTTTCCTTCTGATGAGGAATATCGTAAAAATATAATGAAAAGTTGAGATTAAAATCATATATAATGTGCAAAAATGTCCCCAAACATTGCTTCATCTGAATGAACTCGGTTTAATATACTTCATTTTGATGGAGTTTTGTTCTTTAAGCTGGATGGTTTGATCATGCTCAGAGAACAAAACTCCATCAAAATCATCCACCTGAGCTACAAATATTTTCCACCATCTTAAATATACTTCAGTTAGGAGTTTTTCATTTTCAAGAAGTTCTACGATTTAATTCATAACTTGAAAGCTGTTCTTTTAGAAGGTATTCAACAACTAAAGCTTACAAAGATGGGATTAAATATATGTAATAAGAAGTTTTGCGCAGAAATGCGAAACGATTTTAGCAAAGCATCATGAACTAATGTATATGACCACAATGATTAGAAAACCAAGCTGTTCAGAAAGATTTTCTACAGGGATGTGACTAGTTTTTTGTTGAATTGACTATTAATTTACTTGAAATCGCTATAATTTAGCTTTGTAGTGTTGAAGGAGGATTGTAGAGATTGTTCTTACTCATCATAAAATGGATTTCATTAGTGGTTTACTTCGAGGTGAATTTATGAAGTTCTTAAATGATTTGTGTCAATCGATCGCAATTTTCATAATGAACAATACTACTATTAGTGTGAGGGATTTCGTGGAGATTGCTGAATTTTATAGTTTTACATCACAAACTGACCTTAGTTAAACAGTTATTCAAAACCAGGAGGCACTGGACAAATATTTCATACTAGTGTGGTACTCCTCAGAATTGTGCGTGCATAACTTATCGAGGATCAAACTAATTACCTTCAGATCTCAAGGCTTGAGCTTAACCACTAAGTCAGTGAGTCGATATCCAATGAGTTAAATGTTTAACCTCAACCATTTAACAACGATCTTTAAATATCATTAGTGGGGGACTTCTTCATATCCAATATAGTTGAACTCTACTGGTTAGGGTTGCTCAATAGAACTCCGAGAATTGTTTTTTTAAAGCACATTATTAGTATAAGGATGTTCTTGAAGGTTGCTGAATTTTATAGACAGAAGTGTAGATCATTGTGCGTCAACTCAGTGGTCTCAAGGTTAATAACTCACTGAGAGACTTAACGGTCCTGAGTTCGATTTCTGTCAGGGTCAGAGATATTCTCTGTCTGGGATTCCCACACAAGAACGGGACATTTGTCCATTGATTCTTGATTTTTAATTATTGTCAGCCCGTGATATGAACTATGAAATACTAACAGTAATCATGTATGTTTACACTAATGACTAATTTCCAGAGGTAATTCCTGAAGTTCTAATGAGAAACAAAAACTAGTTGAGCCCAACCATGTAGGACGTGAGACAAATACTACTGATGGTAATGAATGGTGATTGTAAATTATTAACTGAAGTTATAAATATAAACAAGTATATTTTAACTCATCATGATCTCTGATGGTTCTAGATTCGATCCCTGATCACAATCTGGGTGATCATCAATAAGTAGTCCTATACTAGAACTAAACTATAATCACTAAAAATTCTTAACTATTTTGTACACAGATTGTTTGTGTAGTCTTAAATGTTATGCTGTATTCACTTCAAACTTACCTACTTATGATCCTTATGTACAAATAACATGTTTATCTTTTTTGTGATCAGAAGATTAAAACAGATTTTTTTATGTTTATTTTATCAAAAGAAAAAAGAAGAAGAATGATTTTATTGACTTAGGCTCTCTGTATTTAAAGTATAATAATAATATGATAAAAGCCCGTGAAGAGACCCAACTTCGAGATCAGCAGACTGGATTCCGTAAGGATTGGTCGTGCATAGACCAAATTGCGACACTACGGATCATCGTCAAACAATCAGTTGAATGGAACTCGTCACTATACATCAACTTCATTGATTATGAAAAGACATTTGGCAGTGTAGATAGGAGAACGTTATGGAAACTTCTTCGACATTATGGAGTTCCTGAGATGATTGTCAACATTATCCGGAACTCATACGACGGACTACATCAGAATATCCTTTCTCGTACTTTTACATTGATTAGATGACAGTTTGTTTCTGAGGTTGAGTTAACCATATGTTTAAATAAAATTGACTGAACATTAAACGTTAAATATATTCTCTAACACTAAGGAATAAACAAATACGACAGTAATTCCTATTTCATGATCCTACAGGAAATTATTCACTAGTCGAATAGATTGATGTTAATAATATCAGTTCATGAAATTGACTGACCTGAATTGAAATCCTACAGGAAATTCTTACTAACAAGTGCCAAATAATTCAAAAAGCAGGTCTCAAGTCAACTATCACTAACATCAACAACCTAACATTTAAACATTTAAACTGGTCATTAGTCTAAGTGACTAAATATCACACATACTCTATGTTGAAGTTAAGTAGTTAGAGGTTGACAATAAGAACCTTTTTTTTTTGTTTTTCAAACACCTTAGTGATTTACTTTAATGTTTTTCTCCACCTATTTTCTTTTTCCTTTTAATCTTTACAGAGAGTCATATATCTACTAATGATAATAAGAAAAGATTTATATCTAAGAATTTTATTCATTCTATTCATTATATACCTTTCTATGGATTATTGTACAACATTTAAACTAACCAAATCCCATTATCATCATCATTATTATTATGATTATTTACCAAGAACATATTTATCATCATTACCATTACAAAAACGTTATGAATTATTTGAACCATTAGATACCAATTTAGTTAGAGCAATGTTTATTGGTCATACAGATCATATACCTAATCATCAATACAATATGAAAACTAATAATATCGATGATAATAATAATATAGATGATAATATTTATAATCCAAGAAATGATCGGAATAATAATAATGATTATACTAATACTAATAATAAGAATGTAGATGAAGAATATTATACGAATTCGAAAAATCATCTTGGAAGTCTCATGAGATATGGATGAATGAATGTAAATGAAGAAGAAGAATGTAGAAGGAACAACAACAACAACATATATAACTATATATGCGGAGAGTAATTAGGCATTCAACAATGACACTTATAAACAGAATGAAACAATTCATGATAATCAATTCATTATAAAGCTTATTTAATGTGACTATGTATAATCTTATTTTGATTTATATACGTATATATTTATAAACATAGATTCAATCTTTAATTGTTTAAATTGGCAGAAATAAAAAAACATTTATGGGAATGAAATGTACGATTTGTTACTTAGGAATAAATCAATAAATTTGTTCAGTTTTTGATTGAGATCATGAATCGATCAATGTTAGAGACCACCATTAAAAACCTGAAAGCATTGGACGGTCGTTTCGTCCAAGTATGAGACTCCTCAACAGTATGCATCCATAATCCCGAACTCGGGATTCGAATCCAGAACCATCGGTTTCATGTGCGAACGTTTAACCACCATCCAACGGTGTTAATGCCTCACTCCAATAATTAGTTAACTAGTTAATATAATATTTATTAAATTAAATTTTAATGATGGAATTAAAGGGAATCTAATCTAACCATCTTCAGTTACTTCATATACTCCAACCTATTCTTAAAAAAATATCTAAGAAAGACTGTAAACAAGAAACAAATCTGATGATTTCGAATAAATTGAGCATTGGGTAGATTATTATAAATAAATTAATACATTTTGTAATATCCCAAAGAGTAGAAAAATTAGATTTTCTGACGTTTTGTGACTTAGTGTAAGCCACTTCTTCAGAGAATAAATAACCAAATCAAAATTATTGTCAGAAGGGATTGTGCGGAGATTTTAGTAATTTTAATAGTTGAAATCATGAGTCAATTGAAGCTAGACTACTAATGGAAAACCTGGAAGCACTGGACAGCCGTTTCGACCCGGTATGGGACTCCTCAGTAGTGTAGTGGCGCGATTTCATGATTGGTTGAAGTTAGACATTAACACTGTTGGGTGCCGGCCAGCTCAATGGTCTAATGGTTAAGCGCTTGCGCGTGAGACTGATAGGTCCTGAGTTCGAATCTTATGGGGGCGGGATCGTAACGTGCACTGCTGAGGAGTCCCACGACAGGACGAAGCGTCTGTCCAGTGCTTGCAGGTTTTCCATTGGTGGTCTAGCTCCAATTGACTCATGATTCCAACTAATGAAATCAAAATTAATCCAAGTTTAAATAGTACAAAGGAACAACATAAGAATATTATGTGCGATCAATAAGAAAAACAGCTCTGGATAAATCAATGTCATGCCATTTCGGTCAAGGTGATTCATAAACGACATGTATGTAAATTTGTGTGTATGTATGTGTGCACTGTTTAAGGACAAAAAATTGTGTGACCTTTATGGTGAGAAATGATACAAGAAAAACGATACCAAGTGAATTTGAATTCACCGCATTGCACAAGCAAGTGGCTATCAGGACTCAGTAGCTAACTGGATAACGCGATGACGTTTGAAGCGAATGGTACTGGCTTTGAGTCTCAGAGTGAACATCAACTCAGATGCACGTACATCCAGCTGACGAGTCTCAGATAGGACGGAACGCGAGTCCTGTATTCCACTGCTAGCCACTATCCATCTTTGCTTATAAAGCTTCTGAATTAAGACAATATCGAGGTTATACGCACAATATGCACATATGTCAATAAGAGACTGATCAATTGCAGTCCTAAAAACCTCAATGGGAAGATACAAGCATAACAATACCAAGTGAGGACAGAGTTTAGTTTGTAAGATAATATTGTGAATTGTAAATAATATCAGACTAGATGGCTAAAATAGATAGTCCAAGTAGGATGTATGGTAAGTCCTTCTTTTCTATTGGGAGAAGTAGGATTAAGCACTATGTGGAACGTTTCAGTTACTCTCCTTTCTTTGTAATTGGAAAAAAATTTAAAATTCTAATTCGGTTATTCATTCTCTGAAGAAGTGGCTTACACTAAGTCACAAAACGTCAGAAAATCTAATTTTTCTACTCTTTGGGATATTACAAAATGTATTAATTTATTTATAATAATCTACCCAATGCTCAATTTATTCGAAATCATCAGATTTGTTTCTTGTTTACAGTCTTTCTTAGATATTTTTTTTAAGAATAGGTTGGAGTATATGAAGTAACTGAAGATGGTTAGATTAGATTCCCTTTAATTTCCATCATTAAAATTTAATTTAATAAATATTATATTAACTAGTTAACTAATTATTGGAGTGAGGCATTAACACCGTTGGATGGTGGTTAAACGTTCGCACATGAAACCGATGGTTCTGGATTCGAATCCCGAGTTCGGGATTATGGATGCATACTGTTGAGGAGTCTCATACTTGGACGAAACGACCGTCCAATGCTTTCAGGTTTTTAATGGTGGTCTCTAACATTGATCGATTCATGATCTCAATCAAAAACTGAACAGTCTCTATAATCTCATACTGATAATTATTAAGAGGGTGAAGATTTCTGTGGAAACTTTTCAGAAGCCAGAAAGTTGCTGAAAATACTTCAGCTAGTTATTTTACCTTAGAGAATTTTGATGTGGATTTTTGAAAATAATGAATTACATTCTTATTATCCTGAATGAACAATTACTGAATTTGTTACTAACTTTATCTTGTTCTCCAGAAGCTTCTAAGTTATGAAAGACACATTTATTTCTACAAATATCTTTGTTTCCTGTACATAAACCAACCTTGCAAATAAGTATTCTCCATTATTGTATAACATTTGCTTTTCTATCTCAGAATTTAAGAATATCAAACTTTTGGGAATTACAAAGCGGTTAAGAAGTTAATGTCTGAGAGCTCAGGTACAAGATATACCACTAACTAATGAAGTAAGCTATATTGTGAGATAACAGAGAAGCCAGACAACTTAGGAGAAGGATTGTGAAAGTATTTTGTTCTCTCAGATACTTGATTTAATCGTGACTAAAAGCTTGTTCTGTCAACAGTTTTAGTCAGTTAGGAAGAAATTGTAATGACTCTTTACTGTCTTAAGTTTATGCTATTATAATGATATTGATTAGAAGGACAATTGAAGATTTATAATTAAACGGAGAACCGAACACCTACAAATGATGTTCTCTTATATATAAAATAGTGATAATGAAGGTTTAAAATAAATATCATCAGGGAACACTAAATATATCAGACTTTCATAGATCTTATATCTATGTTGTAGTTCAATTCTGTAGTCCGTAGATTTTAAACGATATTAATTATCCGATCCATCTAATAAATGAGATATTCAGTCGATCATCTACTCATTGGGATCATCTACAACGTAGGATCAGGCACATATATGTATCGGCTCAAGTTGCCACACCTCATTAGCAAAATAAGATGAACACCAGATTCATAGAAGTAGTTAATTCAATGGTGGATATATAAAAGGGAATATATATGTGGATACGAAACGGGAAGAAAGAAAGATATAAAGCGATTTTCATGTCACGGTTTAAGGGAAGAAAAAGAGTGTATACACCGACGCCATTGTGATTGATTCTGAGCTATGTCACCCAGAGTTCCCAACCATTGGCTACGACAGTCACGCGGGTCACAACCAATTAGTCTGCATCTACCAACATAGCTAAGACTAGAAGTTAGTGACTTCAATGACTAGTGCCACTTCTTGGTTTGGCCGCTCCTAACTTTCTTCCAACCATCCCCAACACCAGTCAGTATTGTGTGTCTTGGTAATCGGTGTTCATGCATGCGTAACACGTGGCCCAACCAACTCGGTCGATGAGGGTTCACAACCTCATCAACTGATTTACCATCATTTCGTAATACCCTTCTTTTAACTTCACTAATACTTGTCCGGTGATCCCAGCAGATGCGATCAATATTTCTAAGGCATCTGTGGTCAAATATTAGTAGCTTACGAGAATATTCTACTCTTAATAGCCACGTTTCGCAGCCGTAAAGTAGGAGAGAACGAACTGCTGCGCAGTATACTCGTCCCTTAATTGATAGACGTATATCTCGCCTGCGCCATAGGTGACGTAGGTTGGCAAAAGCCAAACGAGCTTTTCGAATTCGTGCTGAGATTTCGTCAGACACTAACCCATTAGGGCTGATCAGACTTTCAGGATAAGTGAAGTTGTCGACGCGCTCAACTACTTCACTCCCTATCCTCAGTTCAGGCGTTGACGCAGGCCAGTCCTGAAGCAACAACTTGCATTTAGAGGGAGAGAAGCGCATCCCAAACATCTTGGCATTGTTGCTCAGTGTCACCAAAAGACACAGAATTTTATCAGCGTCTTCACCAAACAGGACTATATCATCCATGTATTCTAAGTCGATAAGTGGACCTTCTGGAAGGAGGTCAATGCCCGAAAACTCAGACGACGAGAACTTTATTTCCAGCAGTAGGTCTATGATGGAATTAAGCAAAAATGGAGATAGTGGACAGCCTTGCCGCACACCACATGAGGTTGCAAAAGCAGATGACAGTTCGCCATAAGTTCTGACTCGACCGGCGGTGTTCGAGTAAAAAACCTCCATAAGGTTCATGTACTTTCAAGGTACATCTTTCCATGAACAACACTGTGACAGAACCTCTCAGTCTACAGGGTCAAATGCTGCTTTTAAGTCAAGAGAGACCACCATTATCGGACACTGATAAGCATGCCTGTGTTCTAAGATCTGACGAATGGTGAATATGTGGTCGATGCAGCCACGACTAGTTCTGAAGCCAGCCTGATTTTCTCGTGTTTGCGGTTTACGAGTCTTTGTTAGGCGCCAGATAATTACTGAGGCTAGTATTTTAGGAGCTATATTAGTCAAATTAATCCCTCCACGGTTATTACAGGATGATTTTGACTCTTTTTTATATGTTAGAACAATCAGTGATTGCGACTAGTCAGATGTGATTACATTCATTACATTACATTTTAGCTCAAATATTAGTCAACCTAATTGCTAAAATCAAACCAACATCCTTAAATAAATCTGAAGCTAATCCATCTGGACCAGCTTCTGTGCCTTGTTTCAGATTAGCCATAGGTTTTTGGACTTCAACTGGAGTCAGGAGCCTATTTCAATGTTCCATCCAGGTTGTTTGGGAATGGGTGGATGGTTGTAGAGTAGCTGAAGGCCAGCTGAACTTCTCCTCAAAATTTCCCGCCCATCGTTCTAAACGTTTGGGCTGAGAGCAGCTAAGAGTGTCGTTTTTTTCCGAGATCGTCCCACTTACACTTGATCTCTTAATTCCAGTTTATTTTATTAGGCTGAAGAGTTGTCTTGTGTTACCTACCTTCGCCGTCTTTTCCATCTCTTTCGTTGCCCACCACTGCCCACGGTCGTTCCTTAGACTTTTGGTTAACCTAGATCTGACTTGCTTACGCTGCTCATCGTGTTCGGAACCTCATGGAATGAGTTTACGAGAATCTATCAGTACAATAGACTTAGAAGAAATCGATTGATTTTTTGTAACCATTTGGTTTAAATCACTAATATATGTCGCTGATGCTTCCACGGCTGTTTGTATATCTTTCCAAGTAATATCTGGGTCAAACTCATTTTCAGAACTAGCTAATTATGACCACAGTTTTTTGAGGAATCCACTATCGACTTTCTCGTCACTCAGTTCAGTTCTAATTGATCATCTTAGTGAGGTATATCCCTGTCTCGACCTGACATTGATTAACTCCAGTAATCACAGTTTCTCACTAAAACTCCAAGAATTCCCTCACAAATCTAGTCACTAATGAGCACATCAAAATTATTATTGTTTACATCATATAATATTGAACTAGATAATGTGTACTGTGAAGAAAAATATAGTTTATTTTTTTCTTCGAATATACTTTAATCCCAAATAAGTTTTGTTAGATTTCATCAAAAACAGACAAGATTTAAAAAAGGTCTAAATAAGTTTAATTAATTAAAACAACAGGTGAAATGAAACTGTTTATTAACTCAATCTCTTTTATTTACCCGGTTGAATAAAGTTTTCTATTCTTTTTTTTTTAATTAAAACTATTATTAATTAGAAAATTTCAATTTTATATACATTAGAATACAAAACACTTTGTTTCTTTTTATGATTAATTCAATTCGATATCAACATCAACTCTGGGTTGTAGGTACATCAAGCTGATGAGTCCCAAAATAGGACGAAACACGCATCCTGAAATCCACTGCTAACCATTACTTATCTTTGCTTACAAATATAATATATGGATGTGAAAGATGTCGAAAATTATAGTAATAGTAATAATAGTCTTATTTATTATTATAAATTTCGGTATAATACAGTAAAGACCTCTCAATATCAATTGAATATTCAATCGAATTGAATTTGTTCAAAGTTTATTTTATAAGTACTTTTTTTATTAGTTAAACTTTGTCGTCAGTGTTCAATCATTAAAGATTTCTGAAAAACTCAGCTTATATAACCCTGTTTTTTTTCTTCCTTTATATGTAAGGAGCTTAAATGTCAATATATACATGTCTTGTTTTGTTAAATGATACATTAAAAGGAAAATAGACCAAAAATTACACTTAAATTCACTTGGTATTGTTTACTTGAATCTTCCCATTGATATTTAGCACTAAAATTTATCAATCTCTTATTGGTATATGTACATTCTGTGCGTATTGCCTAGATACTGTTTTAATTTGCAAGCATTATAAACAAAGATGGATAATTCTTATCAGAACTCAGTAGCTGAGTGGATAACGCGATGGCGTTTGAAGCGAACAGTGATAGGTCCGAGTCTCTGAGTGAACGTCAACTCAGATGCAGGTACATCCAGCTGATGAGTTCTAAATAGGACGAAACATGTGTCCTGGATTCCATTGCTAGCTACTACCCGTCTTTACGGAAATTACACTGTTTCCGAATGAATTTTCTAGTATTCAGCATTGCAGTAATTTGGAATTATTTTATGGTTATGCGTTAGTACATGTAGCTGGCATACATTGCGGAAATCATCAAGCCGCATCATGAGGTAAGCGCTAACTTGGAATCTTGAAAGGAAACGGAAAAGATGAAGGCCAAAGAACGCACTGCGTCTGGAATCGGAAGCAGGTATGAATATCATGAATAGCAACTGGAAAAAACTGGAAAGGATTGCCTAGGACAGAACTGGATGAAGAACGCTGGTGGGACGTATATACTCTTACATAAGGAGTAACAGGCGTAAGTAAGTAATATGACTAGATGATCGGTAGGTTGTATTAGACCTAGATTTCAAGAGAACTAATGTTCCATATTGAGTTCATGTAGTATTATAGTCAGACACGATATCATTAATTAATTTTAGCCACATCTAACCTCTTTCGAACTTAAATGTTTATAAAGTAATTACTCATTGTGCAATAACCAATGTTCATGTTATCTAGTGCTTATTGATAATCATATTCTACTAGTCAAGTTGACAATGATCAAGTGTTAACAAACACAAAAGTTAGTCGGTCACTGTTTCTTGTACCAGCGATTGTCATTATTACTAACATGAAAATCCTCCAGAAATAAAGTTTTACAGAACTCAAAAATATCAGTCCAGAATATTTTACTGAAAATTCTTCCACTAGTAATTGTAAATATAATTACAATTTATCTAGACCATAGTGGAAAACCTGGAAGAAGTGGATAGTCCTCAGCAATGCACATCCACGATGCTGCTTCTCGAGATTCGAACCCGGGACCCATCAGTCTCGCACGCGAACACTTAACCTCTAGACCGCTGAACCTGCATCCAGCGGTGTTAATATCTAACTTCAACTAATTCACGAAATTGAGCGACACTTCCACCATTGTCTTCAATGAGTTACTATCTGTTTTTGTTAATTATTCACTTGTAATCTTGATCGTTTTATTAAATGTATTCATAATAATGCATGTATCCATCTACCTACTTATTTTTATATATTTATCCTAAAAATTGAGTCACTTTTTATTCATTGATTTTGGCTAAATACTGATTTCCCGTTTACCTAATACTCATATAGATGTATATAATATACGTATCCGAAATTGTATTCGAATATTACTAGATGAAACTATGAAATATATTGATTGATTGATTGATTGATTGATTGATTGATTGATTGATTGATGATTGATTGATTGATTGATTGATTGATTGATTATATATAATGATAAATTATGATTCAGTAACAACTACTTATGAGATCAACTTCTGAACGTAATCTTTCTAAATGAACTGATACTAGAATAGAAAACAACTGCTTAATGGGGTAAGCTATTATATGTGGACTATGAATAATGCACTATTTCATAAAAGTAACATCAAAGTATCAGGCTTAATTATCACTCTATCAAATCAATTACCAAATTCTATAACTATAGTAACAGTTGGTCAATTCGAAGTAACCAACGTGCCCTAATAATCTAAGGTTACTTTCAACTGTATTGAAATATTCCTGATTTTCTATGTATCCAGATGTGATCTCAATCAGATAAAGAATCATTATAAACTGAAAAACTTTAGATAAAAGTTTCTATTTAGGTTTATGGTTTCTATGAAATGTACATCAACGACCTTAAGCAAAATTAAATTCAAGACCTTCATCTTACAACATAAAGTTACTGAAGTTGAAAACATTGGGAATAAAATTTGGAACTATTAATTTAAAAGGTGCTATGATTACTGTTGGATTCAAAATCTTCCGTTCATTCTCATGTAAAGCTATAGCTTCACACTGTCAAATAACTTCAGATTACTGTGTAACAACTGTATTAATGCTCCTTTGATTTCAATAATTCTTCAACTGTCCATATTAATTTAAAACACTTCTAGTTTCTACAGCAACTTACTATTCTCGATGAGACTATGATTTATGAACGACCTTTAATAGACGCCAGACTGACCTTGAGTGTCCACTTAATAACTAGAACCAAATATGGGTTATAAACCTGTATGAGGAATTAGAATTATGATTTACAATTGATGATTAAGGTTATAAATTAGATTTAATGTTTTCATCACGAACTGACATGAGCTATAATACCAAGACCCTATTTAATCAAATAGATGAGTGAATTTCACGCCAAAATCCGAGACCTCTTTGTACTATCCATTTTGAATGTTTTGTGTGTGAAAATCCCTCCATGTATACACTTGCAGTTTGTTACTATTGATTCCATTTAGTTGTATATTGTTAATCTTTTTGATTCCATTTGAGTTGTTATTATTTGTATTTTATTATAGTTTTTATTTTTCTTACGTCTTCACTAAGTTGCCGCGTTTCTTCCTGAACTGCATTTATGTTGTTTTACTTTATACTTAGTCCTGGTGGGAGCCATATTGGTTTGCCTCTCCCTTTGATTGTGTTGCTTGTATTGACTGGAATTGTGCATTTTTGATTGTGATTTGAGGCACTCTTCCAGAACTGGAAACACTCTGTGTTATGAAGCAACTGCATATTATCTTTTGAACGAATCTGTGCGTAGTCTATCGAACAGGATAGAAAAACATTTATTTGTTGTGATTGGTAATTTTCTCGCATCCTTTATCAACTTCCTTATTTATTGTAATTTAGATTTGATTAATTGAACAATTATTGGTTGGATAGCTGGATGGTCATATTTGTTTAGTAACAATGTACATTTAAATTTATGATGAATTATAGAACCATCATTTTACCCAATTACCTTGTTTTGGTTTCAACCGGGCAAGGGCCCGTATCTAACCCACCTAGACAGCTATTCTTCAGTTCAAACCTTAGTTTGGATCTTATACTCTTATCATCTACGTAATTAGTTCGTTCATAAATTATAGTCTCACCCTGTTCTTTAATGCTTTGTTTTTATTCTTCCTTTATAATAACTACTCGATTTTAACTTATAAAATGTTGGGAAAAAAAGAGAACTGATCAATGATTTTTTTCTTTAAGAAATGAAAAAAAAGAAAAAAAGAAAAAGAAAACAAAAAAAGAAAACAAAAACAAAACAAATAAACACTTAGTTACCACTAGTTCAAACTGTCAATGTTAATCATTTAATTTTTTGATGAATAATTGAACATTTATAGACTCAATATTGTTGAAATCGAATAAATAAATTTCAAAAAATTAAAAAATAAACTAATCTGGATACAAGTTTCAAAATATTATCATTTTGAAAAGAAAAACAAACGCAGAATAAATCATTGAACAATTGAACAAATGAATTTACTATTAGGGGTTTAAAAAAAAGAAAGAAGAAAAGAAAAGAGAAACCATGTATGATTATCTATAATCTCTATACAAAATATTAATTATTCTAATGGTGGTTGTTTACTTGTTTGTTTGTCTTTTTGAAAGAAAAGAAAAAAGAAAAGAAAAATAAAGAAATAATCAACCTACATGTGTGAAAGAAAAGTATCTTGTAAAGATGACCTTATACGCTGTCATAGAAAAGATAGATTCATTCATCTTAAATATGTTTAAATGCTGATCAGATTCATATAATTCAGTGTGTTGTATCATTGTATACATCATACGTAAATGAAGAATATTCTTGTTTTGTACGATAAGGAGATTGAACAGTTACACAAAGTGGTACTTGAGATTGTTGAACTTTGATAGGAGATGATTTACAACACAAGGTAGATGATGATGATGGTGATATTGAAGAAGATAAATAGCCAGTATGTGTATGTATAGTTGGAGATTCATGTCGACTATGTGGTTGATGTTGTTTTTGTCTTAAGTTTTCATTTGAATCCAAAGTTATTCCATCGGAACAAAGTGCTGATTGAACACAATTAATATTTTCTCCAGTAGTCTGTAAAGAATATAACAACAAAACATAAAAGCACAATAAAATTACGGTAGTTTATTATATATATTTATATATACATAAGGTAAGTGATCTATACATGATTCTCTTGTTATGTAACCATGTTTTTGGGCATCAGTTTAAGTTTAATTCATTCAATATGTTCATCTTGAAAAGAGTAAAATTTGAACTGGTTTTATTTGTTTATATCTTGACTATTACTATTGGGTCAATCGATTTTGGAGCCTTTTTTTGACATGAAGTTTTATACTATTTATAAATAGTTAGTAGGCTAGTTATTTCTTGAAATTTTATCTAAAATATCATGATAAAATGTTGAAACTTAGTCTACCTAGTCAAAAATTGATTCACGTAATTGTTAAATGTATTATTGGGTATGTAATAATTTGAAATGATAAATGATGACTCTGTGAAAAAAGATGGGGAATATTTTCCAATTAAATTATATAATTTAAAGAACACATCACAAATGAAACCACTTTACTTAAGCTGTAGTATCCTACTAGAATATAATACAATTTTATTTAATATGAAAGGTAGAAATTTAATTAACAGACTGATGTTAGCTATACTACTAATGAAAAACTAAGAGTGTTGAACTTCAGTTTCCTCCTAGTTTGAGATTCCATAACAAAGTGCACTCGGATGGCGGCTCAGTTATTTAGAGGTTAAGCGTTCGTGCAAGAGACCAATGGTCCGGGGCTCGATTTTCGTGAGTAAGATCGTGGATGCGTGCTATTGTGGAGTCCCATACTAGAACAAAACATCCGGCCAGTACTTTCCGGTTTACAATCGAGTTCTATATATGATCATTCCATGAGTGATAATCTTATTTGTTAAAAATAAATTAATAAAACTATTACTAAAGACAAGCTTCCATGAAAAAAATCATGTATCACTCGTTCACAACTGTTATCTTCATGAGGTTATTGTTATATCCGGTGAACATTAAATTACAGGTAACTTCCGAGGACTATTCATGGACTAATATTCTATAAATATTCTTATTGTATAACTACTCAACAATTACACTATGTATATTTATATTCCTTTTATGATAAGCTTTGTTTTGACCTATAATTTATTATTGTACGATTTACGGTTCTTAAGTTATGTTCAGTTTATTAACTACTGCCTCCCACATTCACAGCCACTTTTTGGGCTTATTTGTGTACAAATATTATTACCTATTTTATGGTACGTTGTGGTCTGTCTGGTTGATATATAAACCGGGTATGTCTGAAATAAATGATCTGATCTGATTCGGAAGCTGGTATTTTGTTCTGGACTCAAGTGGAAGGGCTCGTAGGACATAGGACCAATAAGGACGCTAAACTGTCCACACCGGTTGAACGTCATTGGTTGGCCTAGTGTGAAGATTCGTATAAGTCGTATTCGGATTGGTAGATAAATCGTGTGATAGAAAAACCAGACATCCAAGGTCATAACAGTTATGCTGATCATTATAGATACACCGCAATCAATCAACTGCTCCAACAGAATGGTAACTAAGCAGCTTAGAAGACGAATGATAAAAACAACTTCAAACTATCCAGTTGTCAGTATGAAATAGAAAAAAATAATATTTTTGTTTGTCAGTCTCGAATTTTTTTTCATTAGATCATTCCATAAAACGTTATTCCTGTATGTTTGACTAAATATACTGAATACTGAAGATTCCTTTTCCTTAAACAGTTTTCTCATTCAAGAATAGTAAGTAAAGCTAGAATGCATTGAAAAATTACATACTTGTCACTGTTAATATCGATATTGTTGCCTAAACTGGTTTGTGCCTAATAGTGAAATTCAAAATCCAACGACATATGAAGAAAACACAGAATAAAATTTCCGGTTGAGACTATGAGCCGATCGATGTTGCACCACCTTTGGAAACCTGGATGCACTAGACGGCCGTTTCGTCCTATCGTGGAACTCCTCAGCAGTGCGCATCCACGATCCCGCTCGCGGGATTCGAACCCAGGGCCTTCGGTCTCGATTGCTTAACCTACTGGACCACTGAGCCAGCATCCAGTGGTGATAGTGTCTAACATCTTCCACTGTACTGAGGTAGATACCTGCCTCTACCCGACATGGATGAAATGGTAAAATTATGTTTTTAACTCATTGTGAATTTTTATTCAATGTTACTTCCATATTTTTTTTCTAATTCAATATGATAATTATTCAATGTAATATCTGGTTATTTTTTAGTGTGATATTTTGTTCGGTGTAATATTGATTCTCAATATAGTGAAAATTCCCATTTTGATATTTGGTAGATAAACAAGGAATGAATTGAGCAGAGAAATTTCTTTTCAATAGTTGAGACGATGAGTCGATTAAAGCTAGACCACCATGGAAAATCTGGAAGCACTGGACGGCCGTTTCGTCCCGTTGTAGGACTCCTTAAAACCCTTTCTGATACTAATCAACATATGCTCAAAAGGACTGGCTTCAACATATATATCCTGGAGTTCTAGTGAGAAGTCGTGACCAGTGGAGTTCAACCGGGTTAGTTGTGAGATAAGAACTCACTGATAATAATGGTGGATGTGTCGCTCAATCTCGTGGGTTAGTTGAAGTTAGACATTAACGCCGTCGGATACCGAATCAGTAGTTTAGTAACTAAGCGCTCACGTGCGAAACTGATAGGTCCTGGGTTCCGGTCACGCGAGGCGGGATCGTGGATGCGCACTGCTGATGAGTCCCACAATAGGACGAAATTGCCATCGAGTGCTTGTAGGTTTCCCATGATGGTCTAGCTTCAATTGACTCATGATCTCAACTATTGAAATCACTACAATGTCCACAAAACCCCTTCTGATACTAATAAAATAATACTTATCGAGTAGATACGTTACGTAATAATTATATAATCAGATATCGAATATAAATTAATAATCACAGTAATTATTCGAAAATCAAGTAGTTGCTACGTTGCATAATATATAAAAAGGAGAAGAAACTAACAAAATATTTTGATGAATGGTCAGTACTACAGTAATTATGTAAGAATCAAGAGACGAATGTTGAGAATAAGTAAAATACAAAAAATGGAAGATACGAAAATAGTTTATCAAAGTCCTGCTACAAACTCCCCTATACCGATGACTAAGGTAACGTGAGTGATTGTACCAACTTCGTTTGGATGCAAATGTTTAGTTTGTGAATATGAATTGATTTTCTCAAGTATGATGTTTATTCAAGGTAATATCAACTGCATTAATTCAGTGTAAAATTAGTTCAGTATCATTCGTAGTTTGAATTTTTGTAACTATTCTATGTATTTCCCCTATTGTGAACGAATCGTCCTGGATGAGTAAAATCACTGTGTAAATGAGTGTATTTATACATATTATTTTCATTTATTTCTAACTGCCATAACAGAATAAGGGCAGGGTTTCCGTCAGCACTCTTTGCTTTATCATATTTTTATGTGGTATACTTACTTACTTGCTTACGCACGTTACTCCTCGTGAAGGAGCATAGGCTGCTCACCAGCATTCTCCATCCAACCCTGTACTGGGTAGTCCTTTCCAGCTCTTTCCACTTGTTATTCATCATTTTCATATCTGCTTCTATTTCCTGACGTAATGTGTTCTTTCGCCTTCCTCTTTTCCACTTCCCTTCAGGATTCCGAGTTAGGGCTTACCTCGTGATGCAGCTTGATGATTTGCGTAATGTATGTCCTATCTATTTCCATTGTCTTTTCCTAATTTCCTCTTCAGCTGGAAGCTGGTTTGTTCTCTTCCACAATAGGCTGTTGCTGATGGTATCCGGCCAATGGATGTTGAGTATCTTGCGTAGACAACCATTTATAAATAAAGAAGGAACGACTTGAGCGAACAAATTTCTTTTCAATTCATTGAAAAGAAATTTCTTCGCTCAATTCGTTCCTTCTTTATTTACCAAATGACAAAATGGGAATTTTCACTACATTTATAAATACTTGTACCTTCTTGATGGTGACTGGTGTAGTTCTCCAAATTTCATCTCCGTACAATGGAACTGGTATACTGGTATACTAAAGTGTAACTAATGTTGTATCTTTCGTTCATATGACAATGAATCCAAATAAACACACAAGAACCAAAATTACACTGAAACCTATTTAGCTTGATAGTATAGTAGCCCAGATAAAATTGTTATTTCTTTTTAAGATCATCATGCCTGTCTCTCTCTCCTTCTAAATGAATAAATCAAAGATTTAGACCTTTTGATCTAATCGTGATAAATCTTTTAACTGAACGCTTAAGTCAGTTACCTAATAACCCTAGGCTAAATTCACTGAACAACTTGAACACGAGAGAAAAGGCGTGTAATGTGAAATGAACGTTTTACTCCAAAGTTAATTTATGTACAGAAAGTCAGTGTTTACGGTATATCGAATGACTATTGGTTTCTGGAATTTTCTAGAACCACATTAAACATAATATCAGGATAGGTAGTCATTCAATAAGAAACGTGACAACATGACTCCTTACTATCTAGATATTTCTGATAAACTTCTATTCAACGCTGGTTGGATAAAATACTTTCAGTATTTTAGTGCACCTCTGGAATTTTCGAAGAATACTTAGGATCCCCTCCAACACCTTTCTTTCACAACATAAGACTTCATCTTTGGATCTACTTACTATATCAATCGCTGTCAATCTGTACAAAGTTCCTTACCTATTTCATGTTGACAGTTTGATGGTTTTTGATTAGAATGAATACAGTTTTCACTAAAAATTAATGTTTACCATCAAACCGATGTAAATTTAATTGAAAAGGTCATTATAAATAATCCAAATTGAACACTACACAACACCTAAAACTTTATATTCAGTATAAAGTTCTTGAGTTTTACTTAATCTTTTCCTCTATGAACTGTTTGTTTTTTTTTTAGGTTAAGAATCTATTGAGATAGTGAGTTCATGCGTTTAAACTTATTCTGAACTAAATATGATCAAAAACAACACTGGGATTGAACCGAAATCAACAGAAGTGAAAGTAAGTTATATGACACTAATTGCTGTTTTAAAAAAAAGGTCACATACTAATTCATCATTTATATTCATATCACAAATAACTGATATCAGAATGTAATCTTGAAATGGTGCATTAAAACATGATAAATACTGTGAATGGATTCATTTAATGACAAGAAACATTATTTCTTTTATGATAAGTGAGGTGAGGTTAACCATCCTTGTTTTGTTTTTTTTAATATTCAACACTTTCCGTTAATTTAGTAGGTGAATGTTGTAAATAACGACAGGATTTTCATTGAAGATTTCATTTCAATCATCTGAAGCTGTCTATATAAATATTCTCTATGAAAATGTCATTAATAATCCATCTCAACTTCTTGAATGAAAGAGTAATTGAATTGAACAGAAAAATAACCGAAAATACTTAACGCGTCCTATAAACAAAATAGTAAAAGACAGATGGGTTATAAATCCATGGATACATATCATATCTTGGAAAATTTCTTTCATATTTTGTATAAATTACCTGACAACTAAATTGAACTAAGTTATAAACGATTACTCATTGATATTGAATAATGTTAGAGATCTATGAAAAGATAATTGAAATTAGAAATAATGTTCTATAATTTCTGATTCATTTGGTTGAATAACACATAAACTCTTTACAAAAACTAAATATTCAAGTTTTATTTCTAGTGTAGGGTTTGAAATATAACGTTTGTTCATTATAGATTTATTTGTTGTTTTACATGCAAACCATTATTTGTATAACTCTGTCTATAGATTTTTTAAAGGCTGCTGTTGGTCTCAAGCCCGGATAAAGGAGGAGAGTTGGGTGTGAGGTCAACAACTCCATCCCGTACAAAACAACCTTGCCATAAGAAAAAACGCTAACCAAAATAAACAAATTGAGTAATTATTTGTAATGTAAGGAGATTGGATTAGTTTTTTCAATTTTACAAGGAAATCTACTTTCTTCTATATTACATTTAACAGAATTACTTAATAGTTGAATTCATAAGTCTATCTAAGCTAGATCATCATTGAAAACTGGAAGAATTAGATAATTGTTGCTTCCAAGTATAGGACTCCCCAGAAATGCACATATACGATCCCACGTTGCTGAGGAGTCCTATACTAGGACGAAACGGCTGTCCATTGCTTCCAGGTTTTCACTGATGGTCTAGCTTAGATCGACTCATAAATTTTGTTATTAAAATTACTACAACCTCCACAAATTCTCATTCTGAGAATTATTTAAACGAAACTAAGTGCACTATTATTTGACTTTATTGTCAATTATTAATTAATATCATAGTTCAACGAAATAGTATTGTGGTGTGTGCTACTTATGTTGACATAAGTAGTATATAACTCAAGTCGGGAATATAATGTCTGGCAGTAGGAGATTGAAAAGATCAAGAAGGGAAGAATGAGAATAGACAACAATTGGTATGGAAGTTTAGGAACAATGAAGTCTGGGACAATTAATGAACATTTTGCAAATGAAGTATTGGAGTATGATTTTTTCTATTTTATCAAGTGACTCTGTACATTTGTGCTAAATATAATTCGGTTGTCCTCATATTTATTCTCCTTCACTACAGTATTACGTATACTTATCTATTCAAAGTTTATATATGATAATCATCGAAATCTCCCTTTTTATCATAACACTATCAGTAATCATATAGTGCCGGATAGATAGGAAATAGTTTTCATATCTAACATATTATGACTCATTATTTACATAAACAATAGCTTCAAATGACTCATGATTTCAACTATTAAAATTACTATAATCCCCACAAAATCCCTTCTGAAAATAATCATCTGCTCATTAGTGACTGACTTCCAGAAGCACTTCATGGAGTTCTAATGAGAAGCCGTGACCAGTGGAGTTCAACCGGGTCTGTTGTGAGATATCAGCTCACTGAAAACATTGGTGTACGGTGGTGCCATTTCATGGATTAGTTGAAGTTAGATGTTAACGCTGTTGGATACCGACTCAGTAGTTTAGTGGTTGAGCGCTCGCACGCGAGACCGATAGGTCCTGGGTTCGAGTCTCGCGGGGGTGGCGCCATCGTGGATGCGTACTACAGTGAAGTCCCATACTAGGACGAAACGGCCATCCAGTCCTCCCAGATTTCCCATGATGGTCTAGCTTTAATTGACTCATGATTTCAACTACTGAAATAATAAATAGTAATTATAATTTGTATATATGTATATTATACATATTATTGTTTCCTTTCTAATCAATTATAAAGAATTAAATACTAGATAAATTACAAATGATTAATTTAAGATGAATATTGACAATTTCTAAATATTTGAATTTAATATTAAGTATGATTTGAACTAAATGCTAGTTCAATTATATAATACAGTCTTAATGGTATATAAAGAGAAAAAAGTTAAACGATTTGAAACTTTGATTCACTTGTGAAATGTTTGATAATCAGAGTCGTAATCAGATTGGTAGTAATAGTAATAGTAGCAGTAGTAGTAGTAGTGATGGTTGTAGTGATAGTAGTAGTGATAGTGGTAGTGATATTGGCAGTGATAATGGTGGTAGTAGTAGTAGCAGGAGTAGTAGTAGTAGTAGTAGTAGTAGTAGTAGTAGCAGGAGTAGTAGTAGTAGTAGTAGTAATAGTAGTAGTAATAATAATAGTAGTATAGATAGTAGTAATAGTAGTAGTATGTATGCTTTAAAATAATCTAAATTATAGATAAGTTTTATACAAATTCATACAAATGAATACATAGAATATTCATTGTCACAATGAACTAACATTAAAACTTAAAAAATAAAAATTAAAAACAAAAAAAGGGAACGTTTCAATCCATTATGTAATAGATGTTATGGAATCTGTTAATGGTTTAATTATTTCCTCTATCTCATTAGAATTACATAAATGATTGTTTCTAGGAGAATGATCTTTATTCATCCAATGATTAGAATTCATAAATTTAAATTTTTAAAATTTTCTAATACACTTATCTGTTGATAATCAGTAGTATCCATGGTATCATTATAAGTAGTACAATCATGATTATTATTATTACTATTATTACTATGTTTAATTGACTCATTTAAATCTTGTTTATTGATTAGATTATTTTCATTTAGATTAGATTCATCTAATTTCATTGTATTCCATTGTGATTTCCATATTTGATTTAATGTATTTAATACATTGAAACTTGGCCATTTTGTCCAATCAGTTGTTAATAATGTTGATTGTGATGTTAATTCTTTACTATTAATTTTACTACTACTATTATTACTATTACCGCTACTACTGATATCATTACTATTAGTAGTATTATTATTAACAACAGTACAATTATCTCCGTCAATTGGTTTTATCAAATTACATTGTTTCTTATCATTAT
Organism: Schistosoma mattheei; assembly: GCA_944470405.2. Lineage (NCBI taxonomy): Eukaryota > Metazoa > Platyhelminthes > Trematoda > Strigeidida > Schistosomatidae > Schistosoma > Schistosoma mattheei. The sequence goes on along the minus strand of OX103947.1, from coordinate 8,695,538 downwards.
TGAATGGATTAAATAATGATCCATTTAAATGTAAAGCATTTTTTAAAAATTGTTGATATGATTGTAATAAAAGTGAAGAATCATTGGTTAATTGATTAATGAATGGATTATTTATTGAATATAGATCATTTCCATGATTATTACTACTATTATTATTATTATCTACATTGATTGTGGATACATTAAAAGTATCTTGTGGAAGATTTAAATTAGAATGTGCTTGATTTAATTTATTATTGATTAATGGATAAAGATTATGTAATAATGATGATAATTGTGATGATGTACATGATGAGGATGAGGATGAGGAGGGGAAGGAGGAGGATGATAACGATGATAAAGATGATGATGATGATATAGATGGTTTAAAATATTCTATATTTTGATGATCTAATTGATTCATATTAGATTCATATAAAATTTGATTAAAATATGCTATAAAAGTATTTTCAATAAATTTTTGGTTCCATAATAATGATAATTTATTTGAATCAATGAATTGATTATCATTAGATTGTGATGATGACGATGAAAGAATCGTTGGTTTACTTATATCTAAAATTGATTGAAATGATTGATTTTTATAATCTTGTTCATCATTGATTGTACTAATTAATTGAGTTCCTTGATTAGTATAATGTGAATTTATTGATTTAGAAGTATATTGTATTGATGTATTAAGTATATTGGATATTGTTGGTATTGGTAATATTGATGGTTTAGTTGTTGTTGTGGTGGTGGTGGTTCCTGCTGTTGTTGTTGTTGTTGTTAGTTTAGATGTAAACACTGATCCACTTGATATTTTACATAAATTAGAATCATTATTTATTGATTTATATTGATCAATATCATGTAAAAAGCCTTTTTTAGACATTTGTTTACATGGATGATTTGCATTTCCATGAACTATTTGTGTTGATGCTGTTGATGGTTGTAAACTAAATATATGTGGTGGTATACCAGTAACCATTGAACCTGCTACGGCTTGTTGTGCTAGTAATGTTTCCATAGATTCTCTAAAGGGAATGCAAAAAGAGTTTGTGTATAAGGGAGAGAGAATGAGAGAGATGAAATATGTTAACTAGAATATATAATTTTTAATGGATACTATCAACTTGTTTCATTATTTAATTCATCATTTTATCTCTAGGAAGAGTAAAGAAATTTGCATAGGTATAAAATCATGTGGGAAATTAAATTTTAATTACCAAAAAACGATCCAGCGGGTGACTTAACATATTCTTGATAGTTGTAAGCTAGTTCCCACTCCTTAGAAATATATATATATATATATATATATATATATATATAGTCTCATAGAAACGCAGGTTTCTACGTCAGTCGAACCTTTATCACGGTCAAAGAGAAGTTAACCCACTGGAATGAATCGAACGCGACTGATTTCCAACTGAAATAAGATATTTATCATGGATTTATCAATGATCATTTTAAATAGTTAGACACTTCATATACTCGGAGATTCAGGTATATCTAGCTGACAAGTCTCAAACAGGACGAAACGTGCATCAAACTGGATTCCACTGCCAGCCACTATCCATCTTTGTTTATAATGCTTGTGAATTAAGATAATATCAAGGCCATCCTCATAGTATTCAGATATGTCAATAAGAGACTAATCAATTGTAGCGCTAAATATCAATGGAAAGTTTCAAGTAAACAATACCAGGTGAATTTGATATCCTTTAATGTTACTGTTTGTCGTATTTTTCTCCTCTTTGTATCAGAAGTTTAGATTTCATTGTTATCGGAAGTGCATATATATATATATATATATATATATATATATATATATATATATATATATATATATCTTGGAAACCTTACTGGACTAAATACCCCATGAATTTAGGATGATAATGGTTTTATTTTTCTTTAGTAATTCAAGCTACTTATGAGTAGATTAAAACGTTTTTAAAAATTTAAAGGTCAGTTGAAATTTTTGCCATGACATAAAGAACAATGGATAGCTATTTCATACGTGCTATGAAACTCATCAGCAGTTAATATTTAGAAAACTGTAATGGATTAGATCTAGAATTTTCATGCTTCGTAATTAGTATTGTTCCCTAAGATCATGAATTAGAATTCAATGGTCCACATATTTTACAACTGAAGTTCTAGTCGGTTTATCAATAAACAAAAGTGATCAACTTTCCAGCCTTTTTAATGTGAATTATCGCTCTATGGTTAGGATTATTAGCGTGGTTTACATTTTCCAGACACCTTGAAAATGAAACGTGATGTATCCATTCTCGTGGCCTATGTCATACAAAACATTACTGTAGACTGTTTGTTTAGAATAGAACTATGCCTTTAAACAACATATATAACTTCTTAGCGAAATAGGACCTTTGTTCATCATTTTTAATGAGCAATAAAACTGCTTGTTTTGATAATCCGAGTTAAACACTTTTAACTTTGTAAATTATTCGACTGTTTATAGTTGAAATATTTTTCTTTTGAAAACTGGTCATTTTATATGTACCCGAATGATCAACGAACTTTAAAAAGAACTCTTAAATTCCTGGTGAGTACCTGTAACCAACCGAATCTAGTCCGTTATAGATTGAGTTGAATATCATTGTTGGTACTAAATGATAGTTCAAGAATTAGAAATCAAACTGAAGTAATTATAGAATTGATTAATGATCTACACTGATTATCGAAATAAACCCAATCAGCTTTTGATAAACTATCTTTGAACTAAATAATTATCAACTTGATAATAAGCACAATGCTTTTTAACTATCAAGTTTCAACCCAGTGATTCATATTTCCAGAAAACACTAGACAATTGTTTCTCTGTAGTCTAAGATTTTTCAGCAGTGTGTATCTACGACCCCGCATGTGGGACTCGAACTAACGATCTTCACTTTCATGCATGAGCGCCCAACCTTTAGACTAACAACTGATTTTTTAAGTTCGAAGGTAATCTTTTTTCACTATAACCTGTTATTGAAATCAGGAGACATTGACATCAGTATTTCATCGTAGTTAGAGACTACTTCCTACTAGTAAATGATAACAATACTCTTTTCATCAGTGGTTAGTTTCAATACAGATTACATATAGTTCTGTTAATTCTAATGATGATAAGAGATCATGACTTATATGGAGTTATTCAAATCGACGCTAAGATATTTAGGTAAAAGTGAAATCGAACAATAATGTTCAACTAACAACAGTTTATGATTTAAACTATCAGAATTCTACAATCTCCACAATACCCTACACTAATAAAAATCAATTTAGTTCATAAATTTGTTATCATAAAAGTAATAAGTATCTAACGAATTTGTGCAGTAAAACAAAAAGTGATTGAACTAGAAAAGAGTTATGCATCATTATCATTTACGTGTAGCTTCTGTAATCCCAATTAAGATTTGCACAAACTAATACACGAATACACACACGCAAACACACACACATAGTGTAGTCATAAACAAAACTATGACTAATTAATGGTAAACTAACAAATTTACCATGTAATAACTAAAACAAATTACAATTATTTGAAATATGTTCATGATGTAAGTTAAATAGAACAAACCAGATCCTAGAGGAGGAAGGAATCAGGAAGAAGCGCTGGAAGGGGATAGGACACACATTGAGGAAAGCACCCAACTGCGTCACAAGGTAAGCCCTCACATGGAATCCTCAAGGCCAAAGGAAAAGAGGAAGATCAAAGAACATAGTACGCTGAGAAAAATGAACAAAAATTGGATAGAACTGGAAAGAAAGGCTCTGGACAGAGTGGATTGGAGAATACTGGTCGGCGGCCTATGCTCCATTGGAGTAACAGGCGTAAGTAAGTAAGTTAGTAAGTTAGATAGTTGGAAAAGGAAAGACAAATATTAAAGGTAAATAGTTTACTAATAAATTATCTTAATCTATACGTTATATCCGTTATAGATTGATCTCAGTTGGAGAATCATTGAAAATCAGGGAAGCGGTGCTCATCTATTTCATTTTAGTATAGGACTCACTAGCAATATATACTCATGATCTCGACAGAGATCGAAGTCAAAAGCTTTAGATTTCACAGTAAACACAATCATTAGAATTACATGGTTGGAATTCAATGATACCATTTCAACTTCAATCAGTTTACAATATTTAGTATGATAACCATCCATCCCATGTCAGTGATGAAAAGTATTATTACATAATTGTAGAATTTCTCGTCTGTTATTTTTATAACTCTGGGAAAATTATACAAGGATACAGTAAATATTATTTGATGCTTTTGTAATCAATATTTTATGACTATAGATGATTGTTGGAAAGTGTTAAACAACCATTGAAAATCAAAGAAGCACTTGATAGCTTCTAAAACTAGCTGTACAGTGTTCCTTAGTATTTGACGGTTATTTAACTAATCTGTGGTGTAAACTATCTATTAAAAAAACTGCAACTATTTAAGAGAATAATGTTCGTCATGTAAAATCACATTCATTGTCTTTCACTTTTAGTCAAAGAGATAAACTAAAGGATATTGTGACTAGGTACAGAAATATATATATATATATATATATATATATATATATATAATGTAAACAAACCTTCCCTACCCAACATCATTTGGATTTCTTACAGCCATACAATAATTATAAAAATGTATCAAACTATTCTGTTAACTAAATGTCACATAATCAATTAAGTAGTAAAGAAGAGAAATAAACTACAGTTAACATCATCATCATCACCAACATATCCAACTTAATGAACGTTTACATTTCATTGTAGAAGTGAATAGTGTAAACAAATACAGTTTGTCAATGAATGTATTTACATTATCAATACACAAAAGTATTTACAATAACCGATGCAGGTGTACACTTCAATATGTACTGTGTGTTTATGTCTATCAATGAATAGATTAGCCATAAGTTTAAAGGAAATTTTTTTCTGTTTAGTAACAAGTAGAAGAAAGAAATAGGAAAACAGTATCTAATTGCTATTTTCAAAGTTGGAGACAATGTCATTAATATTTTTACCAAAAATTTGATTCTCCTCATCTCTTATATTTCACTCACATCTATTAATATAATCATTATGATAGTATGAAGAAGATGAATAATGATGAAAACAAATCATCTATATCACACCACACCACACCACACCACACTATCCCATATACTCTTCCTTTTCACTCTTTAAATCTAGACATTATTATACAAAAAAACATGTTCATTAAGATTGAATAGGAATGTCATAAATTGTCGCCAAACTAATTCACTTCCCATTACCTTTTAGTTGCTAAATATTATATATATATTGTATGTGATATTCTGTTAGTATAGATTGTCGCCTTTAATAATGAATATCACTTTATACATTGTATAATCTGATGAATAAATATAAACGATTCAACAACTTAGAACTGACTTATAAGCATAATGTTTTATTCTTGGACTATGATAGTATGGAGAAAAGAGAGAGAGAGACTACTGTACGCCAAACTTTAGATTGATATGAATAGAAAACAATTTCATAAACTAATAGACATGGAATAGTTACTATCAGATTGTAATAGTAGAAAGTCTGAAAAGAATTCTTGATGACTTAGTTATTATTTGTTTCATGGTTCATTAGTATTTCATAATCTTCCTACCCCTACCCCCCCGCTCTTCTTCTTCTTTGTCACTTTTCTCATTTCTCTGATCTAAATATTGTCGACAATTTATTAACTAATAATTTTTTTCTAGCTACAACAATCAGTAACAAAAATAACAGTGGCATTTGATATAAATGATATGTGTAGTTATGGGGAGGATAAAAAGAATCAACCAGAAACTAACTATGTATATCTATGACTGAGTATAATTTCAAAGGTTTATAACTGACTGAATTGATAAACAAATCAATAATGTTTGTAGTTACTGTCATTAATATTTTGGTTGTCTATGTGTTGTCATGATAAACAAGGAAATATTCTCTACTTGTATGAATGTACAAAAAATGTTTATATTGTAAAGTATACTATTTTGTTTTAACTAATGGCTGAAATTGTATTCAAAGAATGAAACTATGGTATTCTTATTATTCATAAGAATGATATACAAAAAAAGCTGTGATTTTCTTGTGTGTGTGTGTGTGTGGTTGTGAACTAAATAAGACCATAGGATTAATTATAGATGCTCTGGGGGGGGGATATGAAGTCAAAAATAGGTCAAAGAAAGATAACAATGATAAGTGATGATGAAGTATGCTTTCAGATGCGAAAGTCATCTCATCTATGTTACTAACCATTCATAGAGTTTATCAAATGTTGTTATTAAATTATCACTTGTTAATACAGTGAAAATGTATGTACTTAATGTATAACAAAGGATTTTGAATCATTCTCAAAAAATGTTTTAACAGGATTAATGTAATCATTGAACTGAACAACATTGGGAGAGCAATTTTTATACCATAGATGAAAATAGAACAGAATCACTTTTACAAAAAAAGATGGTAAACTTTCAATCTGAATGTAAAGTGGATAAGCCACGAATAATGTTTTATAGGACTAAAATATTATTATTATTATTATTAATCTATAACTGGGTGACTAATTGATAATCTTTCAGACTGGGATACAAATTTGAATTCCATAGAGAGCATCATTTGCTTACATTCTTGATAAGTGATAGAACGCACGAAACCTGTATTCGAAATTTATTGCTAATCATCAAACATCAAAATATAATGAGTACGATATTTGATCAGTTAAACTATGACCACATTGTAACTTGATCAATAAAACTCAGTCATCACTAAGGTCAAGACAAATATGACGTTTGTGAATACTCACTAATCAACATGAGCTTTCTATTCCATAATTTAGATTATTGATGACAGAACCCATCAGAATTATTTGGTCCAGCAAAACTAATTGAGACAAAATGAGTAAACTGAGAAGTGATAAGTAATAAAAGAAGCAAGTAGAGTATATAAAATGTTCATCTGACCATAACAATACGCATTTTTTTAAATGTTATTGAGTTCTGGAATGTTTAATTTCAGATATTTCATAGTTGTTCTGGATAATAATAATAATAATAATAGCTCCTACTTTATGCAGATATCTAGAACAATAACCAAAGCTCTGAGACTAAACCATCTAGCTAAAAAAGAAACTGACAACAGCGAAACTATCCTCCTGAGCTTCAAATTTTCTCGAAAGTGAATTCAATTTTAATAATGGCATTGTCTGTAGAACACTCTGTTTACATATTTTTTTATTATCCTTGTTAATTCTACTATAAGAACATTAAATTTCAGTTAGATACTTCGTAGAAAATCTCAAATGACTGGAGGTTTTAAATACTAAGGTTTGTGCTATTCAAACGCTGATTTCACTATGAGTGGAAATCGTACATATGACTTTGGAGAGACTGTAATTTATGAACGACCTTTAACGAGGATCAGGCGACCTTGAGAAATATTAGCCGATCAGAAAACAGTAAGTATAGTAAGAATGTATTATACAAAACCAAAGAATTAAAGTGAATACACTTCTTTTACATAGTTCAAAAACTTTTCAAGGTTAGAAAGTGGTTCAGAGGTTCTAACATCTTAATGCATGAGATATAGGAACTCATCCATACGACTTCATAATAGTAGGCCTCTGGAGCCATGATAAGGTCGCAAAAGCTCTTTCAGCCTCGACCACATAGCTTCAATATTGTTTGCGCGCACTCCGGTTGTGTAAGCTTGTTATGTCTCTAAAATACTCATACCACTTAACAACCGAAGCTTCAGTAACATCTGCGAATGTTGCAGCCAATGTTAATGGTGCTTTTATTATACGATTCACAACAATGATTATACTTTCCTTTAGTCTCTATTTGGATCGAGAGAAAAAAGTTCCTACTCTAACAGACTTCTTCCTCTAAGTCATTTGATTACAACAATCACAAATAAAGGAACTTCTTAGTAGTCCCATTTGTTGTATCCGCTCATTTATCACGTTTTCTCTAGAATCTTCTATGAACCGATCGTACGTAAGCACCAGGTACTGAAATTGGCGCCATGACCTTGGAATCTTTGAAACGCTTCTGATTGGTTCGGTCATAAATTATAGTCTTGCCGACTATTCAAGTAAACGTTCCTATCGTATCGCTTTCGTGTCATGAACCGAGATAAAAACAGACAGAGTATTCATAAGAACACGTAGTTTCAGATTATATAATGGTTAATCACTGAGAAGTAATTAATTTCATGTTTACCTGATCTTCAGTGATGACCAAATTCTGTCGATTCAATTATAACTTGACCTTTAATCTAAATGACTCAATATCCTATGCATCATATCTTGACGTAAAGTAATTAGAATTAGTCAAAAGAGGACACTTGTCAACAGAGTGTACCTGGAGCCTTGAATAAAGTGACGCTTCCTGGTGGATTCGAACGCATACCACCCAGTTTTGTAATGCGATACGACACAACTGAGCTATTTAAGTGGCGTACAAATTCCTGCATAATTGAAATATTTACATCACTTGATCACTGGGTAGTAACGAACGTCATATTTATCTAATCTTTAGTAATTGTTCCAATACTATCATCCGAGTTGTAGTGAGGTGATTTATTCAAATGACTACTCAACATAGCATGTATAGCATTATGATATTAGTTGGTTGCCAACGACAGTAATACCCAAGTTCATTACTTCTTAATTGTTTCTAACAATCTAAATTTTCCAAAATGGAATAAAACAGCTATTTATCTGATTTCAATCAATTGAGTATAAGTTATCAATTTTTTTAATAACTACTAGCAACAACAAACAAACAACCACAGTATCCATTTACCATGTGTTAATAAACCAAGAAAAAGTTACATATAAGCAAACCTTTCTATATCACAATTGTCAATAAATAATTGATACATTTAATGTTATGACACGTGTGTTAATCATGGAACTAGTTAACTGATAAAATAAGTTAAATCATTTAACAACACAAACCGAGGTAAGTTTAACTTAATATACTTGAGAAAACATCAGACATCAGAATATACATATGAAACAATATTTCTCACTTCTATACACGTACAAAAGATAAACGATGCAAATTTGCAACGTGTTTTCTCTTAAAACAATACAACTATAGTTACGTGATCTGATTACAACTTTATATTAGAGAAGAAGAAGAAAGAATTTAATGGAAAGAAGTAGAAAGATAGATAGATAGATAGATAGATAGATAGATAGATAGATAGATAGATAGATAGATAGATAGATAGATAGATAGATAGATAGATAGATAGATAGATAGATAGATAGATAGATAGATAGATAGATAGATAGATAGATAGATAGATAGATAGATAGATAGATAGATAGATAGATAGATAGATAGATAGATAGATAGATAGATAGATAGATAGATAGATAGATAGATAGATAGATAGATAGATAGATAGATAGATAGATAGATAGATAGATAGATAGATAGATAGATAGATAGATAGATAGATAGATAGATAGATAGATAGATAGATAGATAGATAGATAGATAGATAGATAGATAGATAGATAGATAGATAGATAGATAGATAGATAGATAGATAGATAGATAGATAGATAGATAGATAGATAGATAGATAAGTGATCTTGGTGTATATTATTGGGATTTCTCTTTCCTCCTCTAATTTACTATTGTTTGCTTAAGCTTACATAACAATTTGACTTTTTACCTTAGTAAGAAATAAGTAATCGTATTAAATCTTACATTTATCAGCCTTTTGTAAAGTAATCCTGTACGTTGTAGAGTATCATTGTCATTATGATTATTTCACCATAAACGGCTTTCCAACTCAAGACCTAAAGGTTTTGAATTCAATTTCTGGTATTGTCAAAAATTCAGACTGTTGATAAGCCCCATACTAGCATGAAAAATCTCTCGATTGTTTCTTGAGTTTCAAAGGATTCATAGAATCAGTCAGTGATGACAACTACGAATTAACGTTACCTAGAGAAATACTCACGATTTTTAAATTAAACATGTAAGATAGAACAATTGTCGTAAATTTCCAGGTTTTCAGTCATTCTCAAAGCTAAGACACTGGGTGATTTTCGCTTATCCGATTCTTAATACCTTTCTAAGTCTATTATATATATGAACATATTCATACATAGATAAAATAACTAACCTTTCAAATTCTGTAAGACGAGATGAATCACGAAATCCTTTAGCAAATGGATTACAGTCAATTTTCAGTTTCGTTATCTTGAAAAAAAGAAGAAAAAGAAGAAAATCACACTGATTAACTGGACTTTAAAAAGTTTGTCAATAACATCTGTGGTTGAGACCAGTCAAGAAAGTACATCATGTTGTACCCTCCTCAAGTGTCGCTCGAAATGAACTTGAATCTGCGTGCTACTTATTAGCCAATGAGCAAATTAATCACTTTTTTTAATCAAGAAACGGAGTTCAGATTATATATTTAGTGAGTTTTCAAGATTTATAAACCATGTTTACCACACAAAAATTAGTTATTTTTTTCCATGCAGGAGATCCCTAATTCAAGAACAGTTTGTGTCTGGGTTCACCTAAAAGGTTACAAATCGTTTTGTAAATTAGATAATGACATTGAAACTGTTCATACCCTGAGGTTTTTAATGCAATTTGTACTATATATAACCTTACCTATAATTCCGCCATTAATAACGACGTGGTTTGACGATAAAAGTATAGCATGGGGGTAAGTATAAATGATTCTCAGAATGATAGTATGATGTTGAAACCACTTTACAGCCAATCAACAGAGAGTCTTTATGACTCAAAAGTATTTCTTAACAGAACTAATTAATTCTATCAAGATCTGATGGTTTTAAGAAGTACATTTGTTCTCCAAGGTTCAGTACCAATTTTCCCATCTTAATTTTGTATAAATACCCCTACGTATCCTCATCAATTTGTGCGCGAATTTATTCTGATACTGAGTTTCTTTCTGTTACCTTTTAATAACCATGAATAGTTTTAAAGAAAACTCATAATTATCTGAAAAGTTCCTATTAATGTGTTCCCTGGAGAGTTATGGAGATGAAGTTAAATCAGGACCATCATCATTGCCATATTTATATTCCTAATACTGGTAGGCGAAAAAGTCGTGACCTGTTCTAACATTCCTACCTCATCTGGTCACTTATTATTCGGTAAACAACTTGTAAAATAATTTCACTAAAATCACAAACCGATCTAAGTTAGACAGCCACTTAAGACCCGGAAGCACTGGACAGACGTTTAGGAGTTCTAGTGAAAAGCTGTAACCAGTGGAGCTAAACCGTATCTAGTGTAAAGCACTTTCTCACTGAAGACAATCGAATATGGTCGCGCAATGTCACGAATTAATTAAAGTTAGACATTAACATCGTTGAATGCCAATTCAATGGTCTGAAGGTTAAACGTTCGCACACGATCGAAGGTTCTGTGTTCGATTCATGGGTGAGGGGTGATAGATATAAACTGTTGGAGAGTCCCATCCTGGGACAAAATGGCTGCTCATCACTCCCAGTTTTTCAATAATGATTTAACTTAGATCGATTCGTAATTTTGATGAGACCGAAAAATCCCCATAACCTTTTACTGACTATAAAACAATTTTTGTGAGTTTATTATAAAAAAAGTAAACTGAAACAAGAACTAATTGGTTCATCTATTACGCGAAATCCATATATCAAATATGGCAACTTGATACTTTTTACACTGTCATTTCTTTTTAAAATTTCTAATGTTTTAAACACTATACAAAGGTAAATTCACTTAGTATTGTTTGTTTGTTTGGAGCGAACGGTACTGCAACCGAGTCCCGGAGTAAACATCAACTCTGGGATACATACATCCAGCTGATGAGTCCTAAATATGACGAAACTGCTAGCCACCATCCATCTTTGCTTATAAAATCATACAAAAGTATTTTTATCATACATTTTACGTGATGCGAGGTAAACGTCATTTGTTTTTTAACGCCATCTGAACAATCTAAAATGATTTCCTTGATTCTGATTGGCTGATCCTTTTAGTATACTTTTACCGACCTGATTTAAAGTTAACTTTATACAAAGGAATGATAAATTAACTCTTATTGATGTATGTTCCAAATAGAATATGCAACAAAAGAAGGATTTCACTTCAAAATCATCTCATTTTTACTATAATATGACACAGTAAACTTTTTCTTATCACCATTAAACGACTTAGGCACTCATTCTATAAAAAGATAATTCAAAATAGATAGATCGTAGTGAAAAGTGAAATCTTCAACGTATATCACGTCCTATTTGAATAGTGAGTTATCAGTCCTAAAGTGAAAGATATTAGGTTTAAGCCTTTTCATGAATATCAACAATTGGACATAGATGTATCCAGTTGACAAGTTCAAATAAGATGAAAGTCATGGATATAAGTACTAGTCACAATCCATCTCTTCTAAATAACTTGTAATAAAATTAAAAGTTGTTATCTTGTTTCTGATTAATTCAGTCATATAATGTAGTGTCATGGTATTAAATGAATATTAATAGGGTTGTTTTCATTTTTTAGAAGTTTTCTTAAGATTAAAAAGCTATTCCAACATAGTTTAAATGGGTTGACTCTAAATTTTATTATCGATTTATCAGTCATCAAACCTGTAATTTAGAATTTACTGATCCCTATATTAGGATACCTGCTTCGATTTAAGCACCCGAGTAATATTGCAACCTTCACAGAAACCGAATGATGAAATGTAGTGTATATATATTTGGTGCCACCTTGTACCAATATTTAAATGTTTAAATGATAATTATTATTATCAGTATAGGGTTGTGGAGATTACTAAGTTTTTGATTGAGATTATGAACCGATTGATATTAGATCACCATCGAAAACCTGGAAGCACTGGATGGCCATTTCGTTCTAGTGTAGGATTCCTCAGCAGTGCGCATCTACGATCCTGCCTCGCAAGATTCGAACCTAGGACCACTTGGCCTCGTGCGCGAACACTAAGCCTCTAGACCACAGAGTCAGCATCCAACAGTGTTAATGTCTAATCCCAACCAATTCACGAAATTGCATGACTATTTTCTGTTGTACTAAGATAGATACCTGTCTCTACCCGCGAGAATGAAGGCCTTGAGTTTGAATCCTGCGAGCGGGATCTTGGATGTGGATTGGTGAGGAGTCTCACAATGGGACGAAACGGCCGCTCAACTCTTCCAGATATTTCATGGTAATCTAACATCAATCAGTTCGTAAATCTCAATCAAAAAGAATAATAAGTTTAAGTTTAAAATAAAAATTATAACTTACTAATTGATTTTGATAAGCAGTAACAGCAATGAAAATAGTTTCTGGAAATGTGAATGTTTTAATATTTTCAGTTGGTAATATATCTAATGATTTAGGTAATGATGTTGTTAATAATGAATTAATAATGAATTGATTATTACTATTGTCGTTATGATTAGTTGATAATTGAATTAAATGTACTCTCGGTTGATATTTATGCATTGAATTTAAAATAATCTATAAAGAATAAAATATTCAATTAAACAATTAAAAATAATAATATCAAGAAAGAAAGGTTATCTTATATTAATAGTTGAGATCATGAATCAATTGAAGCTAGATTATCATGGTGCCCTCAAATGCCCTGGTATGGCCGAGAGTGGGGTGAACCCACCCTCCCCTCTCGAAATGCTCTCACACGGTCACGCGTACACAGCCTCTGCCAGGAAAGTCCTATTCACTGCCTTCTCGCAGCATTACTGTTGTTTACGAAATTGAGAGGACGAAAAGCGAATGTCCGGCGCTTTAACCGGATTCCAAACCAATGGTGCACATGGGCTCCAGTATCCTGCGGGAACAAATGGCGTATGAATCAATCGTTGGTCACCGGCTATCATAGGACTGCATCTCTTGACGATGCTCCACTGCCTTGTGGGTCAGACCTTTAGGTCGAAGGCTCGGGGTGTGGCCCCTAAGAAGACCACCTGCTTCGGTCTGGGCACCCGGGCAGTATCACGGCCCTCACACAAATCGAATGATTTATGTGGCGCATGTCTGTTTGGTGCCTCGTTGTACCAATGTTTATGTGTTTAAATAAATAAATAGACTATCATGGAAAACTTGGAAGCTCAATGGTCTAGAAGTTGAGCGTTCATTCACGAGACCGGTAGGTCTTGGGTTCAAATCTCATGAGATGGGACAATGGATGCGCACTACTGAGGTTTCCCAAAGTGGGACGAAACGGCCATCCAGTGCTTCCAGGTTTTCCATGATGGTCTAGCTCTGATTGACTCATTATCTCAATTCTTAAATTTACTATAATATCCACGAAAACCCCTTCTGATAGTTATCTTATTGATGAATTCTTTAAAACAATGCCTACGTTTACAAGAAGAAAATTAACAGGATAGTTCAAAAATACAATAATTAATAGATGTAGAACATAATAAAAAAATTAATGAATTTGTTCAAGATTATTAATAAACAATTCATTTCCGTTTGCTTGGTGTTGTTTTACTTGTATCTTCCCATTGTTCTTTACGAGTGCAATTGGTCAGTCTCTTGTTAGCATATGTGCATTCTGTTCAGATTGCCTCGATATTGCTTAAAAAGCTTGTGACTTAAGGTAATATCGAGGCAATCCGCACAAGATGCTCATATGCCAATAAGAGACTAATCACTTGTAGTCCTAAAAAAATAATGGGAAGATACAAGCAAACAACACTAAGCGAATTTAAACTTCACCCCATTGCACAAGCTAGTGGCTATCACGACGCAATAGCTAACTGGATAACGCAATGACGTTTGAAGTAAGTGGTACTGGGTTTGAGTCATAGAGTGAGTATCAACTCTGAGATACAAGCACATCCAGCTGACGAGTCCCAAATAGGACGAAATGCGAGTTCTGGATTCCACTGCTAGCCATTATCAATCTTTGCTTAAAAAGTTCATTTCCATATCACTCAGCTTTATATAAGAAAATAGTTAATAATAATAACCTTCAATTGACTGGGTAATAATTTGATCTTGTTTTTTTCTTCAATGAACTGATGTGTCCTCTTTTTCCTTTCTAAACTTCCAACCATTTTTTTTGTTATGTCACCGAATAAAATCCTTTTGATATTCTCGAACTATCAAGTTAAGCAATTATCACAAGAACCGTCTAATAGATTTAAAATTCTTAACTAATTCGTTATCTTACTCAAAATGTATAAAAGTCTTTCATTCACGCAAAATCACTTCATTTAATTAGTTAATTGTTCAAATCAAATTATGTTATAGAGAGATTATCTATTTTGAGTAGATTACATTGGATGTACAATGAGAATATTTGAACACTGTCCTACATGACTACTTAAAGAGGAACACAAATCGATCAACAACTCAATTAAAATCACATTACACCACGTAAATTGTCGTCCAATATCTCCTACAATGTAGAAAAAACTGGTTTAAAAGAGGTTTGTATAATGAATTTGTGCGCAGTTGAGTCTATAGTAATTCAATATTTTAAATTTGATCCCTTTGTACAAAAGAGTAATGTTCAATCCTTTATTCTTCCAAAGTCTTGGAACCTCTTCGAATTTTACAAATCATAAGTGCTAATTATTACCTTCTTTTCCTTTGTCAATGTAGACAGTTATCGTTTCCCAATTGATTGATCACTGGATAGTGATCAATGTCATGTGTGTCAAGTCCTTCTTAGTGCAGATCGAATGCTATCGACCAAGTTACAATGTGGCCATTAGTCTAGGTGACTCAACATTGCGTGCACTATGTTGAGATAAGATGGTGGTCGGAGGTAGTCAACTGGAAACCCTGGACCCGGGTTTCGTGCTACTTGGCACTCGTCAACAAGGTGTGCCTGAATTCTTGAGGGGACTGGTGCTCTCTGACGGATTCGATCCCGTATCACCCAGCTTCACATGACATTGATCACTACTCAGTGATCAATCAATTGTGATTACATTTCAGTCCTACAGGGGGTCGGTCGCGGCCCGGATAGCCCAGTAGTAACGTCTCTGACTGTGAAGCGGGGCGACACGAGGATCGAATCCGTCAGGGAGCACCAGTTCCCTCGAAAATTCAGGCACACCTTGTTGACGAGTGCCAAGTAGCACGAAATCCAGGTCCAGGGTTTCCAGTTGACCACCTCCAACTACCATCTTATAGTTATCGTTTGTTTTTATTCCAAAGATTATTAATTCTTATTGCTTCCAGAAACTTTGATTCTTGGTCATTTTTAATTACTTTTCTATATTATGTAACATCACTTGTAGCTATCATTGGAAGTAGTTTGTTTATTATATCTCAAAATTATTGACTTATAGTTTTTTTCAAAGTTGGTTTTCTATTTTAGATAAACTGCAGCTGAAGAAGTACGAAATATCAAGAAGATTTGAACTCTTAGTTCCATCTGTTTTCAATACTACGTACTTCATACGTCATATCTATTGTATTCGTTAATCTTTGAACTGATACATTTCATTTGACAGATAGATAATTTAAATAAATGATATCGTATGATTTATTCAAGTTTATCTTCTTCGTGATGGTCACAGATGTACTTCTTAGAACAATTCTACTGTTATTTTTCACTTAATGTCACTTTTTCAAAACCATTTCTGTCATTTAAACATATCATACTTGATCAAAGAAGAATTTTAACATATATTATATTGATCACTACTCAGTGATCAATCAATTGTAAATAAATTTCCGTCTTACTGGAGATTAGTTACTGCCCGGATAGCTCAGTAACAACGTCTGCGCCCCCAAGATTACAGGTACACTTTGCTGAAGATTGCTAAATAACCCGAAACCTAAGTCGAGTAAGGTTTCCCTGAAATCATAACCACCTTGAAAATACCAAAATCATATAATCTAGCTCATTTCAAATGAATCTAGTTATCTTAAAACTAAATTTCATAATTGTATATGACCAAAATATCGATTGTATAGAATATAAGAAGTAAATTGTTTTAGTTTAATCTCAAAAATACTAACAATTGAGATATTCTTCTAATACGAAACTGGATATATTCAAATTCGATATACCACAAGATTGACATACAATACTACAACTATGATTCTCCACACAATATGAAAGAAAAATCACGAATTCAGAGATAAACTTAATGTTCAAAAAATTTAAAATTATGATGAACTGTGATTAGCTTTTCAAAGAGGCGTTTTTTTTCTTCTAAAACATTCCATGGACCTAGATCCCTTGATAAATTAAATCAGAGTATGAATAACAAGGTTTTGTTATTTACACTCTGTTAAATAGAATGGAACAATTCAGTATATACAATGATTGACAATAATCTTAGGATATTATTTATTTCAATCGTTGAGATCATGAGTCAATCAAAGCTAGACCATCATAGAAAACCTGGAAGCACTGAGCGGCCGTTTCGTCCTATTGTAGGACTCCTCAGCAGTGCGCATCCACGACCTCAACAATTAAAATTACTATAATATCCACAAAACCCCTTTGATATTATTTAATTAACAAAACAAGACCCACGACTTCCCCCCCCTTGCGAGACCAGAACCCAGGACCTACTGGTTTCGCGCACGAACATTTAACCACTAGACCACTGAGCCGGCAACCAACGATGTTAATATCTAACTTTAGCTAATCCACTAAATTGAGCGACACATCCACCATTGTCATCAGTGAGTTACTATCTCACAACTGAGGAGTCCCACAATATGACGAAACGGTCGTCCAGTGCTTTCAGGTTTTGCATGGTGGTCTAGCTTTAACTGATTCGTGATCTTAACCATTGAACTTACTATAATATCCACAAAACCCATTTGATATTAAAAAGTAGATCGTTTAAAATCTTCTTATCATAAATAACAAAATTAAAAAGATAACATAACTTACATAACCTTGTCTATCTAATACATTATTGGTTAATTTTAATTTTTCAAATGATACCGTTTGTCGCATTAATTGTTCACCAGTAAATGGTGAATCTGGATGTACATAATGTCTTAAACGTAATTCTGGATCTGCTTTACCAGCTACTAACCAACTTGATCGATGATATGCATAACGATATCGTTTACAATCAACTGGAATAATATCCATTAAAACTAAATATTTTGCTTCCGATTCTAATCCACTGAATGATGCACGAATTACTGGGAACATTCGTCTATAGATTAATTTTTTTCAACAAAAAAATAAATAAATAAATAAAGGTTTTAAAGTTTAAACAATAATTTATATTTTTAAGTATGTATTACACAATTGATCTTTGATTTCGAGAATAAAAATTCTAATAGTTCAGATCATGAATCATTTAAAGTTAGATCACCATGGGAAACCTGGAAGTACTAGACAGCAGTTTCGTGCTAGTATGGGACACCTCGGCAGCGCTCATCCGCGATCCCGTCCCCCGCGAGATTCGAACTCAAGACTATAGTTCGCGCGTGAGACCAATAGGTCTTGGGTTTGAATCTCGCGAGGCGTTATCATGGGTACACATTGCTGAGGAGTCCCACAGTAGAACGAAACGGCCGTTCAGTGCTTCCAGGTTTTCCATAGTGGTCTAGCTTCAAATGACACATTATGTCAACTATTAAAATAATAAAAATTCTGTTTTTGTGGTCTTCTAGAATATTCATATGTTTAACTTATAAGTGAACTTTTGAATAATGTTAATTCTTCCATATTATGATCTATTATTCATAGTATTATTCTATCTTCACATGTTAATATAATTTATGCAAGAGATACTTCTAATGTAAAGTGTATATACATGTTTTGTTTTAATGATTAGTACCATGGTTTTAAGTTATAAGCAGTTGAGGTGAATTCGTGAAATAAATGAATTCATGTTATTCTAAGCAAAGATGGATGGAAGCTAGCAGTGGAATCTAGGACGCGCGTTCCGTCCCATTCGGAACTCGTCAACTGGATGTAGCCGCATTCCAGAGTTGATGTTCACTCTATGACTCAAACCCAGTACTATACGCTTCAAATATTACAGCGTTATCCAATTAGCTACTGCGTCCTGGGTTCGATTGCTAGCCATCATCCATCTTTACTTATAAAACTTAAGTAATGTAATAAATCATTCAGGGAATTTAATAGTTTCATACATTCATAATAGAAAGAATCATGATCAAATGATGACAGTGATAATAATCATAATAATTCCTAACTCACCGGCCAGATTTTGTAATGATCATTTCAGTGCCTAATTCATTGAATTTCTCCCATAACTCTTTAGTTTCTAAACGACATTTAATTTGTGCAAGTTTATCATTTTCTAATAGTTTTATTTTTTGATTTCTTTGTTGTTTGTCATCAATTGACCATTTTGTTGTTAAATAAGTATTGGATAAATGTAATTCCTCTGATCTGGATGTATTACTCGATTGATTTAAACAATTACTGTTATGAATAAATGAAAAGATTCATAGAAAATGAAATGTTTAATGAATTATTCAATAAATATTATAAAGAATAATCATTTTATTTGTAAATAGTATTCATCGTAGACTGAACTCATTTAGAGTATCGTAAAGTACCAAGGAACACTTGGAAACAGCTTCTTCTCAGTATAGAATACATTGATAATGAGTATCTGTAAACTTAACAGAAACTGAACTGTTTCGCTGCTAACTTGTCGGAATTCTACCAGTCATAACTTAGTGATAGAATTTCAATAAAACCATTTCATCCATTACATTTAATTATAATAACCTATACTATGTGAATTTGTGGTGAACAAGAATTTAGTCTGATAATCAGGTCATAAGTTCATTGAGAAATAAATTATCTGAAAATCTCTTATGATACAACTGCTCATCTGTTAGATAATATATAATCATATTCTACTTTATTATCATTGAATATCATTTCATTTGAACTAACCGATCAATGATTCGATCCCATGAACAGTTAGTTACCTATTAGTATAGGGTTATAGTTATCTGTTCCAAACTGCGTCACAAGACAAGCCCTCACATGGAATCCTCAAGGCCAAAGGAAAAGAGGAAGATCAAAGAACACATTACACCGGGAAATGGAGATAGATATGAGAAAAATGAACAAGAATTGGATGGAATTAGAATGGAAGGCCCAGGACAGAGTAGGTTGGAGAATACTGGTCGGCGGCCTATGCTCCATTAGGAGTAACAGGCGTAAGTAAGTAAGTAAGTAAGTAAGTAAGTAAGTAAGTAAGTAAGTAAGTAAGTAAGTAAGTAAGTAAGTAAGTAAGTAAGTAAGTAAGTAAGTAAGTAAGTAAGTAAGTAAGTAAGTAAGTAAGTAAGTAAGTAAGTAAGTAAGTAAGTAAGTAAGTAAGTAAGTAAGTAAGTAAGTAAGTAAGTAAGTAAGTAAGTAAGTAAGTAAGTAAGTAAGTAAGTAAGTAAGTAAGTAAGTAAGTAAGTAAGTAAGTAAGTAAGTAAGTAAGTAAGTAAGTAAGTAAGTAAGTAAGTAAGTAAGTAAGTAAGTAAGTAAGTAAGTAAGTAAGTAAGTAAGTAAGTAAGTAAGTAAGTAAGTAAGTAAGTAAGTAAGTAAGTAAGTAAGTAAGTAAGTAAGTAAGTAAGTAAGTAAGTAAGTAAGTAAGTAAGTAAGTAAGTAAGTAAGTAAGTAAGTAAGTAAGTAAGTAAGTAAGTAAGTAAGTAAGTAAGTAATAGTTATCTGTTGATCACAACATATCATCTATCGAAAGACATTTTTTTTCACCATTTTACGACTCAAAACATTCATACTAACAAACTTTAAAACTGCTTTCCACAGAATATATATTGGGTATTGTCACATGTAAGTATATCTACTTTGTTATGTGACTCATATATCAAGTACATATCAGTGTATCTGTCTGTAATCCACTACTTAAATATAAGAGTTAGTAAAGTTAACTAATCGCTAAAAACGAAATATTTTATGTGAGGCTACAAACTGAAGCCACTGAATATGATTTAAGTGATTCAATCATTTCACTATAGGTACCTCTGAAATCACGATATTAGAATTGAACCTGCTAACTCTAAATAAAATTTGTTTTAACAACTACTGACTAATGAATATGAAATTAGTTTAGGTTGGTTTTGTGATACTTAGCTATGTAGATTTAGCAAAAAGTGATTAAACTCATTAAAAAGAAGCTTCAGATATGAATTTTTAATTTCAGAAGGGGTTTTGTGGAGATTTTAGTAATTTCAATAGTTGAGATCATGAGTCAATTAAAGCTATACCACCACGGAAAGCCTGGAAGAACTGGATGGACGTTCCGTCCCAGTATAGGACTCATCCACGATCCTGTCTCATGAGATTCGAACCCAGGACCTATCAGTCTTGTGTGCGAGCGCTTAACTCTCAGACCACTGAGCCGGCATCCAACTATGTTAATGTCTAATTTTAACCAATTCACGAAATCGATCGACACATCCACCACGAGGCTGGGTCGTGGATGCTCACTACTAAGGAGTCTCACAATAGGACGAGACTGCCTTTCAGTGCTTCCAGATTTTCCATAGTGGTCTAGTTTCAATTGACTCATGATCTGCACTATTGAGATTACTATTTTTAGTTGTTGTTTGTAAGTTAATATTAATTAAATAAACACAGGTTGGTTGAAACATTGAGTACACATTACTAGGAAGTCCCATACTAAGACGAGATAGCTGTTCAGTTTTTCCTGATTTTCTATGGTACTCCGATTAAGATCAATCTTTAAAGAATATAATCTACACTTTAAACAAACTTCCACATAACTCCTTCACACATAACATCAGCTTTTTACTATAATACAACTTACAGTCGTGTGTATTTCAATGATTTCGGACATTTTGATCGTCTAGATTTCCCAGATGGATTAGTGATAGTAGTAGTTGTTGTTGTAGCATTACGAATACATTCTGTTGAATTTGATTCAACATCAATTTGTTGATCCATTTTAGATTTCTTCTCATTATTATTATTATTATTATTGTTTGAATTATTCATGATATGAAATCGAGTGGAATATTGTTGAGTCTTCCGATTATTCATTACATCATTATCTTTAATATGATAATGATTATTATTATTATCATTATTATAGATACAGTTTGTTGTTGTTACTGTTATTCCAGTATTAATTGAATTGTCGTTGATATGACTTTCAGATTTATGCATATTCATATTAGTTATTGGATTACAATTATCATAGTAACTAGAATATTGGAAAGGAAATGACAAATTTACAGTAGGTTTGATTAAATCAAATGTACAGTTATCATTATTTCTATTGATAAATTTATTGTCTATGGAAAGATTTAATGGTGTTACAGATGAAAGACAATGAATATTATTTAATACTTCCCCACCGTCATCATCAGTGACATCGTCAAGGTCATTGATCGTTGTATTCAATTCATTAGATAGTTGAAATTCTTCATTCAGATTGGATTTCTTTTCTGTTTTTCCTTAAACTCGTTTTCATTCATATAAGATTGTTGATTTACACTTGATTGTAATGAGTGATGAGGGCTTTTTGAAGAATCTAACAGAGGAGAAAAAAAGCAGAGTGAGTAATACAAAACGTCCTGTATAATGATAAAATGGTACAACCACTGATCCATATAAGACCGAATTATCCATAATTTTCACACTTTAAATCATGAACTAATATTAGCTAGACCACTGTTGAAAACCAAGAAGCAGTGGACAGATGTCTTGTTCTAGTATGGTACTTCTCAGTAGTACATATCGCGACCACATGTCGGTGATGAGACAGTTATCCAGTTTACGTAACAGAAGATGGTCAGGAAATATCATTAATCGTCTATAAGTTAAGCGTTCACGATTTGAGTTCCAGGATCCTAGACTTGATCCTCAACCTGTTCGTGAATGTTCATTAGTAAGGAATGTTATACTAAGACAAAGCCAATGTCCGGTGACTTTTGGTTTGAAGTAGTAGTCTAGCTAAGATTAGTTCGTGATTTAAACTATGAAAATCTAACTATCTCCACAACCCCCACTCCTTTTACCAATATCCTTAATTTGTTTCCACTTGCCTTGGGAAAATGAATTTTTCACATGAAATAATACACATTATAACTTGAAACGACGGTTTTCTTTCACAGTAATATAGGAAACTTGATTAATTCTTCCTTTCAGAGAGCTATCACACAATGTTTTATAATAATATTCAAACAAATAACATTATAAACATCAGTTCAACGGATATCTTGTTGAATGAACAATAACATTTTAGTACTGGTGACTTTCATGTAGCTTTTAAGTATTTAAAATTGATCGAGTTTGATTTTAGTTTCCATGTTTGTTTCTTTCCTTATCACCTGTATGGAATGAAATAAAATATGTATACAACTTGCTTAATCCTATAGTTTCTAATTGTGTAACTTCAATTTCCATCTTTTTCCCCAGTAAATACAACTGTAAATCTGTCTATAATCATTAGTTACATTCATTTCATTCATAAATAGGAATTATTTATGCTTTATCGAATCACCGAACTTTAGAGAGAGTGATTTTAAAAAATAATTAATTCGTTAAACGTGATTTATTAAAAGTATTAAATCAGATTGGGGTGTATACTAATTATGTCGGCATAAGTAATATATAACACCAGTTAGAAATGGAATGCCTGGCAGTAGAAGGTTGGAAAGATTAGATCGAAGAGAACGGGAACACAGAGTATTTGTTATGCAAATGAAGAAACAATGAAGTTTCAGACAATTGATGGAAAATTTGCAAATGAAGTATTGAACGTATAATTCCCACATTTACCAAAGAACTCTGTAATATTGTGTTTAAATGCATTTGATTGTCCCCACTCGTGTTCTCATTCACTAAAACAGTATTTATATTCTTTAGAAAAAGTTCAAATATTGGTTTATCAGTAGACTGAATTCGTGACAGATTGGTTTCATTTGTAGTCCCAATGAAAACTAAAGAGAAATAGACAGCTACTTTGTCCTAGTATGACTTTTACTATCAATAAGTATCCATTGTCCTGTCAGTGATAGAAATCAGAACCTCCTAGTCTCTTACTTACTTACTCACTTACACCTGTTACTCCTAATGGAGCATAGGCCGCCGACCAACATTCTCCAACCCACTCTGTCCTGGGCCTATCTTTCTGGCTCTTTCCAATAATTGTTCATTCTTCTCATGTCTGTTTCCATTTTTCGGCGTAATGTGTTCTTTGGTCTTCATCTCCTCCCTTGGCCTTGAGGATTCCATATGATGGCTTACCTTGTGATGCAGTTGGGTGCTTTCCTCAATGTGTGTCTTATCCACTTCCAGCGCTTCTTCTTGATTTCTTCTTCCTTTGGGATCTGGTTTGTTCTCTCCCACAGTGAGTTGTTGTTGATAGTGTCTGGTCAACGGATACGAAGTATTTTGCGTAGGCAACTGTTAATAAACATTTGTATCTTCTCGATGATGTCTTTCGTAGTTCTCCTTCTATCATGGAGAACTCTTAACTAATAGAATTACTGAGTCATTGTGTAATAGTATAGTTTCAATTTCAGTAGATTCGGAATATAACTCCATGAACATCTAATCCACTTGGTCCTAACTGTTTTATTCTCGACATATCTACACAGCATAAATTCTCAATAGAATTTCAGGGAAATTTTGAAATAAGTCATTAAATAGTTAACTGTTTCAATTTAGTTGAAAGGATGTTGTGTAGGCTAGTTCATTCATTTGTAATTAGGTAATTGACATAAATTATTTCAACTTAATTCATGTTATAAGTTAACATTATCGTTGAATACATGAATACATGTACGTATGTATATACATGTACAAGTGTGGGATTTTCATTACAACTAGTTATAAGTTCCAAAACTAAGAATAAAACTGCAAAGAAAATACATAGTCTTTACCTTTTCCATAGATATATACATAAACTCAATAATATTTCATATCAGAAGGGTTTTTGTGGATATTATAATGATTTCAATGGTTGAGATCATGAGTCAATTGAAGCTAGACTACTATGGAAAACCTGAAAGCACTAGACGGTCGTTTCGTACTATTTTGGGATTTCTCAACAGTGCTCATCCATGATCCCGCCTCGTGAGATTCGAACCCAGGACCTATCGATCTCGCGCACAAGGGCCTAACCACTAGACCATTGAATATTTGACAAACCGACAAGAGAAACCATTTCATTATCAATGGAAACAAATCTCTTTAATACATGTATTTAAACATATAGGCAAATATAATTGTTATATTGAAACCAAATACTCATATAAATATCTATCTACCTATCTATCTCATTAACTATGAGTTATTTAAATTAACATTTGTCATAGTAACAAACAGAGAATAGGATAAAGTGTATATCAATAATACTAATGTTTGTTTGTAACAATATTGGTGAATATACTAATGAAGTGAAAGGGCGAGGGAGAAAAACAAAAACGAAAGAAAAGGAGGTGGAAGAAGAAAGCAAGGAAGAGTACAAGACGATAGAAGCGAAACTTATTTATTTCACCTATGTAAACTTGTCATAATTGTCAAATAATTTCAGTTAAGATTTAATTTATTAAGGTAAAAAGAAGAACAAAGGAAAAATAGATAGGAAATATATATTTTCTCTATACATATGTTTGATAAGACAACTCATTCAAGTGGATAAAAGTAATATATTGAAGTATTTGAAAGTATTGTGACCCCTATACTAAACGATTTAGTTGTGAAACATTCATTGTCCTTCTAAATAACATCATCAGCAGTATATATTCCAAAGAAAAAATACTTCTCTCTCAGAGATTATAATACCTCCAATATCTTCATTCTAAGCTGTAAATAATCTCTGTCATCTCATGTAGAGTATTTCTTTTTACCAGTTTTATTAATTATTAATTAAATATCAGAAGGGGTTTTGTGCATATTATAGTAATTTTAATGGTTGAGATCTTCAGTCAGTTGAAGCAGTGACCAGTGGAGTTCAACCAGGTCTGCTGTGAAATAGTAACTCACTGATGAGAATGGTGGATGTGTCGCTCAATTTCGTAAATTAGTTGAAGTTAGACATTAAAACTATCGGACGCCGACTCAGTGGTCTAGTGTTTTTATTGCTCGTGCGCGAGACCAGCAGGTTCTGGGTTCGATTCCCACGAGGTGGGGTCGTGGACGCGCGCTGCTGAGGAGTCCCGCGATAGGACGAAACGGCCATCCGGTGCACCCAGGTTTTCCATGGTGGTCTAGCTTCAACTGACTCATGATCTCAACCATTGAAATTATTAATTAAATGTTAGTCAATTCATTTATTTGTCTTCAGACCAAGTTTAATTTATTCTAGTTAACTTGAAAAAGGAGAATTATCATGAGACCCATTTTTAAGTTGAGAACTATATAGTAAGTAGACAATAATGATTAAGTATTTAAAACTTACTCGACTTCGGTAATTAATATTTCATAACAAGTCATTGATGATAATGGACAGCGAATAGTTCACAGATTATTAATATAACACTCATAGATCTGGGCTGATTATATTAGCTACTATCAAAAGTTAAACAAATTGTAGTTGGATTGATTAGAATAATCCAATCCCTCATATTGTCTAATCAAACAATCACTGAATTCATAGTGGTATCTTGCTTCGATCTCAAGTAGTGTAGCCTTTATCCGGTTAACTTTTGTACCACCAATCATATATCATCAGCATGGGGCGATAGCTGAGCATGTATAGCACATCATAATTATCTCAGCTGATAAAGATTTACAGCAGCATTAGTCTCTATCTAATAGTTTACAACTAACGTCAACACAACTTACTCATTGGTTAGACTATATACGAGCAATATTTCAAAAAGCATATGTAATCAAACACTAATCACTTATCACTAACCTCTTCTATATGAAATTGCAATCAACTGTCTGTGACTTTATTTATAGATGATAAATCTGATTTAAATTAAGATCACGAATCGGTGAATGTTAGACCACAATTGAAAACCTAAAAGCATTAGACGGCCGTTTCGTCTCAGTATGGAACTCCTCAGCAGTGCGTACCTACTACTCCACACGCAGGACTCGAACCCAAGACTTTCGATCACACACTCAAACACTTGACCTCTGAACCATTGAGGTTTTCAACGGTGGCCCAACATTCATCGATTAATGATCTCAATCAATAATAGCTATCAAGAGTATATATATATATATATATATATATATATATATATATATATATATATAATCATCAAATATGTTGTTACACCTGAAATATATATCGGTTTTACAGTCTAAAGTTTGATTATCGTTATTATTATTATTCTCAAACGCTTAGAAATTGAGATCTTTAAACAAGATAACTATTCTAGTCATAGTCAGTAGTTTACTTTTTTTCACAATTCTAGTCATAACCTATTGATCAATAAAATGAAACAGTAGTGTATTATATAACCAAATGGCATAACTATAATTAATCAAATCCAGTTGTAACTATCGTAAAAGAATAGATGGTATTATCATCTAATAGTCAAGTCGTTTTCCTTCATATAACACTTACTCATGAGTTGTTTGTTTTAAAAGAAACATGTTACTAGTTAATTTTCTATATACAAAGTTTGGAATTCAAGTTCGAATCTCACTGAAGAATTACTGTCTACTTTTAAAGATTTGTACATATTTATTGATTATATGTATTGATATAAATGAAACTTATTAATAGGGTCTCATAACTAGTATATTCAAGTATTCGTTTTTATAATTTCCAAGTGTCATAAATTGTTAGTCCTTTGCGTGTATATGTGTATGCATGTACGTACGTAGTTTGCATGTATGTATGTATACATGTGTGTGTGTTCGAATTTTGGCGTACAATACCATTTATTCATTATACAATAACTTGACTAATTATACATATATACGATATAAATTGTGTCTGTCAACTTGTATTTATTTAATATAGGACAAATTTGATTGACGAGATAATTTGGTTTATCATTTTCCTTATTTCTTCCTCTTCTTCTTCTTCTTCTTCTTCTTCTTCTTCTTCTTGTTCTCCCCTTTTCTTATCTAATTTAATTAAGTGATAAATCTTTCACATTATTATTATTATTAAACTAAACGACTAATTTTTATTGTAAATTAATTTGTTTTTGTTCATTTTAAGTTAGTTAAGAAGTTATTCTCACTTCAGCAACAACAGCAACAACAACAAAAGGAAATACATCTATCTCTATACTTTTGTATACAATAATAACTAATCTAAATGTACCTAACTATCGGTTACAATCTCTTTCTCTTTATTAATTGATCGATTTCCTGCCAACAATAAAATATAAGATGGTGATGATGATGGTTATGATGACAGTGATGATGATGAAGAGGAGGAAGTGGTGGTAGTGTTGGAGGGAGAATCATCGAATCATTTATATATGCACACACATGTATGAATAGATATATCGACTGACAGATTGAAGGAAAAATTGTTTAAAAACCAAAACGAAAGAAAAAAGATAGAAAACAACTTGTTATTTACAGATGAATAAAAAAAGCAAGTATCTTTATTTTATGGAGGGAACAAAAAGAATGAATATAGTAATTTCAGAATTATTCATCATTCTGGAGTTCTAGTGACAGTGACCAATGGAGTTTAACCGGGTTTGTTGTAAGATGTGTGACTCAATTTCCTGGATTGGTTGAAGTTAGATATTAACACCGCTGGATTATGACCAGCTCAGTGGTGTAGAGGTTAAGCGTTCGTGCGCGGAACCGATAGGTCCTGGGTTCGAATCCCACGGGGCGGGATAGTGGATGCGCAATGCTGAGGAGTCTCATACTAGGACGGAAAGGTCGTCCAGTGCTTGCAGGTTTTCCATGGTGGTCTAGCTTTAATTGACTCATGATCGCAACTAATAAATTACTATATATATAGAGGGAGAGAGAGAGAGGAGAATGATAAGATTATAATCAGTAGGAAACCATGCCTTAAAGTATCAAGGAGTTTAGATCCATTATATTACTGTAAATCATGTAAATGTATACACTAATGTTAATAATATACATCAACATACAATGTAGTTTATATCAAGATGACAAAAATCAAGCTTAAAAAAGATGATCGGATCAAAAACTGATTTTTTAAAACAAAATATGTTCAATATTTATTATGCTGTAATATGTAGATTAATTTTAACTCAAATTGTAAACTAATAGATTATGTCACAATAATGTAAGGAGAATATGCATTCCCAGTGACCTAAATGTTGTGAATTTGATCCCTGAAAAGATTATGTGTGGTCAAATCAGGGGCTGTGTAACTAGTTACAATATGAACTTCCTGGATAAATATACTAAATGTTTGATTCCACAGCCTCTTAAATGTGATTAGTTGATAAATTGGACTAAAAAGTCACAAATGAATTATATAATTACTTCATAATCCTTTTATAAAGCTATCTATACCATTTACACTCACATTTTATGACATTAAGACTACTAGAGATACTGAATATCTATTTCATCCTAGTATAGAACTTTCCCACTTTGAAGATTAAATAAATCGCCACAAGACAGTTTACTAGAAAGTTATATGTATGTGATCACTAGTGATTCACTTCTAGGCGAGTTTTTAAGGTTCCAATGACCCATGAAATTCAGACATGTCTATAGTGACACAGTAGTTCTTATAATTAGGTATTCACCACATCTAAAGTCCGGGAGACCAACCTCTGCAGGAATAGTAGGTGCTCACCGGTGTAATGTCTATTAATAAAACAAAAAAATTCTTTTTCATTTCCTGTCCTACCATCTTATCTACTTGATGATCATATATTATTTGATGTAAACTTGGAATTCTTTAGACCTCCCAATTTTCGCGTAAAGATAATACAATTCTTGAAATCTAATCTAATACTTTCGAATATTATTAGTAGATGATTGATAAAGTTTTTAGTAACAACTAATGTTTTTTTATTGATGAAGGGAACTCCGCCTGAAACTGCTCTGGGGCTACTGCCAGTCACAGGCCCGAATAAAAAGGAGGGGGCCATGGGGTTAGCGACCCCATCCCGTAGAAAACTAACTCACTAAAAAACCGCTAATTAATAACTAATATTTTTATTGATAAAGGGATCTACATTTGAATAGTAATAATAACTATAATAATGATATTAAGTGTATACTCACTATGACCAACTTCAAAATATTTACTCTAAAGTACTAATGAGGTAAAGTGTGATATGTAGAATTAACCAAATCATAATTGAAGCAGTGATAATGAGAATATCTATATTATTGACTCAACTCAATAACTCTGAACATATGATAAAATATTTGATTGTGATTTTAATTAAAAGATAAATTTATCATCATCATCATCATAAGATCTGAAGAATTTTGTATTGAATTCTTGATTGAATTATAGGTTATCCACTACTTTCTGGTTTCCAAATTCCCTCCCCCTTTAATAAAATTCTACAAACGATCCATTTTCATGTATATATTATATATATTGGGTATCATAGCACACTTTACAGATACACCCATAATCCATTTAATCGATATTCGGTACTTCAATTTTGTCTTATTAACAAAATAAAATTTTATATCTTATCGAATTACAAGTCATTAATGAAGTTTACTAATTTATTGGATCTTTTGAAGAGACAAAGTCAATAAACCATTTGTTTTTACTGAATTGATTACGTGTACAACATCAGTTCATATACAACAACCAAAATAAAAATAAAAACGATAATGATAAGAAACACAACATAAATGTTACACGGTTAATATCGAATTTCACAATCCTACTCAATGTTATTATTATGTTATGTAATTGTAATTGTGCATATATATATATGTGTGGTGTGTGTGCGTGTGCGATTTGTAATAATTTCCGCACTATTGAGTTATACAGAATCGATTAACTATCCCATAGAATTTCACTGATTTAAAAATCATACTCTAGAAAGTTATTGAAGACCATATGGTAGTGGATAACTGTTTCATTTTCGGGTTGGATCCAGAACTTTCAGATAGTAAAATGATAAATTCAAACTAATGAGTTGATAGTTTATGGTTTGATTTTTTTTAGTTTCAATCGATTAGGGATATTACACAAATACCTTATCCTTATTGGCAGGCAAATTTATCACTTTCAGAATGATTAAACTTCATTGATCATGATTTCTTACTAGATCTTCGAGATCCTTCAGTCTCTTTACCAACCACTTATTCTCATAGTCAAATCAATCACTGAATAGATGAAGAAATTAATTGCCTTTATTATTTTAATAGTTGAAATCATGAGTCAATTGAAGCTAGATCACCATGGAAAACCTGAACGCACTGGACGACCGTTTCGTCATATTGTGGAACTCCTCAGTAGTGATCATCCGCGACCCCGCTTCGTGGGACTCGAACCCAGAACCCATCAGTCTCGCGCCAGGCGCTTAACCAACTAGACCACTGAGCTGGCCATCATCCAACGATGTTAATATCTAACTTCAACCAATCCTGGGTTCGAATCATGCGAGGCAGGGTCGTGGATGCTCACTGCTGAGGAGTCCACAATAGGACGAAACGGCCGTCCAGTGCTTCCAGGTTCTCCATAGTGGTTTAACTTCAATTGACTCATGATCTCAACTATTAAAATTACTACAATCTCCACAAAACCCCTCTGATGCCTTTACTATGTTTACGTACATACAAATTACAAATACTAGAATTATAAGCAGAACTCTTTATGATGAGGTTAGGTTATCTTGAAACAACAAATTAAAATAATTCACACTTCACTTATTACCATACATACATATATAAAGGCAAATACATAGATAACATTGGTTTACACATATCCGTTAGCTAATATAAATTAAATACCCTAATGATTATTGAATACAAATTATGTTCCTGTTTCAGTTAAAACTCTATATTTATCATCATTTAAAGATACTGAGTAACCGAGGCAATTATCACCAACCCTATATGTGTACACCTATATATCGAATTTTAAAGAGTATTAATTTTCATTTAACTCATAAAGTCACTAACTAAAAAATGTTCCATATGTAATTGTTGTTGCTGTTGTTGTTGCATGTGATGTATTGAAATACCAATGTAGACATATATATTATAGACAATTTATCACATTTGATAAATATACATTTCAATGATGGATAAGTAACTAAATGTCATAGGATAAATTACAGTTTGATTTGAAATGGTGGAGATGGTGTTTACTTGCTTGTTTTTTTTTAATTTTAAAATATGGGCAATTAATAATAATGATCATTGATAAACAATGATACTTTGTTCATATAATTGAATAAAACCGGCAAACTATATTTGAATTTAAAGAAGAGATATGTTTTTTTTTGACGATTATAGTGTTTTGTAACAATTTCAAAATGTCATAATCATAGATATATCTTGGATCTCTTACTACTATTATCAGTAGTAGTGGTAATAATCATAATAATAGTGGCAATACTACCATTGCTGGTAAATTTTTGAATGGTTTCGAACATGATTAATAGATGCTTCATTTGTGGGGAAACGTAAAAAAATTATAAGAGAAGGGAAACGAATAAGTAGACTGACTTCATTGTATCATAATTTCATATTAGGTTCATTAAATGGAGAGAACATAGGCAAACTAAGGAACAATATGTAAATATATGTGTATATGTATGTGTGTATGTATGTGTGCGTGTGTATGTGATCTATTGTTTTGATAAAAACAAAATAAAACTATTAAAATTGTATCTAAGTATGTATGTTTCTAGTGAATTTCTAACTATAAATTGTGTTGTATAGTGATTTCATGTTATTTTGTAGATTGGTTATTTCTGTTTAACAACCGATTATGGAAATCATTTGTGTAGAATTGTTGTGACTTTTTAAAAAAAGTTTC
The DNA here is from genome assembly GCA_944470405.2 of Schistosoma mattheei. Classification (NCBI taxonomy): domain Eukaryota; kingdom Metazoa; phylum Platyhelminthes; class Trematoda; order Strigeidida; family Schistosomatidae; genus Schistosoma; species Schistosoma mattheei. The sequence goes on along the minus strand of OX103947.1, from coordinate 8,662,672 downwards.
AACAACACAATCATTTCTCACTTATTTAAGACTTTCAACTAGTATGAACCAAAGAATTCGTAAAGGAAATTCATTTGGAAATAAAACTCTGGTGGGGGGGGCGACAGTTATTTACACGTTATATGTTAGTGGTAACTTGTAGTCTATATATATATAGTCCATCAAGTTAAACCCATAAGACAATGATTCGCCAATGATTTTGAGTAATGAATCTTATGACTTTCTCTCAATGTATTTCTATTCCATGATTTAAAGGTTTTATACTTGTTACATGAGATCTAAAAGTGCTGAATCCTATCAACTGTGAATTGATAAGGGAGACTTATTGATTGATTCAAGATCAAGATGAAGTAGCTATTAAGAACTTATTCACTTTATACGAGTTTTTTTCTGATTAGGATCCATTACTATAGGAAATCATTATTGAATTTTATGAGTTTAGAAATTAATTATTTATCTGTTATGTAATGTGAGACAGTTTGGTTATTTGATTATCGTTAAGCGTTCAATAGTGGTTATAATAAAGTCCTATTCAGTCTTTACCTAGTAATAGCTTATACAAAAACATGTATTTAACATAGAGGAACAGAGGGAGAGAGAGAGAAATATGACGATATTTATGTTACCATTTTGTTCTAAATCTTTATCATCTAGCTGTGCATTTTAGTAAATCGGTAAAAGCGTAATCCTATGTGAATTAATCAACCACATACTATATTAGTATTTAATAATGACTAAAATCGATTAGTATCAAAAGGGGTTTTGTGGAGATTTTAGTAATTTCAGTTGTTCAGATCATGAGTCAATTGGAGCTAGACCACCATGAAAAACCTGAAAGCACTGGACGGCCGTTTCGTCCCATTGTGGAACTCCTCAGTTGTGAGGTATTAACTCACTGATGACAATGGTAGATGTGTCGCTCAATCTCGTGGGTTAGTTGAAGTTAGACATTAGCACCGTTGGATACCGGCTCAGTGGTCTAGTGGTTAAATGCTCGTGCGCGAGACTGATAGGTCCTGGATTCGATTCCCGCGAGGTAGGATCGTGGGTGTGCACTGCTGAGGAGTCCCACAATATGACGAAACGGCCGTCCAGTGCTTTCAGGTTTTCCATGGTGATTTAGCTTCAATTGACTCATGATCTCAACAATTGAAATCTATTACCCAAATATCACTAGACTATTTCCCATTTAAAATATTATAGAGCAGTGTATTTATTTTCAACTAATGTGCGTATTGTGTTTTTATCGATTTACGTACTTAGTGGGTTAGAAAAATGAACTTTTAATTCTTCGTGTGAATCGGTCCAACGACGACGACAACAACAACAAATGGACCATTAGATAATTCAAAGATAAAGTACTCGTTCGTCGTAATCAGATATTGAGTATTCATAGTTAATATATGCCTGTACAAACATTGATTGTTCATTTTAACATACTCTAGTAATTTAAGAAACAGTATGTTAATTAATTAGATCATCAAATTTGTTTACCTCTCATATCATAACAAAACTAGTATAATTTTCATTGGATAATAGTTTAATAGTCTATTTTATACATAATTTCAAGTTAAGTTCTCTTTAAACTTTATTTAGGGTATCCAGAACGCGCGTTTCGTCCTATTTGGGACTCGACAGCTGGATGTACCTGCATCTCAGAGTTGATGTTCACTCTGGGACTCGAACCCAGTACCATTCACTTCAAACACCATCGCGTTATCCACTCAACCACTGAGCTGACGAGTCCTAAATAGGACGAAACGCGCGTCCTGGATTCCACTGCTAGCCACTATCCATTATTGCTTACAAATAGCTTGTGAATTAAGGTAATATCGAGGCATACGCGCAGTATGCACATATGCCAATAACAGACTGATCAATTGCAGTCTTAAACCTCAATGGGAAGATACAAAGCAACAATACCAAGTGAATTTGTTTAGAGTATCAGAAAGTATTTCGAAAAGACTTTTCTTCCCAAGAAAAAATCACTGAAGAATGTTACCTTCTGTATATGAAAGTTATAAAAAATATATTTCGTAACATACTCAATACACTATTATTTTCAGTTTCTAGTATCACTGCTAATGATTATTGTTTGTTTTCAGTGTGAGAGAGAAGTACATTTCAATGTTCATTATGATTTATCACACCACATAACTATTGTTCTACAATCTTTTAATCCATATACAAACTTACTGACAGTGTTAAAAGTCTATTCTTGTAGTCATAAGTACAACCTAGAAAAATGTAGTTTTCTGTATGAATATGGTTACTTCTTTCTCTTCTCAGATGTGAAGGGGGTCATTTCTGATTTATGTTACATCTACACAGATTCCTTCCAAACAATTGTCCATTACAATATTCGTCAATTGTAATAAGTAATTTTCAGTATTGGGTTGTGGAGATTGTTGAATTCTAAGTTAAACTACCACGGAAAACTCGGAAACATTGGATTGGCTTCCCGCATAGAGGATCATGTATGAGCACTGTTGAGGAGTCCAGTACTAGGATTAAACGGCTGTTCAGTGCTTCCATGTTTTCATGAGCGGTTCAACTTAGATCGGTTCATGATTTTAATGAAAGGTTACGAATAAGTTCAGACTTTACAAAGATATCTCGTAGTGCTAATAAATACTATCGATCTGAGGAAAAAATTAAAGGGAATATCAACTGAAAATATCAAATTATGAATATTCATTACTGTATCTAAAAGTTTCAAATTCAAGGGGTAGAGATCGTACTAATAAGATGTTTCAAACTTCAGTATCACTCCCGTTTAATTACCCATTTTCATTATTTACAACGTTGAATAAAGTAAGAATAGTAATATTTGTAGAATTATATGAATATCCCGCCTCGCGAGATAGATGCGCACTGTTGAAGAATCCTATACTAGAACGAAACGGCCATCTAGTGATTCTAGGTTTTACATGGTGGTCTAAGTTCAATTGACTCATAAATTCAACTATTAAAATTACTAAAATATCCACAAAACCTGTCTCTAAATATAAAGATCATTTATTTATTCAATTCTATTCATCTATTTACAACCTAAGAACAATAGCATTATTCCTTTAGGAAAATCATTAAAAAAACCCAGTCTATCTTTATCGAACTCATGAGGTTATTGTAATAATCAAACACAGATAATTACCCATCTTATGTTATATCTAATTCGTTTGTACCAGTTTACATGTACATACTAAAGCTCATACACGGAGATAATAGAAAGGAGGGTTAATTTCTATATCCTTGAGTACATTTTCATGAAAGATTATGCCAAAAAGACACGATGTATTCGACAGTTCAATTGTTGACCATTTTTATAACAGTTGATATATTTCAAAATCTTAGAACATAATCATTAAATGAATCATATTTTGCTGAAATTGTCGTTATACAAAGATTTAAATCAAAGATATAGTTGTTAACCCCTATTTGCCTTAATGATTCTAGTTTCAAAAGTTATTTATGCAACTTTTTTTTCAATAATCTTAAATATTGTTAGAATGGGGGTTTGTGAAAACTGAAGTAATTTTTAAGAGTTGAATTCATAAGTCGATTAAAACTAGACCATTATGGAAAACCTGGAGGAACTGGACGTCCCTTTCGTCCTAGCATTATTCTCCTCAACAGTGCGTATTCACCATCCCGTGTATGGGACTCGAACTCAGAAAAATGAGTCTCATGGACGAAAGCTCAACCTTTAAACCACTTAATCATCACCCAAAAGTGTTAATATATATAACTTCAATCAATTTATGATATTGTACAACAATTCATCCATTGTCTAAGATAGATACCTATCTTTAACAGACACTAATTGGACTCTCAAACATAATTTCCCTATTTCTCTATCTTCTTAACTGAAGAAAAATTTACTCAATTAGTCAATTTCATTCTTAGATGAATAGCCAACTATTTGAAACCTAACTATAATTATGATTTTTATGATAGAAAGGGTGAACATTTATTTTGTTTTTCTTTCTTCTTCCAATAATTAGTAACACAATTGTTTCCAGATTGTAAACAAATAAACAGAATCTAGAAAATCAATAAATTTGCATATGATCCTGTTATGTAATTATTAGTCTTACTTTATTTGAACAGAGTAATTACAGAATTCATTTAGTACTTTAATAAATGTCTATGGTTAATACGTTGATCACTTCTATTTTTGATAAGTAATGAGGGATTACAATAACAGTGCTTTTTTAATAGTCTGTATAGATTAATAATAAAGAATAATGATTAATAATTTTGATGTTTGATTATTACCATTTAAAGATACTTAGGTCAGATTGTTGAATGAGACATTAGAGTCCTTTTTAACTTCAATCTCTTTATAACATGATACCATCAATTAGGTATTCAACGATTGTGAAACAAGTTATTTGTTCAAATTTAATCAGAAGATTTTTATAAGATAATCATGATCAAAGTGTATGAGACACAGGGAATATCATAACTGTGTATACATATCCGTATATCAATAAAAGGACGAGTATAATGCGTGGCAGTCCGTTCTGTTCTACTTTACGGCTGCGAAACATGGCCATTAAGAGTAGAAGATACTCGTAAGCTACTAATATTTAACTACAAATGTCTTAAAAATATTGCTCACATCTGCTGGGATACCGGGTAAGTAATAGTGAGGTTAGACGTATAGTATTAGGGAATAATGATAAATCAGTTGATGAGGTTATGAATCTTCATCGATTGAGATGGTTGGGCCACGTGTTACGTATGCCTGAACACCGATTACCACGACGTGCAATGCTAACCAGTGTTGGGGATGGTTGAAAGAAAGTTAGGGGCAGCCAAACCAAAAAGTGGCATCAGTGCTTGAAGTAACTAACTAACGGTTTGAGCCATGTTGGTAGATACAGACTACTTGATTGTGGTCCGCGTGACCATCGTAACCAATGGTTGGCGACTCTGGGTAACATGACTCAGAATCGATCACAATGGCGTAGGTGTATACACTCTTTTTCTTCCCTTAAACTATGAGATTAAAATCGCTCCATATCTTTTTTTCTAAGAACTATTTCTTTCTTCTTGTTTTATATCCTTATATGCAATCTTTCTTTTATGTATTACTACCATTTACTTAGCTACTCCTATGAATCCGGTGTTTATCTTGTTGTGCTAATGCGGTACGGCAACTTGGACTGATGCATATGCATGCCTGGTCCTATGTCGTAGCTGAATGACTAACTGACTGACTGATACATACTACTTAACACAGAATAGAAATAAATAATATTGCTAACCTGTTAACTAAAGTTAACATTTCTAATCAAATCTTTAAAGAAAAACCTAATTCTTTTATCGCATAGCACGGTATAAAAGTTATAGAACGATGATTTATTAGTATACGATCAGTTATAATCTACCAATAGGAAACAGTTCCATAAAAATAATCACTCATTACAAATCAATAATCAATCAATTAAATTATTCCTATTACTTACCATTTGATATTGGACTAGATAAATATGATAATGAATGATTTTCTAATCGATCAGAATTGATTATATTTTTGTGATCATTGATATATTTCTTTGTTGATAATAAAGAAACTTTTGAAATTGAAAAATCTTGATCATTATTGATTACATCATCATCATCATCATCATCACAAGGAATAATTCCATTAGAATTTAGAATTTCTTTCTGATTTTTTGAAATGATCGATTCAATTGAAAATGCTGATGCTTTACCAGATAATTTCATCAATGAATTTTGATCATTTGTTAAATGATTTAGATCATTTGTTAATTTATCATTATTGTCACAATCATCTATGATCATCTTACAAGTGGATGAATTAGAAGAGAGATGATTATGTAAAGATTTACATAATAATCCATGTTGTTCATCTAGATCTTCTAATACTGTTGAATAGTTACTATTATCATTATTGTTTTCAATTGAACAATTATCTATCAATGATCCAGATGAATATTGTGGTGATTTAGTTAAAGATGATGAACAATATGATGTAATAGATAATGATGGATACATAGTGAAACGTTTTTGTTTCATTGATTTATGTGTATAATTTGTAACCAATTTACGTTTATTTGTTAATCTATTTGATGATAATGAAATATCTTTAATACGATTTAATCGAAATTTATTTGATAATTTATATAAATGACCATATTTTATTGAATATTTCGAAGAAGTATTCAATGTTGATGATCTTGATATTGATGATATTAATGGTAATGATTTATGCAATGACTGATGAGGATGATGATGATGATGAGGATGATGAGGATTTAAAGATTGATGATAATCTATTGTATTTTTAAGCATTCTCAATTGTTCATTTAGATTTATCAATAGTAAATTGATTTGAATCATACCAGAATAAATTGTAATGTTTCATAGTTGATTAACATGTGTGTGTGTTTGTGCGTGTGCGTGTGTGTGTTTGTGTTTGTGGGGAGGATTTATTAAAGGAAGAAGTGTTAAACAGAAGGAACGTGAAATCTATCTTTTGTGATAATTATAATAATCATTTAATAGGATTGGTGAAAAATTGTGTACCTCTATTTGTTTATATAATGATATGCATATTATTGTGAGAGGTATTTGTAAAAGAAGGGAAAAATAACTTCATGTGTCTATATTTAGGGTAATTGTGTACTCTTGTCTCACTATGTATATATATATATATATCCTTAAAGTTTTATGCTAAATTATGGATAGTATAATTGTTAAAGCAATGAAAAGTCTATCTCATCATATCAACAATAATAAATATCACAATTTCTTCCATTTGTCGGTAAACTTTCACATTCATTCCATTAGAAAAAAAAGTAAAGAAAAATTTGATTCGTTTTGGTCTGTATAATTTTTCATTGAACTTCCCTTTTTCTTACCCCTTTCATTGCTTTATTATATTTTGAAGAGGAAAAAAAAACACAACAACAACAACAACGACAAGATTAATATTTGTCTACCCCTAAAATGTAGTAAAAATAGGTATGTAAATACCATTTTATGCACATATATATATGTGTGTGTACGAGTTAACAGATTATCATTATATACCCTCACACACTATATATCGTCAACATAGAATGGGGTGAAGAAAGGTAAAATGATATTTTATTTTTCAGAAGAATATGTTATATATAGTGAGGCGGACATTAAAATCAACGAGTTTTTCTGTTGGTCGGTAGATAAAATGACATACAGTAATAGACCATTTTCGGCTTGTCACCAAATTTGTGTTCATTAGTCTTTGTCTCTCTCTCTCTCTCCTTTTTTTGGTTTACTCTCTTACTCTATATTAACAAATAGATTGAAATACGCACATTCATGTATTAAGCCAATCGTATTATTTTCTATGGGATTTTACTTAAAACCATGATTATCATAAAAGCGTTGTCAATTTTTATTCGAAGATTAAGCGGATAGACAGATATATCTAACAGTTTTTTTGAAATCATGAGTCAGTTGAAGCTAGACCACCATTGAAAACCTGGAAGCACTGGACGGCCGTTTCGTCCTGGTATGGGACTCCTCAGCAGTGCGCATCCACGATCCCGCACCACGCGGGGCTCGAACCCAGGACCTACTGGCTTCGCGCGCGAGCACTTAACCACTAGACCACTGAGCCGGCATCCGACGGTGTTAATGTCTAACTTCAACCAATCCACGAAGTTGCGCCACCGTACACCATTGTCTTCAGTGAGTTGTTATCTCACAACAGACCGGTTGAACTCCACTGGTAACGGCTTCTCACTAGATATATCTAAATATGAATAAATTATAAGCAAAAATAGATAGTGGCTAGATGTGGGAACTAGTTTGACTCGCGTTTCATCCTATTTGGGACTCGTCAGCCGGATGTACTTGCATCTCAGAGTTGATAGTCACTCTGTGACTCGAATCCAGTACCATTCAGTTCAAACGCCATCACGTTATTCACTTAGTTACTGAGTCCTGATAACCACCTGCTTGTGCAATCGAGTGAAGTTGTATTCAATTGGTGTTGTTTGCTTGTATCATCCCGTTGTTCTTAACGACTGCAATTGATCAGTCTCTTGTTGTCATATGTGCATCCTGTGCGGACTGGCTCAATATTGCCTTAAGTCACAAGATTTATAAGCAAAGATGGATAGTGGCTAGCGGTGAAATCCAGGACGCCTGTTTCGTCCTATCTGGGAACTATTGAAATAAAAGTCATTATGTAACGTTCCTTATACATAGTTGCATTATTAAACTATTAGTTTACAATTTACATTTTAGATGGACCTCACATAAAAATAAAAGTTCAGGAAGTACTGAATAATTGTTTCGCCCATCACTGTATATCTGTGATCCCCCTAAGACTTGAACATACAACATTAAGGGTTAGAGACGAGTATTTAGACTATTAATTCAGTGTCTAATGATAAACATATTTAAGGTCAATCAATTTACAATATTGCGCAATTGTCTTTCAATGCCATTAGTGGGTAAGCGCCTCACATTGTTCAAGGTTAGTCTATAATATAAACCATAAAACTTGATAATCCCTACAAACCGCCTATGCTAATGATAAAAACTTTGGCTTTCGAGAGGTTTATTTCTTATTTTCTAAGTAGTTTTCATTAATAAATGAAATATTAGTAGAACATGCGTTTCATTCTACTTTTGGTGTAGAGATGGAAAGTCGCACGAAATTGAGCAATAACATGTCTGTGATGCCCTTAGATGTCCAGGGCCACACGTGCGAGTCATTGGGTGTTACGAAACCCAAAGGCGAAGTGAAGGTAAAGGTTCGGCTTGTCCGGACTGAGGTGAGATCCTGTTGTCTTGCTCATACTTTCCAAGTTGCGAGCAGCGGGCGCATCACCGGCCCGTCCCATGACGTAGACATGTGACCTCGTGTTATGTGCACCGTCGGGGCGGAGCAATAGCGTACACGTGGAGACCCGAAAGATGGTGAACTATGCTTGTGAAGGTTGAAGCCAGAGGAAACTCTGGTGGAGGACCGTAGCGATTCTGACGTGCAAATCGATTGTATAACGTGAGTATAGGGGCGAAAGACTAATCGAACTATCTAGTAGCTGGTTCCCTCCGAAGTTTCCCTCAGGATAGCTGGCATTCTGAGAAATAAACAGTTTTATCCGGTAAAGCGAACGATTAGAGGCATTGGGGATAAACCATCCTCAACCTATTCTCAAACTTTAAATGGGTGAGAAGCTTAACTCGCTTAATTGGAGTTTTGCATTGATTGTGGGAGCCAAGTGGGCCATTTTTGGTAAGCAGAACTGGCGCTGTGGGATGAACCAAACGTTCGGTTAAGGTGCCTGACACGACGCTCATGAGATACCCCAAAAGGTGTTGGTTGGTCTAGACAGCAGGACGGTGGCCATGGAAGTCGGAAACCGCTAAGGAGTGTGTAACAACTCACCTGCCGAATCAACCAGCCCTGAAAATGGATGGCGCTTGAGCGTTGGACCCATACCAGACCGTCGCTGTAAGCTGGGCCTATGCTGTGTGAGGGCAAGCTGCACTTGGTCCAGGCATGGAGTAACGGCAACGAGTAGGAGGGTCGCTGTGGCTAGCGGGAAGCCATTTTGCTATAAACTGAATAAACTTCAGAATATATGTGGCTGAATTCGGATTAAATCGCTTTTTTGATTTTCTATTGTTCAACATCTTGCTTGAACATTGTGGGTTCAAATTACTTGAATGGTTATGAGTGTGAATCCTGGACTCAGACCCAGGGCCTATCAGTCTCGCGCGCGAGCGCCTAACCATGTAACATATACTCACTGGTGACTGACTTTAAGATGTATATCCTGAAGTTCTAGTCAGAAGCAGTGACCAATGCAGTTCAACCAGGTCATTTGTGAGATCACAACTATTGAAGTTACTTCAATCTTCACAAAACCCCTTCCAAATATCATATATATTTTAAGTTAATCTTAAGTAGTAGTATTAAGTCTGATATTATCGAAACAATAGGTGGTTTCATCCTAGTATGGTATCCCTCACAGCTGTGAACTCTCGACATTATCAGAAATTAAATATAGGACCGCATGGTCTAACAATAAACGTTCAACCACTAGAATTACCGTGTCAACATACAATGGTGTGGTTATAACTTCAATCGCCTTGAGATTTAGAACAATGATCACTTTACTTAATTAATGAGAATTGTTGTACTTTTAACATGGGAGTTGTAACCAGATCATTCTATGTTGACCTAGCAGCCCTAACGGTGCCACAAAATTTAAAGCTCTTAACTTCGATCTCTAGTGGGATCTTGACTACAAGCTGTTGGAAATTTCGATACTAAGAAGAAACAGTCACTCAGTTCTCCTTAGTTTTCAACGATATCTTAAAAGAAATCAATTCACAAATCATTCATTCTATAAAGTAAGAAAATTACTATAAAACTCGTTTTGTAGTTAATGATATATTGTTGTAATTATTATCGACAGTAGTTTTGATAGTAGCTCAAATAAATAATGGATAAAAATAAACACTAGAAGAAGTAACCACCTGGATATGTTAGTAATTACTATTCATAATACGTATTAATTAATTAATATCCTTTTCCTACCAGTCATTATTAACCTTAACTATTCATTATTTATGATTTAAGTGTATTTGTATTTATTCTATTCTTAAAGTTTAAATATCATTTAATACCATTTTGACACATAGTTAGTTAGTTAGTTAGTTATAACTCTCTGTAAATGATATCCAACTTACTTTTTTTTTTAGCAGATATTCACATATGATCAGTCACCGTAAAATATTTTCGCTTAACCAGATGTACTCTTTCAATTTATCCATATCCATATTGAGTGAGTAATGAAGAGAAGACTATTTGTTATAGTTATAGACTGTCAAATTAATCATATTACGGCATTTGACTTTGATTTTACTATCATGTCTCTCTCTCTTTCACATACATAAACACACTCACACACACTCCTTGATTGTTACTTCAATCCACATATTGTTCCTTATGTGTATTAGATGAACTATAAATATAATAGTTGAAGCACTGTTGATAATAATAATAATAATAATAATAATAATAATAATAATAATAATAATAATGAGGTTAGTAGAGATAAACACGTGCCAGTCATCTTAACAATTTTATGTGTATAGAAAGAAAAAAAGGAAAGAAGTGTATTGCTTTTTTTTCGAAAATTATCTTTAACTCATAAAATTTATATGACATTGATTACATTCATTCATTGATTCCATAGATTGGTTAAAGTTGGATATTAACATTATTGGGTGCCGACTCAGTGGTCTAGAGGCTAAATGTCCGTGTGCCAGACCTAGGGCCCTAGGTTCGAGTCCCACGGGCCGGACCGTATATGCTCACTGTTGAAAAGTCCCATGCTAGGACAAAATGACCATTCATTGCGTACAGATTTTCAATGGTGGTCTAACTTTAATCGACTTATGAATTTAACTATTAATTGATTTTTTGTTTATTATGAGTAGTTAACTTCATAACTCGGCTTCTTTGTAAATAAGATACAAAACTATTCATGCTTAATCATTACAGTTTATGCTACATAATCATTTGATAGTACTCTGATTAATAAAACAAAACACATAGCGAACCTGATTATCAGTATAAAGTGAAAACGGAACTTCATTCTTTTAAACCTTTTTTTCATCTAGTGATCAAATTGTTGTTTGTTTGTTTGTTTGTTTGTCTGTTTAATATTTGAAAAAAATACTTATCTATTTATTTATATGGATAGCTACTTTCAGTATATACATTCTCAAGTCATAGATTACAGACAGCATAGTATGGGGACGAGCTTAAAATAATCTCGATGACTTTTCAGCTAGGTACTTACTTACGTACTTACGCCTGTCACCTCTCGTGGAGGAGCATAGGCTGTTTACTAGCATTATCCACCGAACTCTGTCCTGGGCAATCCTTTCTAGTTGCTATTCATCCTTTTGATGTGTGCTAGGTTCTAGACAGTCAGAAAACAGCTTTTTTTTAAAAAAAATAGTTTATGGTAATATTTCAGTTTAAAAAACCTTTTACATGAATAGTCTATTGATTGTTTCAGTTTCCTAATAAAATGTGTACCTAACCCTAGCTAGAAACAATGTGAAGACTGTTAAAAATCTGTTTGAGTCATTTAAAAAGTTCGAGAGAATCGACAATCTATGTACATTAGTACGAGTTTATGTGACGTAGGTGGACATCATTCTCATTTAAATATTAAAAATACGGAGTTCAGCGAAGGGATCATTTTCCCACGAACGTACTGTCAAGCTGTACAATAGTATATGTATAATACTTCTAATTAGGGTTCGGCATGTAGGACTAGAATGGGAGGTTAAGGGTTAGGGTTTTTATTAAGAACAAGCATTAGCTTAAACGTGAAAACGTTCTATAGCCATATGAATGGATAAATTTCGCCTAAAAATACTAGAGGAACTATCAAATTAGTTTGTTCATAAAATCTGGTGCCACCAGGTTAAGATTTATTCCAAAATTAGAAGTTTAAGTATAGGATTTTGGGATAGTTTCAATTTGCCTGTTATATGCGATCTAAAAAGACATAATTAAGCATCGGATACGTTTAACACAGTCATTTTTACTCTATAGCTATCATTGTGAACATTTTGAGCAGTGTAAAAGGTATTTTTACTTTTTGTCATACATGATATTTGAATTTCTTGTAAAACCTCAAAATTCGCGTTCTCGATCCTGATTGGTTTGTCCCTGTACTATACTTTTATACAGTCATGTCCATTGCGTAGATGTAGTTGAGAATGAAATGTGGTTAATCTTTTCACTTTAAGACCTAGTCCCTAACATTCTGATAACTCGGCAAGCGCTTGACATTTAGACCACGAATTTGATATTGACTTGAATCAATTAGCAATATTGCGCAACCATCTTTTAATGTCATTGGCGATTCTAGTGAAAATCCCTAACAAGTGTAGTCCAACCATGCCGAATATGAGTCACTTGCACACCAATGGCATTAGATAATTGGTTTAAGGGTTAAACAGTTGACTCTTGGCCTGAAGCTCTTAAAACCGATCTCCGGTCAGGTTATGGATATGGTTCAACAATGTTTACCTACGATCAAAAGGTCTCGTATGGCATTGTATGTTCTTAATGAAAAACACTCTAAAGTAGTATGAAATAATTATCTAGTACTGACTTGTCTTCACACACAAATCTAGTTTCAGGATGAAAATGACATCTATCACATTGGTCAATAACATTTGATGGACACGAAGGATTAGACAATGATGATGATAAACTCTTCTACACAATTACCGTTTTGCAGATTAAATGATACATAGTTTTGATATGAAATTTACAGTTGTTTTCCCTAATTTTTCGTTTTATTTAAATGTTTCTATACATTGTAGTATAACATTTTGTATATCGTGAGTTTCATCTTAGTATTAGTTATTCCACAGTTCACTTGGCATAACAGTACTCTAAAAATTCGGAGGTTTATCATCTGAGTTAAACCACAGTTTTTTTATCACTTCATTTATTGAGTATAGATTCGTGTAGTTGACTTTGAATACCACTTTAAATGTGAGAAATAATGATACTGCTTAGTTGAGATGGTTATATTCATACCTGTGACTTAGAGATTGAAAGTCAAACTATCTATCTACTGGGCTACTACTCTATTATTTGTGTTTAAAATAATATTTAATCAGATATCTTTTGTACTGTAAATTTTCTACATAGACGTATTATTTTTCGTATATCCAATCGTTTTATACATTGATCTCATCCTCCATAATTACATAATATTCTTTTCCATTAAGGGTTACAGATAGTTTTGGAAACTAACAGAAAATTATCTCATCAGTGACAGTATCACCAATAAACAAGGAGGACCTGATGCAGACGTAAAGACGAGGATCGGCAAAGCAAGGGCTGCATTCCTACAAGTAAACAACATACAGCACTCAAAACAACTATCAACGAATATAAAATTGAGAATTTTCAATACAAACGTCGAGATAGTCCTACTGTACGGAGCTGAAACTTGAGGAACTACCACAACCATCATCAAAACACAACATATGCTTATAAACAGTTGTCTATGAAAGATACTCAGTGTCCGTTGATCGGGTACCATCAGCAATAGCCTACTTTGGGAGCGAACAAACCAGCTTCCAGCTGAAGAGGAAATTAGGAAAAGACGTTAGAAGTGGATAGGACATACATTACAGAAATCACCAAACTTCATCACAAGTCAAGCGCCTACTTGGAATCGTGAAGAGAAATGGAAAAGAGGAAGACCGAATAGCACAGTGTGTCAAGAATTGGGAGCACACATGAAAAAAGTGAATAGCAACTGGAAATAATAGGAAAGATTTGCTTAGGACAGGGTTGGATGGAGAGTGCTGGTAGGCGGCCTATGCTCCTCCATGAGAAGTAACAGGCGTAGGTAAGTAAGCAAATAACTCAGTAAGCAAGTAAGTAAGTAAGTAAGTAAGTGGACTAATAGTCTTTTTAGATTGATATTATAAATGGATCAATGTTAGACCACCAGTGAAAACATTGGATGATCGTTTCGTTCTAGCATGTGACTCCCTAGCAGTGCACATCTACGATCCCACCCTTCATGATTCGAACCCAAGACCTAGGTGTTATCTATTCTTTAAATTACCTAAATTGTAACAATGTCTTCAATATTAAAACTAGTTAAAAATTATATTTCATGAGAATTTTATAAAGAGGCTAAGTTATTAATTTTCCTTAAAAAATTTAACTAACAATATCCTCTTAATCATTACTGACTACTCATACTACTTATATTATTCAATCTACCTTAATTCTTGTTAGATTAATTAATCTATTAACTAAGATACTGGGAATATGAATAATAAGTTATATGCATCATTAATTAGATAAATGACTATAAAACCACACTGACATATTTACAAATTTCTATAGTATTAAAAGAATTCATGATAAATACTGTCGACTGTCTTCTATAGTTAAAAAACGATAGAAATAAACTGAACACAAACACGAATCTCTGTTAGGTGTGTGTGTGTGTCAATGTCTGTGAAAAGAATAATATCAGTGAAAATATTAGTTTAATGAAGCATAAAATTACTTTTCATATATATATATATATATATATATATATATATATATATATATATATATATATATCCTCCCCTCTCCATCATCCCACTCACTCCCCCCCCACCCCACTGAAAAGAGCATTATTTTTTTCCTTTATAATTTTGTTATAATTTCAAAATCTTATGAAAACATGTTTTCATGTTCTTTTTTTTGTTTTTTTTGGGGGGGGGGGTAATCTTTGCCATTTACATTAAATAAAATAGTATAACGTGTATTGATTAATAACGGTATACATGGAAGAAACTAATGTTTATATATTTCATAATTTTTTGAAATATTATTCAAATGAGAGCCCATAATAATATTTCCCTAATTAATCATAATCATATAAAGAAGTCAGTTTGATGAGTGCAAGAAAATATCACAGATTCTCATTACAAGATAGGACTTGATATGTACTATAGCTTCAACAAAAAAAATAAGTAAGAAGGAAAGATAAATAGATATAGAATGAAGAACTAGGAATATCATTTGGTTTCATTCTTTAATTCATAGAAAAAAACGATGGGGGGGACGAGGAGTGCATACCATATAATCTAATGAGGACCCTATTATTATTATTATTATTATTTAATAGAGCGTGATTTGGGTGTAACTTAAAATTCGATTGTTACGTAATAGGAAATTTAATTTGACATGACTGTATAATAATGATAATAATATCACTGATTGAGATCACTAGTCAATTGGAGCTACACCACCATGGAAAACCTGCAAGCATGGCCGTTTCGCCCTAGTGTGGGACTCCTCAGAGATGCGCATTCACGATCCCGCCCCCCCCCTCCGCGAGAATACAACCCAAAAACTATCAGTCTCACGCCAGGTGCTTAACCAACTAGACTACTAAGCCGTCCGGCATCCAGCGGTATTAATGTCTAACTTCAACTAATCCACGAAATTGCGCCACCGTACACCAATGTTTTTAGTGAGATGATATCTCACAACAGGCCTGGTTGAACTCCACTGGTAACGGCTTCTCACTAGAAATCCAGGAGTATCTCTTGAAGTCAGTCACTAGTGAGCAGATGATTATTATCAGAAGGGGTTTTGTAGAGATTTTAGTGATTTCGATAGTTGAAATCATGAGTCAATTGAACCTAGACTACCATGGAGAACCTGGAAGCAATGGACAATAGTAGAAGCAGTAGGTTCTTTTATTTTTTTTCTCTCTCCTAAAACCAATAGGTATGAACAATTTCTATGATTTTTATTAGCATAAAACATATTCGAAAAGGATAGTTTGTTTTGATGAATTTGCGTAGATTAGTTTTCCTTATGAAGAAGTACCATTTAGAAGTACAGTAAAATTATCAGCCATACGAAATGAAGTATATTTCAGAATATCTGAAACGTTATAATTATTGTGTAATATCTAAAAAGAATCATAATAATTTATGACTTTTCAATATGTGCTTATGGAAATTGTTGAATTTCATCGAAATTATGAACCGATCAATGGCTATTTCGTTTTAGTATTGAAAGATGGTCGCACAACATCGCTTATTGGTTGAAATTAGACATTAACCCCGTTAGGTGTCAACTCATTTGTCTAGAGGTTAAGCGTCCACACAGGAGACCGAAGATCTTGGCTTTCAGTTCCGTGTGCGTGAGTCTTATACTGGAACGAAACGTCTATCCAGTGCTTCCAGGTACTTTGCAGTGGTCTAATATTGATCGATCAATGATTTCAGTGTAACTCATTAGTGTTGATTTTTACAGTTTTCAATGGAGCTTGTAGTATAAAAATAATTCATTATGTGTTTATTCATATAATTAATACTTCAAACGGGGAGGGAGAGGAAAATTGTGATTTGTACGACACTATGGAGGAAGGTAAAACCCTTCAAAAACACAACAACAACTATATTGACCAGATGCTTTTTCCATATATCGATGTTACAGTCATAAAATCATTAATTAACGAATATTAAACATAACTGAAATATTGAGAGTACAAAAGTTGATTTGATACCGAATTACTACTAAACGGATTATGTATGTTATACTGAATAAATATTACACCGAATAAATGTTATACTGCCTAGACATCACACTGAAATAAAAGAAATATTATGCTGAACAGATACCATACAAATATCATACTGATTTAGGAACAAAATGAATGGTAGACTGAATAAATACCAAACGGAATTATAGTTGATCTTCAGTTTTAATTCATTCTAAAATCTATATGATATTAAACTTCTATAACGATTGTTAATTCAGTAATATCATCTATCACAAATTAGTAATTAGAAAAGCCATTTTTAAAACCAGGTAACATCGGGTTATTGTTTTCCCCGTATTAACGGGCTTTTTCAATAATCCATACATATACTACTACAAAATATTAATCAAAATTGATTGATCACTGGGTGGTGATCAGTGTTATGTGTGTCAAGTCCTTCTTAGTGCAGATCGAATGCTATCGACCATGTTGCAATGTGGCCACCAGTCTAGGTGACTCGGCACTGCGTGCACTATATATTGAGATTAGATGGTGGTTGGAGGTAGTCGAAGCTGGATAACACGGGATCGAATCCTTCAGGGAGCACCAGTTCCCTCAGATTACAGGTACACCTTGCTGACGAGTGTCAAGTAGCACGAAACCCGGGTCCAGGGTTTCCTGTCGACTACCTCCAACCACCATCTAATCTCAATATATAGTGCACGCAGTGCCGAGTCACCTAGACTGGTGGCCACATTGCAACATGGTCGATAGCATTCGATCTGCACTAAGAAGGACTTGACACACATAACACTGATCACCACCCAGTGATGAATATTGAATTAAGGGCATTTTGAAGTTATGTAGTGTGTACAATACTTCATGTTATATGAACCGGATCCATGGTAATCTATATGCAATATATCACTGATGAATTGTATTCATTTAACTCTCAACTTGGTGAATTTTACAAGTCACAATTGATTAATTTCGAGAGATAACTAACGGAGTTCTAATGAGAGGGCATGATCAGTTGAGTTCAGTCTTGTCAAAGTTGAGGCAATTACCTGCTAAATGTATTGGAAGATGGTTGTATAATACTGCAAATTAACTAATGTTAGAAATCTAAGTACCTAAAATACCAACCCTGTGATCTCAACTTTAGGTGTTCACTTTGAGGTCTGAAGGTTTTGGACTCAATCTCTGTTGAAGTGTTGGATGTGAACAGTTTTAGAATGTTCATACTAGCTGCTCAGTGCTTCTTGATTTTCAATGGCCTTTTTAAAAAAAAACTAATCCATAATGTAAACTGTAGAAAAAAAATCTCCAAGTTATTATTTAGCACTAGAATTTTATTGAAACCTATGTCAAAGCTACTGAACGCTATACATATGATTACATTTTAGTTAGGAAATTTTAGGCCCCTAAATGCCCTGGTACAGTTGAGGGTGGGGAAAGTCAGCTCTCTCTCTCTCAAGGTGCTGTCACATGGCCACATGTGTATAACCACTGTCAGGGAAGTCCTACTCAATACCTTCTCTTATCATTATTCTTGTTCACGAAATTAAGAGGACGATAAGCGAATGTCCAGCGCTTCAACTAGGTTGGTGGATATGGAGAATCCACCTAAGGGAGTTGAAAAACTCTGATTCCAAACCAATGGTGCACATGAGCTCCAGGATCGTGAGGAAACAAAAAGCACATGAACTTATTGTTAATCACCTGCTATCATGAAACTGCATCTCCTAACGTTGCTCCAGTGAATTGTGGATTAGACCTGTAGGTCAAATTCTTGAGGAACGGTTCTCTAAGTAAACCATTTACATTGATTTGTGCACCAGGGCAGTATCACAGCCCATACACAAATCAAATGACCTGTGTGGCGCATATCTATTCAGTACCCCTTTGTTAATTTTCATCATGAATTAAATTATTATTACATTGTATAGCTAAATAAAATAATAAGAAAAAAGAAACTGTGTAAATAAATTGTATACCATAGTTAAATGTTAACTGGGTTTATTATAATCGATTCAACTTATGTAATATAAAGTTAATTTATTCAATAATAATAGTTTCTACTCATTCTTTTCTCAAATATAGAAAAACAGAGATTGTTAAAGCAAATTAATCGATTTTTCTCGTTGTTATTGTTGTTGTTGTGGTGGTGGTGACTACTGGTTATTTATATTGTATAAATTGATATTTTGTTTCATTCTTTTCTTCTTCTTTCGTTGCAAGAAATTTTATTTTCACTATCTTAATGAAAGGAAGAAGAAAACATGAAAAGTGTCAAATTTAATTAGGAAGTAAATTATTACTACAGACAAACAAGTGTACAGACATATTACAGACGAAGACACACACATAAACACAGACACACTATATACACACACACACGCTTGAAAACACACATTTGAAGTGTTAATCATGATGATGATGATGATGATGATGATGATGATGATATTGATGAGTTAATTAGATTTAATGTACGTGGTTTATCTCTATTAAAAACTAGAAAAAAAAGAAAGTGGAATAATTAATTTCTAATTGTAATTATCAGAATGGGTTTTATGGAGGTTTTTAGAAATTTCACAGGTTAAAATCACGAGTCAATCGAAGCTAGACGACTATGGAAAACCTGGGATCACTGGACGGCCGTTTCGTCCTAGTAAAGGGACTCCTCAGCAATGCTTATCCACGATCCCTTACCACGCGGGGTTCCAACCCAGGACCTGCTGGCTTCGCGCGCGAGCACTTAACCACTACACCATTGAGCCGGTATCCATTGGTGTTCATGTCTAACTTCAACCAATCCACGAAGTTGCACCACCGAACATAAATGTAATTGCTTATTTTTGTCTAAACACTAAATGATTTTATTTAATCAAATATTCTACTTTTATTGTCCCTATAATGAAGAAATAAACTTTATTCATTTTATTTTCATTCGTACATTCCTAATTATAACCAGGGTTTTTTTCTTTGAAATTATATTTAGAATATATATAGGTGGCTTGCTTGAATATCTGGACTACCTGTTCCTATCATCTAGATATTTTAACAAGCTATCTAATTCCTTGTTTATTTGAACAGATCACTATGCTAATTAATTACATAACCTATTCAGATGCGTTTATGAAGCAATTTACGACATTTCGCTGTACGAGTTACAATAATGTACAATCGGAGATATCGTGGTTGCTGGCAACATGTATTAAAAAGAATGAACATTATTTAGGTGTCGTTTCCTGAACTGCTAGCATCGAACTAGCGATCATTCAATATTTATCGTTAATATTGATCAAGAAATAAGAAATAGAAACCTGCTGAAATAGTTTGTGCCGAGAATTCTATATTGTGCCGAAAATATAATATTCAATAAAGCTAATAATAATAACAATAATAGCTATAAAAGATCATATTATCAAATCTTATCATTTAATTTCTGCGAAAATAACCTAAATTTCATAACTTCATGTAATTTTTAAGCAAAAATGGATAGTGTTTAACAGTAGAATCCAGGATGCGCGTTTCGTCCTATTTAGGATTCGGCAGCTGGATATACCTACATCTCAGAATTGATGATCACTTTGGAACTAGAATTCAGTGCCATTCACTTCAAACTCCATCGCGTTATCCACTTAGTTACTGAGTCCTAATAACCACTTGCTTGTGCAATCGAATGAAGTTTAAATACAATTAAGAAACTGATCAATTTCAGTCCTAAATATCAATGAGAAGATTCAAATAAACAATACCAAGTGAATTCATATAATTTTGATTATTATGTTGCAGATAAACTTTATTACAGATCTTAAATAACTTTAGTCTGAAGTAAATTTAACAAATAAATATTAAAGTAGTATGTTTCTTCTTAAATCTGGTTGTATGAATGGGTATGTAATGTAAAATTGATATTTATCTGTGTAAATTAATTTAAGGTGCCTTCTACCTACTATTAAGGTGGTAGAATTTGTCTTTTTAATTTGATTAGTCTTTTCAAAATGTTAAGGATGAAACTATAATTTATGGACAACCGACTGAGAGACGCTGAAGTGACCTTGAGAGTGGACACTTACTGATTAGGATCAAATAAAGGTTATAAAACAGTTAGAATTCTCATTTACAGTTGATAGTTAAAGTTAAAAATTAGATTTAAGGTTTTTATCACGAACTGATATCAGCTATAATGTCAAAACTCTATTTATTCAAATGTATGGATGAATTTCGCGCCAAAATTCGTGACTCGTTAACTTATATCTCATTGGTTCGTCCAGAAATCATAGTCTCGCCATTTTAAGACACTAGTTCATTATTCAATGTTCGTTAAATAAGAATACTTGTGAAGATAAAAACAGGTTGATTACTTTACGTGTGTTATGATAATTATATTAATATTATGTTAGATGAATTAAGAATTGAATAATTATGGCTTCTCATTAGAACTCCAGGAAATACTTCTTTCAGCCAATCACTAGTGTGCATACAATGGTTATTATGAGGAGTTTTGTGGAGATTTTAGTAATTTTATAGTTAAATTCATGTGTCAATTGAAGCTAGATTGGTTTAAGTTAGACATTAACACCCTTGGATGCCGGCCAGCTCAATGGTCTAGAGGTTAAGCGTTCCCGCGCGAGACCGGTAGGTTCTGGGTTCGAATCCCTCGCGGCGGGATCGTGGATGCCCACTACTGAGGGGTCCCACAATAGGACGAAACCGCCATTCAGTGCTTCCAGGTTTTCCATGGTGGTGTAGCTCCAATTGACTCATAATTTCAACCGGTGAAATTTCAAAAATATCTCCACAAAAAACATTTTGATAATCTATATATGAACTTATCTATTATCTTCTATTATCAATAACTACTATATATTAATGAAGTTAGTTAAATGAAATCTGTAATATTTCACCCTTGAGGGTTAACACAATCTCTATATTTATATTCATTTGCAAATTCGTTACACTTTTTATTTCTTGTTCTATTTTCATTTTCTCTGATTATTTTTAATCTACTATCTCACACCTATTTTATGAATTCATTTCGACATAATAAATATAGATACATGAACACATTTACAAGGGGTGATATTGAAGGTAAGATGTGGAAGTTTGTATTGTATATCTATCAATATGTATCCATTTTTTTGTCTTATAAATATCTATTACTTGTTTTCTACTTAAATTAATTATCTCTTAACCACTGTTTTCTTTTTTTATTACGGGTAGGAAATAAATGAACAAACAAACAACGAAATTTTTATGGGTGAAATCATGAGTCAATTTAAACGAAACCACCATTGAAAACCTGAAAGCATCGGACAGACATTTTGTCCTAGTATGGGACTCCTCAGCAATGTATATCCACAATCCCACACGTGGGACTCGAACCCAGGACCCTATGTCTTGTGTGCGAACATCTAATCTATACAACACAGAACCGCGAGGCTAACGGTTCTGAGTTCGAGTTCCACGTGTGGGATCATGGATTTGTATTGTTGGCGAGTCCCATGCTAGAACTAGACAGTCGTCCAGTGCTTCCAGGCTTTCAATGTTGGTTTAGTTTAGATCAACTTATGAATTCAACCATTAGAATTACTACAATCTCCACAAATCCCTATTCTGATAAAATAATGAAATGTAAAATCCTCTCATTTAAATTTGTTACTTACATTGTGAATATGAGAGTAGACACTAAACAGGTTGTTGGAGCCAGATGACGATGGTAGTGTATACACATATAGTAAGTATATATATATATATATATATATATATATATATATATATTACTACAAATATCTGAAATGATATTGATAAGATATCAAATAACCAATACAAAAGTGAATTAAGTAGGATATTTTATTCATAAATATGCTCATTTGCTTATAATTTACATTACATTGGAATTTTTTAATGGATATCTATGTTGAAGGTTATTAACTAGGGGAGATAGTAAAATAGGACTAATTAAACAAAAATTGTGACTACGAAGAATTCTTTATTTTTGAGAGAGGGATCTGATTACATGTGAGTTTTAGAAATTTACTAATGAATAATATATCTATTTATTTATATGAACATAGAAATATTGGTACAAAGGGGCTCCATATATATATGTGCCACACACTGGCTCCCAAATGCTATCAAGTGGCCACGTGCATACAACCACTGACAGGGAAGTCCTATTCACTGCCTTCTCTCAGTATTATTGTTGTTAACGAAATTGAGAAGACGAAAAATGGATGTCCGACACTTTAACCGGGTTGGTGGATATGGGGGGTTCACCTATGGGAGTTGAAAAACTCTGATTCCAAACCAATGATGCACATGGACTCCAGTATCCTGAGGAACAAATGGCATATAAACCAATTATTGGTCACCGGCTACCATGGGACTGCATCTCCTAACGTTGCTCCACTGTCTTGTGGATTAGACCTTTAGGTCAAAGGTTCCGGATGTGGCCCCCTAAGAAAACAATCTGCTCCAGTCTGGGCACTCGGGCAGTATCACAGCCCTCACACAAACCAAATGATGACTACTACTAGAAAAAATTATTCTCGCTTCAAATCTCATTCAGACTAATGAATATAGGTATAGATGTACCGAATCATAGATTCAATTAATCTCAACTATGACAAAATGTCCTAAATAATTATCTAATTTAATAATGATAACATTTCATCATAAAATGATATCAGAAAATTGTTTCAAAACAATACTGAGTAATATATCTGTAATCTTGTAAAAACTGGGTATTAGATTAATTATCTCAATCTATGAAGCTGGATAATACAGGTTCGATCTTACCAGGGAGCATCAGTTCCCTCAAGAGTATAGGTACATTTGCCAACTAACACGAAATGTAGGTTCAGTATTTTCTGTCGATTACCTCCAATCAATTGTCAACTCAACAAAGTTTACGCAATGTACGGTTACTTATACTAATAACCACATTAAAACTTGATCAGTAAAATTCAATCAACACTAAAGGACTAGATAAATATGATACTAGTCACTACTCATTAATCATTCAATTATAGAACACTAATAACTATTGTTTATATACACCAGCATTATTTACTTAATTACAATAATCAAACTCATTGAATAATGTAATCACTATTCATACATTGTCTGATCCTTCACGCTGATCAAATCTTATCAATCAATTGATAACTGACCTTCACTAAGAATCATAATATTCTCATATCCATACTATTATCAGACTCGATTTCATATTCCAAACTTATTTATAATCGGAAATTCTCTCCATAATTTTATTAATTGTTCCACTATTATTATTATTATTATTATTATTATTATTATTATTATTACCAGATTAGTGTTTATCTCACCCCAGACAGTAAAATCCGTAGAGTAGAGGATAAAACTTTATATATATGTGGATTAACGTCTATTAATGCGGTATTATTACTCTGTAATTCACGAGGAGGAATAATGTCAAATGATAAACAGTTTTGATGCTATTTTATTCGTCCATAATAAAAATGCAAGTCTCTGCTCGTGTATATATGTGTTTGAATGTGTGTACAAGTACATATATATGCATATGGGTATAAAGCATATAAGGTGAAGAAGATATAAAACAGTAGCGTATGCATTAATACAATGATAGATTAAGTTTTTTTATTTTTTCTAAAATAAATTCCCAAATGGAATTATTAAAATAAATATATTTTCAATGATTTAGTAGTTATGACAATTTTCTATTTAAGGTCTCTACATTTTTCTGTTCATATTTTGTGTTTATTTTGTTTCTTTTCGTTCCCCCCTCTCTCTCTCTTTCCAATGGTTATTATTATCATTATTGATGGTGATGGATTTCAATGACGGTTTCTTTTGTAATACACAACAACAACAACAACAATTGAAAAATATGTGTCTACACTATTTTTTTGTTGTGTGTTAAATTTGATTACCGAAATAAATCGCGGTAATAACGTATGATTTAAAGAATTAACAAAATGTCTTAAAGTTTTCTTTTCTGAGAAAAAGTTCACAAAAAGAAAAACGTTTGTTTGTGTACCTGCGTGTTTTGTGTGTGTGTGTGTGTATATGTATATATGCATTTATGTACGAATGAATGGATGGATGTAAATAAAACCCTATAGCATTGACACACTACATAAGTGTATTTTGATATAATAGAATGTGGAACTCCATCAAAATTAATCTAATGTGAAATAAATAATCTACAAACAAACGATAATTAGAATAATTTAGTTGTTCACATACTTAACTTATTCATTCATATATTCATTTCTACTGATTAATAAACTTATAACTTATATAATCATATTGTAAACTATTATCCCAAAGAATTAAACTTGGACAAAAACAGAAACGAGAAAGGTTGAATAAAAAAGAAGAAGAAGAAAGAATCCGTAGTGAAAAGAAGTATTTGTTTAGATAGAAAGGGGTAATGATGATTATAATACAACAATCGAATCACAAATTCATTAGACCAATTAACATAAACATTTCAATGAAGCATTAGAAAAAGAAGAAAAAAAGTTGTTTTTTTTTAGAAAAAAAACATAGAAAAGCGAATCATCATAATTATCATTATCATCTACTCCACCACTATCATATCACCTCTGTCGCCCCCTCCCTCTGTGAAAAAAAACACCATCCAGTAAACAGTAAACTAATAATTCATAAAAGATTCTACAAATATATCAGATATTTATATGAGAAACGAAATGAAATTTAGATGGTTACTTATTAAGAAACATACACACACATACATACACAAAACAACGTGATTAATCCATTCTTTACATTTTCGGTCAGTAATAATATTTATCATTTGACAAAGATAAGTCAATACAGCAAGTGTATCGCTTTGGAATTCTATGAAAGATTAAATAAAAATAAAATATACTTTAATATGCATCTATATTAATATGTTTGTGTTCTTGAATTATAAAACGATAAATAAATGCCAACTTGATTAAATGGACCAAATGAAATTGATTAGAAAGAAAAATGAATTATGAATTAGACAATTATGTAAGTACGGATTTTTTTTTTTCATTTCACCAGGGATCATGCCTAAAACTCTACAGATCTCATGATGAATGCTCAACATTTAAAGTGTTAAGTTGATGCTCGTTGAAGGTTCTAGTACATGCCCAATTTCATGTTCAGATCAAATTGTGATACTATGACTCATTGTTAAACAATCAATTGAATGGAACTTGCCACTGTATATAGTTTTTCTTGACTATGATAAAATGTTTGACATAGTGGATAGGAGAACTGCTAAGTTATATGTGGAGGACAGTTGAAATGTGTATTTCATGTGTAGATCGATGTCAGACAAAGATATTTACCGGATTATGTAAACCTCTACATCTCAAAGGAAGCACGGAATATAATGGATAGTTTGGATGCAGTTAGACGATTCAAATTTAGCAGGTGTACTAGATCTTCTGTTCCATATTTACTTGCCTATTTACGCCTGTTACTTCCAACGCAACATAGGCCGCCAACCAGCATTCTCCAACCCACTCTGTCCTAGGCCTTCTTTTCTAGTTCCATCCAATTCAAGTTCATTTTTCTCATGTCTGTCTCCATTTTTCGGCATAATGCGTTCTTTGTTTTTCCTCTTTTCCTTTGGCCTTGAGGATTCCGTATGAGGGCTTGTCTTGTGACGCAGTTGGGTGCTTTTCTCAACGTGTGTCCCATCCACTTCTAGAGTTTCTTTCTGATTTCTTCCTCCACTGGGATCTGGTTTGTTCTCTCCCACAGTGGGTCGTTGTTCATAGTGTCTGGCCAACAGATCCCAAGTATTTTGCGTAGACAGCTGTTAATAAACACTCGTATCTTCTGGATGATGATGGCTTTCGTAGTTCTACAAGTTTCCGCCCCATACAGTAGAACTCTCTTGACATTTGTATTGAAAATTCTGACCTCGATGTTGGTTGACAGTTGTCTCGCGTTCCAGATGTTCCTCAGTTGTAGATATGCTGCTCTTGCTTTGCCGATCCGCCCCTTCACATCTGCATCAGATCCACTGTGCTCATCAATGATGCTGCTTAAATATGTAAAGGTTTTCACATCTTCCAAATCTTCTCCGTCAATTGTGATTGGATTGGTGCATGCTGTGTTGTATCAAAGAATCTTGCTTTTCCCTTTGTGTATGTTGAGATCTACTGCTTCTGAGGCTCCTGCTACACTGTTCGTCTTCTCCTGCTTTTGTTGTTGCGTTTGCGATAGAAGAACCAGATCATCTGAGAAGTCTAGATCATCTAGCTGAATCGTAGCTGTCCACCGTATCCGTGTTTCCTTTCAGATGTTGACGTCTTCATGATCCAGTCGGTCACCAGGAGAAAGAGAAAGGGTGAAAGTAAGCAACACTGTCTGACAACGGTCTTTGCTTCGAACGAGGTTGTCGACTGTCCTCCTCCTGGAGTCCCTCCAGGGGCTCCTGCCGGTCCCAAGCCCAGATAAAGGAGCAGGGTTGGCCATGGGGTTAGCGACCCCATTCCGTAGAAAACTAACTCGCTAAAAAACGCTAACCAGAAAAAATTATTCTTCTGTTTCATACAAACTAACAGATACAGGCGAAGACAGACAGTGTAGCACCAGCTTCTTCAGAAGTACTCCTTAACATTTACAAGGAGAACGGCACAGCGAACACCAGCCAAATCACACTTGATAGATAATCTCTGGAAGAACTGAAAATTTTTACTTACTTTGGCAGCATCATCGATGAAAAAATAGGATCTAATGCAGATGTAAAAGCACGTACTCACTGAAAGACTTGCATATGTCCTCAGCTAGATCTCTTATGAGCTCGTGAATGGGCACTGTTCAGAAGTCTCATACTTAAACGAAGTAGGTGGCCAGTGCCTTTTCGGTTTCTAATGATTGTTTAATGAAAACCAATCCATAGTGGAACTCATAACTTTCAAGAATCTCCAAAAATTAACTGTAAAAACATAGAAATCTTCAATCTTTAAAAAACAATGTAAAGCTTATTATATTTGGAAATATCAGTTTCCTAGAAGCTACCTATAGTTTCTTATTGGTTTCATGCCAAAGATAGACACTAGTGAGCACATAATTATTATCGGTAAACAATTTTGTAGGGCAAAGCAAGGGTGGCATTCATAAAAGCGAAGAACGTACGGAACTCAAAGCAATTGTCAACCATCGTCAAAGACAGAACCTTCAATACGAAGGTCAAAACATTCCTATCGTACGGAGATGAAACCTGGAGAACTACCACAACCATAATAAACAAGGTACAGGTATTTATAAACAATTGTCTACTCAAGGTACTCAATGTACGTTGACCGGGTACCATCAATAACAACCTACTCTGGCAGAGAACAATGCAACTTCCAAATGATGTGAGAATTCGGAATAGATGCTGGAAGTAGATAGAACATACATTGCAGAAACCATCAAACTACAACACGAGGCAAGCCTTTACTTGGAATCCTGAAAGGAACATTAAAAAATTGAAGACTAAAGAACATATTGCATCGGAAATTAGAAACAGAGTACAAAAGAATGAATAAGAATTTGAAATACCTGGAAAAAAATTGTCCACGACAGAGGTGGTTGAACTATCCCAGTTGTCGGTCTTTGCTTAACAAAGATTAACTAGTGTAATTAACATAGTTTTATGGTGATTATAGAATTTCATAGTTTAAATAATAAACTGATGTTAGTTAAACCATCATTGAAAACTAGAAATGAAATTTAATTTAAATAAAATATCAGAAGGGGTATTGTGGAGATTTTGGTAACTTCAATGGTTCAAATCATCAGTTAACTGAAGCTAGACCACCATAGAAAATCTGCGAGCACTGGACGGCCGTTTCGTTCTATTGTGGCATTCCTCAGCAATGCGTATCCACGATCCCTGGAGTTATAGTGAGAGGCTGTGTCCAGTGAATTTCAACCACGTCTGTTGTGAGATCTCAGCTCACTGAAAACAATGGTGTACGGTGGCTCAATTTCATGGATTAGTTGCAGTTAGACACTAACACTGTTTAGTACCAGTCTAATGGTTAAGCGCCCGCGTGCGAGACCGATAGGTCCTGGGTTCGACTCTCACGAGGGGCGGGATCGTGGATGGCCCACTTTTCAGGAGTCCCATACTAGAACGAAACGGCCATCCAGTTCTTCCAGGTTTACCATAGTGGTCTAGCTTCAATTGACTCATGATTTCATCTGTTGAAATTAAATAAAATAATTCATCTTAGAAACTAAAGAAACTAAATGTCAAAATTTCTAATACAGTCGAAATTAACGGTTTATTTACATTTTTGTTGTTGTTGTTGTAAATATGCACCTACCTATAGAATACAATGCAATATGAATAAATTGTATTCCATCTAATCTATTTCATTAAATCTTATTTGACAATTAAGAAATCAATGATCACATAACAATCATTCAAAAATTATTAAACAGTTAAATATTCCATTACAAATCCAGAAAATAAACATGAAATATGATCGTTTTCCATGAAAGTTTCCATGATATTTGAAAAATAAAAAATTTTTTTTTATTTTTTAAATTAATTTTATAGAAATCAGATCATGTAGTTAAGTGAAATTTTATAGATTTTGAAAAATAAATAAACAAGCTTATTGGTTAAGTACACACACACACACATACACAAAGCACACACACAAAAAAACCAAGCACTAGGCAAATAAATGCCATTAAAGTGGAAAACATGATCTATGTACGTGTGTACGTGCGTATATGCGTACATGTGTGTGTATGTGTGTATTGTTTTGTTGCTGTACATGTTTATTTCCCTACAAATGAAAGTGTGATTATTTTGTTTTATTGTTATCAAATTTTCATTTGAACATTTTACTAGTAATTATTAATTGTTGACTTGACAAAAAAAAATAAAATTCAAAAATGATTTATTTCCCTCTCTCTCATTATTTCTCTATACGGGTTTATGTGTGTATGTGTGTGTGAGAGAGTGAGTGAGAGAGAGAGAGGATAGTTAAGAAACAAGTGGACATACAGCATATTCAACCGTCAATGTAGGCACCATATTGTTTTTTTGTGGTCAAGTTTTAGTCTTTCTACCTGTTTTTATCTTGAAAAAAATTGTTATTATCGACTAACCTAAAATGACTTAGTTTCTACGGTGATAATCGTCACGTATGTATTAGTCTACCTACTAATAATTTGAGGAACACATTCTATTTGGTGTAATATATATATATATTTTGTTAGTCTAGTTTGTGCATTTGCTTATGTATATATATATGTGTGTGTGTTTATTTATATATGTGCTCGCGCCCCTAAATGAGGTAATTGTAAAATGAAATGTGTAAAGGTGCCAGTAGAAATTGCTGGGTTTTTTTTTCAAAGAAATAAGAAGGCGTCAAATGACGACGACATTTTCTGTCTAATATTTCATGGTAGGTAAAATGAGAGGAATAATATGTTATTGTCGTTTTTTATAAGAAATAAACAATTTAAAGTCTCTCTCTATATATATAAGCGAATTATGATTATATCGGCGTAACTTTTGGAAGTTCTGGCAAACAAAAAAAATAGCCACAATTTAAACTGTTAGTTCACTTGTCTACATTGTTTCTAGGGCAGTTGTAACTTACACGTAGTTTATGCGTGTGCATGCATGTGACTTTTGTAAAGCTAATATATATATATATATATATATATATATATATATATATTAAAAGCGTGAAAGCATGGGACGGCCATTTCGTTCTATCACGGAACTCATCAGGAGTGCACAACCATGACCACGCTTCCAGGAGTCGGACCCATTATTCACAGGCTTACTCGAAAATTCTTAACATCTAGACTACTAAGCCACTATCCGGATGCGAGTTTGGGAATGGATATTTCTACGAAGTCTCGTATCAGGTCATCCAATGCTTTCAGGTTTTCAATGGTTGTCTAACTAAGATTAGTCTGTGATATAAAGTCTATGGAACTTCAATGGTTTTCACAAAACCCTACAATGAAACTGTAATTGGTTTAATTAAAAGAAATTCACATTCACTTAGCCAAACATTTTGCTGTATTCAATATAAAAGGTATTTTGTTATATTCAATACCTTCATTGTCAGTACAGTCAAATGCATTTTGTTGGTAATATTTTGTAGTGATCTGAAGTCAGGCAGAGATCCAGCAAGTATTAAATAAGTTGGTTTCGTCCTACTGAAAGGCGTTTACTCATCAGTGGCATCAGAAGCCGGTTGAATAATACCTTGAGTTGACT
Source organism: Schistosoma mattheei (assembly GCA_944470405.2). NCBI lineage: Eukaryota > Metazoa > Platyhelminthes > Trematoda > Strigeidida > Schistosomatidae > Schistosoma > Schistosoma mattheei. The sequence goes on along the minus strand of OX103947.1, from coordinate 8,631,322 downwards.
GGAGTTAAAAATGTACACTATTGGATACCGACTCAACAATCCAGAGTTGAATCACTTGCAAGAACTCTGGTAGTCCTGGGTTCAATTGCTGATGAGATCGCGTATACCCGATGCTGAGGAACCTCAACATGAGACAAACCAACTGTTCATCACTTTCTGGTACTCTTTAACCTCCAGGTTACTGTTAGTCAACGAGTGAAACCATGTTTTTAATGCTCATTAGTTAATGTTCCAAAAATAATTTATGAATTCTTAAGCACTTTCATGCATAAGTCAAAAGTCCTAATTTTATTAAAGCTAATACCGAATAAATATTTAGATCGGATTTAGATATAATACAGTAGTTGTTTAGAATCGAACTATTAAATATCAAAAGTACTTGTTTACTACTTAAACGATGAGACCATAAGAATACACTATAAGTTAAGCTAAGCTTGTTGTCGAGACCAATAATGGATTGATAGTTATTTTATTCGAACTCCATAAAGCAAATAGTTAATTTGCATAGGTTACATTAGATTATTATGTTAAATAAAAATACAATTATAATGGTGGCTCTTAATTATTCACTGTACTTAATCCTTATTAATTTAAATTAACTAATGATCAAAGTAATAAAGTTAAGATATGGTGAATAATATAACAATAAGGAGAGTTCTCTACTATCAGACTACAACGAATTAACTGAATATATTTTTTAAAATGAATATCTGGATTGCAACCAGTCAGTGGGTTTACTACCCCCCAGTGCCCTGGTGCGGTCGAGGTTGGGGAGAGTCAGCTCTCTCTCTTTCTCTCAAAATGATCTCACATGACCACGCATATACAACAACTGCCAGGGAAGTCCTACTTGTTGCCTTCTCGTGGTATTACTGTTGTTTACGAAATTGAAAGGACGAAAAGCGAATGTCCTGTGTTTTAACTGGGTGGGTGGATATGGAGGATCCACATAGGGGAGTTGGAAAACCTTGATTTCAAACCAATGGTTCACATGGTATCCAGGATCTTGAGTGGACAAATGGCATATGAACCAGTCGTTGATGACCGGCTTTCATGAGACTGCATTCCCTAACGTTGCTCCACTGACTTGTGGATTAGACCTGTAGGTGAAAGACTCGGGAAGTAGCTCTCTAAGAAAACCATCTTCTTAGGTTTGGGCGTCCGGGCAGTATTCAGATCCTCACACAAATCGAATGGTGAAGTGTGTTGCATATTTATTTGGTGTCCCCTTGTACAAATGTTTATGTTTTTAAATCGATAAATAGGGGTTACAATGTACGTAATAGAAAATTAGGTTAGTTGATCAATAATTACGTAACTTTATACAGTGATGTAACTTGTATTCAGCTATTTTCATAGTTTAAGAGTTGAAATGTTGAAAATATAGACCATTATCAGTATAATGAAAATGTACATCATTGGAGAGTCCTTATAAAATGGTTCAAAAGTTATTCACTGCTGTTTAATTTTATTGATTGATTAGTTAAAGTTAGTCCATAATTTAATCAATCTTTAAATATGAAGGAAGTAAATCCCAGTTGAATATTTTAGTTATAATGGTAATTGCAACTCAGTGTTGGACGTGACATATAGCAATTGCCTATATGTAATACAGTGTTTTAGTTCATGTCCATGGTTGATTAAAATGAAAATGCTTAGGCTCGAGCCCTGGAGAGGAAATATATAGGCAATAATGAAAAGTTTCATACTGGAACGAAACAACTATCTGATACTACTCAGTTTCCACTGGTTGTTGATATTACTCTAAAAAAACTATGGTTAACCTAAACAAAGCTTCAACAATACACGCGACATATATATGCTAATAGTGGATAGGTTGAAGTTATGTATTAACACCGTTACATGCTAACTCAGTGGTCTGGAAAATAAGCGTTCGCATGCGAGATCGATAGGTCCTGGGTTCAAATCTCGCGGGGGCGGGATCATGGATATGCACTGTTGGAGAGTCCCACAATAGAACGAAATGGTCATCCAGTTCTTCAAGGTTTTCCATAGTGGTCTAGCTTCAATTGACTCATGAATTCAACTATTAAATTACAAATTGATTTGTTGAAGTGTACACTATGAAACATGTCGACCACTGTTGTCAGTTTGAAAGAGTTTAAAATGAAGTTAAGATATTCAGTGTACTCAAAATTCTATTCAGAATGTTAATATCATATGTAATATTAATCTAATACTATAAAATGAGATTTATACATTTTCCATAGTTACATAATTTCAGTATTTCAATATGTTATCCTATTTTGGTTGTTCTAACTTATCAGAATTTATTCCATATTCAAAGATGTTAAATCGAGTTAAATTGAAGTTGATAATGTGAACTGTGAATTATTTTTTAAAATAAATACTTCTGTCTTTCATAAATTATTTCAAACTACTTGTTAGTAATCTCATAACTTGAATAATAATATTTAATATTTAATATTTAAACATAAAGGTCATAATGATAAAAGACTGAATGATAATCAATCAAACTTCTATAAGAGTAGTAATAATAATAACTGATTAGAGTTTAAAATTGCGAAATAATAATTTTAAAAAAATTAATAATACCCAGAAACATACACATAAAGGGAATTAGGGCTATGGAAGTATGAGAGGTAGGATGAATCGTTTCTGTACGCAAAGTTGGGGCTTGAGTCCGTGGATCATCAATGTCTCAGCAGTGCATAAAATATTGATTCGACACCCCTTCGATCCAATTCGCTTGATTCTGTAGACTACTTTAAAAGAAGAATCCTTTGGAGTGATGTGTCCACAGTTGATAAAATGCTTCTGTATAGAACTAGTAATTGTTTTACATTCACCTTTTAAAATTTAAGTCAGACAGTGTTCTGAGATGAGTTTGGAAAGTGATCACTTTGTATGGCCTATGTAACGTGCTCCATGTGAGCAAGCAAATTTATAGATACATATTGATGTGGCCCAAAACGGAAGTTTATCCTTAACACATCTAAGAATGGTAGGCCGGCTTGATAAAACGATTCGGAGCTTAACTGCGTAGAACGTTTTATTCAACGATTTTTAAATATGTTTATTCAAGAGTTCAGCAACCGTGTCTCTTTTAAACTTCATATTCATAAACAAGGTTTTCTTCTGTAATGTTCATGCTTTTTCATGATGAAGTCTAAGTGTTGAGTTGCTATCTAGGTGGATAACCATTTCTGATGAGAGTCTGTCGACGTTGAAATAGTTCCTCATCCATTGTGTCAGGAGAACACATTCTTTTAATCTTAGAGGATAAAGAGTAAATTAAATTCCTCTTTCTACTCAGTGGAATCCAACTATGGAAATTTGTGTACGAATGTAACACTAAACTCACTTGGTATTGTTTTACTTGTATCTTCTTATTGTTATTTAGGACTGTAATTGATCAGTCTCACATTACCGTATTTCTGTGCCGATTGTCTCGATATAGCTTTAAGTCACAAGCTTTTTAAACAAAGATGAATAAGACGAAACACGCGTCAAACTGGATTCTACCGCTAGCCACTATCCATCTTTCCTTAAAAATGTAACACTAATTTAACTAGCAGAAATTGAAATTATCCAAATAAGTTTTAACAACAGATGATTATACTGTAATTGTAAATATCATTATACACTATACATATAATAAAGTATCTATTATAAATGTATCCATATAAATAAATATACAAAAATATGTACATTCATAATGTAATAAATAGATAGGAAAGAAAAGTAGTTACCATAGTGATAAAGTCAACAGAATGAATAATTAGTTATAATCGAAATGATTATCTTTAATATTTCAGTAAGAGTAAGACTCTTTGATATTATGATGACATGAAATGTTAACAAATGTAAACAGATGGTTGAGGCAAATTAATGTGAAAACAATCAAAATAATAATACGAAGAAAGACAGCTAATTTAAACCAATACATTCAATCATTATTCATTACAAAGGAAATATTAGAACGAATCGATTCAAAAGTCTGTGTCAACATAGAGTTGTGGAAATTGTTGGATCTTATCGGAATCATGAAATGATTTAAGTTAGATAATCATTAAAATTCTAACAATATTACATGACCATTTCGTCCTAATGTGAAACTCCTCAGCAATGTGCATCTACGAGCTCGTATTTGAGAATCAAACTCAAGAACTTCGATCTGGCGTACAAATGCTTGACCTCTAAACCACTGAACGGGGATGCAATAGTGTATATGTCTAAATTAGATTAATTCGTTATTTCAATAGAAGATTATCTACTATACTTGTGTGGGTGTGGGTGTGATGGGATAGATATCTAGGCGAGATTAAATTCAGATTGATCATTATATTTTAAAAATCACTTATTATATTTTACTCAATGGTTTGCAGACTATGTAAGCTTACAGATGAATATCTTAACTTGTCATAAGAAAGTCGTAAGTCATTGATTTTGAACACAAATTGTAAAGTGATTAAACACATATAGCATTAAATAAATATTAACTCCGCCTGGAGCCCCTATGGGGCTACTGCCGGTTCCAAGCCCGGATAAAAGAGGAGGGGTAGGCACGGGATTAGTGACCCCAACCTATAGAAAACTAACTCGCTAAAAAAGCACTAATCAGAAATATTAAATAATTATTGGGGCATATTAGAAACTGACAGAATTTAAGAAAAAAAAACTGAACTATTGAATTACGTTTCCATGTTCTAAATGTGTCATGCTAACTATGTGATCTAATCGTTCTTGGAATGACCCACTGTCAATGAAATTCCATGGTAGAATTCCCAAAAGTTTCTAACTGATAGAAGTGACTATTAACTGATCTCTTAATGACCTTTTAATATACAAATCAATTATAGTAAAATTAGTCGAAAATTTTGTCCAAAACTACAGAAAAGATCTTTCAAGGTATATTCACATACTTATTCAGTAGTTTAAGGATTCTTTAATTAAAACTTTAATCACCTGTAATTTGAATATTAGATTAGAAGATAAAATTATTATTACCACTAATTGAAGTGATCATAACAAAATTGTCACTTGATGGTTTCACTGTATGATAGAAATCAATAGGTAATAATAATGATAGATTCAACATAGTTCTACATGTTCGCAGTCCTGAACATCAATCGGAAGATCCAAGTAAAAACAATACCAAGTGAATTTAAACCTCACCCCATTAAACAAGCAAGTGGCTATCAGGACTCAGTAGTTAAGTGGATAACGCAATTGAGTTTGAAGCGAACAGTATTGGGTTTGAGTCCTAAAGTGAGTATCAACTCTGAAGTGCATGTATATCCAGCTGACAAGTCCCAAATAGGATGAAACACGCGTTAAACTACATTCCACTGCTAGCTACTATCCATATTTACCTATAAAGCTTGTGAATGAAAGTAATATCGAGGCAATCTTCATAGTATGCACATATGCCAATGAGAGACTGATCAATTACAGTCCTAAATAACAATGGGAAGATACAAGTGAATTTATTTTCCTTATTTAACAATGTATATTGTTTATTTTATTACATTCTATTGACCGATTTCTCTCCATCTGTGTACCAATTTCATTGATACTTTAAGATTTATGGAAGTGACCAATACATGGTTATGATATCGTCGTACCCTTTTGAAAGAAGCATGTTTTTTTTTCTTTTTTGATTATACGGAATCGAAAAGAACATTAAACCGTAAAAAAGTAACGTTATTATAAATAGAAAGTTTACGTTTAAATGAAGTACTTTGTTCACAATACAAAGAATGAGAAAAAGTGGAAACTATTTAGATGTTTCAACATAATAAATAATTCCCTATTTTATTTATTAATTTCTATGCGTTATGTGAAACAATAAATTATACAGGTTTCTACTATTACTAAGGGAAAATACCAACGTTTGAAAGTAGGATACAGGGAACAGAAACTCTAATGTTATTACTTAGTGTACCAAAGTTAATCACATTTCATACCATGTGCATGTAACATAGCGTGATTATGTACTATATCACTGACCAATTTCAAACATTATTATTCACATTAGTACACAACACCATTTCACATTTTGATATCATTAACCTGTTTTATAGTTCAGTGATAACAAGTAAATTATGCTTGTTTGTAGTGATTTACACAATGTTGCACTCGTTTACAAGTTTCACATACATAAACACAATCACATTCACTCACTTACATACACACGCACACACAGGGAGAGAGAGACACATGAAAATATATTTTCCAGTTTTACAACTTCAAATGTCACCGTATCCTTCTCTCCTCTGTCGATCGTTTTCACACTGTGAACTGAATAAACGTCGTTTATGTATTATAGATGAATGTAAACAACAGTGAGTGTACTTAATTATTGCTGCTAATGACATTATCATTATCACTAATCGTAGTAGTAGCAGTAGTAGTAAAGAGGAAAACTTAATTATAATGAATGTTACCACAGTTCTTAGTACATTGTATATCATTCTGTGCTTGTTAGTCATGCATCATTGTGTGTGTATACAACATAAAGTGGAATCAGTTTACAACGAGAAATTCTTCCGAAAACTCTTATGGAATTCACAAATAATCCATTATTGTACTTGTATAATTCAGTGTGCATGTAAACTATGCATGTGTGCATGTATCATAGTACCATCAATTTCCGCAACATAAGTCATCAAAAAAACGCAACACACTATGGAGTTTGCTGGATAATATGATTATCGTTAATATTATTAATGGCCTTGTTCATAAAACACATATGAATATGTTAATAGCTCTAATGAAAAAGAAGACGACAATTCTAATTATTAATTTCGTATCATTATTATGTGGAAGCAGTACAATTTGACAGATTAATGTTGACTGAAATAGATTGGTAAGTAATTAATTGTAACTATACTTTGGAGTACACAACAAGGAAGTTTTGATAGTAGTATCAGTGGTATTTGCAGTGGTGGACTTGAACAGGTGGGGTAGTATATGGGATAAATAGTGATAGTGTATTAGAAATGTGCTATGATAATGTGTATGGGTGTGCGTGAGAGAGAGGAGAAATAAATAAACAGACGACATTGGAGACAAGTAATAACAGCACAAGTAAAATGAAACAGTCAAAAATGTAGATGCATAAAATCACACGATTTGTGGTGCAGAGTTATGAGTCTATTTGGTTCAGGACAGCAACCAAGTGCCAATACGCTACTAAGCATTATATCTACTTTATTTACAAACACAAACAAACACACATAGATGTACACTGCAAGCAGTTCTGTACAATTAGCCAGCCTAATATATATTGTCATTATTGGCTGAGTAATAAATAATCCAGAATGTGGATGATAGTACAACACTGACGAAAAACAAATTCTATTCAGTGCAATCAGTGGAAAGCTCTCAAAATCTTTAAACAAAATCAGTAGAAATCATGATGCAGAATGTATAACAGTTTATGTGTCGACTTTTCATCAATTCAGTCGTAATGATGGTGACTTAATCGCAATATGAAATAACACAACTGGCATTCCCTACAAATACGAACCAACACGCCTACTAACAATAGTACCTCAGATACATGTTCTAATGACAAACAAGACATTGGTGGAATGCTCACTTGATAATCATTATCAAGTTGTAACTAGGTTGAGTTCACTAGTGGGATAAACGTGGTCAATATTTACACAGAAAATGATGTCTATATACCAATCAGGAACTGCTCACATTGTCACTGCAATGTCTGCTGAAATAAAAGGTCTTCATTATTGTCAATGAATAACAGTATATAAGAGTATTTCTCAGAATATGACATACAAACAAACAATCAGTATTACTGAGGACATATTAAGTAAACTTGAATTTCATGATTAGCATAAACAACTATTTGAGTTGTTTCTTGATATTTGGGCAGCATTCACACGTTTTTGGTTCAGATATGGTCATTCAAATTCGGTAATAGATTAACCGACATAAATATTAGGAATGTGATTACAAATTCACGTTGAGTGAAGGTATTTTTGGCAACAACAAATAGTACTGTAATCTGTTGTGATCTCTAACACAGAAATGCATGTGATGAACGTATTCCCAGTTCTCATAGTACTTGAATGGTTTAATGACAAAGTCTCTGAATGTCATAGTGAATAGGTTAGGTTTGAATCCCATGAGAAGTATCGGTTCCATCAATGGGTATCAACTAACAACCAAACTAGATATAGAACTTCCAGCCGACTGAATCCAACCACTTACCATTACAACAGACTTCTGTCAAATGGGACAATTATTATGAAAATGGAAATCGTGATTACATTCAGTAACAGTCGTTCAAGTTAACCGAATTGATGTAAAACGGGTCTGAAATATTTTATGTCCAATTATTTGTTTTCGATATCAACCTTGAACACACAAGACAATTAGTGGTATGAATGTACTGAAGAAACAAGTATTCTTAGGTAGGTTACAGGATACATTGACATGATTAAGCACCAACGGAGAAGTATGTAATAAACCGTGTTAATCATAGTCTCAAGCTCATTAGTGTCAAATACAATGGAACACTCATTCGGTTCTAATCACATGGACACTCTAACCAGTTATTAAGTTGTATTGAAAATAGTGGACAGCGAATATATGTCATTTCCACACAACATACCATTTGCATTCAATTATCCCCTTCTAATTTACACTTATAACTACGAAATTTCATGTAGAGTCATTCAACTGTTATCACATTCGACACAACCGTCATATTTCCACACAAAATCTTATTCGTATGCACACATTTAGCTGTATCCCATCGAGGGCTCATTCAGCATAAACAACACTTTACACTACTGATCACTAGTCAACCATACTCAATGTTCTAAATATCAGTTGAACTGTGGCAAATAACCTCAACTTGTATTCCACCAAGTAGTCAACATGGTTAGACTGATCAGACAGTTTTGAGTACGAAATAAAATGGATGTAAAATACTCTGCAAGTATGATCTCGTTTTGTGGTGAACGATTGTAAGAGTCAACAAATGTCACTCAACACTTTTCTCTCTACAATGGGAAATTTCTCCACTGAATTTCTCTCAACCAATATAATAATAGACAACTTGACAATATGTGTGCATTCACTCACCATCCTACTCTCATTCTTACTCAGCGTTACGAATAACATTCCCTGACAAATTCAATTGTCAAAATGACCGTTATATTGGAGGCGTCAACTGTGATTCCTCCTATATATTCGAAGAAACCAACTTCCAATCAATGATATTCTCTTTTCTTACCATGAATATTGGAATGAGACACATAAATTAGACACTTCAATCTACATGTACATTCATACAAACATTCCAGTTCGTGTAAACAAACTCTCACTCCCACCTCTCCACTACACACGAAACCACTACTTATACAAAACAATTATGACAAAGTATCAAAATGTCCAGTCAACTAAATGCCACATAACCAATTTAGTAGTATTAAACAGAAGTAAACTAAAGTCAACATCATCATCATCATCACCATCATTAACTTCATCATCACCAACATAGTCATCTTCAATAACGTTTACATTTCAATATAGAAGTGGATAGTGTAAACAAATACAGTTTGTCGATGAGTGTATTTACATACCAATACACAAGTATTCACAATAAATGACACAGGTGTGCACTTCAATGTGTACGTGTGTTTGTGTCTGCTGATGATTGTGTCAACCATAAGATTAAAGGAGATTTGCTGTTTAGCAACGAGTAGAAGAAGTAAGTGGGAGGAGAGTATTCAAATGAAATCTCAAAACTTGGAGACAGCACCATCATTATTTATTTCTACAAGAATTTCGTTATTCATCACCCACCACTCCCTCTCTCTCCCCCTCACTTCCTCTCATTAATATAAGCATCAAGTTAATATGAAGATGAATAACGACGAAAACAAATCATTTCTATCACACTACACACTACACACTACATCCCACATTCTCTTTCTCTTCACTCTCCAAACACAAACATTATTACTAAACAAAAATTCACTTGTTCATTAAGATTCAATAGAAATGTCACAAATTGTCGCCAAATTATTTCACTTCTTCAAGTCAAATTCTCTCTTTCTCTCTGTTCATTTGTGCTTGATATTCTGGTTAATATTTGTAATGGATTTGACTTTTGTCCAATATTTTCTACCAACAATGTATGGTTTGACTATTGAAATATAATAATAATGTAAACGATTCGGCAACTTGAAATCGACTTGCAATTTTTCTAGCTTCATTCACATTGAACAATCACACTTTAGCAATTATGATATTGTGAAGAATGAGACGAACATGGAACAGACTAATACATACAAAAGTTCAGATTGATATAAATGGTAAACAACCAGGTTGGTGAAACATATTGAACATTTAATTCATTTTGCATTGTTTATTTGAATCTTCTCATAGATGTTTAGAACTGCAGTTGATCAGTCTATTATTGGCATATGTGTACCATGCGAGGATTGCCTCAATATTGGCTTCATTCACAAACTTTATAATCAAAGATTGATAGTGGCTAGCAGTGGGATCCAGTTTGATGCTCGTTTTATCTTATTTGGGACTCGTCATTTGGATGTATCTGCTGAATATCAATTCTGAGATGCAGGTACATCCAGCTGACGAATCCCGAATAGGACGAAACCCGTGTCCTGAACTCTATTGCTCACTACCATCCAACATTGAACATTGTCTCTAAATTATGGATGGTGGGAATGAAATGAATATTGTGATGTGTTATGATCTATTATGGCCCTATGACTAAATCGGCAACTAGACCACCAACTTATATTGTAGTGTATGATACCGATTTCGACAGATACAAGTATTATCTATCACTAATCGAGAATAGAATGCCTTGAGACAGAAAGTTATAAAGATTGAAGAGAAGAGAACGAGGGCATAGAGTGATTGGTATGGAAACGAAGGAACAACCAAGTCTGAAGTAATTGAGTGACATTTTGAATATGAATTATTTTCTTTGTGCTTCTCAGATATTAATAATTCAGTATTCAGATACATTCGGTTGTCCTCTTCTGTGTTCACGTTCACTACAGTATGACCTTAATACTGTACTAAATCAATGATTCATAAACTAGTACAAACAGCCTAAAGTCAACTGAGTCTTGATTGGTTCTTCTCACCTAACCCTACCTGTTTGAATCCAGAAAATAGTTTCTACTGTATGAATTGTATATTTCAAACATACTTAGTATATATGCAGGCAAAGCGGACCTAACCACAGTATAAAATAGAAAACAATAGTTGTACAAAATCAGTCCAAAAGTAACTATAAGCATGAGATACTGTAACGAATAAATTGGGAATAACTGATGAATAGTAAATCGCAGAATAGTAGTAAATAGGTCAAATGTAAGCTTATAATTAAAGGAATATGAAAATGCATATAATATAGTTATTTAATAATTATACAATAAGAATATATATAATAACAGTCCACAAATAGATCCTAGTAGTTATCATTCTCTTATTCTTAGTCCGGATATAATATAATGACTTGTTTATTATTTACTTCATTGTATATTACAATTTCATTATCTATCCTTCCCTCCACTTCCCTATCCTTTTCATTTCTTTCAACGTAAATAACATTCAATGTTTACTAAACATTAAATATATGAGAATCAATACGAATAATGAATGGTGCTAATTATTGAAGAGAACTGAGAGATTATACAAACCATTCATCTAAATAATTTTAACTATTCTAACAATCTACTCTGAAATGTATATACATATATATGAATTAGATTTGAATGTTTATGGTACATAACAACACCGATTTTATTGATAAACAAATTAGTATTGTCATGATTCTAATCATTTGTATATTGATAGCATAAAAACAATGAACACTAAAATATTTTCCACTTGTTTACAGATAAGTTTAATTTTGATATACCATGTTTTATCCTACATGATACTTGACAACTAATTTTTAATTTTTATATTGTTTCTGATATCATATAAGAAAATATACTAAAGCATTAGGTATAACATAGTGAACTTGTATAGATAAACTATTTTTATTAATATAGTATTATCATTTTATAGATTGATTAATAAAATAATTTTTTGATTGAGATCATGAACTGATTGAAGTTAGACTATCTTTGGAAACCTGGAAGCACTGGTAGAGACAGGTATCTACCTCAGTACAATGGAAGTTGGTCGCGCAATTTCGTGGATTGGTTGATGTTAGACACTAACACCATTAGATGCCGGCTAAATGGTCCAGTTGGTTAAGTGTTCGCGCGCGAGGCTGAAGGCCCTGGATTCAAATACCTCTGAGGAGTCCCAACATAGGACGAAACGACCGTCCAGTGCTTCCAGGTTTCCAACAGTGGTCTAACATTATTCGGTTCATGATCTCAATAAAAAAAAACTTAGTAATCTCCACAACCCCTATGCTAATAATAAAATAATTATTGGTTTTGTAAATTGATCAATATCATGGAAGAAACTTGAATCAAACGGTTTTTCAAATTAACTTAGAAACTGTCAGTTATTCATTAGTAATTCGATAATTATGAAGTTATATCCACTGATACCAATTACATTAAATCACACACAAACCATCACATATTGTAAGCTTAACAGGTTTAAATACTGTTATCAATCAGTCAGTCATTAACAACGTAGAACTTCGTACGTACGTATATCAGTTCGAGTTGCTATACCACATTAGCACAGAGATGCAATTGTCGATTCAAATCCCATAGTAGTAGAGGCAGTAAGAGTATAAGCAGTAATCGGAAAGATTAGGATTTGAAGATGTTATTCAAGGAGTATAATCCAGTGAAATAAATTTGGAAAGAAAAAAAAGGAAGGAATATGAAGGATTCAGAAGATTAAAATTTGGGAGAACACAAAGAGTGGATGCACCTGCGCTATTGCAAACCATTTTCAGCCATGTCATTCAAGTTATCTAACCATGGGTTGCTATCGTCTCGCGGATCCCAACCGGGTAGTCTGCACCTATCAACATAGCTCAGTCCACTTGTCTGTGAATTATGGATTTGTGCCATGTTTTGGTTTGGCCACCCCTAGCTTTCTTCCAACCTGCTCTTATACCATTGAACATCGCACGTCAAGGCAGTCGGTCGTTGGGCATACGTAACACGTGTCCCAGCCATCTCAACTGATGAAGTTTTACTACGTCATCAATTGATTTGCCATCCTTACCTAGTACCCGTTTCCTAACAACTGCATTACTTACTCGGTAGTCCCAGGATATACGAGCAATGTTTCGAAGACACCTATGATCAAATACCAGTAACCTACGGATATCCTCTACTCTTACTGGCCATGTTTCACTGCCATAAAGTAGGACGGAACGAACTGTTGTGCAGTAAACACGTCCTTTGTTTGGTAGACGGATATCTCGCCTACGCCATAAATGACGCAAGTTGGCAAAAGCTAGTCGAGCCTTCTGTGTCCGTGCTGAGATTTCATTACACACCAGACCACGAGAGCCAATGAGACCCCCAAGATAAGTGAAGCGGTTGACACGCTCAACTAATCAACTCCCTATCATTAATTCGGGTGTCGATACAACCCAATCCTGGAGCAACATTTTGCATTTCGAGGGGGAGAATCGTATCCCGAACATGCTTTCATTGTTGCTTATAGTGGACATAACTTTGTTCATGTAGACATATTGGAATATATTCATAATAAAAAGTTTTAATCTATGAAATTATGGTAATTAGCCAACATTAATAATGAAGTTTACCATTCGATACAATAGAACACATTCAATATACACAATTTTACTTTCTGGCAAAATAATTTTTTATTCCATGAATTTTCATCAACTTTCCCAATTTTTAAATTCAATCTTTATCGGAAAGATGGATAGTAGTCAGCAGTGGAAGCCAGTTTGTCGTGCGTTTCATCCTATTCGGGATTCGTCAGCTGGATGTACCTGTATCTCAGAGTTGATATTCAGCAGATACATCCAAATGACGAGTCCCAAATAGGATAAAACGCGCGTCAAACTGGATTCAACTGCTAGCCCCCATCAATCTTTGATTATAAAGTTTGTGAATGAAGGCAATATTGAGGCAATCCTCACAGGATGTACATATGTTACTTAGAGACTGATCAATTACAGTCCTAACTAAAAAATGTGAAGATATAAGTAAACAACATCAAGTGAATCAATCTTTATCGGTTAACTTATTGTATAAGTCTTCTTTTGAGAGTGAAGCAATCATCCCCCCAATGTTTTAAATCATAATATATCATTTGTTTATTGTTTTACATTAGTTCTGTGTTTATATCGTAGACACATGAATTACGATGAAGTTACTTCTTCACACACACACACAAACACATTCGTGTAGAATAAATTCTTTCTCTATTACAAACTCATTTTAAACGGCAACGAGTCTTGAATAGTGAGATTCTTGTAGATTGACCTTAACCATGTGACAGTTATGCTTGTATCTTTGTAGTTAATCATCAAAGTGCACAATACAAGATTATTTATACTTTACAGACTATACAAAAGATAATCCAATGAGTTGACTGAGTTTTCATTGCATGAAAGCTTAGGACACATGTGAAAGATAATCTTATGATAGAAAGTTACACTATAAAGTATATCTTCAAAGGTGTCTACCATTACACAGAACACAAAATTATAATACTCCAGATCATAGAACATACAACTCTTTTTCGTTTGATAAAATATTGAGCAATACGTTACACAGATGATTTCATATTCAGTACTATGCAAATAAGTCTACTTTACATGCTTCACAGATGTGTCAACACAAATGTTCAGAAAAAAATGTTACTTTACAACCAGATGCTTATATGTATCATTTTAAAAGTAGAACAATCTCTTTGTTAATACCGCATATTTCTAATGTATTCAAGTTAACAAATAACAATCTGCATCACCAGTAGTAGTGAAGAAGAAGAAGAAGAAGAAGAAGAAGAAGAAGAAGAAGAAGAAGGGGAGATAACACATGAAGGAATATATGAAAAACTATTTGATGAAGTTGACACTGATACATTTCACTCAAATGAATAAAGTAAACATAACATCTAAATGTACTAATGTTCATAAGATTATTCAGTCTGAATAATATAATCAAATATACAAAGAATCTTTCCGTTGTTGGATGTTTATTTTTCATTAAGTCAAACAAAATATTCCCTTTACTATTTCAAAAGCTTTGTCCAGTGAATGAGATTACATTTTGAATATACAAGAACAACACTTACTACACATACTGTAATAATAGTAATGATTGCTTTATTCAGTATTAGAAATCTTGTAACAGCAAGGAAATCTCTGAATGATTTGTACAATTTCGCAGCCAAAATTCCTCCATAACACATGTTCGGATTGTAATGATTTACGATCTATGTATTTCTCAATGATTAGTATCCATCACCCAACTTTAATCACAAACGTCCTCTATAAGCTCACTTACTACAAATAAATATTTCCACCCAATATATAATGGATGCGTGAATTACAACCTAACCAGTCACTGTTCATTCAAAGTGTAAATGAGCATCACAGTATACTGACAACAACTACAACGTTTCCATTTGACTCTTTCAATATTTAGCATCACAATAATTTGTAGACTCATTAAGAATGCCTGGGGTATATCAGGTTATTAGTCGTCGTTATTTACTTAAACAAATATAAAGTATGAATCTATTTACAATGGAATATTCGTACAAGTAAAAAATAGGCAGTCTGGTAGTTTGAGCAGACCACCACATTCATCTATGACAGACAACATATTGCAGTTGTCCTCTCACCCACATTCCTCTCAACATATTGACATGGGTAAATTTAGGCTGAGATGTCTATTCAGTAACAAGAAAGTCAGTGCATTTCAACCTTGTTACCTTGACATTTATAACAACAATGAACAATTATCAGAGGTTATTTACACACACAACTATGCTCGCTTTCCTCTCAGCATTAAATCTGTTCAGTCACATTACGAAGATTTTATTTTATCTTATAAGTTAAGTTTCATTCGTGGTTTCAATCAAATGTGACCGATCAATTTAGGTGAGCATCTTCATATTGTGAATATCAACAACAAATATTCCCACAAACAAAAATGTTAATCCACAAATATTTGGAAGCTTTACACAATTCTATTAGGTAACTCAGTGTGATGCAATCAAATTGAAGTTGCATAATACCAATCGTTTACACCGAAATTCTAGCAAAATATACAAAAATATAAGTTGAGAAATTCATTTCAACTGACAGTTCATAACATATGTATCTAGAAGCAGAGATTGATGGTCGTTGGTAGTGGAATTCAGGATGCGAGTTTCTTCCTGTTTTGTACTTGTCAGCTCGATATACTTGCATCCCACAGTTGATGTCACTCACTAATCATCTTTGCTGAGAATGCTTATGACTTAATGGGAATATTGGAGCAATCCTCACATGATGTACATAGGTAGAAAGGAGACCGATTGATTATTGTCCTCGGCATCAATGGGAAAGCTCGAACAATTAATACAAATGAATTATACTTAATTCTACTCAAATACTCGTGACACTGTCACATTTGAAATGATGTAATGTTATAAATTGACTAAAATCACGAATATAAAACATTGAACACTCGCTCAATGTTCTGAAAACAGTTCGTTCTAAGAGGGATCTGTAGTCATTAGGTCAGATCACTGTTAGACTCATGTGTGCTCTGTCTAGTACTTTCTGGTTTATGCTCCACAACACAAAGTCTCCTTATGAAGGAACATAACCGAACACATTGTTTTGTTAAACTATTAGCAACATTTAGATACATTTGGTATGAAAGTAATGTTCAAGTCAAGATAGTTTATCGACTCATATTAAAGAACTCAATAACTCACATCATTGTAACTACATCGATGTTATTTTCGTTTGAAGTAGTCTGAATTTTCTGAAAACGTTTGGCATTTCACTTAAATCTCAGCAGTCGTTGACAGACTGTTGAAAATCTGCATGTAGCTGATAAACTGACGTTCTTATTTTGTCACTCATCGTTAGTACAGAATCATAGCAAAACGTTGAAATTGATCTTCTGACCCAGTATCTCACCAAGGAGTGCGAACTAAAAAGATTCGATGCAGCTAGTCGATATTCGCATTCTCACCATCTCTCCTATTCCTATTCTTGTTACAAACCAAATCGCATACCACTCATTCAAAACTTATGAATATCAGTTCAAGGTGGGACAAGCGTTTCCTGCTCATCTCCATAGTAAAGATATACTATCAACAACTATGACACTAACATATCGAATAAGAATTTCATTAACATCCATGATCGTGTTCATTCACATCAGAAACACCACCGACAAACAAAGTCTCAATACAAGCAGATTGAACTGAGAGTGTGAATGTGGAGACTGGAAACGTTTCAGTACTATCATCATTATTGATAAATGGAAGAAGAGAAGCGAATGAAGCAACCAGATGCACATGTTAGTGACGAATAGTACTACCAATTACTAATTATTAATTAATCAACTTATTCAACACAGATTTAAGTATTCGGGTATGTCTTTTATTATAAACCATGAACATACTTAATTCGGATCATCTCGACAATCCGTTTGATCTCACCAATTCATACCAGATTGTTCAAGTAGATATTCCCCAATAATCATTCTCATTTAATGATATGAGAACATGTGAGCATGTACACAGATTTCGATATACACATACATACATACCATTATCCAGGTCAGTCTGTCTGTGTGTGTCTGTCTGAGAGAGGATGGAAACAGTTTGTCATAAATTGTCAAATAAATCACACATTCCAATTTCACTATGATCATTATATCGTACTTTTCTAGTTTGTCCTCAGTCTAATTCACATATCTCCCATTTACTTCTATAAATCGTCTTATGTGAACTAACTATAATCATAAAATTGGACAAAGGCAACCGATAATGATGACGTTGGTGAGGTGTGTAGTTCAGTTTCTTCAACAAACACGTGTCAACCATCTCAACTACAATCAATGGCACACACATATAACGATAACCACTTCCCTTCTCAGAAGTCATCTTCAACTCATTAATTCTCTTCTCATATAAATTATATTCAATTATATGCTGTCAGTTGTGAGCTGTATCAATTTCATATCAAACATAATAACACCTACATTCTCAAATTTAACCTTTTGTCATTTGAAGAGAGGAAGAGAAACCAATTGAGTAATTAATCATTTACTGGTTTTATTTAATAATAAGATGTTCTAGTGGAGTAGACGAAAGTACATTAACCAAACAAACATTAACCACGTGTTCTGCTTGCACTTATGTGTTCTGTATATGAGATGTATGAAATGTATTTGATAAGTTTCCTTTTCGGAATGCGTTTGATGAATTTGTGAATGGGTTTTTATTTATTTCTGCTTTGTTTGTTTATATGGTTAACGATAGTCTTTAATAGTCTATAATACTGTGTTCACGAAACTGTAATGTGAAGAATGTAGTGACGGATAATATGGTTTACATTATCAGTTTGAGAGATGATGATACTATATGGTTTACAAGAAGTTAGATTTCTCTCATATGAAAAAAATGATATCCTATTTTATTTTAAGTCATAATTACCGTCATCTTTATGATGCGATTACTGATATTGCTCCAGTTCGAATACATAGATAATTTTTAATAACATGATAATGCTCATGATAACTAAACAACACCTACTTCAATCCCATTCAAAGGTTGTATCGATCGGGAAATCGTATTGTGAAGATTTACAAAATAATCCAACTTTACCATATTGAAGGTTTCGAACAATAAAGTACACATTCAATTACTAGATATAATCAAAATATTACTGATGTCTCATTTTCAGTCTATAATCTCAGTAATCCCTTGACTGTTTAATCAGCTTACTTATATTATATACACTGATCAGTTATATGCCTCATTAAATAAGCATCAGATTAGCGAAGAAATCTCCAGCTCATATGTGTTCATGAAAACCTCGACGTATTTATAAGATCATAGAATATTCACAGAATTCACCGTCCACATAGATAAAAAAAGGAAGATAAAAAAAAGAAAAAAATACAGACCAAACGTAGATAGCAGTCGTTGTTAATGTGAAATTATCAATATACACACGAAGAATACAGAATCTTTATGGTAAATTTTCCTTGTTCTCCTGAAGTAACTTACTCACTTACTTACGTCCTCCTGAAGTAAACCGGACCATATATATGTATGTATATCTTCTTTGAAAAGGAAAAGGATAGGATCGTATTTTTAATATTCTTTTGAATATCTGATATCATATTTTCGAAACATCATTCAAATGAGCTTAATCAATTCTAACCTTTTATGTATATCAGTAGCAATACTATTGTAATTAGTATAATAAAATGATTATGAATTGAGGAAATAATCAGTATAGGGGTTGTGGAGATTATTAAGTTTTTTTCTTGGTTGAGATCATGAATCGATTGATGTTAGACCACTGCTGGAAACCTGGAAGCACTGGACAGCCGTTTCGTCCTATTGTGGGACTCCTCAGAGGTGCGCATTCACGATTCCACTCGAGGAATTTGAACCCAGGGCGTCCAGCCTCGCGGGCGAACGCTTAACATACCCGACCACTTAGTCGGCATCCAATGATGATAGTGTCTAACATCAACCAATGCACGAAATTGTGCGACCATTTTTCATTGTACAGAGGTAGATACCTGTCTCTACCCGACACGGATTAGCTCCACTGGTCACAGCTTCTCACTGGAACTTCGAGAATTCCCTCTCGAAGCTGGTCACTAGTAAGCGCACTGTTAATCATCAGTATAGGGGTTGTGGAGATTACTAAGTTTTTTTATTGAGACCATGAACCGAGGAAATAACTTGACTTGTTCTATAGAACGATAATATATATGTAGAGAAAGATATGTGTATGTGGGTGACAAAATAAACATGCTCATCATCATGATTCATCATTCACTAGAGAAACTAAACTATTTGATATACATAAGGAACAGACTAATTTGGAATCTGTTGTAGTTATCATTACTAATTAACAGTGAGTGATTTGCACTTCAGGTGAAAATTGAAATTTCCATAGAAATCCGATTTGAATCACGTAAGATATTTATACTAATCAACTGAAACTGATCAATAAATAAGAAGAATAAATTTAAAGAAACATTGGATTGTGTACAACACTTGAGTTGTATACTACATAGATAGATGTATTAAAATGCAAGATATTAGTACCATATATATAAGACAGATTTCATTATGAAATCAAAAAGTTTGTCTTACTGTTTTACTTACACGTGATTACCATTAATATTATTTGATACTCCCATAAATGGGACTCAGCTAGTTACAAAATCATGTAACGGATAAAAAGAAGCCCAGATTTATGGAAAAAAAATAATTACGATATAAATAGGAACAAATTTAAAGTTCTGACTTTCAAAGGTAAATTAATTTCACTATTGGATAGTCAAAATTTGATATTTATTATTGCAAAGATACAAATCAAATCGGTGTGAACTACTGAGGAGTCCTATACTAGGACGAAATGGCCGTCCAATGCTTCCAGGTTTTCTATGGTGGTCTAACCTCAACTGACCCATGATCTCAACTATTAAAATTACCATAATATCCACAAAAATTCCTTCTGATACAAATCAAGGTGCTTAAAAATCTCTCACTCATTCTCCCTCCCTCTCTCTCTCCCTGCAATATATAAACACTTCAGTGTTTATACTAATTTATCCTATGAATTTGTGATAAACCAATGTATATTAAATTGTTGCATTATAAACTTTCCCCTTGGGTACTTCTCTAAGATCGACTGCTGCATCTCACAAAATTGATATTTATCATCTCCCTTCCTATCACATCAATGTACGCATAACACTGGATAACATTCATTGTTATCCTCTCACTTCTCTTTTGAAAACTGCTTTGATTTTATTTCATCCATTAGATTACCATCCTATATATGATTTTCATGCTTCTTTGAACTGCATCAGTGCAACACATTGTGTGTGCGTGTGTAAAACATTTTCTTCTTCATCATCGGAGAACAACAACTCAGTCAAAGTTAATCTTTTCCATACAGTTTGGTCCCGCTGGTTTCAACTTATTCCGAACACCACAAGGTTGTGTCTACTCATTTCCCCAGATATTTGACTAGTCCTCTCGACCTCTTATATTGCGCAGACGTTCCATGTACTCATGTTACTTGTTGCTCTAATTGTAAGAAGTGACATCGGACTCGTACCTCCCCAATTAATTCGACTTTCACCATGACCCACTATAACTCTCCTAAATGAATATCCTTCAACACCCAAGAGAGGGTTAAATAGATTTTTCAAATTAGTGCATATTTGTGGTTTTGTGGTTTTCTCCAGGATAATATTGCTAACAATATGTCTAACCCTCTTCATTTATCTGGTTTAGAGAGCGGTATTAACCCTAGAAATGCTATAGGTGTAGTTTAGACATGACTACCTTGCGTAATAAAGTTGATTCGATGCGGAACAATAAATTTATTCTTGTTAATCCCCTACAAACAAATAAGTGTCAGTTGATTAACTCTGGTCGAGTACACATACACAAGTCTTGTTCTACATAAATCACATAAACAATCATTTCTACTCTACATCACACAACATTACACATCAATATACATACATAAAAAGAAATATTCCGTCAACTTCCACACCACAACAATTTGAAATTAGGTCGCTTGTCAAATGAATAGTTCACTCACTGACCGAAATCACTCCCATCATTACACACATCATTCAATGTTCCAGTCGATTCATCCATACAACTCACTTATTGTGGTCGTTGTTGTTGTTGTTGTTGTTGTTGTTGTTGTAGTTCATTTCACAGTTTATTTCAATTCCCTAGTTGACCATCAACATAATCGCTGATCGTCCTAATACGTGAATCACAACACTACATCGGTCATGTGTTGTAATTTGTGTTGTGTTATTGGTATGTATGGGTGGATGGACGCTTGATTAGTTGAATGAATGAGTGAACGAACGAATGAATGAATGAGTGAATGAATGAATGAAGTGGAATTCTGAATAAATCCCCATATACTTATACACTCCACTCCACTCCACTCCACTCCACTCCACTCCACTCCACTCCACTCCACTCCACTCCACTCCACTCCACTCCACTCCACTCCACTCCACTCCACTCCACTCCACTCCACTCCATCCACCCCATTCCAATTCATCTGCTACAACTTTTCAAGCAGTTTGCTTGATAATATCTGGAATGGGTATTATACGTTCATTTTTTCTGCTCAACAACACCTCTCACCCACTCTCTCATTCAGCTCACATGGTGTATGTGTTGGCATGCTTGACCGAACCTACATCATAATACATATCAATTCACACTACTCATTCATTCATTCATTCATTCATTCATTCATTCATTCATTCATCCATTCACACACACACACACACACACCAACTCATTGGCAAACAGTAATGGGATGATGAGTGAACTATCTCGGTGTTTCACTCTCTGAGAAATTCACAATCATCAGTGAAGGGTTGTGGAAATTGTTGAGCTTACATTGATATCACAATCACTTTTCACCAACGAATGTCAAAAACACAAACTACGTTGTTGTTGTTGTTGCTTCTTGTGTAATGATAATTGTGAATTACATTTTATGCAATAGAAATTCATCCATTCTCGTAGATGGATAGTCAGATGGACAGAGAGACACTCACAGACACTCAGACAGACTCACGCAATGATATTAACAGACAGTCGCAATTACAAATCAAACTCAATTATTTCTGTTCGAAGTGGAAGTTATGAGTGGGTAAAGTGTTGGTGAAACAATTTCGATGGTGTATTCAATGTGTGTTTTATTTATTGGAAAGATAGAAATGGTTAAGCATAGGATGAGATGAATCCATCATAATACTTGAATCATGGTAATCACTCCATAGGGAATTGTAAAATTAATCCATCTGTCTCTATCCATGTTAATAATGGGGATTGTCTCATGATTGTCAGTGATGTTGATTTGGTAGTAGTATGTGAATGTGTCGACACACATGAATACACATTCAACTGAATGAGTGAAGGAATAAACAAACGAGTTAGGAAGGGGAGAATAGTAATAATGAATTTTTTGATTTGGCTTGTTTATGATTGAGAGATGATTAGGAAATAATTTACCAGACTCCAATAATTAACTATTACTTTGATTTTTGGACTTTTGTAGTTCGTTTTAAGTTTATTCTATCTGTTTCTGTGAAATTATTTTAACTCAGTGATAAATATGAGAACGAGAATTATAGTGACCAAGTTGCGATGGGGCTATTCACCTTAGTGACTTGATATTAAATGGATTATGTGGAGATTTTTGGTTGTTCGATATGCATTACTGGAAATCGTTTACTTATGTTCAATATTAGTCAGCACTAATTAACAAGTCGCACGTCGACAGAATTCAATCATCACTAAACAACTAGACAAAAAGGAAACTGGTTACTACTAAATGATCGATCAGCTGTTAACATCTCAATCCTATAGGTGGTAAGTCGTGGTCCGATTACGTCTCAGACTGTGAAACTAATTGACATGGGTTCGAATTTCAAAGTTGACGGTTGATTGGTCAAGATTACAGATACGACTTTGCTAACGTATGCCAAATAGCACGAAACCAGGTACCATAGTCTCCTGACAACTAATTAGAACCATTAGTTGTAAGATTTGGGATTATTATGAGAATATGATGAGATAGTTTACTCTTCTTTCATCAAACACGTCCTCTAGTCTCGTAATTGTTTCCTTTAGCATTCTAATCTACTGTATTTTCGAAAACCCCGTTGGTCAGTTGAATTAGATGTTGAGCTGCATCCTGAAGTCTGTTTATTCAAGAAAGCTGTGAACTGATTATTTAGACATTAAAAGTAGAATTCGTAAACTTTGGAACCAGTGTGTTTAGGAAACCTATACACAGATCAAGTTATATCTAGTTTATTTGATGATGCAATATACTACTGATAAGGCTGGAAATAATGAACAAACTTTTTTTAACTATACGAACATTTATAGTATTACACCTTTTTCTTTATGAATATTATTTAGTCTGTAACAACTTGTATCACATTTTCTCTCATCTCGAATAATTTCATATCAAAGTGAGAACATATATTATTGAGCTTTTCTACCAATGATAACAATGTTCATATAGTAATTAAATGAAATTAGATAAAGAATGCAGAAATTGGATAAATGGATACATATAGATATATAAACAGACTTATGCATACAACTATAAACACATTAGATGAATGAATGTTTTATATTTAAAAGAATGAGAGGGGAATAATAAGTAGGAACTGGTGATAAGAGATGTATTGACGAAAGAAAGACAGAAAGAACAATGAATCTGTAAACTAACCAAAGAACTTCTTAACCCCAAGGGTGAACTATGACAGTTTGATAGTTTTATAAATTCTTTTGTTTGTTTGTTTGTGTGTATATATATATATATAAATCTAAGTTATTTAATCATTTAATCAACTTCATTAATATTATGGTTACTGACATAATCGAATTTGTCTATGAGCATATATTATCAAAAAAAAATGTGGAAGATACATAAGAATGATGAGTTGTCTGAATAACTTCAAACATCCCTAATTTCAATCACTTAAACTTTATTTAATTTATATTTATGTGCTATTCAGAAGGGGTTTTGTGGAGATTTTAGTAATTTAATAGTTGAGATCATGAGTCATTTGGAGCTAGACCACCATAGAGAACCTGGAAGCACTAGATGGCCGTTTTGTCTTATTGTGGGACTCCTCAACAGTGCCCATCCATGATCCCGCCTCGTGGTGATCGAACCCAGAACCTATTGGTCTCGCGCGTGAACGCTTAAAATATACACCACTGAGTCGGCATCCAATGGTGTTAATATCTAACTTCAACCAATCCACGAAATTGAGCGACATATCCACCATTGTCTTCAATGAGTTACTATCTCACAACAGACCCGGTTGAACTCCACTGGTCACTGCTCACTAGAACTCCAGGAAATCCCGTAGATGCGCACTGATGAGGAGCCTCGTACTAGGACGAAACGGCCTTCCAGTGCTTCCAGGTTTTTCATGGTGGTCTAGCTTCAATTTACTCATGAATTCAAGTATAAATATTTAGTTGTTTATATCCTCTCTCTCTCATCTCTAATTTAACGATTCTCTGTCTAGTGTAAACAGATTTAAACAAATGTGTTACTTTAAAATATATTGTTAAATCTACCAAGGTCTTGTTTTGAACTGTATAACAATGTGTAGGTTATTTTTGATAGTCTGATCAGTTGATTACATTAGTATGTAAACATTTGACAAGTTGGAAAATAGCTGGGAAAACATACATGAAATGTTATCCAATTTTTTTCTAGTCTGCGGTAGTAATTGACCTTGTTATTGTTAAAAACCTAACCAGTAAGCACATTAATATAATTTACAATTGATTGTCACTGAGTAGTGGCCAATTAGTGAGACTTAAGAAAGGAAGAACTGATAGATGGAACACTTTGAGGAACTCCTGAATAGACCAGCTCCACTGGATCCACCGGATATCGAAGTAGCACACAAATAATTTCCTATGACTGTCACTCCACCAACAAGATGGCCATCAGACAAATCATGAGTGGGAAAGCAGTATGACCTGAAAACATGCCACCTGAAGCACTGAAGTCAGACATAGGAGTAAATGTAAACATGCTCCAAATTTCATTCAGGAAGATTTGTGAAGAGGAACAAGTACGGACAGACTAGAAAGAAAGATACTTCATCAAGACACCAGCGGAAGGAGATATGAACAAATGTGTGATTTACAGAGGCATCACACCACTGTTTTTAACAGGAAATGTTTTCAACAGAGTGTTGCTGAACCGGATGAAAGATTCAGTAAACACCAAACTTTGAGATCAACAGGCTGTGTCCCGTAATGACCGGTCATTCACAAACCAAATCGCAACACTACAGATCATTCTTGAACAATTAATTGAATGGAACTCGTCACCACTCTATTGTCTTCCTTGACTAGGAGAAAGCATTTGACAAAGTGAACAAGAGAACATTATGAAACCTCCTTTGACACCATGGTGTCCGTGAGAAGATTATCACAATCGTATGGACCTCTTCTGATGAACTATACTGCAAATTTGTGCATGGAAGGTATATCGATCACAAAACTACTTTGTTTCAATAATTTCCCATCTGTTAATTATACTGTCTGAATATCTAAAAAGAACGTTATACATTGAAAAATATTTTCGTTATTATGAGCACTGCATAACTTGCAATAACATTTATTGGTGTTTTACTATACTTAGCATATGAAATCACTAGTTTACCTTAGGTAGTGTTTTCAGTTTTTCTGTTCAGCAAAATAGTAATGATCCAGCGGTTTCACTAATTGTTATTATTATTATTATTATTATTATCAGCCAGAACCTTTTTTAGAAAATAAGAAAATGTATTATTCTGAAATTCAAGCTGATGAGTTTGAAATGATCAACGATAACGAACCTTCAATAAGTAAGTAACAATAATTTATAATTTGGTTTCATACATTCCTTAATTCTATTAAATCCCATCTATTTCATTACTAGCACTATTGTAAAAATATTTTAAGGCATTCTACTAACATGAATACTATCATGGTATGTGTTACTGATGTCGATAGACATAAATAGTATGTAACACCAATGGAAAGTGGAATATCTGGATGCAGAAGGTTGTGAAGATTGAGGAGAAGAGAACGAGAACAGAGAGTAATTGATGTGGACATGAAGGAACAGTGAAGTCTGACTCAATTGACGAACATCTCGCAAATGAAGCATTTACTGTATGATCCTCAGATTTTACTAAGAGATTCTGTAATTTTGCATTCAAATACATTTGGTTGGTTCCAGTTGTGTTCTGGTTCATTACATTACGTGTAATCGTTTATTATGATTAAACATTTACCCATAAATATTTAAATGTCCCTAAATAAATAATTTACAGTTATAAGAAAAGTCACAACAAGTTACTAATCCTAACATCAGTTCAATTCAAAATCCAT
This sequence comes from Schistosoma mattheei, assembly GCA_944470405.2. Lineage (NCBI taxonomy): Eukaryota > Metazoa > Platyhelminthes > Trematoda > Strigeidida > Schistosomatidae > Schistosoma > Schistosoma mattheei. The sequence continues at coordinate 8,604,193 of OX103947.1, read as the reverse complement.
AAACACTAATTTGCAAATTAGAATAAAACGTGACCTGTAAGGTTATTAATTTTTGAGAATTTTTACTGTTCTCTCTGTCCAATTTCAAAGTTTGGCGGTGAATTCCGCTGAATATGTTGAGCAATATCAAATTTTATAAAAAGTCAGCTTATTTTCCCAGTAGACTATTAGCGACCACTGTTCCAATGCGCAACTAAATATAAATATTTTCAGAATGGGGATTTGTGGAGATTGTTTTAATTTCAATAGTTTAATTCATGAGTCTATCTGAGCTAGATCACCACTGAAAACCAGGTAGCACCGGACAGTCGTTTCGTCCTAGCATGGAAATCCACGATTGTAAGCATCCAGAATCCCGTACGTGGGACTCGGACCCAGTACCTCCGGTCTCACACGCGATTGCTTAACCACTAGACCACTGAGCCGCTATCCAACAGTGTTAATGTCTAACTTCGATCGGTGCATTGTCCGCTATCGAATCATCAAAAAACAATTTTTAACCTGGCGTTTGAGACTTTTTAAAACTGAAAATTCGTAACATTACAATATGACCTCAAATCAAAGGTTCTTAGATCACGAGATAAGTTTAATACTTTTGAATCACTTCGTATAAATTCAATAGTCTACATTTAGCAGCTTATTGAATGCTTTATTTGAAAAACAAATGTATACTACTAATAAGTAGTAAGAACAGTTATGTAAAAAACGATTTTGACTGAAATGAGCAAATTCACTACTGATTATTAGAACACAAAATTGATCAACTTTGAAACATTCATTTAACAAAATATTTACAAATCCAATGTATTACCAATGAAAATAAACGATAATTTAGTCTACTATAGAATTAAAAAATCATGGACGTACGGTGGCGCAACTTCGTGGATTGGTTGAAGTTAGACATTAACACCGTTGAATGCCGGCTCAGTGGTCTAGTTGGTTAATGGCCTGGCGCGAGACTGATAGATCCTGGGCTCGAGTACCGCGGGGCGCGAATCCATGAATGTGCACTTCGGAGGTGTCCCATACTGTGACGAAACGGCCGTCCACTGCTCTCAGGTTTCCCATGGTGGTCTAGCTTCAATTGACTCATGATTTCAACAAGTGAGATTTCACTCTTTATTAAGACATCACTATTCTGAAGAATGTGTAAGTTAAGCTGATAAGTAATTGTAATGGAATAAACAATTTAAAATAGATGAAACCGATTTTAGAGAAGAAAAAGAATAGTTTAGTAAAGTTGAACTACATTAATAACAGAACCTTCTATGCTGTTACAGTCACTACATTCAATGAAAATTTATAACAAACATTTAAAAGAATTGTGATATTTATACAAGTCAGAACTTGATTTTCGAATAATATTCCCTCTTATAGCACCGGTATTTGTTTAACATACAATAAAAGTTTCATTAAAATTTATCTGTAAAACCACTACTTGTTTACTTCATCAAATCTTTCACCGATACCTTCAAATAAATCATCCACAATCTTTATATTCACCAGATATAAAAAATTATTATTCGGATATGAACAAAAAGATTACATTGAAACTCAACATTATAAGCAAAGGTGGAGAGAGACTAGCAGTGAAATCCAGAACGCGCGTTTCGTCCTATTTGTGACTTGTCAGCCGGATGTACCTGCATGAGTCGACGTACATTCTGGGGCTCAAACCCAGTACCGTTCACTCCAAATTTCATCTCATCATCCACTTAGCTACCAAGTCCTGAATTAACGAAACATCGGGGTAATGCACACAGTATGCACATATGCTAATAAGAGATTGATCAATTGCAGTGCTAAACATCAATTGAAAGATTCAAGAAAAACAATTCCATGTGAAATTAAAACTCAGTATTTCATAAACAAATTAGTTGAATACAGAATTATTATCACTAGTATAAAATAAGCATTTGAAGTTTATTACTTACAATAAATAACAGGCGAATACAAATTTCAATACGTATTAGGAAACACACTGATTGTGACCCAACAATATTTGACATGTTATATTGTTTCATTATTCAAACTGGAAGATAAAATACATGAATTATTCCCATAGTTTTGTTTACTGTAATCTTTCCTTCATAACAAATCAATTAACCAATAACCATTTCCATAATTTAACTCCATCTATAGCCCCTCCGGGGCTACTACTGGTCCCAAGCCCGGATAAAGTATGAAGGTCGGGCATGGAGTTAGCGACTCCCGTGGAAAACTAACTCGCTAAAACAAAACAATAACCAAGAAAACAATTCAAACCATTGCCATAATCTGTATCAAACCTTCATTTGTTTGAAGTAATATATGAGTGAAATCTATTTTATATAGTGATGTTTAGTTTCCAATCATTTTGTGTTCATGATGTTTTCCTGAAGGAATCATGTTTTCATATTGTGCTCTTTCTATGATTTTGAATAAACAAATTGATGAAGTAATCGAAGGAATTTTGTAGAGATCATTTTTCATTTGTAGGTTGTATTCATCATAGATTAATCTCAGTTAAACTAATGTTGAAAAATAAGTAGCATTAGATAGATATCTCCTTTAGTATGGAGCCTTTCAAAAGACATGTTGGAAGTGAGAAAGTTATTAGTCAATGAATTAGATAACTATTGTGTTATATCCTAGAATGATTAAAGTTGGAATTTTATTAATGTACACCAACTCAGTAGTTCTAACAGTTAAGTGTTTATGACAGGATATGAAGCTTTAAAGTTTGATTCCTTATGTACTAATAGGTACGTACTGTTATAAAGTTCCATACTAGGAAGAAGTAAGGGTCTAATGTTCTTGTTTTTCAATAATAACCCAAAATTAACTCATCATATGACAAATATAACCAATAATTTAATGATTGATTAGTGCCTTTGATAATAAAATGAACTAAATTTGATAGATTTGAGTAAACATAAGGTTACCAATGTACATTGTTCTATATTCAGTGTTACTTCTTCATATGTAAATAGATTGTAATAACTAGTGAAGTATTTTTAGTGCGAATAACGAATAACGGAACTTCATTTTATTAGTACAGTGATGTTATTAATAAAGAAATAATCATCAACTCAAACCAGCATATTCGAACTGTTCAGACATTAATTTAGTGTATTTTTCAATAAACATGAGATATCAAAAGGGGTTTTGTAGAGATTTTAGTAATTTCAATAGCTGAGATTATGAATCAATTGAAGCTAGACTACTATGGAAAACCTGGAAGCATTGGACAGCCGATTCGTCCTATTGTTGGACTCCTCAGTAGTGCGCATCTACGACGCCGCCTCGCGGTAATCGAAACCAGGACCTATCAGTCTCGGACGCGAGCGCTTAACCACTAGATCAATGAGCCGGAAGCCAACGGTAATAATAGTTTGTGTGTTTGACAAAAATCCTTAGATTATTAACAGAATAAAATTAAATCATTTCAGAAAAATAAAATTAATTAAATTAATCCCCTACAAACAAATAAGTGTCAGTTGATTAACTCTGGTCGAGTACACATACACAAGTCTTGTTCTACATAAATCACATAAACAATCATTTCTACTCTACATCACACAACATTACACACCAATATACATACATAAAAAGAAATATTCCGTCAACTTCCACACCACAACAATTTGAAATTAGGTCGCTTGTCAAATGAATAGTTCACTCACTGACCGAAATCACTCCCATCATTACACACATCATTCAATGTTCCAGTCGATTCATCCATACAACTCACTTATTGTGGTCGTTGTTGTTGTTGTTGTTGTTGTTGTTGTTGTAGTTCATTTCACAGTTTATTTCAATTCCCTAGTTGACCATCAACATAATCGCTGATCGTCCTAATACGTGAATCACAACACTACATCGGTCATGTGTTGTAATTTGTGTTGTGTTATTGGTATGTATGGGTGGATGGACGCTTGATTAGTTGAATGAATGAGTGAACGAACGAATGAATGAATGAGTGGATGAATGAATGAAGTGGAATTCTGAATAAAACCCCACCAACTTATGCACATCACATCACTTCATTTCACTCCACTCCACTCCACCCCATCCACCCCATTCCAATTCATCTGATACAACTTTTCAAGCAGTTTGCTTGATAATATCTGGAATGGGTATTATACGTTCATTTTTCTGCTCAACAACACCTCTCACCCACTCTCTCATTCAGCTCACATGGTGTATGTGTTGGCATGCTTGACCGAACCTACATCATAATACATATTAATTACACTACTCATTCATTCATTCATCCATTCACACACACACACCAACTCATTGACAAACAGTAATGGGATGATGAGTGAACTATCTCGGTGTTTCACTCTCTGAGAAATTCACAATCATCAGTGAAGGGTTGTGGAAATTGTTGAGCTTACATTGATATCACAATCACTTTTCACCAACGAATGTCAAAACACAAACTACGTTGTTGTTGTTGTTGCTTCTTGTGTAATGATAATTGTGAATTACATTTTATGCAATAGAAATTCATCCATTCTCGTAGATGGATAGTCAGATGGACAGAGAGACACTCACAGACACTCAGACAGACTCACGCAATGATATTAACAGACAGTCGCAATTACAAATCAAACTCAATTATTTCTGTTCGAAGTGGAAGTTATGAGTGGGTAAAGTGTTGGTGAAACAATTTCGATGGTGTATTCAATGTGTGTTTTATTTATTGGAAAGATAGAAATGGTTAAGCATAGGATGAGATGAATCCATCATAATACTTGAATCATGGTAATCACTCCATAGGGAATTGTAAAATTAATCCATCTGTCCCTATCCATGTTAATAATGGGGATTGTCTCATGATTGTCAGTGATGTTGATTTGGTAGTAGTATGTGAATGTGTCGACACACATGAATACACATTCAACTGAATGAGTGAAGGAATAAACAAACGAGTTAGGAAAGGGAGAATAGTAATAATGAATTTTTTTTATTTGAACTCTTTACTTTCGGTGTGTGTTGGATTTTATCTCACACTTATGATTTTATTTTGCATTTCTGTGTTTAAGGAAATGAATATTGTTGAAGATGATAATGGACGTATCTCAGTTGAATCATATTTGATATAATTACTTACTTACTTGCCTACTGAGTTATTTGCCTACTTACCTCCGCCTATTACCCCTCGTGGAGCAGCGCGGGCCGTGAAGCACAATTTTTTATTCAAAACTCTCCTTGGCAACCCTTTTTAGTTCTTTCAAGTTTCTATTCCTCCTTTTGATATTTGCTTTTAATTCTCAATGAAGTGTATTCTTTGGCCTTCCTCTATTGATTTCTCTTTAGGATTCCAAACTAGCGCTTACTTCGTGATGCAGTCTAGTGATTTCTTCAATATGTTTCCTATCTACCTCTAACGTCTTTTCCTATTTTCCTTTTCAGCTAAAAGTTAGTTTGTTTTCTCCCACAGTAGGTTATTGCTGACGGCATCCGGTCAATGGACACTGAGTACCTTGAGTGGGCAATTGTTTATAAATAACTGCACTGTCTTGATGATGGTTATAGTTGCTACTCAAGTTTCAGCTCTCTACAGTAGGACTGTCTTGACGTTCGTGTTGAAGATTCTCAGTTTGACGTAGGTTGATAGTTGTTTTGAGTTCCATATGTTCTTTAATCATAGGAATCCTGACCTTAATTTTCCAATCCGTGACTTGACATCAGCGTCAGATCCTCCACGTTCACGATGATGCTGAACAGGTACATGAAAGTTTTCATCTGTTCCAGAGATTCTGCATGCAGTTTGATTGATGTGGTGTTCTCTGTGTTGTATTTGAGGATTTTGGTTTTTTGCTTGTGTATATTAAGGTCTACTGCTACAGAGGCTTCTGCCACATTGGTTTTCTTGACCTACATTTGCTCGTGTGCATGGCACAGAAGGGCTAGATCATCTGCCAAATCCAAATCGTCTAGTTACATCCAAACTGTTTATTGTATTCCATGCTTCCCTTCATATGTGGAAATCTTCATAATCCAGTCAACCACCAGAAGATAGAGGAAGGACGAGAGTAAGTAGCCTTGTTTGACTCCAGTCCTCATTTGGAATGAGTTTGTCAGATATTTGATATTATATTTATCATTTATTATATGATTCCTCTATATTTTGTTTTACTTTTCTCTAAGATATCTAATAATTTTCCATTTTCTAACTGAGTTGTTTTTTTAATTAATATGATTAATGAACTGAATCGAGAAATCAATATATCTTCCCAAAAGCCGTAAACTGCTTCATAAGATATGAGAAGTAATTTTGGTAAAGTACATTGTTCCCATGGGTAAAATAATTGCTAATATTTTTGACAGGTTAACCATTGATTATATTTAATTCATACCCTATGCACAATACTGTTGAAATGACCATCAATGTGTCAAGGAGTCAACATCAATTAACAGAAAACATAGTCTAATTATGGACTCACTATTTATAGTAAATTACATTTTAATCAAATTAACTTATCAGTTCAATCATTCATTATCAATGTTCTTTAGTAAAAATCTATGACTATAAGTTATGTATATATGTGTCTACTGGTCAACATAGATAATCATTTTTAACTAATTAAGCTTGACATGTCTGATATGCTGCTTCATATGAGTGAAATTATGGCTAATATATCTCTGATCAATATGTGTTGGATAGACAGAAAAGACAATTAAATAATTTCAATTGATATCATGAATGGATAAATGTAAAATCACTATCGAAAACCTCGAAGTATTGGATGGCCGTTTCGTTTTAGTATGGGACCCCTCAGCATTGCACATCCACGAACCCGGAGTTAGACCTTAACACCGTTGTGCGCCAACTCAGTAGTCTGGAGGTTAAGCGTTAGTGCGCGAGTTCGAAGGTTCTGGGTTCGAGTCCCGCGTGTAGGATAGTGGGTACGCACTGCTAAGGAGTCCCATACTAGAACTAAAAGACCGTCCAATACTTCCAGGTTTTCAATGATGATTTCACATTCATCCATTCATGATATCAATTGAAACCAACAATCTTCATAACCCTATACTGATAATTAAATAATTATTATCAATAAGTATAGTTTTTGATAAAAGAATAAATCATGTGTCCAAATGATTTCTCTTTTTTATAGATTGATCAGTGGTTGATAGAATGAAAAATAGGTTTAATTTGGTTTGAAAAGAAGTTAATGTTAAATTGACCGGGCATTTTCTTTATTGAAAGATGTGATTTTAACTTTTTTTTTCACATCCATATAACTGATTGATGTTTAAATCCGCAGATACGAAAACTCAATGTAAATTTTATTAGCATTTGCTGCCGGTTATCATTAAGTAATGAATTTGTAGAAAAAGGATTAGGAATTATGTGATAGGACTCCTCAGCAGTGCGAATCCACGATCCCTCACCCCGCGAGACTCAAACCTAGGGCCTACCAGTCCCGCGCCAGGCACTTAACCAACTAGACCACTGAGCCGGCATCCAAGGGTGTTAATGTCTAACTTCAACCAATCCACGAAGTTGCGCCACCGTTCATCATTGTCTTCAGTGAGCTGATATCTCACAACAGACCTGTTTAAGTGTCCGCGCGCTAGACCGATATGTCCTGGGTTCGAATCTCGCGAGACGAGATCGTGAATGCGAACTGCTGAGGTGTCCCACAATAGGACGAAACGGCCATCCAATACTTCCAGGTTTTCCATGGTGGTCTAGCTTCAATTAACTCATGATTTCAATCTGTGAAATTTCTAAAATCTTAACAAACCCCTTTTGATAATTATGTAACAGTTTGATAGAGATAAGCGAAATTCACTGCATACAACATCCTAATTGTGATGTTATTTAGAAAATTTAATCATAGAATAAGTTAGAGATGAAATTTTCAGAGAAATGTCAAATGATGGTTGAGTAGGTCTTTGTTATGATGTCAAGAAATATCGATTAATGATAGAAACTACAACTAAGTTAATCAATTATGTAGCACAATTTAAACTTATATGAATCAGATTACATCAAATAAAGATTATACTCAATTCACAACTGCATCATAAACTGATAGTCAATCAAGTCGGGTTTATTAATGTTACATTTTTGAGTATTATTTGTAGAAATACTATCTAAGTTATCAAGGTAAACATAATTCATGTTCAACAGAGATGGATGGCTGCTAGCAGTGGAAACTAAGACGCGCGTTTTATCTTATTTTGAGACTTGTCAGCCGGGTTCGCCTGCATCTCAGAGTTGATGTTCACTCCTACTTTCGAATACAGAACCGTCTGTTATAAACACGATTGCGTTATCTACTTAGCTAATGAGTTCAGATAGCAATTGCCCACCCCATTTGTTTACAATGCTTGTGGCTTAATGGAAATATTGAGGCAATCCTCATAGGATGCAAACATGCCAAAGAGATTGATCAATTCAGTCCTCAACATCAATGGGAAGATCCAAACAACAAATATCTATGAATTATCATTCATGTTAGCCGAATTTTTGTGAGATTAATCACATGATGATGATAATCACATGTTCGTCATGAATTCTCAAATGGGTAATATGATTGAAGATAGTTTGCTAGTCTCGTCATTGTTTATAAAATTCAGCGTTAATGATGTCTATAGCGCACCAATGGACAAAGTGTGTAGTGATAAAGCTGTGAGGTAAATGATGGAAAAACTTTTGGGACTGGGTAAGGAACTCATATTTTCTCATAGTGAAACAACATCCATATTTTCTAAATAAAAAATTATTACTGTATGATGGATTTGTCGAGATTAGAATTTTCAAAGTTTAAATCACGAATTGATCCTATCTAGACCATCATTATAAACTTGTGAGCACTGGGTAACTGTCTCAATACGAATTGAACTCCACTGGTTATGGCTTATCAATAGGACTCCAGGAGTTACATCTTGAAGTTAGTGTCGGGTGTGAGACAGTTATCCACCACAGGGAATGGATGAAGATTGTTCAACATTATTAGTTGAAATTAGACCTTAATACCGCTAGACTTCGGTTCAATGGTCTAGAGGTTAAGGGTTCGAGACTGGAGACCATAGGTCCGATTCCCGGTTAGGGGTTGTGAATGAGCAATACTGTGCTGCTCTACATGTGAACGAGACGGTTAACCAGTGTTTCAAGGATCTCATTGGTGATGTAGCTAAAACCGTTTTGTGATTAAAACTATGAAAAGTAAAATTTGGTGACTGATTTCTCAACAAAATTCTCTTTATGTACCTCGCATTGTTCTGTTGTATGATAAACTTGGGTATATTTGAGGGTGCTTGTATATTTTACGTCATTACTATTTCGAAATTGCTGATAGAGCCTTTACTCAGTATAATGTTTTGTAATACTTACTTTAGTTTATTGTGAGGCATATCGTTTGCGTTTGAACCAAGGAGACAATGTGAAATTTCTGTTTGTCAATCTTCAAGAAAACACTTTAGTAAAGGTGACTTCGGTAATAAAAATAATTGTGACCAATTTTAGTCATTTTTAACTTCCATTACAAATCACTTTTGTTTGCTTGTAATAAAGTTGCTTTGAGAATGAGAACTCACCTAATTTTAAACAGTATGGAATCATCAGAATAGATTATTTCACTTATCTTAAAACTAAATGTCAGTAAAAATGATATTCGCTTATTGTATTGATTGGGAAAAAGCAAATGTGACATGATGATATGTTAGTGAAATAAACAGATTATCTTGTTTAGTTACTTGAGTTCTATGAGATCGGACTGTAAGGCAGGAGGGCAGTTACATTAATCTAGTTCGAGTGTTGATTAGATCGCCTAGACTGTCTATCTAGTACCAATGAACTTTCGACTTATATTTATTCCAACATAATAAATGAGCCTTACAGTCGATACAAACTTTGATTTGAAAATGTCTATGGAAGAGTCGATGCAATGAGCGAAGTTTTTTAGTGATGGCAAACGAAATCATGACGAACGAAAGTGACATTGTTCAAAAGCAGTAGAAATAATTGAGTTGATTTGAAAACCGAAACACAATCATCGAAATGATCAAACGAGAAGTTGATTATGGCATCTGGTGTTTTTCTGTTAATCAGTGCTTCAGTTCTTTTCATTGAGAACTCAGGCTCGTTATCAACGATAGCGAAAACAACTACTTACCACATCACCTTACTCTTGTGGATGAAGTGTAAATGGGCATTTTGTCGTGCATATAATTGTTCCAAATATATCATAGTTTCATCTAACAAAATGAATGCTACACAAAGTCATCAGTGATTGAAACGAATTTGTTAGGTAGATGTAAGACCAGATAATCAGTTATTAAATATTGAATACTAGTTTTATAATTAATAAACGACTCATACAATGTTAATTTACACTGAAATTAGTAGTATTGATGAAATATTCAACATTCGACGAGATTCAACTCACATAAACGAATTTTACTCCATCATTAATTAGACTAGTTTAGTGAACATGATATTACATATCATAATCAACAATGAAAGCAAATGAAGTAGAAATGAGTGATAATTTGTTGTAACCCAAATAGTGTTATCATCTCTCAAACTGATAATGTAAACCATATTATCCGTCACTACATTCTTCACATTACAGTTTCGTGAACACAGTATTATAGACTATTAAAGACTATCGTTAACCATATAAACAAACAAAGCAGAAATAAATAAAAACCCATTCACAACTTCATCAAACGCATTCCGAAAAGGAAACTTATCAAATACATTTCATACATCTCATATACAGAACACATAAGTGCAAGCAGAACACGTGGTTAATGTTTATTTGGTTAATGTACTTTCGTCTACTCCACTAGAACATCTTATTATTAAATAAAACCAGTAAATGATTAATTACTCAATTGGTTTCTCTTCCTCTCTTCAAATGACAAAAGGTTAAATTTGAGAATGTAGGTGTTATTATGTTTGATATGAAATTGATACAGCTCACAACTGACAGCATATAATTGAATATAATTTATATGAGAAGAGAATTAATGAGTTGAAGATGACTTCTGAGAAGGGAAGTGGTTATCGTTATATGTGTGTGCCATTGATTGTAGTTGAGATGGTTGACACGTGTTTGTTGAAGAAACTGAACTACACACCTCACCAACGTCATCATTATCGGTTGCCTTTGTCCAATTTTATGATTATAGTTAGTTCACATAAGACGATTTATAGAAGTAAATGGGAGATATGTGAATTAGACTGAGGACAAACTAGAAAAGTACGACATAATGATCATAGTGAAATTGGAATGTGTGATTTATTTGACAATTTATGACAAACTGTTTCCATCCTCTCTCAGACAGACACACAGAGACAGACTGACCTGGATAATGGTATGTATGTATGTGTATATCGAAATCTGTGTACATGCTCACATGTTCTCATATCATTAAATGAGAATGATTATTTGTGAATATCTACTTGAACAATCTGGTATGAATTGGTGAGATCAAACAGATTGTCGAGATGATCCGAATTAAGTATGTTCATGGTTTATAATAAAAGACATACCCGAATACTTAAATCTGTGTTGAATAAGTTGATTAATTAATAATTAGTAATTGGTAGTACTATTCGTCACTAACATGTGCATCTGGTTGCTTCATTCGCTTCTCTTCTTCCACTTATCAATAATGATGATAGTGGTGACACGTTTCTAAATGAAAAGAGGAAGATTAAAGAGCACATTACGCCGAGAAATGGAGAGAAACATGGGAAGAATGAACAACGATTCGATAGAACTAGAAAGAAAGGCCCAGGATAGAGTGGGTTGGAGAATGCTGGTCGGCGGCCTATGCTCCATCGGGAGTAGCAGGCGTAAGGAATTAAGTTATAAGTAGTATTAAGTAACCTACAAACATTAATATCAGTGTTATAATTGGACGATGACACTGCGTAATCCAAAACTGTTATATAAATTATATTTTACATTAGATTAGGAAGCATATTAGTGTGGACACTACACATAACATAGTTGCTTGTTAACGGATTTTAGTAATAATACCTCCAATTTGACTATGACCAACGAACACAATTATGTGAACTATCTAATTGTAAAAAATCACTTCAGCGGATGGCGTGACTACCAGTCTTTTGAGATATTTTGTGATTATCATCATTGTATATGTCATGCAATGTTCTCACCAACCTAGTTCTCTGTTACAGTCATCTTATGATATCAATATTCACATTTCCATGGAAGAATTTCTTAACAACATTTCATAATTCGCTGTTATGATTCAATCATGATAATTGTCGAAATATTTATGATACTGGGTTACATTACAAATGGGTTTGACAACAATCCATGCAATATGTCCAGATTATTGCAAGATTATGAACAGTTAGAGGAAGAAATTAATACAATGGACTATTTCCATCTTCGTTTAAAACAATACCATGAGAAGAGTGTGAAAGTTATTCTGAGTTCTGATTTCAATTCAGTATCCATCAATCATATGTGATGTGTAGTAGACAAAATTAAAATGACCGTGTTTGAAGATCATTTCCATAATGAGGTAACAATGAGTAACATCTTTTCATAATATTGTATTTTATGCACATATATATCACATTACGGAAAACCATTAAATGTACAAATCAAAGATCAAAATTAGTTTTCTTTATTCGGAATACTAAATGTAAATCTATGTTTGACTGGTTTCAGCACTTCAGAAAGCTATATTTATAAGTTTCGATTAATACATTTGCTACCTGTATGTATATCTTTGAACTAGAATGTTATCCATTATTGGATGGAAGAATGGATCTATAAAGTTCTTCTTGAGAACAGTGCAGAAGAGACATAAGCACAAAGCACTTCAATGAAACTCTAATTTATAAAATTTGTCAAGTTTCCCTTCACTGCTTAATTGTCTCCTTCCTCTTATCCATATTCAGTTCAGATTCTCAACTGTACAGAAATGGAAGTGTGATATTTGTGACAGGAGATAAATATGAAAATCTTGTTTACATGAATCCAAATCAATATTAGTTTCGACCATTTATACTGATGTATTATTTGAATAGCTTCAAGCAATCAAATGGTAAAGATAATATTATCTACTGAGAAATGAATAAAATTACACTTTTGTAAGCATACAATATAAGACTCAATAATTTAGTCAAATCTTTGAAAGTTTAGAGTTTAAGAGAAGAATACTAAATAACTGAATCATCGAACTGGAAATGAAGATCCAAGTGTATCTTCTTGTTCATGCTCAGATTGAATGAATTAAAACAAAACCAAGGGTATCAGAGCTTAGACACAACAATCTTTTTCGCTAACTCCTTCATCAGCCTCTACAATTATCAATCCAAAATTGTCATTTTTTTGTTTTACAATAGACAAAATACTAAAATTGATAGTATGGGGTTGTAGAGATTGTTGAGTTTTTGATTTAAATCATGAATCGATCAATGTTAGACCATTATTGAAAACCTGGAAGCACTGGACGGCCGTTTCGTTTTAGTATGGGATCCCTTAGCAGTGCGCATCCACGACTCCACACGTCATCATCAAACCAACTATACTCATTCATATTTTGATTTTGCATACAATTTATGATTAGTTAATAAACGTCATATAAATTAGAAGATACACAGGGGTAACTATAAAATCTATATGAAGTTCACAAAGAACAGTACAAGGAATCTAACAGTCCTACTGGACGAAAGTTCATACCCGCCATACTGAATGGAGTTCACACTTAATCGATACAAGACATATTGACTTGAAATTATGTTACACTGACAAATATAACCTCGATATCGTACTGACTAGAATATCATTCTGAGAATAAAATCAATGTTAAAATGTCACACTGGATATAAAACTATTTTCATGACATTTTTCACCGGGTTGAGCAAACATGGATTCATCTTATCCTGATTGATCAACAAAATGTCCAATTATGAAAGTTCACATGAATCCATTTCCTCCATATTTAATAAATTTTACTATAATCCATATACATATAAACACATTTCAGAGTAGATTGTTAGAATAGTTAAAATTATTTGGATTAATAGTTTGTATAAACTCTCAGTTCTCATAATTAGTGCCATTCATTATTCGTATTGATTCTCATACAATTAATGCCTTAGTAAACATTGAATGTTATTTACATTAGACAGAATGAAGAGGATAGGAAAGTGGAGGGAAGGATAGATAATGAAGTTCTAATATACAATGAGGTAAATAATAAATAAGTCATCAAAATATTCATTTTATTCCCACTACCCACAATTTAGAAACAGTGTTCAATGTATTTAACCAAATTGGTTGTTTACCATTTATATCAATCTGAACTTTTGTATGTATTAGTCTGTCCGATGTTCGTCTCATTCTTCACAATATCATAATTGCTAAAGTGTGATTGTTCAATGTGAATGAAGCTAGAAAAATTGCAAGTCGATTTCAAGTTGCCGAATCGTTTACATTATTATTATATTTCAATAGTCAAACCATACATTGTTGGTAGAAAATATTGGACAAAAGTCAAATCCATTACAAATATTAACCAGAATATCAAGCACAAATGAACAGAGAGAAAGTGAGAATTTGACTTGAAGAAGTGAAATAATTTGGCGACAATTTGTGACATTTCTATTGAATCTTAATGAACAAGTGAATTTTTGTTTAGTAATAATGTTTGTGTTTGGAGAGTGAAGAGAAAGAGAATGTGGGATGTAGTGTGTAGTGTGTAGTGTGATAGAGATGATTTGTTTTCGTCGTTATTCATCTTCATATTAACTTGATGCTTATATTAATGAGAGGAAGTGAGGGGGAGAGAGAGGGAGTGGTGGGTGATGAATAACGAAATTCTTGTAGAAATAAATAATGATGGTGCTGTCTCCAAGTTTTGAAGATTTCATTTGAATACTCTCCTCCCACTTACTTCTTCTACTAGTTGTTGCTAAACAGCAAATCTCCTTTAATCTTATGGTTGACACAATCATCAGCAGACACAAACACACGTACACATTGAAGTGCACACCTGTGTCATTTATTGTGAATACTTGTGTATTGGTATGTAAATACACTCATCGACAAACTGTATTTGTTTACACTATCCACTTCTATATTGAAATGTAAACGTTATTGAAGATGACTATGTTGGTGATGATGAAGTTAATGATGGTGATGATGATGATGATGTTGACTTTAGTTTACTTCTGTTTAATACTACTAAATTGGTTATGTGGCATTTAGTTGACTGGACATTTTGATACTTTGTCATAATTGTTTTGTATAAGTAGTGGTTTCGTGTGTAGTGGAGAGGTGGGAGTGAGAGTTTGTTTACACGAACTGGAATGTTTGTATGAATGTACATGTAGATTGAAGTGTCTAATTTGTGTGTCTCATTCCAATATTCATGGTGTGAAAAGAGAATATCATTGATTGGAAGTTGGTTTCTTCGAATATATAGGAGGAATCACAGTTGACGCCTCCAATATAACGGTCATTTTGACAATTGAATTTGTCAGGGAATGTTATTCGTAACGCTGAGTAAGAATGAGAGTAGGATGGTGAGTGAATGCACACATATTGTCAAGTTGTCTATTATTATATTGGTTGAGAGTAATTCAGTGGAGAAATTTCCCATTGTAGAGAGAAAAGTGTTGAGTGACATTTGTTGACTCTTACAATCGTTCACCACAAAACGAGATCATACTTGCAGAGTATTTTACATCCATTTTATTTCGTACTCAAAACTGTCTGATCAGTCTAACCATGTTGACTACTTGGTGGAATACAAGTTGAGGTTATTTGCCACAGTTCAACTGATATTTAGAACATTGAGTATGGTTGACTAGTGATCAGTAGTGTAAAGTGTTGTTTATGCTGAATGAGCACTCGATGGGATACAGCTAAATGTGTGCATACGAATAAGATTTTGTGTGGAAATATGACGGTTGTGTCGAATGTGATAACAGTTGAGTGACTCTACATGAAATTTCGTAGTTATAAGTGTAAATTAGAAGGGGATAATTGAATGCAAATGGTATGTTGTATGGAAATGACATATATTCGCTGTCCACTATTTTCAATACAATTTAATAACTGGTTAGAGTGTTCCATTGTATTTGACACTAATGAGCTTGAGACTATGATTAACACGGTTTATTATATACTTCCCCGTTGGTGCTTCACCATGTGAGTGTATTCTGCAACCTACCTAAGAATACTTGTTACTTCAGCACATTCATACCACTAGTTGTCCTGTGTGTTCAAGGCTGATATCTAAAACAAATAATTGGACATAAAATATTTTAGACCCGTTTTACATCAATTCGGTTAACTTGAACGATTGTTATGTATAATTATGGTCTACTATGATATTAGTACTGCTCTAATAATAGACCTAATCCTAAAATTGTAGATTTGTCATGATATAACTGCATAATCTATAGGATCTTACGTGGAAGTCACACCATCGACTACACCAACTCACTGTATCGTATCAATTACTAATACATGATGTAGAACAAGGTTAGGCTAGAGAAGGAACAATATATTTAATATGAATAGAAGATACAAGGTAACATTCAGATGGACCACGCCTACATGGCCGAGCCATGCCATCCGATCAACTCCAGTCCATTCAATTCATTCCATTCCTTGTTCGCGCCTTCTCCATCGTAAGGTGTTTGTCCGCATTAAATATTGAATATCTATCTTCCAAGTAATCTCGTATTCAGCTTTGAGGATTGTGTGGTTATGGTCCAATGTCACCACAGTTACTGAATGTAATCACGATTTCCATTTTCATAATAATTGTCCCATTTGACAGAAGTCTGTTGTAATGGTAAGTGGTTGGATTCAGTCGGTTGGAAGTTCTATATCTAGTTTGGTTGTTAGTTGATACCCATTGATGGAACCGATACTTCTCATGGGATTCAAACCTAACCTATTCACTATGACATTCAGAGACTTTGTCATTAAACCATTCAAGTACTATGAGAACTGGGAATACGTTCATCACATGCATTTCTGTGTTAGAGATCACAACAGATTACAGTACTATTTGTTGTTGCCAAAAATACCTTCACTCAACGTGAATTTGTAATCACATTCCTAATATTTATGTCGGTTAATCTATTACCGAATTTGAATGACCATATCTGAACCAAAAACGTGTGAATGCTGCCCAAATATCAAGAAACAACTCAAGTAGTTGTTTTTGCTAATCATGAAATTCAAGTTTACTTAATATGTCCCCAGTAATACTGATTGTTTGTTTGTATGTAATATTCTGAGAAATACTCTTATATACTGTTATTCATTGACAATAATGAAGACCTTTTTATTTCAGCAGACATTGCAGTGACAATGTGAGCAGTTCCTGATTGGTATATAGACATCATTTTCTGTGTAAATATTGACCACGTTTATCCCACTAGTGAACTCAACCTAGTTACTACTTGATAATGATTATCAAGTGAGCATTCCACCAATGTCTTGTTTGTCATTAGAACATGTATCTGAGGTACTATTGTTAGTAGGCGTGTTGGTTCGTATTTGTAGGGAATGCCAGTTGTGTTATTTCATATTGCGATTAAGTCACCATCATTACGACTGAATTGATGAAAAGTCGACACATAAACTGTTATACATTCTGCATCATGATTTCTACTGATTTTGTTTAAAGATTTTGAGAGCTTTCCACTGATTGCACTGAATAGAATTTGTTTTTCGTCAGTGTTGTACTATCATCCACATTCTGGATTATTTATTACTCAGCCAATAATGACAATATATATTAGGCTGGCTAATTGTACAGAACTGCTTGCAGTGTACATCTATGTGTGTTTGTTTGTGTTTGTAAATAAAGTAGATATAGTGCTTTGGAGTATGTTAGCATTTGGTTGCTGACCTGAACCAAATAGACTCATAAATCTGCACCACAAATCGTGTGATTTTATGCATCTACATTTTTGACTGTTGCATTTTACTTGTGCTGTTATTACTTGTCTCCAATGTCGTCTGTTTATTTATTTCTCCTCTCTCTCACGCACACCCATACACATTATCATAGCACATTTCTAATACACTATCACTATTTATCCCATATACTACCCCACCTGTTCAAGTCCACCACTGCAAATACCACTGATACTACTATCAAAACTTCCTTGTAGTGTACTCCAAAGTATAGTTACAATTAATTACTACCAATCTATTTCAGTCAACATTATATTAATCTGTCAAATTGTACTGCTTCCACATAATAATGATACGAAATTAATAATTAGAATTGTCGTCTTCTTTTTCATTAGAGCTATTAACATATTCATATGTGTTTTATGAACAAGGCCATTAATAATATTAACGATAATCATATTATCCAGCAAACTCCATAGTGTGTTGCGTTTTTTTGATGACTTATGTTGTGGAAATTGATGGTACTATGATACATGCACACATGCATAGTTTACATGCACACTGAATTATACAAGTACAATAATGGATTATTTGTGAATTCCATAAGATCTTGAACCAATTGATGTTAGACCATCACAATTGAAAACCTGGAAGCACTGGACGGCCGTTTCGTCCTATTGCGGGACTCCTCAGCAGTGGGTCGCGCAATTTCGTGGATTGGTTGATGTTAGAAACTATCACCATTGGATGCCGGCTCAGTGGTCCAGTTGGTTAAGCGTTCGCGCGCGAGACCGAAGGCCCTGGGTTCGAATCCCGCTCGCGGGATCGTGGATGCGCACTGCTGAGGAGTCCCGCACTAGGACGAAACGGCCGTCCAGTGCTTCCAGGTTTTCAATTGTGATGGTCTAACATCAATTGGTTCAAGATCTCAATTAAAACTTAATAGTCTCCACAACCCCATACTAGTAATTCCATAAGAGTTTTCGGAAGAATTTCTCGTTGTAAACTGATTCCACTTTATGTTGTTTACACACACAATGATGCATGACTAACAAGCACAGAATGATATACAATGTACTAAGAACTGTGGTAACATTCATTATAATTAAGTTTTCCTCTTTACTACTACTGCTACTACTACGATTAGTGATAATGATAATGACATTAGCAGCAATAATTAAGTACACTCACTGTTGTTTACATTCATCTATAATACATAAACGACGTTTATTCAGTTCACAGTGTGAAAACGATCGACAGAGGAGAGAAGGATACGGTGACATTTGAAGTTGTAAAACTGGAAAATATATTTTCATGTGTCTCTCTCTTCCTGTGTGTGAGTGTGCATGTAAGTGAGTGAATGTGATTGTGTTTATGTATGTGAAACTTGTAAACGAGTGCAACATTGTGTAAATCATTACAAACAAGCATAATTTACTTGTTATCACTGAACTATAAAACAGGTTAATGATATCAAAATGTGAAATGGTGTTGTGTACTAAAGTGAATAATAATGTTTGAAATTGGTCAGTGATATAGTACATAATCACACTATGTTACATGCACATGGTATGAAATGTGATTAACTTTGGTACACTAACTAATGACATGAGAGTTTCTGTTCCCTGTATCCTACTTTCAAACGTTAGTATTTTCTCATAGTAACAGTAGAAACGTGTATAATTTTTGCTATATATCATATAAAGTAATTCAACTATAAAGGAAATTTGTTCTGATCAATTATTTAATATCATTTTGATTTAAATAAGTACGGAATTTATAGTATTATCAAATGCACGCTAACACTGAGACTGTTTTTCTGGATGAAGTACGAGAAACAGAATCTACTCGAGATATCTATGTGTTATAATTCTCTCTTATTACAACCCAGCTATTCCCATTGCTTAGCATTCTTGGACACCAATTCACTCGACAAGTCTCCAAATCAGAACACGATTAAAAATGAAAGAGATTATATTCCAAAACGTTAGTATATTTATAGTTCTTACAAGAGAGGATTCTAGAGTGTTCTCCAAGCATCGACTGATTGGCTAATTTTTTTTATCCAATCAGCGCTAGCCAAAGCAATCATGCTTTGAGTATGCTTTAATCCAATCTATGTCCGTTAACAGTATGATAATGAAATCTTTCGCCTATCAATCTGTCTACTGATTAAAGATCTAAATAGAAAGTCTATGTACTTGACTTTAATACACATTTGTTTTAAGGGTAACTGATACTTCCCGGTTCTTCGAAACGAATTAACTGGACAATGGTTCAAATATGTAAACTAGCGGTTAAAAGTTGAATGATCTAAAAACCAATCCTCCGTTATGTTTTTAAATTAAGAGACTGTGATGTTTGAATAAACGGATGATTCCTTTGTACTTGTTGAACGTTTGATTTCGAATTCCAAATACAGTACATTCGTTCGCGCTTATATAGTACTTCTTGATCCAATTGCGTTATTTCTGGGATTATTTGTTCATACTATAATTCAAATACTCTTAAATATCATATAGATGCATATTATCTATTACATAATTGTTAAACTCATACTTTCGCCACAAACCTCGCCAAGTTTTCTTATTAAATGCGGAAATTCAACGAAAAATTTATCAGAAAAACACGAGACTTAACACAAAACGGTATCAATTCAAGTTATTACACTTTGCGAAATCAAATCTAGAAAAAAACGTTGGTGATGAAAGTTGACAATTATCAAGTTATCATAATTATATCAATAAGAATTGTCATATCCGGACGAGAATAAATGAATGGAAACTGCTAGTAATTACTTATGGACTAATAATTGTTATAACTTGTGGCCTAAGTGCCCTGTTAATGGATAACGTAATAATATCGCCAACCACAGAGCAGTGAATTATCGATCGGACCAAGGACGTGTAAGCATGTACGAGCAGCCTAGAGTCCTGCTTTCCGCCTAGCCCAAGGACGGTTTTCTGCTGTATATATACGTTTTGATTTGTGTTTGTTGTTATAGCTTGTTTCTGGCTGTTTGTGGAATATAATTCCTCTTGTATGACTATTAAGTGACTATATTATATGTATATGCATATTCCTTTGATTATAAGCTTTTATTTAATCTACTGACTATTATCATACGGTTTACTATTCTTGAAATATTCCCAATTTATTAGTAACAGGCCCCACAATCACAGCCACTTTTGGCCTGATCTTGTACAAATGCTAATTTCTATTTTATGGTCTGATTTGTTTGTATATAAACCACGTATGTTTGAAATATGATTTTTATCGCAAAGGCTGAGATTGGCTTTCTAGACTTAACAGGCAGGGCTAGGTGGAAAAAGACCAATCGCAACTCCAGGCTGCCCGTACTGGTGTATATATCATTGACTTGGTCCTATAAGTCAGCGTATCTAAATTAACAATCATATTTCGTGATAAACGTATAAGCTAAACACATGACAAGAATAATATTAAAGAAATAGTACAAAGTTACTTAAACTAACAGAGTCAATCTTCTTAGTATATTTTTACTAGCAGCACTTATTTCACTATTATACTGAGTTATATTATTGAACAAAATTACGATGACATGGAATTGATTCATTTGTACTGGTTATTTGAATCTTCCTGTTGACGTTTATGATTGCAATTGGTCAGTCTTTTTGACATAAATGAGAATGGCACTGGGTTCGAGTCCCGGAGCGTATATCAAGTATTGGTTGCAAGTATATCCAGCTGACAAGCATGAAATAGGACGAAACGGACGTCATGGGTCGCACTACTAGCCACCATCCATCTCTCCTTCAGCAATTCAATGTTCACTCCTTTGATCAATAAAGCTATAAGCTTTAGAGCGTATCCATATACACATTATCATAATCAGTGTTGGTCATAAGAAAAACTAGATTCTGGGTACTCTCGTATATGGCTTACAACCACTTAGTGCAAAACTCTGTATTCTTTCTACGGACCCAGCTAGTATTACTGGCATAGAGAGCCAATTAGAATTAGCCTAATGAGATGGTCAATTGATGGCAATTAGAAGTAACGTAAAGGACAAGTTCATTTCATCGGCTATGAGATGGATTAATTTCTTCAGGATTAGAGTGGCATATATACGAGTATTTGTGCATTTTATTCGGTAGCCCAAACACCCTTTCTTACTCATTCTTATGTATTCACTCTAGTAGTCATTTGGGTGGTTAGCACATAGCAAGTGTATAAGTACCAGATTTTGGATACATTCTAAGTTTGTTCATTTTTCTGTATTATTTTATTCCATAGTTTTAACAGAAAACAAAATAGATTGATGCATTGTAAGATTTAGTACTACTACAAAATTCATATTCTAGACAAAAAGTTTGTCTGACAAATGTTAATAATGCATGTACAATGGTGCTATCTCAAATAATCCCGTCGCTTCTTTGCCGTTTATTTACAAAAAGGCAATATATGTAGGAACATTTTACAAGGAAATTAAGATAACAACAGTAAATTGTCTTTGTTTATGTAGACTAGCCTCATCATCACCAAATATTTACAATCAGTTGGTCACTGTGTAGTGATTGACGTCATGTACGTCAATTCCTTCTTGAGTGCTGATCGAATCCTACCGATCAAATTTCAATTTAGCCATTAGTACAAGTGACTAGACATAGCAAGGACAATACTGAGATGTAAGGTGGTTGTTAGAAGTAGTCGACAGGAAACTTTGGACACAGGTTTGCTGCTATTTAGTTAATCGCGGTCTAAATAGCTGTGATAACGTCTCTGATTATGAAGCTGAATGAAATAAGATCGAATTTACCAGGGTGCTTCAATTCTCTATAGATAACAGTTATACCTTGCTAATAAGTGCCAAATAACACAACTTGGTCCAGGGTTTTCCATCGACTACCTCCAACCATCAACTTACAGTGATAATCGTTTTAAACTACTCTGAGAATTTACATCATTGAGAATCTAAAATTGCAAATGGGATGGTAACGATAGTAGAAATAACTAAGCCACTAATTTGAATTTCAATGGTCGGTACTTCAATAATTTAAAAAAATGCTTTAGAGTTATCGTACTCTCCATGTCTTAGGTTCAACCCTGTGTGTAGTTTACTTTAATGGTATAAAATTTTGAAGACATATCATAACACAGAAATTCAAATACTTTTCTGGTTCTGTCGTACACAAAGCACCTAAAATTCTTTTAAAAAAGGATGAGAATTTGGCTTATTGTATTGATTCATCAGTTTCTGAGGCAAAGTCGTAAAGTCAAGTATCATTGAATTTATTAATTATAGATTCAAGCACTGAATTATGAATTCTAATAATTGTGTGAATACTAGTGATAATATCTGCCTTCCGCATTTTAAATAACTGGAACACATCTCAAATGGTTTTGCAAGTTTTTTTAAATATTGATCGTAAGAGAAATGTAATAAATGTACAGTAACTGATGAGATTATAAGTGTCAATGCTAAGCCTGGACTTGATAGTTTTGTTATATTCAAATGAGTAGGAAAGTTGAATTCTTTACGTCTCATGATCTAATGTGAAGAAGTGGCTTACATTACGTCATGAAACGTCAGAAATACAATTTTTCTACTCATTGGGATATAACAAGACATATTTTTATTATTAAGTGTACGGTAAGTTGATTTTGTTATCAATAATGAGGTTTAGGAACTGAACTAAAATTAATTTCGAAAGGTTAGATTTAAAACATTTTGAATTTCTAAAATTCGGTGTGCTTATTCAGACGAATACGACTTGATGAGGAAAAGCCCGTCTTAAATTTTTAAGACGCAAATTTAGTTACTTACGAGTAGCATAAACTTGTTTAAAAAACTAAGAAAAATACGTTTGGTCAAAAAGTATTTTTGTTACTCTGATCCATAATGCTGATAATTAGATAATGCAATATATCAAACTGCAACGTACCACAACATATACACAAATAATTTGGAGTAAACTACGTACGATAATGACTTAATAATTTATGGATTAGGCTATAGATTTGGTGTAGAATTGTAAACAATTTTTTTTACTTATTTTAACAGGAAGTTTAGATATAAAAAGTGCTCTCCAGATTGCCCCCAAATGCCCTGGTATGGTCGAGAGTGGGGTGAACCCACCCTCCCGAAATGCTCTCATACGGCCACGGGTGTACAGCCTCTGTCAGGGAAGTCCTATTCACTGCATTCTCGTGGCGGGGGTGTTGTTTACGAAATTGAGAGGACGAAAAGCGAATGTTTGGCGCTTTAACCGGATCCCAAACCAATGGTGCACATGGGCTCCAGTATCCTGAGGGAACAAATGGCGTATGAACCAATCGTTGGTCACCGGCTACCATGGGACTGCATCTCCTCACGATGCTCAATGGCCTTGTAGATCAGACCTTTAGGTCAAAGGCTCGGGGTGTGGCCCCCTAAGAAAACCATCTGCTTCGGTCTGGGCACTCGAGCAGTATCCCAGCCCTCACATGAATCGAATGATACATGTGGTGCATATGTATTCGGTGCCTCATTGTACCAATGCTTATGTGTTTAAATAAATATTTGGTGCCTCCTTTCCAGATTACCTTCAAAAATCTAACACACAAATTTCAACAAAACAAGTTTACTTGTAAATGGGGTAACAAGGTTAGGGAAAAATAAAATAGCACAAATTTACAAAATACATAGTTTTTCTGTACAAATGCATTTTATGAGATAACATTAAGAGAGTTTTTGATAAGACATGCATATGACAAGAGCAAGAGCAATCAGATTTATTAGGAAACAACTCAGAGGGATACTTTGGAGTGGCGAAACCACATGCATGTCTTTGACAAGAGCAAGCAGTGGAACAACCACTTGTGGAAGACGTTCGACGTTCGTTGCGAGAATCTTTAACATCTGCTGATATAATATGGTTAGAGTGAGTTGTTATATAACCGGTTCGACTAAGATCAACATTATTGCACCTGACAAACAAAAAAACATTGTTTTTTTAAAGAATAATAGTTATTTAAATAACAATTAAAAAAATCATATCTTTTAAAAATACTTATAGAAGGTTTTAAAAAAGAAAACGATGTTGAACGACATAATGAATAAAATTGCGAGTCAACTGATATTTTATTTACCTAACAATAACCAAATAAATTATTTAATATAGTAGCCGGTCTAGATGACGATTCGGTAAAAACTAGACTAAAGAGCCTTCGCACAGAATACAACAAACAGCTTGGATGCAACTAGACGATTCGGACTTCGCATATGAACCAGCTCTTCTATCCCATATACACCAATAAATTCAGGTTAAGACAACCAATGTAGCACCAGACTCTGAAGAAGTACTCAACATACACAAGGGAAAATCCAAGATCCTCAAATACAACACAGAACACCAAGCCAATCACATTGGATGGAGAAGCTCTGGAACAGGTGGAAACTTTCACATATCTGGGCAACATTGATGAACAAGGAGGATCTGACTCAAATATGAAGGCACAAATTGGAAAAGGACGGCATTCCTACAACTGCAAAGTATATAGGAATCAAAGCAACTGTAAACCAATATCTTAACTCGGAGTTCTGAACACAAAAGGAAAAGAGGAGGACTAAAGAACATATTACTTCAGGAATCGGAGGCAGACATCAAAAGAACGAATACTAACTGGAAAGGATTGCCCAGGACAAAGTTCGATTGAGAAAACTGTTGGGCGGCATATGCTCCTTTACGAGGGGTAACAGGCGTAAACAAGTAAGTAAAGAGATTTCAGTAGGTTTGTGCACTTTCTACGATAGACACAAGTTGTCGGTGACTTGAGTCAGACATAACCTTCACGTCAAGAAACAGTACTGCAATCAGGAGTCGGTAAGTATTTCTATGTTCTAGAACCTGTTAAGGAGTGAATAGTTGATTTATCATATGTGGATAGGCTTGAAACCAATTTGCTTTTTCAGACTCACTGTTCACTAGGTCCACTTCTGTGCAGTATGATCGTAACACTAAGTAGCATTCAACATTTTTACAGTTAGAATTCTGTGAAACAAACCAGTAGAAAACTATTGTAAATCAGTCTACTGCAAATGGATATAAATATTCCCTATAAATTAGTATGAAAAAAGATCATTTCAGATGGACACAATTGCTGAAGTATTACTATCAGTGATATAAGAGGTCTTAAATTTAAAGGTTCATTTAATTGATTTTTTATCAAAGAAAGTAAGACGGTTATCATGTAAAAATTGATAGGCTGCATAATCGATGTTTTTAAAATATTCAATTACATTGGAACATACAATTACCAAAAATAATAATCTAATAGTTGTTCGATCATTAACTAGTTTTCTTTAAAAACTAATCACTGCATATTAAGCAATGCTATTTTAAAAATAAACTTACTTAGGAGTGGAACAATACTTATTCTGATATAGTTTACAACTGCATGAGCATGATAAGCTCGGATGTGAGGGACACACTATTGTAAAGTGATTGTTGATATCTTCCTCACAACGATGCGCTATCGATGAGCCACATGATCGATGTCCAGTTGAAGTAAAACCGGATGATGCATACTTTGAGACAAAGTCTTTGTTTAATCTCAAATTAATTGGTGGATCACATATATCGGAAGATACTGGAAATGTTTGTACAGTTTGTGTAGCTTTACAAAATGTCGTTGATGGAGATCTTTTTTCTTTGCTATTTACGTTGGAAATCTCAGGTGAACTTCCAACTTCATGAAACTAAAGTGCAAATAAAAGTGAAAGATAAGCGAGACTGTTTCAATGAATGCATAGGTAATGGTAGTGTGGATCTGTTGCCTAGAAAAAGACTTCTCGACCTTGAGTACGAGAATGATATTGTCTTACTGTGAGATAATGCCCAAGCCATGCAATCCGCACTTAATCAGTTGGTAATCAATGTCCGTAGGTACGGTATTTGCTTTGCACCTTCGAAGTGCAAATTAATTTTACAAGACTGGCAGGACCTTGAACCCGCGCTCATCCTGGGTAGTGAGCAGATAGTAGTCGAGAAGTCCGTGTATCTAGGTAGCTGCATAAGTGCTGGTGGTGGCGTGAGTGATGAGAGCAATCCACTTATAATGAAAGCCAGAGCGGTTAATGCCAATCTGGGCCATCGTTGGCGCCTTCGTGATGTTAGTCTGGTCGTAAAAGGTCGGATTTACAACGCTTCGGTGAGAGCAGTTTTGCTATATGCTTGTGAAACCTGGCTTCTCCGAGTTGAGGATGTTAGACGACTCTCTGCGTTTGATCATCGTTGTCTCCGAAGGATTGCTGACATCCAGTGCCAACATCATGTTAGTAAATCAGAAGTTCCGCATCGTGTGTTCGGGCACAACGAAAGTAATTCAATTGGCGAGGGTGCAGTGGCTTGAGACGTTATCAGAAATGGCTCAGAATAGAAGCCAGTGGTGATCCTGCTGTAACTTTCGTTTACTTTTTTTGTAAAAAATAGACGTAACTTCCTTATCTGCAAGAAATCTTTCTGGTTGTACCCTTGCTAACTGAAACGCCTCTTCCATTATTATTTCACTACCATACACTAATTTATGTTCGTTATTGTTCTCCTTTTTCTTATACGCCTTTTACGTTCCCTATCTCACATTCTCACTGTTATGGTGTGGCGTATTTGGTGCCCCTTTGTGCCAATATGTGTTCAAATAAATAAAATAGCAAAACTTTTCTTTGGTGAGTGTAATTTAGTACTGAAATGCAGTGAATAAAAGTACACAATATCAGCTACTTGCATAAATTTATATACGATCAACATGTTATATTTTATGAAACAAAAACGAGATCTGTGTTCTAGCATTATAAAACAAACCTGAAAAACTGTTTAGAAACTTTTGGTTCACCGTACTAGAAGTTCACGCAAGTTTTTATGTTGTTTATCAAATGATAATTGAAACTTTGTAGTCCAGTTATAATTTTATCAACTGATTCGTGCTAAGTCAAAGTTAGAAACTTATTAAAGTGAAATATCCACCCTACGGATATAAAATGAGGAGAAACATGTTCTACATCTTATTATTTACACAACCATCATAGTGTGAAACAAGTTACATCAAGACAGAAATTTGACAAGAAAACCGATCGGATTTCCTTGATATAAACAGAAAATAGTTGATCACATGTTGACTTTAGTGACATAAATGAAAGTTAATTCAGGTTAAACAATATCTTAAATGTGTTCTATAAAGACCCCATTCACAGAAAATACTACAAAATGAGGTCACTGATCTACAAACCTTGTAAAGTAAGATACATTAACAATCACCTACGAACTAAGAACTTTTGATTTTCGACAAATTTACAAGTGAGATCAGAAAGATTTTAACTAAGGAGCTAACGTATTCAGAAATTGATATACTAAGCACATAAAATCACACTATGAACTATGATATTCAAAGTGATTCAGAAGTATAGTAAATATTTACTAAAATAAGAATTTATTTACTAGTAAACAAGGTGTCATTTCTCAAGAGTTCAGTTCCATACGAGTAAGTTTAAAAGGAATCAAGTGATGTTCCGAATTTTTTATATCTTATACGAGTCAATATAAAGCCACAGATACCATAATTTATAAAAACACTTATGAAAGCTGCGAAAAGAAAAGGGACTAAAACTGTTAAAACTTACAGAATTATCATATATCCTGCGTTCAAATCGAATAGCAGTGAGTAATTTGGTAATCATACTATCTATACCGAGAAGCAAATCTCTCCGTGTATCACTGGACATCGCTATCAAATTTCTGTACACTCCATAAACAAACAATCTAAAACAGGGATAATTCACGACTCAGTATTTAAATAACACTTATGAAAGCCTTATATCAAAGATATATAGTGAGAGATAATTTAAGACAAAACAATAAAACCAACCACAAATTTTCAGTTAAGCAAAATAACTCAGCAATTAAAGAGGTTTATGCATGGGGCTGTGATTTATAACGATTGTATGGGAACTAATGAAATTACCTAGCTGCCCAGACGATGGTATATATGTTGTTTCGGGTCTCCAACCACGGATAATTAGACTGGGTTTAAGATAAGAAATAAAAACAATTATTATATGGATATGTTCAGCGTGATGTGGCCGAATGATATAAGCTTGTTTTGTAGGCTAATAACGATTGTTCGATGAGGCATTATCTAAGATGAATCTGTTCGCTGATTGATAGGTTATTCAATCTTCATTATTGAGAAACAGTACAAAGTATATTCGAATGGAAACAATTACGGATGGACACGCCCCAACTTATTGATTAAGCTCAAGTAAATGAGGAACGGCAAACTAGTTTCAAAGACTTTCACCAAACAGGTATCTGGTCATACTGAGAACTACCATTGGGTGGATTAGACAATAAAATCAACCAGACTCATCATATGAATACAATACACTAATAAGTCGAGATCTATAACACGTATGCAGTTATCCTAACACGATTGATATACCGCTTTAGCTTATTTCACTCAATTATGTACTGGAAGTGGAGATTGGAGAGCTAACAAATACATAAGTGTTTGATACTAAAAGAACATCTGGTTATTTAGAATATTCTCGAGCTGGCACTCATGACAGCAAAACTACTAAGGAAACAACCCCAACGCAAGGAATATCTTTCAGTTAAGTACTAAAATAGGCCATGTGAACCACGAGTGAATATGTACATATTTACATGACAAGAAATGTGAGATTTGCAAATAAACAATAAGATAGACCTAACACGACGTAAAAAGAACTTTGGACAAAAGGGTCTGTAACATTTTTTACGACGTTAACTATATTACCCATGTGGTATAAAGACATCGAGGAATTTCTTTAGGGTTATCCTTGAGCAACTATATATCACCATCTTCATACTCGGTAAATAAAACGAAAGCATCTCTAGCAGAGGGTTAGCTTCTAAGACACTAATTCAACATAGAGATAGTAAAATATGCATAACAAAAAAGACCCCACTAAACACACTATTATAACATCCATACAAACACAAAGCCCGCCAGTGTTTAGTTAACCCGCTTCCATTAGGTTTTTTCTATTGCCAGCTGGAATAACACATGTGAAAAACCGATATCTTTATAGTAAACTTGTATTATTGTGGGAACTTTTTTTCCGTTTTTACAAGCAATATCTTCACATATCGGTGGTGAGTAAATATTATAAAAGCCCCTGAATATCGTCTGAAATACTTGTACAGGATACGTTCTAATATTACATTTAATAGTAAAACTCAAAATTTAAACCTCTGTTCACTCAGAGGTAGTGACTATAAGTGCTACCTTTTGAGAGCAGTAAAATGCAGGGATTCTATACTGTCGGACATGGTCGATCCAACATTTCAAATTCCTTGATATTTCATCCTGGAAACTAAATATAGTATCTCGCGTTAATCTATTTGTGATTTTTACCTACAAACACTTCCTATAGCAGAACTAATTCACCATTACTATGCAAGAAAATATTTTATCAGGAAAATTGTTGATTTCTGGGACTGGAAAGCTGTCGTATGACGAAAGACTGACTCAACTGTGTTTATTCCATTGTTATAGAGAAGGACTAAGGAGCTATAACCACAGTATTTAAGTCATTTATTAATAATTTCATACATGATGCTCCTTTGTTTTTATTGTCTTTCAAATAACAGAATTGTGAGGAAACCTCAAAAATTCCACAGGCCCGTAAGGAATTGAGTGGATCCCTTACTTTCTCAACGCTTGATTAATTCTAGACAAATTGGAATCAACTACAAGACTCCTGTTATTATAACCAACAAAGGCCACCTAGCTACTTGTTCTTCCAAAGCTGAAATGTTTACTACAATGAGAAAGATCACACCATTCGAATCGAAAGCACCAACTTCCTATATATGAACGCCCCAACGTTATGGAACAAAATGGATGAATAGCACAAAATAAGTAACGATGGAAACACTCATATGATATAGATATCTTAAATATCAGCACCTGATACTGCAGACCAGGAGCTAGTAATACACGGCAAATCTTTGTTCTGCAATGGGGTTAAAACAAGAATGGGTGCGGAGCGACTTTGTGTTTACGAACTGAATTGGTAGCAAGTGTGCAGTCAAAAGTTTATCAATCCCGGCGAATATATGAGGTGCTCAGCTATATTGTCAAGGCATTTCTTACCAAGATAAATAAAGAACATACGAATTGAAAAGTCTCAACATCAGGAGTTTCAAAAAGAACTATCTCAGTTCCACTCCTGTGTCTTGAATCTTATTAACGACTTTTTAGATAAATTTAACTCTGTAGCACTTATCTATGCGGACACCGTCAAGATCTAAGGGTCTATAAACCGTGAAGAGAATTCACTTAAGCTTCAAAAGAATGTTGCAACATTAAAATGAGGAATAGAAAACACACTAAAACTTATCTGTTGAGATGGCATGTCACGCCTCGTTTGATACGATTAACTTACGTCCTCCATAGGAATCAGATCTCGGTTGCCTCATACAAGCGATACCTGGCTTATAACAACAGAGAGGTTTAACACCAGTCCAAAGTACACAGCAGATGTAGCCAAGGCAAACACAACTCACCATATTATGCGTAGATACCTCCGAGCTGTCTCTCTCAATGTTTGAAACCTACGATATCGTGCCCCTCTTGTTATCATCCCTGCTTTCCTCTTGTTCCTCTAACTTCGTCTTCTCGTTCATCACAAGTTACTCGACTTGTCTGTTATTCGTGAAACAAAATCTCTTTAACACTTAAATTATCATTTTGTCATTATTTTCACATTGTGAACAATCAGCCTCCTGACTGGTAATTGTATAGCTGCTGATATCAATAATTTCCACTGTCCTGAGATAAACACACACGCTCAAACCTCTATGTATACAAATCGACTAATAACTAGAATTAATGTAGTCAAGTAGTTACACTACCAACCACTGAACATAACTAAGAATCTGAATCCGTACTGATATTGCAATCAGCAACCTCAAAGAAATCACTTGTTCAATACAAGCTCGTAACAAATATATCGAAGATATTGGGGAAGCCTAACATATTCCTTGGAATTCAGAAGTGTATTCTACTAGATTTAACTAATATTTCTCTGTTTATTGTTAAATACAACCAGGTTCATACCTAGAAGCATCGGTGATCTACTGATATTAGATATGAAAGCCGGTCAGAAGAAAGCTTCTTCCATTCCTTCCAGAAACACTTGTTTGTTGTACGTTGTCTTGACAATATAAGCGGCGCTTTATTTACTTGACATCCAACACTATCATACTGTTAACAATTATCCATAATCTACATCTGTCCGGCGTTTGTTGAACTATCGATTTTCTCGTTGTTATGCATCCGAGTTTTATATTCGGATTTTTCAGACAGATATATGCGACTGTCCTCGCCAAATTTATACACGTTATTTTTCAAGCTGCTGTTAGTAACCGAAACCTTAAGTTCAGCTTTAAGTTTATAAACAATTAAACTGTACAAAAATATTTATCAATATGATGCTTTCACGTTCTAAACCTGCTCTCCAGAAACAAAAGGCTGTTCCAATACAATCAAGAAAGATTCCGAATTTAATTGAATTCGTTGACAAGCGCGATTTCACCGGGGCACTAACTCTTTCGGAGTTTGAGCGCTGCTGTGGTAATTCCAGTATTGAGACAGACCTATGGGTAGCATACTCGGCTTTTCATTTGGGAGAATACAAAAAAGCCGCCGATGAGTATAGGAAACTTCTCGAAAAACCTAATGTGCCTTCAGACGTTCACACGTATCTCGCATGTTGTTACTTTTTCCTCGGAATGTACCAGGAAGCAATGAAATCTGCTAAAGATGGCCCAACATGTAAACTGCAAAGTAGGCTTTTGTTCCACATAGCTCATAAATTAAATGACGAACGGGCCCTTCTCAATTATCACAATTCGTTAGACAACTCAACAGAAGATCAACTATCACTGGCATCAATTCACAGCCTTAAAAACCACCATCAGGAAGCTATTGATATATATAAACGCATCTTACTGGATAATAGAGAATACTTGGCCCTAAATGTAAACATAGCTTTATGTTACTATAAGATGGATTATTACGATATATCTCAGGAAGTATTGGGAATATACCAGCAACGTTATCCAGATAGTGCAACGGCCATTAATCTAAAAGCATGCATCAATTTCAGGTCGTACAATGGCAAGGCAGCCGAAGCGGAACTAAAAGCTCTTCATTGTGTTTCTACTTCATCATTTACATATGCACAAGACCTCATTAAGCACAATTTAGTTGTTTTCCGTAATGGGGAAGGAGCTCTGCAAGTAATACTGAAATTAAATTCATAGTGTTTTCTAACATACATGAATATTGTCACTGTTATTATATGATAAGATCCTACTATATTTGTAGCTTCTTGTTGCCAACATTAGAAGAACTGATTTATGACCAATTTCCTAGTACATTATTTTTTTTAAAATGCAGGGCTAGTTTATTTAAATTTATTGAACATGTTTGAATTTTTATTGTTGTGAGTGAAACCCCAGGTTATGTGACACAAATTCGAAGCTCAGAATTCGTATTAGATGGTAAGGCTTCCTGTCATTTACTTACGAGGAGTAAGTGATTTAATTAAAGACTAAACTCTCTAAAATGTTCGTATCTCCTATTTAAATGGGTACTGGGAACAGATTCTGGACTCTAATCGAAACTCGAATACTAAGTGAAGTTTTGGTACGTCGTGTAAGAAATTCAAGTGTGCGCGCACCAAAGGCTTATTAGCACTATATCCGCTTACTTATTGATGTTTAGAAAAAAAATTCTTGCATGGCTGAGCTACTGATTATACTTTTTAAAGGTTAAATGCGTTGATTTAGGTAAAGAAAGTACACCTGAATAAGAATCTTGTAGTTACTACACTGTCCATAGCTCCACATGTGCTGTTGTAGGAAAACTTTCCGATGTTATTCAAGAAATGTCCTAGCAATGACTTCCTATTTACCAGTAACATCACTTCGAGATACATTTACAACCTAACAGTATGGCCAATCTGGTTTTACTGTACTTTTCGTTATCCTCGTCCCCTGTGTTAATAAGTTAAAAAACCTGGAACTGACTCATTTCTACCTGATCTTCAATACTTCCTTGTTAATAAATTTAAACTGTTCAAAGACGGCAGAAATGTGATATTTTCTGTCACATATAAATAGGTAATTTTATTGAAAACTATTTAATAGTTTATGTCACTAAAATAGTCGGTTATCTCACCAAATTACAATACAGTGAATATATATATTTTTTTAGGTGCTACCACCCTTGTTAGACGTCCTGCCAGAAGCAAGACTTAATCTCATAATCTTCCATTTGAAAAATGACGAACTACAAGAAGCCTATGAACTTACTAAAGAAATCGACCCTAGCACACCACAAGAATATGTCCTAAAAGGAGTTGTGAATGCTATTATGGGTCAAGAGCATGGGTCACGTGAGCACTTGAAGCAGGCTCAACAGTACTTCCAGCTAGTGGGAGGATCAGCCAGTGAATGTGATACAATATCTGGACGTCAATGTATGTCTTCTTGCTTTTTTCTTCTTCGACAGTTTGATGATGTTCTTATATATTTAAACTCTATAAAAAGCTACTTTTATAATGACGATATATTTAATTTCAACTATGCTCAAGCTAAGGCAGCTGTAGGAGCCTATAAGGAGGCACAAGAAGTGTTCTTGCTCATTCAATCAGAACATATTCGTTCAGAATATACCTATTTAAGTTGGCTAGCAAGGTGCTACATAATGACTAAACAAGCTCGTTTAGCATGGGAGTTATACCTGAAAATGGAAACTTCAGCCGAATCCTTCAGTCTGCTGCAGTTAATAGCTAACGACTGTTATAAAATGGCACAATTTTATTACGCCGCTAAGGCATTCGATGTACTAGAAAGATTGGACCAAAACCCAGAATACTGGGAGGGTAAACGTGGAGCATGTGTCGGTGCCTTCCAGCTCATAATAGATGGACAAGAACCCAAGGAAAGACTTCGAGAGATAATCCAAATCTTGCGTAATACAAATAATCCTCAGACAGAATATCTTATACGTGTTATGAAGAAATGGGCAAAAGAAAACAAGATTGTTGTATAATGATGACCATAAACTGTTGTATGATTTATGCATGTATAATAATTAAACAAATTCATGAATTCTTCGTAAATGTTTGTTATTCTTAACGAAATCTGAGACGATAGTTAATTAGGAGTATAAAAGAAAGAAATCATCTATCAAACGCTGAAAAACCCTTCAAAACTAGATAGACTTTTCTCAAAAAAACTATTTATATCGATGTAATTTGACTAATTTTTTATTTACCATAAATATACAGCGAACTATCCTATCAAACGATTGAACACCATATTGTAAGAAGGAAATGATACAAGAACTTAGCCTGCATATTCAAATATCTAGAAGCGTGTCACTTTTCTTTGCTCCTACGTTTCGTTACTGCCCCCAAATTCCCTGGTACGGCCGAGAGTGGGGAGAGTTCGCTCTCCCTCTCCAAATGCCCTCACATGGCCACGCGTATATAGCCTCTGCCAGGGCAGTACTACTCACTGCATTCTCGTGGCGGGGGTGTTGTTTACGAAATTGAGAGGACGAAAAGAGAATATCCGGGGTTTTAACCGGGTTGCTGGATACGAAGGATCCACCTAGGAGAGTTGGAAAACCCTGATTCCAAACAAATGGTGCGCATGGGCTCCAGTACCTTGAAGGAACAAATGACGTATGAACCAATTATTGGTCACCGGCTACCATGGGACTGCATCTCCTTACGATGCTCCACTGCCTTGTGGATCAAACCTTCAGGTCGAAGGCTCCGTGTGTGGCCCCCTAAGAAAACCACCTGCCTCGGTTTGGGTACCCGGGCAGTATCACAGCCCTCACACGTATCAAATGAGATATGTGTGGCGCATATGTATTTGGTGCCTTCTTGTGCCAATATCTGTGTTAAAATAAAAAAAACGTTCGTTACTAAGTCACAATATAAAATACCGTGGAACGAAAAATTTAAGGATATTTCCTTGTCTAGCGACATGATTAGCAAACTAAACTCGAGACATAAGTGAAAGCTTTTTCTTAGAATTGTCACAGGAAATACGGTCGTTAAAGAGTGAAAATTAACAGTTTAGTTTTAGAAGTCGTGAATTGTTCCTAAGTAAGACGGACACAAAGTAATTTCAGGTTGAGCAAAATGATTAGAATATGTATAAGAACAATGAGTAAGGATTGACAGATTATTAAACAAACAGGAAACGTAGTCATATATTTAGGAGTCATGATACTATGAGACGAATTGTTGATATGATCGAAAATGAAGCAGATTGAGACAAATTCCCATATACAATCGATTTCAATATTAAAAAAAAAATTGTACACCACAGAAGACAAAAGAAAGAACAACATGAATGGAAGAACAATGTACTTTGTAAGAGACAATTCAAGAAAGA
Source organism: Schistosoma mattheei (assembly GCA_944470405.2). NCBI lineage: Eukaryota > Metazoa > Platyhelminthes > Trematoda > Strigeidida > Schistosomatidae > Schistosoma > Schistosoma mattheei. The sequence continues at coordinate 8,567,829 of OX103947.1, read as the reverse complement.
TGTGCATATAGTGTATTTAATGTGTTGTTTTCATATTTTAGACAGACACTGCGTAATTTTTCATAATATAACTGATTTCCTCTGCCCAAGCCTTCATTGAATACAATATGAAAAAATTGAGTTTGAAGAAGAGTATTACAACAGCTAACCTAAATCACATTCAGTTACCACTTACATCTTATTATAAATAGATCAAGCAAAGTACAATATCACACGAAAGAGCATTACGTAGAACTGCCAAGTCTTTCAATTATGACAATTGTAGGAAATTAACATAAATAGGAAGGGGTTATGAATGTTTGAAACAAAAAAAAAACGATGAGTTAACAGTAAGTAATATAGTTAGAGTTCGGGGAAGACAATAATTACAAGTGACACAAAGTAACGAGCAACGGCTTAAAATGTAAGAGATTAATGTAACACAGGTTTATTATATACACTTCATATAATATTATATATATATATATTTATATATATAATAATATATATATATACTGAAAAAATAAGGTAGGACTTCGATTTATTTTTCGAAATGTAATTTAATTAACTCATCAATTCTGTGGAGATCCTTCAAGGAATACTGTGCACTACCACGAGGAAGAGGTTTACTCTACAAAAAAAGAAACAGGAATGATTTAATTATTAGTTCAATAAATTGTCTGTTTCGTCTATTTTAAAAGGCCACTTTAATACTTTATTAATGATTTAGAAATCTAAAAAAAGATTAAAGGTGATCAGATTAAAAAACGGGGTAAGAAAATGGTCACCGAATTTCATTTTAAGCACAGTGAGATGTAGACTTTCTAACTAAAGGTTTTTGTGATCATAAAAACTATCGGTAATCTCAAAAATTGATTAAAGTTGCCCAACTCACGTCAGTGTATTTTTACACCTAAATATGAAGCATCATATCACCGTTTATTCATTTTTATTTATCTGACAGTAACATACTGTGCGTATAAATTTTCTCCAAATAAAAAATACTGCTTTAGGAGTAGTTTGAGTTAATCAGTCATAATTAAGACAGGGGGCCTAGTACAAATGTTCGTCAGCCAAAGTTGTCATACCACCACGTAAGCAGGATGAAATAAAATTAACAAGATGAATAGCGAAGAAGTCGAAACAATCAACTCATTGAAGTGAATCAGTAGCTTAATCATTAAGCTTTTAATCAATATGATACAAGTCCAAAATCCGGTTCACTTATTTTAGTATGGGGCAATTGGATAGTGTTATAAACTCGTGGACATAAAGTATGACTGAAAGACGATTATAAGAATCGGTACTTGATTGCTGAGTTAGATTGAATTAAATTTTATTTAACAATTTGTTGTTATCATTAAGTTAAGAAACATAACAAAGAGGAGTATTTATGAGGGGCATTCATTTTATAAATGGGTAAGGTCATATATTACACTAAGGTCACAAATATGCATACAGGGAGGATATTGCCACTTCGCTGAATAATTAATCATATGTTCACAATTAGTAGGGACTTGGAGTACCAAAACGTGGCATCAGTGCTTGAAGTCACTAACTTCTAGTCTGAGCCATGTTGGTAGATGCAGACTACTTGGTTGGGGTCCGCGTGACTTTCGTAACCAATGGTTGGAGACTCTTGGTGACATGGTTCAGAATCGATCACAATGACGTAGGTGTATACACTCCCTGTCTTCCCTTAAACTAAGAGATTAAAATCACTTCACATCTTTCTTTCTACTAACTAATTCTTTCTTCCTATACTATATCCTTATCTGAAATCTTTCTTTTATATATTACCACCTTTGACCTAACCACTCCTATGAATCCGGTGTTCATCTTGCTGTGCTAATGAGGTATGGCAACCTGGACCGATGCACATATGTGCCTGGTCCTACGTTGTAGCTGATGATGATGTTCGACTCACAGTCATAAAGATGTATTAATTGGTATTCGACTAGGATTCAGAAGTTTAAAATACTTCAGTCAACACATAACGAACAATGATCACTTACTTGAGAAGGATCAGGTTTCCATCCAATAAAATATAACAGCCGATAGGTTGCCGGAATACAGCGTTCATTCTCTTCATCTTCACGAGGAACACTGAATTTCTCTATAAAAAGTGATACAATTTGAGTTTATTAACTAGCAACATACAAGATTTGAAAAAACAATAGGTATATATATATATTTGTTGCATATCTACGAAGTAACTAGATTATATATCTTTATATTCCTTTCATTACAAACTTTTGTTTGACTTACTGACTATTATTATACGATTTACTATTCTTAAGATATTCCCAAGTTACCAGTTACAGTATCCCACACTCACAGCCGCTATTGGCCTGATCTCGTATAATTGTTGTTTTCCATTTTATGGTGTGATGCGATCTATTTTGCTTGTATATGAACTGCGTATGTGTGAAATACAAAATTCATACAGTGGAAGCTAAGATTGTGTTCTGGATTCAATGGTTAGGGCTAGACGAGAAAGACTCAGAGTTGACTCTAGGCTGCTCGTGATGGTTAACGTGCCGTTGGTTTGATACAGGGCCAAGTTCTATAAGTCGGTGTTCTGATTGGCGATCTTATCACATGATAATAAATAGGGAAAAATATATATATAACAATTTCCTAAAATTTCTAACCATTAGGTTATAAGTGCGTTGTACACTCAATCGGTGAAACTTTTACCTCACTACCAACTACACGACTGACACCAAGGGACAATAGTTTCAGAAACTAAGGCTACCGTTTTCGTTTGTGATATAGCTAAGAAAAAGTACAGGCAATAGTTTTAATAATGGTTATCAAGCACAATGAAAAAATACAACTACTCATTCTTTTCTACATTCAATCCAAAAACACAAGTTCAATCTTGACTAATTAAAAGAATAATTAAGATCTACCAAAAAAATCTATTATGAAGAAAATTTTTCGAATAGTATAAATAGGTTTGCAGTGTTCTAGAAAACACAAAGACAATATAGTATGTATATTAAAACATCAGTGACTTAATAAAGCATATTTTTAATAAGTGATAAGAAAGAAAGCACTAAACATGAGAATATATGGTGGGAAGGAAAAAAAACACATGTCCGCATAGGATGCACATATGCCAACAAGAAACTCATCAAGTGCAGTCCTAAATAACAATAAGAAGATACAAGTAAAACGACACCAAGTGAGTTAAAAGACGTTAGCTATTCGAAGGATTTGAAATTGAACTTCTATATTATTGATAAATGTATACGAATTGAATGAATTGTTAACTCAGTGAATATCTAATTAAGATGAAAATATGATCTTTCTCTTTGTAAACTTACTGAATAATTGACAAGTGTTATCAGAAAAAAAAGTTATTTATTGAAAACCTATTCATGACAAGGCTAACTATGATAGATTGAAAATTAAAATTACATAACAGCAAAATGAATAACTTGCTTTTAAAATACATATGGAAACCGATGAGTTGAGGTACAAAACAAGTAATTTAAAGTCTATTATATTTTGTGATAGATTGCAATAATTTGGAATTATAAATGATTAGAAGATATCACTGAATACAAGCGTGATCTATACATTCTAGAGGGTTGGAGATGACAGTTCAACAACAATAAGCCCCTTAGCGATTGACGAGAGGAGATAGGAATTTAAGAAGAGTTTGATATTACAAGATGCAAAATTTGTGATACAACAACTCTGTTTATATGGTAACGACTGTAGTCTCAAAATATATAGCAAACTAAAGATCTGAAAGAAACCAATGAGACTATAGAAAAGGTTAGTGGGGTGATATGAATTGAAAAAGAAGTTACTGAGAACATATTTGTTCATCAGAATTACCGTTAATTGATAAAACTAAAAAGGGTCAGACAATTTGAATCCTTTCTAGCAGAACTATACATTGATGATTGCATCTGTTAGTTCATGATAACATGATATCAAGTAGAATTGTACAAAATCTTGCGAAATAGAGAGGGATTCGAATTCGTGAACAATTCTTATTCCATATAACATTGGTTAAATAACCTATGAAATTCTTAAGAAACGTGTGCAATGCATGAAGTCACCTACAATCGTAGCTGTAAATTCAATATCCGATCAGAGTATAACGGTAAATAGTTTCGTGACTACTATCTACAGAGCTATATTCAATTAGTTTTAGTTGGTATATAGACTAACTGAACAGGCACTTCGATATTACCTACGTTTACAAATTGATTATACCTTAAATAATGGCACAGACATTTCAGTTGTCGATTCCCCTATAAGATGAAATTCACATCTCGAATCACTCTGTTAAATATTAGTGAAAATCAAACTAAGAAACAAGTGTATAACAACGCCTGTATAAGGAACATCTTTAAACTCACAAGAAAACTATGTTTGAATTACGCAGCTAACAATTTCAACAAAGGATAACTTTATATCTTGTCAAAATATGTCCATCTGAATACTGTATTTCATTTGAACAACAAGACAATTAAACCAAAAAATATGATAGTACAATAACCATTATTTACCATTGTAAATTGCAGAGGCTGCAAATAGAACATCACGATTCAAACGTAATGGTCTATGAACAGTAGCATTAGATTCACCCATAAATCGTAGATCATTCATTAACGCAAATATATCTGGATAGTGAATTACAATCTCATCGATATCCTAAGAGAGTTGAAATGAAAATGTTTATTGATAAAAAGTGACAAAAAAACAAATGACTGAGTAATTAAATGTTAGAGATTTACATTTCTTTTGTATGTTACGTTCAGTTGTGCAAATAATTGTGTAATATGAAAGATAAAGAAAAGCACCTGAACTAGGACGTGAACGCTATCCAGATTTAGAAATTTAACGATAAAAAACATTCAATGAAAATGACATTGCACTGGTAAGTCTTCTAAGTGAACGCTCGAACCACTCCCTTAAGCTCTTATTTTAACTCAAAGCTGAATCTACTCAGCAACCTGAACATGAGAGAAATGGCTAGTTTATGTACAGAAAGTCGAGAGTATTTATAGTATTTCTGGTGCCATTTAGGTTTCTGGAATATCCCGGAATCAAGCTAAATATAATAGCAGGATAGATAATTATCTAATCAGAAATGTGATAACGTGAATCTTCACTCTCTAGATGTTTCTGAGAAACTTATATTCAACACTGATTGGATAAAATATTTCCCAGCGTTTTCATGACCCCTCTTGACTTTTTCGAGGAATGCTTTGAATCTTCCCAACATCTTTCTTCTTTCGAAAAATAAGTCTTCTTCGTTGGATCTACTTGAAGCTTTATAATTGGCTTTCAGCAGTATTTCATCTCACTTGATGTCTTCTGAATCCAACCGGTTCAGCTATTACTCGCCATATCATACACAAACAGAAATAAACACTATACATAGCACTGTTATGCATGTAATAAACTGACTCAAGTTTTCACGTTTCAAGGAGCAAAGAGGTAGTAAATTACGGGAGGGAAAAATATATATTTCTAAGGTGGCTGAGGAATCACTTAAGTTCTGTTATTAATGTTAAATTCATACCGAGAACAGTAAGCATGAATACTTTTTTACTAATTCAATTAATTACATGCTTTTACCCTCTTTTAACTGGTTCCCATTACTGCTGGTTCGCTAGTTTTATGTGCTTGAAGGTCACGTCCTTGTTATTATATACAATAAGTTGTGCCATTTCAAGTTGGTCTGGTGGAACACCAAGTTTATCCTGCATTGCGTCTTAGCCGTCTGATAGAAAATACTTATTAAAACGTGCATCAGCTTCCGTCATCGAGTCCGCAATAGAATCGTTCACATTAAAATAGCTTAATTGCTTCTAACTTCGCAAAAATGTCAAAGACCAACCAGAACCCCCAAAAGATATCATTCCTATTAAGATTTAACATATATGTTTTTAAAAAACAAGGATAATAAGAGAGAAGACAAATGAAGACATTTAAAAATCGAGGTCCAAGTTTTTTTCGAGGATTAAATGATTTCGTATACACATGACATGATTTAGTCAGGCTATCAAATTAACATTATTACAAACTTTTCTGCAACAAACAGAATTCTGTCTGGGTGTATAGACATGAATTGTCTCATTTATCCATTTAGTTATCTGTCCAGAATTTTACACACAAATTTAACATTACTTACTAGACAGTTAGTTGTATACAAGTGGTGTTCCAACGACAATGACGTCATACTAATAAGCGACAAATTTGAATCCTCCTAACCCATCTACTTCGGGCTTAGGTGAACGAATGATATAACAAGCTGCTTTCATGAAGTATGGCATTAAATTCAAGTACACGTACCTACATTTGGTTGTGGACTGAGATTATCTTTTGTTTTTAATTATTAGTTAGATAAGAGTTTCTTATTTTCTCTGTGCAAATACAAGGTGTAACAATTTGGATCAAAGAAGATTCATAACACTAAATGATAAATGAGTGACTGGATTTTGATATGACGAGATAAAAAGACTATACTATTTAGGCTAATATTTATTGTATCAACTCAGTATACACTTCATTTAATATGACAAGTATGAACTTTCATTCAGTGTGATAAATATATTCCCTGTATCAATTCAGGTGTGTGTACTTTCCCTTACATGTGATATTATTGTGGGTAAAGATTAGCATAGAAATGTATTTTGGTCTACTAAGGACGTGAGTTTTGGATTTGGGGACGTATTTTTGGAGAGTCAATAACCCTACATTGCACTAATGTTTCATGTCCATACTTTACATCGAAGAAATTATAGTGATTCCCGTTTCAAATTATAAGCAGTAGGACTACGATATTACAGATTTCTTCACATTAAGTGATCAGTTCACAAAAAATAATATGAAAAGAATAACAGAGCTACGTAATCCGACGAGTTGATAACTTAAATGTACAAGCAAATTATTAGAATGATTGGATGTTTCTTTTATTTGGGGAGGGAAAGCCAACTACTCACTAAGATTCATCAGAATAAAGATAACATTACAATAATATTAGGGGATATTAATAATGAAAGTTGTGATAAAAAACACATGATGTAAGAAAAGCATAAAATCTGACAAATAATTACAATTATAAAATAGTTAAATGTTTTCTTTAACTTGGTTATCCGACAGACAGTTTACTGTTGAGTCTGTTATTGAACAGTGTAAATCTTATTAAGCAAAGGTGGATAGTGGCTAGCAGTGTAATCCAGTACGCGCGTTTCGTCCTATTTGGGACTCGTCATCCGGATGTACCTGCATCGCAGAGTTAGTGTTCACTCCGGGACTCGAAGCAAGTGCCGTTCGCTTCAAACGCCATCGCGTTATCCACTTAGCTATTGAGTCCTGATAGCCACCTGCTTGTGCAATGGGGTGAAGTTTAAATTCACTTGGTGTTGTTTTACTTGTATCTTTCCATTGTTAAGCTTGTGACTTAAGGCTAAATCGAGGCAATCCCTACAAGATGAATATATGCCAACATGAGACTGATCAATTGCAGTCCTAAAGAACGATGGGAAAATACAAGTAAAACAACACCGAGTGTAAATCTTAATTAAGAATCCCTAGTGATGATGAGATAAAATCTACTTTAAACATACTAGCATGGGATACCTCAGTAGTATGCATCTATGACCTCACCGGGGATTAAAACCTGAACCTTCAGGTCTTATGATGAGTGGTTAAACTCCATATCCCTGAGTTGGTGTTCAACCAACCCCCCGATGTGGTCGTGGATTCACACTACTGAGGAGCCCCATAGTAGGAAAAAACATATGTCTGGTGCGTTCTAGTTTTTACTGATGTCTAATTAAGGTCAAATTTAGATACAAGCTGTGAAAAACTGACAGAAATTACAATGACAAAGAGCTCGTATCAAGATTGCAAACCACTGACTTTGTGGTTAAATCGGTCAATTTTTAATCAATAATTCGCAGTTTCGAAACTCGCTTCACCTAATTCATTTTAAGCAGTCAAGTAATGTAACTAGCCTTCAAACAAACAGTACAAATTAAAGCAAAATACATGCGTTTGCGATTACATCATTGTCAGCAAAGTTTTGATTTATCCAGCTGTTGACATTCAAGATTGAATTTTGAACAGTCTTTGTTGGTAAATGTACATTCTGTGCAGATTATCAATCTGGACACAATAGCTCAGTGGATAACACGTTAGGGTTTGAAGAGAAAGGTAACAAGTTCAAACTTTACTGTGGACACCGACACTATGATCCAAGTACATCCTGATGACGAGTCTCAAATTAAATGAAACAAAGATTCTAGACTTTAGCGTCAGACAAAATTTGCATATCTACCCCATAAAACACAAAACTATACTTGATAAGTCAATTGATGGTTATACCGTCCCAAAAAAACTCTTATTTTCTATTACTTCCAATGTTGTTTAAAATATGATGAAAAAAAGTATCTCCAGATCAGTCAAAAATGTTAGAATGTGACTTCAGAATAAATATGATCAATAGAAAAAAAGAACACCGTCCAAATAGACATTATCAACATAATATACTTACCAATGTGATTAAATTGAACCCAGCACATTGTAACAAATTAGCCATATCTACACTATCCACGAATGGACTGATGTGCGATGAGATTCCACCTAATCTTTCTAATTCAGCTAATTGCAATGATACACGTAATTCATACAATGTATCCATTGCTGGCATCACACCTAATAAGCACCCATCATTACGCAAACATGTTAATATCTAAGTAGAGTTTGTTAAAGTAAAGAAGGGATAATTGAGGACAAACGAATAAATAGAAAATTTTAAAAAGAATAATTAAATTAGGCTGTAGCCTAGCCTACTAATCTGTAGCAGTTTTTGATATACTTCTATTCAACCTACTTGTTACCTACTAAATATATCATTTTAGTCTGACCACGTATATTATGAACTCGGAAATTATTTACTGATAACCTTGAGCGTTCTTTACATATGAGTATGTGTACATGTTTCTATTCGTTTCACTTACCTATACTTTACACGCGGTCTACATAATATGACGTTTGCTTAGATCTATGAGGAGGCGGCACTGCCTATCTGGATGCGGGTCAAATGACTGGGTAATTGAATGCCTGAACTATTTTTAGCCAGAAATATGCTTCTTATTTAATTTTATTATCTACGTTGTGTTAACGTGGTCAATTTATAGAATCTATACGAAGTTAATAGGATCTATTTGTCGTTCGCATCATTTACCATGGAATCAACTCAGTGACTCGAACTTTACTATGCAAAACTTTAACACCAGACACTCTGTGCTAATTGATATTATATCAGATATGGAACTTTGGGATTCTGCGACGGATGTCTTTTATCACTGTAGCCCTCGAAGGAGAACGTGGTAGACAACATCACGTAGTTTGCTGTTCGATTATGTTTTTAGTGTCGTTTAGGTCGTCGAAAATGTTGCTGACCAAACCGCGATAATTTTCTAGCCGATTCTTTTGATAATGACGAATGTATCGTCCATACAGAGTATCCAAACTTTTGGTTTGACCATTGGTAAGTGTTAATTTTGCATACGTATCATATTCGATTATCTTTTGTGGCGTATTATACTACTGAATAATATTCAGTAACTAGTTCAATTTCACATCATTTTAAAGGCATAGTATATCACGCTTTTTTCTTGTTGTGTAACAACTCCTTAAGTATTTACAGGAATTTGTCATACAATATACATATAATTGTAATTGTGACTTACCAAGTTTCGTGCACTTATTGACTCTTTGTTTACATGCAACAGTTCACATATTTTGAGCTATTAAGCTATCGTTTCGATTGTTGACAGTCATTGTTAACTTTAGATACAGCAACTAGCTGTCATTCGTATTATCGTATGTTGTAAACGATCTTTAAGTGACTAATTTATGGGTATTTTTCTTTCCTATGCACACTGATGTATTAAACTTCACGGATACCCCGTAAATTAAAGTTTGCAAATATATTGCATTTATTTTTCGCTTCCTAAACGAAGTCTTGGTGATAAACTATGATTTTCTGAACACTACCATGTAGCGTGATCAGACGCTCAAATAGATTTAATAATATCAAACTCTGATCAAAAATCTGTTCAATGCTCTCCAATTCTCAATAGTACCTCAAATAAGATCAATATTTATAAGGAATACTATCTGTGAAACAAACCAATCTCTACAAAACCCCTTCAAACAATCAACTAATGTTATAATCTGGTTTTTATGAATTGGCAAAAGTAAAATGTGAAATATCACTGGTAATAAATATAAGTGTATTGGTGAAAAAAGAAGAACATAAAAACAAAATATATAATTCATTTTAAAATATTTACTTGTTTTAATAAACCAGGCAGATCGTTTATCCAGTGTAGGCTTTCAAATTTACATGGAAATGAGTTTAGAAAAAAACAACAACAATCAGATAGATAAAATAATCACTTACTGGAATAAAGGTATAAGATAACACAAAAGCTGAGTATCATGACAAATTTATTTGTATAATTTAGTGGTATAAATGGACATAATGTATAAAAATCAAGCTTTATGATATCTCAGTGATGATTTATAATTAAGTGGATGTAACCACTATCCCTAGATAGAATATTTTACATTTTTTTCGAGAATAAATGGGGAATTTTGAAATAACTTTCGACATCTTCATAATATAACAAATGATCAGTTCATATGAACTGTACAGTGTTTATAAACAAGATAGACTAAATCAATAGTTGAGAACGTTATGTAACTGCCAAATTTGCATAAGAAGAGTTATGTCTATTGAGATTTCTTGTTAGTTGACAGTAAATTCTATTTACAGACAATTGAGGATCCCTTAAATATGGCGTAACGAATAAGGGCTCGAATAGACTGGATATCTATCACACAAACCACGTCAGAACTGATAATCTAAACGCTAACAGAGACAAAGAGACTTTCAGAAAACTTTATATACCGTATAGAGGTTGAAAATTGAAAAGGAACAACTCTGTCTATATGGTTACATGCAACGACCTTGAGGCAAAGCAGGATTAGCGAACTAAGGGGATATCAACCAAACACGTAACAATAAAGATTATTGCGGGGATATGAATTCGAAAAATGTCATCTAAGCTTTTCTATAAAGAAAGAATCAACCTGTAATAACAATATAAACTTGGATAACCTGAACTCTCCTTAGCAGTTACATTGTGTTTTGAAATCAATTGCAGTAGAGCAATGGGCCAGTTGGTTAAGTGTCTAGACTTTCAGCCACTAGCTCACAGGTTCAAGTACTGCTTTACTTACTTCGGTTGGACAACCGGATACTGTCACTAGTCCTTATACTTGGAATGCTGCTCGAATCGAAGTAAACGTGTCTGTACCTGGCGAGCTGCAAACAATTGTAATAACAAAAATGGAGTTTATGTTTATATTTTTTGTAAAGGCAGTGATAAAGAAGTGAATTATGATCCCAGTCAGTGATGTATTATTATAACGTCAAGCAGTTATGTATAAGAAGTCAAATACTTTAAACACCAAACCATAGTATGACTATGTCATTAAATAACATAGTTTAGATAACCTTGTAAGAAGGATACTTGAAATTCATTGGGAGGCTGAAAAGTGACTAAAAGAATTAACGAACTAGGGAATATGAAAACTAGATTCATATTTAATGGGTTCCTTTTCGTCCTTTCCCTTTTTAATATAATTAATTTAATGACATACACTTGTCAGTATAGTTGAATGCGAAATAGCAGTTAGGTAGCGAAATTCGAGAAAAGCATTTATCTTTCATTTAAGACTCATTATTTGGATATAAACCGATTCCAATATTGATGTTCCCACTAGAAACTCGGAATCAAAACCTATCGCCTGGAACACTGAAACATTGTGCACCATTCAGTGAAAATAACCAGTAAAATTTTATTCAGCGTTATATGATACATTATTAATTGTAAGAGGAAATTGAAATGCCTACACAATCAACTGGCATAGATTAAGAAAATAAAAACGACTTTACCTCATGGAGCTTAAAACTAAATCTAGAGTATTTGGTCGAAAGGGTAGACAGTATTCATGGCAATTTATGTTATACGTACAAACTTCTGCAGATGGCTTAATCTGTTTCTAAACAAAAAAATCACAAAAGGGAGGATATCAAGAAAACCTTAATTACAAGTATATCGTAAAATTACTGACTAAAACTATTATCATTGAGGTTTAGTTGTACAGGTGTGAGTCTTTTCGTTACTGATGATAAGGACTGGAATTAATCAATTTCTTTTGGTATATGTGTATCCTTAGCGAGCTGACTCGACGTATATAAGCGTTAAGTTACAATTGTTTTTGAGCAAAGTTGTATAGGGAATAGTGATTAAAGTGTTACATCTCATTTAGGACTCATCACCCAACTTTGCTTAAAAATACTACAATTGTAGTTGAATGATGACTTAGTAAAATAAAAAGTTGTTGTTGTTACGTGTATAAACTATAAATTAGGTAAAGATTAAGCGATTAGTGAATTATTTAATAACCTGATGCCTACAGTATATGAATTGGCGCTTGATAAAAAACCCTAATAATATTAGATTTAAAATGATAGAAAATTTTGAATTTCATATACTCACTATATTTCCTCTTCTGTATCTCTTTCAAATCTTTGTAGCAATGTCATATAACATTTAAAAAATATATTCAACGTTCATCCACCTGATAGGCTAATACTAAACTGGATAACAGATTGGGGATACTAGACAATACACTAGATTAGATTACATGAAGCACAGATACACAATTTTGACCGATTTGGAAATAAGTTGTAGGCTAGACAAATATAAGCAGTTCGTGCACGGTGAAACTGAGAGCAGAAATCATGGTTACACTATAAAAATTTCCTTATGTTACAAATCACAGACTGGGTATTTATCTTTGTATAGTGACCAATCACGGCTTATTTTCATCTGACATATCAAAATGCCAACCAGATTACTACATAATGAACTTATACTCAATTGTTTACGTAAGGTGGTATGGCTTATTCTTTTCTAGTCAACATATAAGGCGTTTTTGCTATGAAGTATTTTGATGTTGTTATAATAATAGAGTGTGATAGCTTTCAGTGAAAGGTTTATCACCTATAAGTCATCTGGTAACTGATTAATCTAGTGGCTAACACCTTGATGTTTGAAATGATTTCTAATGGAATTTAGGTAAATAATGATGGAGATTTATGTATAGAATAAAAAATACATCATGTAATTCACATTGATTGGTCAAATTACTACTGTATACTATTCATTATTATTTCAGTTTGAAATAAATAAGAGGGGAATGGGTAAATGAATTGAGTATAATTAGTTATAACCATCCCCCAAATGCATGGTACGGCAGAGGGTGGGAGATTCAGGTCTCTCTCTGAATTCTCTCAGATGGCCACGCGTATACAGCCACTGTCAGAGAAGTCCTACTCACTATCTTCTCACAGTATTACTGTTGTTTAAGAAATTAAGAGGTCGAAAATCGAATGCTCGTAGCTTTAACCGGGTTGGTGTTTATGGAGGATCCACCTAGGGGAGTAGGAAAACCCTGAATTCAAACCAATGGTGCACATGGGCTCCAGGATCCTGGGGAAACAAAAGGCGTATGAACCTAATGTTAGTCACCAGCTATCATGGGACTACATCTAACGCCCACTGCCTTGTGGGTTAAACTCTCGGTAAAAGGTTCGGGGAGTGACCCTCCAAGAGAATTATCTGTTTCAGTTTGGGCACCCGGGCAGCTCTCACACAGATCGAATGACGAAGTGTGGCGCATACGTATTTGATGCCCTCTTGTACCAATGTTTATGTGTTTAAATAAATGAATAAATAAGGTTATAACAAATATCACAACTGTATCTAGTTTAGTTAGAGGGCAATTTCAAAAATTCTCTCTCAAAATTAATTAGGTTTATACGGACATCTGTTAATTGCTTTGAGCAAATAACACTAGCAACTAGGAGAAAATTAATTAGTGATGGAATAATTTAATTTTAAGTTCGTTGATGAACCTGTACAAACGGTGAAAGGTGGAACATATATCCTGTACTATCATTCACGCATACTTTAAACTAAGACCGCTGTGTTGTTGGGGGGGTATATGGGATGGTTAACTTCTGAGTTTTTCACACTATGGGAGGATACCTCTTCTTGAGGAGACATAAAATGACTGATTTAAAAGTCATTTTGTCAACCTACGGAGTGACCACTGAGACAACTCTTTAACATGGATCATGTATACACTTTTGTGTGTAATTTGTTATATAAGCCCCGCACTTTTTAGACACTATTACTGGCACTGGAGACCTATGGGTCAGTTAATCAGCTACATATGCATTCGTCCAAGTTGCCAAAGTGAGCTACGTATTTTTTAGGGAGGACAACTCTCCAACCGACATGGTTGGATTGATAACGTTAAAAAGAACAAATGTAATGTTTAAGTTGAGATTTGTCTCAAAAAATGTCACCAAAACAGATAATCAAAAACACTAACTATTATGAATGTTTGAATCCTTTCGAGTGTAATTCCCAAATATAATGGTATCCTTACAGTCTTTTACGTGACTATGTTATCAGGACTTAAGAACTTTATATAATTATTTACAAATATTTATCTATTTCTTTGCAATTAAGCAACTTGATTTTCGAAGATTGGGTACTGGGTTTTAGTGGGGACTAATATAAGTAGTCCGAAATAAAAGGAAATATGAATTCCAACTGCCAACCACCGTCCAAAATACAATGAAAACTGAAAAAGATTTCTCTTGGATCAAAATAGACTGATTGACAGAATAGAAACATCGTATGTATTAATTAGTTATGACCGAAAACAAACTCAAAACTAACAAAAAGGAGACATACTAGAACCTCAGATGAACTGTCTAGTTGGTAGAGAACCCCGATATTATCTGATGTGACAAACTGAGATAAATGCCCTCGACCACAACCAATATCCAAAGCGACATCGAATTTTCTATGGTTTAAAAAAAACAATCAAAGTACCTTTTCATTTCATGTTTACAACAATGTTCAATTGAGTTGTACAGGCGGTTTGATTTTACGTATATTAAAATAACTGAAGAATTCATATATCAACAAAACGGTGAACAATAATGACCACAGCAATTTATTAAGAATTTGTAGATTTATCACATAAATATATAGTTTTATTATTCCGTTCTAAATACTGTAAATTAAAGAAATTCTTGATGTTGACCAAACAATACTATGGTCTTTAGTCTAAATTTAAATAGTAATACAATTGTTCAATATAACGAATGAAGAAGGCTTGAGTCCCGGGTAGGATGCCACTTTGTCTAAAACTGAAAATACAAGTTCCTGATGGGGGACAACTAGTACAAAACCTAGGTCCAGGGCTGCATGTCGACCGTTTTTAACCAAATATATGTAAAACTTCAATGGTCTGAACTCCGAATTTTCGAAACATACAAATAGTTTTCACAAAGTGGTATTTTTTGTTTCTTTAACGAATGCTGTAGTTGATGAGATGACACTAGCCTTTCTCATATTTTGATTGGAAAGTCTAACTCACTTTTACTGTAATCAGGATGAAATCTCATTTATTTCTTCGACAGCCTTCGACGCCTCAAAGGAGAAAACTATAGGTGGGTAAGTTGCTTTTGGGTTGTCATTCAGAATAGAGAAGTCGAAAATTTAAATTCTATGTAAGTTTTTTTTACACAATAACGACTCGATCTTGATTTTTATAGACTAGAATCAACTTAGGCAGATTTAAATAATCTTGAGAAGTCATACAAGGTAGTTAATTAGGTATTCACAGAGAATCACGGTTAGAAAACTAAGTCAAGTTAGGCAACATAAACTAAAAATAACACAAATATTTGATTGTACAACGCAACTTCTGTAAAAACATGACATGAAACTGCATTTAAAATCACATTCTCAAGAACAAAGATAAAACAATGATAACCTTGATATATCATTTAGGCGATCAGCTAGTCGGTCGGCAACTTCTTCACGTATGTAGTCATACATGTGAGGATCATCAGTAAGTGCTGATCGTGCGCGTTGTTTTTCTTTAACAGATTTATCAAATACTACATTTTGCCCGGTAAACTGATTTCTATATCCAACTGTGGGAATCACATATTTGTAGAAGCGCGTGAACGTATTAAGTACCTATAATAATAAGGTTGAGAACGGCATTTCAATGAGGTGATCCAAATGACAAACAGTAACCGTCAGTGAACAGTATTTTTACCATGTAATTAAATTTAGATTGCTTGTTTTTTATCTCTATGACATAAGAAAACGAACCAAAATAAACTAGGAGAATAAGGCAAGAACAGAAAAAAGTTGAAGTAGCGATTGTAAATAATATTGAGGTGGATAAGAATTAATTGAAAAATGGACCATTGGAGTTGGTTTAAAAAATAAGATTAATCATCGCAAATTCTACGCTTAACTATTGTTTAGTATCCTTGAAACGTATCTTAAACTTCATGGACCATAAACACTATAATATCGGTGAGCACACACACATGATATCCAAATAATTTAGACGATTCATGTTTTCAACTCTATTATTTGACTTTCTTAAACTAAAATTCAATGTCCTAAGTTAACACTTAGTTACTCCGTCTGTTAGTTGTAGCTTGTTTGTAGCTTATACAAAAGACTTGACAACAGACTCGTTGTTTAGCCTGACATATTCGGAGAGCGTTTAGAAAACAATGCAGTCAGTCAGTCAGCTACAACGTAGGACCAGACACTGTTTGTGAATTAATGTTCACTGGAATGTGAACACGGTGGTTTAAACTTGATCGGATTGTTTTTTAGCGCATTTACCAACGTAATGATATTAGTAATCAAATAATACAGCGATTGTCGACATTGGAACTTAATTTAGCTAGCAGAAATTAAGCAAACAGGAGGTTAACCTGTCAAAGTACGCATTGAAAATGTAACCTGGCGTTTAGAATTTAAAGCTTTGAACTACAACTGAATGAGTGCCCAACTATTAAGAAAATAAGGACCGATTACCACTGAATAAGTGAATTCCTTACTCGGTAAATCACAGATAACGCCAATAAAACATTACTGGAAATAAGTAAACTGATTTCTTAAAAGAAATCCTTGAAACATGGAAAACCCGATTAATATGGTGATGCAGGTATTATGATACTTCAATTGAATATCCTCTAGAAGTTTCAAGAGGCAGAGTATAACACGAACAGGAGTCCACAGTCATTATTCAGTGCTATTTCAGTGTGGAAACCGTACCTAGTGAGGCTTAGCACATCCTGACACGATTAGCTTGCCGGAACAAAGCAGAATTATGAAAAATGTTTTGAAAGCAAATACCTGTCCTTAATACTGGGTAATGTAAATGTTTTAGTTTGTCAAAATAACACGTAGAATACATATAATCGATAACGATGAATTTTCGATATGTTTTTGTCTTAGTTAATTGAACGAGAAAAGTTGTTGGTATCGTAATGTTGCGAATTGCTATTAACTTTATAACCGATGAACACTTGTCCATATCAAGGCTACTTTCATCCAAAGTATCAAAGTAAATTTTGGGATGCCATCGTAATTCTGAAAACTTATTTGGGCCCTTAGAACTTTATTGTTGGATGCAGTACGACTGATTAGAATGAGAAGTGCCTAAACGAAAATGGAATTGTAAAGCTGATTCACTTTACTTTATAACTAGTCTCGTAACGTTGTAGCTTGCATGAAACACACTTCCTCAGCAATGTAAAGGATGGGAATTTATGTACGCCAACTAAAGTCGTGTATACTTTCCAACATTGTGGCCATACTGATATTAAACTGCTACTAGAAATACGGTTTAAAGGGCTTGAAATCCGACAGGACTGCAAGTTCTCTAGGAAGATCGAGTACCAACTACTTTGTCATATTAGTTACGTCTAAACTATTTATTCTAGAATTAATGAAGATACGAAACACCCTAAAATTGACATGCAACCATAAGATGATGAAGTAATGAGACATTTCCAATCTCTCAATTTTGAGGAAACTTTGGGCAAATTTGGGGTTTTCCCAAATGTTTGAGAAAAAACCGTGTTATATCAGAAAAAACCCTGAACTTCCCTAAACGCTTTGGTATTTTCCCCAGACCTGGAGAAATTTTGGGGGTTTTGTGCCATTTTCCCAAAACGGACAAAAAATTTCCCCAAAATAGAGAGAGCACTACAAAATAAAAATGAAATCGACATCGGACACTGAATTAAATGGCGATCATCTACTATAACTTGACGTTTTTAAGTGTTGAGTGCCATAATTAAGAGGTTTAAACCTCTTCATAAGTAAACATTCTAAGTCCAAAAAGACAAACGAAATTAGGATGCAAACAATCTGACAGAATTGTGCGTCATATCTTTAAAAAACGTCAACATGTAACAGTCAACCTTAACAAACTGTTGGATTTCAGAGGGTTTCTAAAAGTTGCTTCCTATCGAAGGTGTTACTGACCTTCAGAACCATCCGTGAAAACCCCGCTAATGAGATTTTAAACTTTGTCACATGGTCTGAACCATAGTTATCGATCAGTTGGCTGGAATTGTCATTTGAGCAAATCTCTCGATGAGATGTGTTTATATTCTCAGCTCGATTTGCTTCTAACTGTGCCTAACTCCGCCTGTAGCTCTTCTAAAGTTACTGTCGGTCCCAAGCCCAGATAAAGGGGCAGGATCGACCATGCAGTCGGCAACCCCGTCCAGTGGGAAAAAAATCTTACTAAACAACCTCAACCAGATCAAACAAAACGAACCATTTAAACTTCGTCCTAGGAGTTGAAGTAAGAATTATTACGCCTCAAAATGAATGTCAAGATTCTTCGGAAGTCAAGAGGCCGGTGTCCATTCTAACAACCAGAGCGTCAACTAATAAAAGTACACAGAATGTCCAGAAAATGTGGGAGGACCAATCAAACAGCTGCAGAAGTGAGGAGATACAACTTGGTTGTGCTCAGTAAAACCTATCGGACTCAAGCCAGACAGAAAACAGTAGATTCGAGAAAGATGCTGCTGTACTCTATACACGAGGAAGAAAATTCTTTGCAAAGTCAGATAGTTGCTTTGACACTGCTCAAAGGAGCACGAAAGCACTTATAGGATGAGAATCTCATGGGTTCAGGATCATCAAAGAATCCTTTAAAACAAAGAAGTAGGGAATCGTGATGAATGTTATCCAGTGTTATACACCCACCATTGATATCAACGACGACAATAAAGATCAGCCTTAGAAAGGCTGCAATCAATCATAACCAAGTGCCTAGGAACCATCTCACCATCTTGATGGGAGACCCAGACTTCAAAGTAGGAGTGCAAAACACCGGATTTAAAGACATCATGGGACGACATGAACTAGGAGAAAGAAACGAAAATGATGGGAGATTTGCGAACCTATATGCACTCAACAGTTTGGTTATATGCGGCACAATATTCCCACATAAATACATATACAAACCTACATGAATCTCACCGGACCACACCACTGAGAACCAGATAGATCATACTTGCATCATTAAAAACTCAGGTCAGTGGGAGATGTGAGAAGCGGAAGGGAAGCTGACAGCTTCGGATCACCATCTACTTGGTGGTTGCCAAGATGAAACTGAAGCTAACGCAGCACTGGACGATTGGAAAAACAGAATAGAAAATATTCAGTACATCCTGCTTTCGACATACTGACAAACTCAACGAATTCAAGATAACTCTCAACAACAGGTTCCAAGCCTTACAGGATCAACTCAAAGAAGAAACTTCTATGGAGAACAACTGAAAAGGAATCAAAGAAGCATTAACCTCAATGTGTCAGGAGATTCTGGGCCACAATTATTATCATCATAAGGAATGGACCTCTATCAAATCCCTGGACAAGATTCAAGAAAGGAAGAAAAAGAAGACAGTGATTAACAACAGTCGAACGAGAAAAGAGAATATCAAGGCACAAGCTGAATACATAGAAGCAAAAAAAACAAATGAAGAGAAGCATTAGAGCCGACAAGCAGTTATACGTGGAAGAGCTAGCAACGGCAGATGATAAAGCTGCGACAGAAGGAAATACGGAACAACTACATGACAATGAAAAGACTGACGGAGAAATATGGCAAACCAGAGAGGCCACCCAAGGATAAAGAAGGCAGGCAAATCATCGAGATTCGAAGAAAAGAGGAACAGATAGATGAAATTCTTCGAGGAACTCTTGAATAGACTTGCCGCGGATATCGAAGCGGCACCTAAAAACGTTCCTATAGATGTCACCCCGTTGAAGAAATCAGGGTAACCATCAGGCAAATCAAGAGTGGAAAAGCAACAGGGCCCGACAATATACTGCCTAAAGCACTGAGGTCAGACATAGAGGCAACTACAAACGTGCTCCATGTTCTATTCAGGAACATTTGGGAGGAAGAACAAGTGTCGGTAGACTGGAGAGAAGAACACCTCATCATGATGCCCAAGAAAGGAGATCTGTGCAAATGTGAAAGCTATAGAGGAATCACACTATTGTCAGTACCAGGAACAGTTTTCGACAAAGTTTCATTGAACCAGATGAAACACCCAGTAGACGACCAACTTCCAGAACAACAGGTCGTATTTCGTAAGGATCGGTGGTGCACAGACCAAATCGCAACACTACTGATCATCGTTGAACAATCAACTGGATGGAACTTATCACATTACATCAACTTCCTTGACTATGACAAGGCGTCTGACAGTGTGGATGGGAGAATCTTGTAAGACCTTCTCCAACACTATGATATACCTGAGATCGTCAACATCACACAAGACACCACCATCATAGACTGCGGAACTACTAGTTGTCTAGAATAACATGGTCCATGACGAAAATATTATACTCCACCTATCGTTGTTAGGGATTTCCACATGGACCATAGACATCTACCTTTCAAACTCACACCTTGAATTTCTTCTAAAGATGTCTAAGAATCCTGGTTTTTCAAAGAGTTATACACTAGTGCAGTTTCCGGATCGTTCTCTGAATATGAGCTAATTCAATATCTCACGTAATTTTCAACTCTATCATACCAGTCATCTATGTGACACACTAAGGGCAGTTTTCATGAGGTTCTTCTGCCTTACGTGATAGGGCATCCTCATTCTGATGCTGATTACAGGGACTATGAATGCATCCGTAGTCGTATTCATGTAAGCGCTCTTGCCATCGAGCGATTTTCCTTTCCGGATTTCTATAATTATGTAAAAACATTGAACCTTTGTGATTAGTTGTAATAACAATCTTATGTCTCAATAAGTAATGCTGGAAGTAGAGCACAAAGCAAATGACTGTTAGCATCTCTTTGAGTGTTGTACAATATTTTTTTCCGATTTACGTAGAATTCGGCTTCCGTACAAAATGACCCTTGTTTTCCTGTCTGAAGAAACTTGTGGTAACGCCTCACCGATAGCTTGGTTACTTGTATCGGTGTCTAAGATGGAACGACCAGAAATCAGGAAACATTCCAGATATGCTAAATTTGGCGTCAAACACAACAACTCTTTCAACCGGTCGAAAAATTTCTGGTACTTATCAGTCCATTTAAATTTGACATCCTTTTGTATCGAGTCACGAGGAGGAGCTGAAACCCTCGAAGATCCTTGGATAAAAATTCTACCATAAGCTGCTAGACCTAGAAATCGCGGGGTTGATGAGCATTTTGTGGAAAAACCTAGTGTCGTATGACATCGACTTTTTCGCTATTTGAATGTATTTCTTGACTATCAGCGACGTAACCTAGGAACATAACTTACTTCCTCAAAAAGAAGCATTTCTATTTCTGTACTTTTAAATCGAATTTCTGATGGCGTCCCAGATTTTCTAAATGCTTTCGAAAACTTTACATATGAACTATAAAATCATCCAGATACACCAAACAAGCATGTAGCACTAACCTTGATAGTGTTGTATACATTATTCGCTGGGAAGTAGAGGGCTCATTATTTGGTTCAAAAGTCATTGTTTGGTATTAATCTAGAGCTGATGGTATTGTGAAAGCCGTTCTGTGTCGACCATCTGGATGTACTACAATTTTCCAATAGACATATGCTAAATCTAGTGTTGAGAACCTATTTAAACCGGTCAGCGCATCTGATGCATTGTCTGTTCGTGGTAATGAAACGGAGCGACGTTTTGTGACATCACTGAATTTTCGATAATGGATGCATAGTCTTAAGGTCCCGTTCTTTTTTACCAGGACGTTCTGGCCCTGTATAAGGTGATGTGGACGTTGGATTATATTACGACCTAACATGTCTTGTATCATGACGTTAAAAGCCTCTTTAAACTGTACACGTAAACGACAGGGAGAGGACTACATGGTTTTTCATTTGCAATATCTTTTGTTTTCAGGCAAATACGTC
Source organism: Schistosoma mattheei (assembly GCA_944470405.2). Taxonomy (NCBI): domain Eukaryota; kingdom Metazoa; phylum Platyhelminthes; class Trematoda; order Strigeidida; family Schistosomatidae; genus Schistosoma; species Schistosoma mattheei. Next base: position 8,545,433 of record OX103947.1, on the reverse strand, counting down.
ATAAAATTTATTTAAAGTTCTTGTTAATAATCCTAAATATCTCGGAGGGCAGTTCGCCAGTAAAAGTGAAATATTATTTGTCTCCGTTTGATTAGCATTCCACTGTATCTACACAATTTCCAAACTGAATTCCGGACCATATATACCTTTTCCTACAAGCTTAAAAATTCTCCACATTCAGTCAATAAGTTTGTACCTAAAGTAACGTCCCTAGATAGGTTCTGTATGAGAAATTTATGGCGTATAAAAGTCGATTGTTCAAGGGTCCTTGCAGTGTTATTTTGCCTATAACAGCTATCAAAGTCCCGTTTGCCGTGTTGAGATGTACATTATAAGTATCGCACAGGGACACATCATTAGAAACAATAGTGCTGTTGATTAAAGAGCATACTGTGCCCAAATCCAACAAAACGCTATCAGGACGATTAACTAACCCTCCACACGATGTCGAGGCGAAATGTTTATGGTCGTTACACGAAATTAATGGAGGATGTAACGTACCTGACCACCTCGCATGCCCGCTGTTGAATTTACAGTGTGAAATCTATTAAATCTTGAGCGAAAGCTAACTTCCTGGGCATTTCTAACGGCGACTGCGTTCTACCTCCGATTTCCGTGTATTTCCCCTAAAGTTTGAGTTCGAACTGAGTTCGAATAGTCCTCCAACAAGATGACGGAGGGTATTAATATAATATAATATAATAATATTTCTGCATGTGCAGGCACACACCGTTTTTACAGGCATGATCTATAAATTACAACATTTGTTGGTTCACAAAATGTTTTCCAACTTATTAAGTTTATAGTTGTTATAAAGTGAAATCGTAGAGAGCTTGCTGTAAACTACGACCTTGATAGGACGTGTACGTCAAGTTTGTTCCAAACGTCAGAAGTTTCATAGTTGTGTTCTCAGAGCACAAAATATAAGCTTCAAAATATAAGATCACTCCTAAGTAGCATGTATGCTAGAGGGTAAAGATCCATCTTGTTATGACTTGTGGCCTGTCAATTCTCACGTGATAAGGCAGCCAATCATAACACAACTTACACGATCTTACTGCTGTCCCAAACCAATGACGTGCTGGCCAGTGCGAGAAGCACAGAATCTTTATTGGTCTTTCTCGTCCACCCCTGCCTGTTGAGTCCAGAACACTGATGTAAGCCTCCACTATATTAATCATATATTTCAGACGTACGTGGCTTATAAAGAGGCACACCAGGCCACATCACACCATACAGTAAAAGATAATTAATATACAAGACCAAGCCAGAAAATGGCTGTGATTGTGAGAGACTACAACTAATACTTTGGGAGTAAATTGAGTGTAGTGGATCGTATAACAGCATTTAATGGATCAAATAAAAGCTCATGATAAAAGGAGTTTAAATAAATAATCTAGTTGCTTAATGATTATACAATAAGAATATATACAATAACAGTGTATAAATAGCCCCCAGAAGTTGCCCATAATTTAACCTCCCTCGGATATGATACAATGGCTCAGAGTGTCCCTTGAAAGATTTGAATTCCAGTCCATGGTGTCCATTTGCAGTGAAGATAAAAGAACTTTATCTTTAGAATCTAAATGTGGTCTAGTAAGCTTGTGAAGAACCAAGTGGAAAGTTTTTTCATTTGACTTGGAGACTGTGTTTTTTTATGGTAACATTTCCTAGGTTTGTCTCAAGTGCACTTTGTCTCAGTATAGCCATTTTAGGTAGGAAAAATATTCCCTTGTCCGTTCTCTGTACGTATCGTTTAATCTGTCGTTAACTGTGCCTATGAATATTTTGCTCTTCTTTCGGTTTATTTAGAGTTATTATTACCGTATTGTCTACAATTTTTGAAACAGTCAACTCATGGATGTAGCTGGTGTGTTAGGTATTTATTTTCTACGTGTTAGAAAACTGTATTAGTATGAACAGCTGACTGCTCCCTTTTGAGCTGTTTAATTAATAAATTTTTGTTATTTTTGGACAGAACACCATTATGGGTTGACGGGAACCTTTTTAAATCCGAACAAAGAAGGGCATAAAGAAGTAAGTTGGTTCACAAAATCTTATGACACGTTCATTAAATATGTTGGATATCTGACTGATCTTATGAGCATGTCATTGTGATAGTGACTTTATCAGCTGGAGGGCGTATCGCTCAGATATTTTCTCCATCATTTGTATAATATCTGAACGAAGAGCTAACAAATGGTAACTTCGAGGGTAATTTGTGGATTGTTATTATGTGCATACTCATATCGTATAATTAGTAAACAAATAGGTTATTATATGCATCTCCTTTTTACTAATTTTTCAGTTTACCTTTTTTAATCCGTTGGAAGTTTGTTATTCACATTCTTCCATTGTAGATTCCAAACTAGGCTTGTATTGAAGAGTAACTATCTAGATAGCTTGGATACGTATTATCGCCCAGCGGAAATCAAAACCAGTAAACTGGGTAGATTACGGTCCTAAACGAATAGTACTACTCAGTTATTTGACCAATATCTGTTCATCAGTGGTAAAGTCAAAAGCTATAGATAAATACTGTTCTATCCTTCCTGGATAGATCACGTATAGATTGGTCGAAATGAAACATTTAAATTTGTCATAACACGGGGCGTTTGGAACTCTGTAGAGCGCTTCAATTCACAATCAGAAATGCACAACCATAGTTAGTGCAAGTAACACAATCAAAAAGGGCAGCGAATCAATATGGCTGCCTCCATGACTAACTAAGACTAAAACAACACAAATAAGGTTCAGGAAAACACATCAAAACTCAGTGAAGGGATAACAAAAACAAAACTACAATAAAATACAATTAGTACCATCTGAAATGGGATCAAAAATTAACAGAATGTGCATCTGAAGGACTCAACAGGAATAAATTACAAGTGTATACATAGAGGGATTTTCATACATGAAACCTTCAAAAAGGATCTTACGCCCATACCCATGGATACTTTTTGGATCGATCAAGTATAAATGTTACTTTTTGTTTCATTGTATGATGCCATCTGGTCTGCTTGTATGTAAGCTAAGTTTGTTTAATATTGTAAGATCAAACCAAGGTTTGGACTGAAGAATAGCTGTCTAGGTGGGTTAGATACAAGCCCTTGTCCGGTTGAAACCAAAACAGAATAATTGGGTAAAATCAGGGTTCTATAAGTCATCATAAATTTAAATGTACATTGTTACCTAAACAAATATGACCACTTAGCTATCCAACCAATAATTGTTCAATTAATCAAATCTGAATTACGATAAATAAGGAAGTTGATAAAAGATGCGAGAAAGTTACCAATCACAAAAAATAACTTATGTTCTATCCTGTCTGGATAGACCACGCACAGATTCGTTCAAAAGATAATATTTAGTTGCTTTATAACACAGTGTTTCCAATTCTGGAAGAGTGCTTCAATTCACAATCAAAAACGCACAATTCCAGTCGATACAAACAACACAATTAAAGGAAGGGACAAACCGATATGACTGTCGCCAAAACTAAGTACCAAGTAAAACGACATAAATGCAGTTCATTAAGAAACACAGAAACTTAGTGAAGGCGTAAAAAAATAAAAAATATAATAAAATACAAATATTACCAACCCAAATTGAATCAAAAAGGCTAACAAAATGCACAACTTAGGGAATCAATAGGAACAAACTGCAAGTGTATACATGGAGGGATTTTCACACACAAAACATTCGAAATGGAGCTTATAAATATCTGAGATGGTGAAATGCGGTTGTTGACCACTGGACTAATTGGCGGAGCAAAGTAACGTTATCGCAGACTGACAAGAAGCTTTAACAGTTGACTCAAGGTTATCAATGTAAATGTGCCTCGATGGTCTTTTTTCCACATGGATCTAGTCAAAAGCCATTAGGCACAACAATTTGTGATTCTATTTATCCACTTAATATCATTTGTCTATTGCTTTGTATATCTTTTTGGGTTACTAACGAGAATTTGTAGCATATCAATAACCCTTTTGACTATAAATGGAGATAGACAGTGGCTTGCAGTGGAATCCAGGACGTGTGCCACTTCGTCTCATTTGGAACTCGTCGGCTGAATGCACTTGCATTCCTTAGTTGGTATCCGTTCTGTGACTCGAACCCAGTGCCGTTTGCTTCAAACTTTATTGCGTTGCCTCCTTGGCTTCTGATAACCGATGGCTTGTGGAATAGTGCAAAGTATAATTCATTTTTGCATTGGTTGTCTGAGCTTTACCATTGGCATTTAGGACTGCGAATGATCTGTCTCTTATTGGCATACGTGCATCTGTAGAGGCATTTGGCCCTAACACATAATCCCTAAAGCTGAACACGAGACAACTGGGAAAATACATATTCAACATTTAACGCGGAGAAAAACCCAACGATGGAGAACTCGGAGATAATGAATTGAGTTAGTTCGAGTCAATCGGACGACATGGTTCGGCCTTACAGGCGTGACATTATTGAGTGTTAACATATACTTTTATTGATATTAAATGTATTGTTCTATCTCTAGCCTAAGTGTGCTCTTCGACATATATTGATAATTGTTACGACGCGATGAGTTGGTGTAGAAAATAGTGTGACTTCCACGTGAGATCTTATAGATTAGGCAGTTACATCATGATAAATCTACAAGCTTAGAATTGTTATTATCATGGTTGAATCTTTTCACTGGGTTCATTTCTTTTCTCCCTTTTTTCTTCTAAATAAACGTTATCAAAATTCCGAACTTTTTAACTAAGACAACAACTTGTGTTGCATTTAAATTAACTTCTCAGACTGGTTTTTATCTTCACTATGCATATATGACTCATACATATTGATATTTGGTTATCCTTTGCTTCTAATTGAGACTTTCATAGCACTACTTCAAACTATGACTGCACAAACACTTAATCTAATCTCATATCTTACTGCAATAATAAGTTATTTTTTCGTAATTATTTTCTACTTTATTTTTGTCACTAATTTAGTGATACAAACATAGTTATTGTTGCTCTGTGTTCATAAACACGCCTACTGAACTACTTGCGCATTTCACGTCTCCTTTATTTCTATTGCCTTATTTTCTCCATATCGTTCTTTAAAGTCAATTCAATATTCTTCTCAATTACTTATAACCTGATTTATTATTGTTCCATCATTATTATTACTTTTTTTCCAAATATGGCAAATACGAACTACTTACTTACTTAGTTACTTACGTCTGTCACTCCCAATAAATCATATGCCGCCGACCAGCATTCTCCAACCCACTCTGTTCTGGGCTTACTTTTCTAGTTCTATCAAATTCTTGTTCGTTTTTCATATGTCTGTCTCCATTTCCCGGTGTAATGTGTTCTTTAGTCTTCTCTCCTCCTTTGGCCTTCAGGATTCCATGTGAGGGTTTGCCGTGTGACACTGTTGGGTGCTTTCCTCAATGTGTGTGTTCATCAATGATGCTGTTTAAATATGCAAAGGTTTTCACATCTTCCAAATCTTCTCTGTCAAGTTTGATTCGATTGTTGTACGCTGTGTTGTATCAGAGAATCTTGCCTTTCCCTTTGTGTATGTTAAGAACTACTGCTATTGAGGCTGCTGCTACACTGTTCGTCTTCTCCTGCATATGTTGTTGCGTGTGAGATAATAATAATAATTTATTCTCAAATAACAGTTTGTTACATGAGGTATGCCAGTTCACAGGCAAAATCATATTGTTACAAATGATACAATATCCATTGTAGTAAATTACTCAGCTGGGTTGATAATTTTTAAGATATGAATGTAGATGGTTTTAGTCAGTATCACAGTTGGCGCGCTTCATGAAAGTTGCGTTGCAAATGTGCAATTGATAGTCGAGGATAGGTCCATTGAAGATGGGAGCTTCTAGAAATCGCACCCTTATGTCCCTTTGGAATATCTAAGGCTTTAAGGATGGTGAAGGATGAAGTCACCCGTTCCATATCTCAGGGGGCTGAAAGAGGGAGCAATTAAAAGAAAGGACGAGAGGCAGAGCAGCCAATGTTCATGAAAAAAATTAAGGTGTAGCTACTCAGTCTATTTTTTATTAGAGTATTTACCAAGCAAGAGCATTCTACTAGGTTAAAGAAAATAAGTGTGAATAATGTATAAGTGAATAAACAGCTGACAAACGGAGGAGATTCAGAAAGGAGCTGAGAGTATGGGATTATGTGTGGTTATAAAATATGGTGCTAAAAACAGTATTGTGATATACAATTGGCTATCTCCCTTTTTTATCGAAGCTATTGAAGCCCTTTTCATTTTTTTTGTATTATTATTTTTAAGGTATCATAGGGTCTTGAGTAGGCTTCGTATATTAGCGAATTGCCTAGTTTGCTTGTAATAGGATTGTAGTGACTCACATTTATCACGAGAACACGACTGGTTTAATAAAAACAATTATTATTATAACCAACTGTACCAGTGTTTGTTTTAATGTGCTTTTGTTTAACTGTGCTAATTATAGCCATTTTGTGCTTCCATTACCTTCCATCATTGTTCCGCGGTTTTTGGTACTGTTCGCACGTACTCCTGTCTTCTGCTTCCACTTGTACCACTTCTTGGCACGATCTCGGTATTCGTTCAATACCACGAGATCGCCAACGAAATAAATCTGGTTACACTCGACCTCGCCTTCTGATTTATCTGGCACGTGTTTCTGGGTAGCGGTGTTCACAGTTAATCTCAACTCGACGCCACGCTACATTGGTGATCCCAAAGTTTGGAACACGCCTCAACCTCGGGTCAAATCTTCCAAAGAAGCCAATTTGGTGAGTCTATTATTTATCTATCCACGTCTGTCGTATATTTTCATATTAATTTTTAATATATAATATACACGACATGACGGATAGCGATAAGAATACTATTAATGTTATAGACTCAGACGTACAGGCCATTCATTTTCGACCTGTATCATTTATCCCCCACGACCCTGAGGTCTGGTTTGCTGCTTTAGAGTCTCAGTTCGAGACTCGTCGCATCACGAGCCAAAGGCAAAAATACGCCTACGCTCTCGAATCATTACCCGGGGACCATTTAGTAGCTGTTCGTGAGGTTGTCCTCAATTCTAACGTGCCTAATGTTTATGACCGCCTCAAGGAGGCAATTCTCCGACATTTCCTCCCATCGAGGGAGGAACGATTGAGGACCCTGTTAGCACGTCACCCCTTGGGTGATGCTAAACCAAGCCATCACCTCACGCGCCTGCAATCTCTTGCAGGACCAACAGCATCTGACTCGGAGATAGTTAAGGAATTATGGCTCGAGTCACTACCAGCTCATATCCAACCTACTGTGACGGCACTGCTCGAGGACTCACCGCTTAACCAGGTAGCCCTCATAGCAGACAAAATTTTGGCGAGGACTAGTAATAGAGACACCTATGTAGTTGCTTCGACGGCACGTCCTAGAGTAGACATGGACGCCGGTCATTCCTCAGCTCATGGTGACAGGGCCGGGTGTATTCACACACGTCTTAGTTTTCGAGACCGCTGTAACGTACCCCAACCCTACGTCCCCCGAGCTCGCTCAAGTTCTCGCAAACCCGTCACCACTCGCCCAAAAAGGGCATCTTCCAGGCCACGCCGAAAGGCGGCTACGGAAGCGAGTGACAGTTGGTGCTGGTTCCATAGGTCCTTCGGGTCTGGCGCCCGCCGTTGTCGAGCACCATGCTCATACAAGGCGGGAAACGCCAGCGCCGGCGAGTAAAAGCGGCCGTACTCGCCGGCCCTTCACCCCAGGTTGGTCGCCTATTCTATGTGCACGATTACCGCACGAACGCTAGGTTCCTAGTAGACACTGGGGCCCAAGTTTCTGTCGTACCACGAGGTAGCAGCAAGTCACAAGCCACAGTGCTTCGACTACGCGCTGCGAATGGCTCAGTCATTCCTACCTACGGTACACGACAACTCGCGGTCAACCTGGGCAACCGACGACGGTATCTGTGGACGTTCATCATTGCTGATGTTCCCACAGCCATACTAGGTATCGATTTTCTACAGCACTATGAATTGCTTGTCGATTCACGTAGGCTGCAGCTAATCGATACTTCGTCGAACAGCAAATTCATGGGCTGTAAAGCCCACATGAACGCGTACCGAATCCTGGGCACTTTTTATTCGCGTGACGATAAATTCCACGCTTTATTCGAGAAATTCCCCGTAATCACTAAACCACTCGAGGAGCTTCCATCGGTGACCAATCGTGTGGTACACCACATAGTCACCCGCGGACCGCCAGTCACGGCACGACCTCGCCGACTGGCACCGGACAAATTAGCTTTTGCTAAGCGTGAGTTTGACAATTTACTAGCTACTGGTATTATTCGTCCTTCTCACAGTCCATGGGCCTCTCCTCTACACATGGTGCGCAAAAAAGATGGGGTTAGTTGGAGACCATGCGGCGACTACCGAGCTCTAAACGTAGTTACGCGCTTTGATAGCTACCCCATCCCCCACATACACGACATCACGGCATCGCTCAAGGGCACGACTATCTTTTCTAAGATCGATCTGGTACGAGCATATCATCAGATCCCAGTCGCTCTTGAAGATATCGAAAAGACCGCTATCACGACTCCTTTCGGTTTGTTTGAGTTCCTACGAATGCCATTTGGATTACGGAATGCTGCTCAAACTTTTCAAAGGTTTATCGATAGCATTGTACGAGACCTCGATTTTGTTCACGTCTATATTGATGACCTGCTAATCGCATCATCAAACGTAGATGAACATTATCAACATCTTACGCTATTATTCCAACGCCTTTCGGATAATGGAACACTGATACCGCGCGCTACGGACTGGACGTTACTTTCAGGCCGAGGTTTTTAGTTTCACTTTTCTAGGATTCTCGCATAGCTGGATGAATTATTTTTTCTTGGAATTATGGAAAATAACTCTATTCTTAACTATTAGCATATAAACTGTGAATTTCATGCCATATGATAAGTTCTGAGTTCAACTTACAGTATTTATGATCATATTCATACAATAATTCATAATCATATGATTACATATATTCATTTTGACTATACGATCAAACTATACTTTGAAACCGTATATAATCATATTTGACGAAGATTTGCATTTCATATCTGTATTCTATTTCTTAAGGAATATATGATTATATCGTATTTGAATGCTTTAACCCACGTACTTTATGTATCTACAGGATCTATTCAAACCTCTACCTAATATCAAGAAATATATATAACCGTGTATGTTAAAGGACTGTATTCACTATTTTATTAACTATCATTTAAATCGTATTTGGATACTATAAATTATTTCATTTCCGAAATTACCTGTCCAATTCGGTGAGTCTGTCATAGTTTGTTTTTTTGACAGTGTTTTTTTCCAAAAAGCTGTTTCATATATTTGTTCAAGAAGCAACATAATAACTTTAGACGGTAATAATCTTCTAAACTACTTATCTCTGCACCTCCCAATTTTTATTAATACGGACTTTCAGTTTATATATGTATCACATACCGTACTTTTTTTGATTGTTTGATACTAATTATCGACATTTCTAAATTACTTTACTATATAAGGCTATCTTTCGTGTCATATATGTTAAAATTTATACAACTTGCTCCTTTATATTCTATTTTGCCTCCACACAGATACTGACATAAATACTTCATCTCCACTACTATCTTCCTGCCATTGTCATCTTTTGTTTTTAACACCACTAATCCTCACGATACATTCACTCTTGGTTAAAACATAGATTTTGATTTTTAGACTAACTTGAGCCCTCGGAATTGATTTTTTCACCCCTATTTCCAACATTCTGTTCAAACCACTTGCTATACGTCACTTTATCATGTCACAAAAGAAAATGAAGACCCCTGCTCCTAGGCGTTCAGCCAAACGTAGGAAAACGACACAATTTAACACCTCTACCGATACGATTTCCAACAGTTTCAACGAGACGTGCCACTCCGTTCATCCGGAAGCAGACAGGCTTTTACCAGTTGTCTCCATTCCAGACATGTTGAAAACTCTGATGGTAAACAGTGATGATAATCGCAACTGCAACTATATGGATGCTATAAAGAAGTTGCAAGTAGACATGAACATTCTCAATCCGCTTAAATATCTCATCAACCCCAACCTCACAGAGACTCCAGATCAAATGAATGACATAAATATTTTCCTAGATCGTGTTGCATCAGAGGTATTTGAAAGAATAAGACGATCTAGCAATGCAATTGTGTTTAATATACCGGATACACATGCCCTTAAAAATATCAAATCTAGTCTGCTTAGAGCCAGCAATATGACACACGTACCATGTGTATGCACAAGATTAAAAAGAAGTCATCCTGGTATGCACTCACCGATCTTGTTCAAATTCAACTCATCTGTAGACGCCAGTGAATTTTTAAATTCCTCCAATTCATTGAGACAAAAACAGATTTTCAAGGATATTAAGACTCTTCCGGATAAAACACCATGCCAGCGAAAAGCAGGAAGAGATAACTACAGACCATCAGCTTCAAACTCTCAAATGCATCATAATCCTAATGGTTGTAACGTTAAGTCCGATTCTAAGAGGACGTCTAGCTTAACAACTTTGCCGCCACCAAAAAACTCTTCTGAATCTCATAAAGTTCAAAACCCAGAAGAAAGTAATCCCGATGTAGGTGGTGTCCATCCTCTTAAGAATGTTGACTTAGATTCAACCCGAAGTAGTTGTGCTGATGAAGAATGGGATAACACAATCCAAACCCCTGTTAGTGCAACACCCAGTTACAGTAACTGTGCAACGGATAACAGGAAAACTAATCATAACATTCATATAACTGACCACGCACTTAACGTTGATATATTCGAACCTCGCAAACCATCGCAAGTATGTTTAACAGTACACAATCCTCTCCAACTTATGAAGAAGCCGAAATCAACCACAAACCTTGGAAATAAACGTCTTAAACACGTTACCCATACGTCAGGTATAAATAGTTATCTGAATTGTAATTGGCCACTTGGTCACAACCATAGACCTGATAGCCTTCTTGGTCCGGCTCCCAATATGTACAGTATGCCCTTATCAGATGTTATATCCAATAGCAATGAAAAGAATTTTTTTGTAATTCCGCCGGCTTTCCTGCCGGCAACGGTAAACATATTTCACATGATGACAAAGTGGTTGAATCTATTTCCCCTCGCAACACGACTCTTACCTTAGCTAATCCTATGAGTATTCATGGAACTACCAATTGCGATTTATACTCTAACCTGCTTCACTATGATGACTCTGAGTTTCTTATTCTTTCGTTCAATGCCCGCTCTCTGTCTAATAAAATTATTCATCTTAAAACTCTTTTATTCCTTGTTAATCCAACCATTGTACTTATTACGGAAACGTGGTGTAATTCATCTATATCCGATCATTCCTTGAATGTAGATAACTACGTTTTCTTTAGAACCGATAGATGTTATGGAATAGGAGGCGGTACAATTATCTATGTCCGTTCAGACATTCAAGCGTGCAAATTTGAGGATAAATCCCTTGATGCTATAGACGACTCCACTTGGGTTACTGTAAACTGTGGATCCCAAAATTATTTACTTGTGGGATGCATATATAGACCACCTCATGCGGATACTAAGTTTGACAAATTACTAACAAACATATTTTCCATTGCTTCGCACCAACCGCATACTTTTAAAATCATCGGAGGCGATTTTAACCTGCCAAAAATTAAATGGGGCTTGACTCCGGTACCAGGTCGATATAACAAGCTAGTTGAAACATTAGAAATTTGTGGATGGGTTCAACAGGTCCGAAAACCAACCAGGGGGAATAATACACTTGATTTAATGTTCACAATCAACATAGACTCTATCTCAGTACATACCAGTCATGAGTTTTTTATGAGTGACCATAGAGTTGTATTGGGTATTATTCACTCTTTAAACGCCATACAATTGAACTCTAAAGCTTCATTGATGTACCAAAGCAGACATTTTGATCAACAAACATGGAAACGGACTGGAACTCTCATTCAATGTTTACCATGGGAAACTTATTTTACCACAAATAATGTTGACATTGCGCTTTCCAATCTATACCACAACCTGATATATTGTCTTGACTGCACTGCTCCAGTTATTGGCCGTGTGGCTTATAATGCTAATAGGGGCCAAAATACTTTTAAAAGAAAGCTGAGGAAATTAAAATGCCGCTACTACGAGCAGAATGATGTGTATGCACTTCAGAGTATACTTAAGTTAATCAACAGAAATGCTTCATCTAAACGTAAGTATTTTATGAATATAGAAAATAAAGCTCTACGTAGTAAAAGCCCAGAAATATCAATACTTCGGCTTTTTAAATCCCGTGTAAAGTCGAATCCCCTTGGCACGACTAAATTCTTCATAGTTAACGGAAGCATTGTTAACGACCCGAATACTATATGTGATCATTCCGCTTAAAGACTAAAACATAACACGTTTAGTTGCGGACATTTCGTGAGTTTAAATAGTCCAATGGCTGATTTGTTCTTAAAAAATGGATTTTGCGAATGTACTCGACCATACATTCTAACGCACACTTTTCAATAAAGCAAGTGCTGCCTGTATTTGCCTAAAGAGCTACTCATTTAAATGATGTGGCTTTCTCTCTGCTACATATGGTTTCTATTTTCAAGCCACTGATAAGGGTTCTATGTACTAACTTTGGAAATATGATAATTTATGTTGCACTAATCTTTGTACTAATATACTTGTCAAAGTAAATACGTGGATATTTACCTAATTATCGTATACTATGGGAGAATTCATAGAGAACGGGAAATTAAAATTAACCACACTCGTGCATTATCTCAGCCCTCAAATAAATCGAGTGGTTTATTTGGTGCCTCCTTGTATCAATGTTTGTGTCTAAGTAAATAAGAAAAACTAAGTTTAATAAGTAAATATAGCACACAGAAAAAACTACAATAAAGTATTAACCTTCAGGAGAAATTTGCCAATAGATTATTCTTTACTGGTGAGGGTGACTTGGTCTACGTAGCCTAATTTCTCCGATGATTCATTTCCGCTATTTCGTAGATATGAATTATAAAGTCAAGAAACCCCTATATATATTTCTGATGGAAATTTATTGAGTGTGTCATTAATTTAAGTGCCTTGAGGTATTTTTGTCTTATTTACTCCCACTCCAGAAAGCATACATGTTTAGATAGACGATTAATAGATGTATTTAACGTGTCTCAATCACCTCTCTCGACGCTATTTCACATCACCCATCAAGCTGCTGTTTTACGTTGCATTTCTTCCTCTTACTGTTATCGTGAATTAAATATTATATAAGTGCCTTTGTTAAATCTTTCTGTAGATTTCGAATTAATTTGTAAATCTGTGTTTACTCAATTATGGGGAATACTCCGACTCACTATAAAAGACGCTTTTCTGGAGACGTTTGTGGCAGACTCCCTAACTCAACACCACCTGGTGTCAGTGTTACTATCCCTCCACCGAAAAAACGAAATACTCATAGTTTGACAGTAAGTAACTTTTGATTGCCCTTTCAATAGGTTGATAACTTGTTTATATTGTGTAAATATTCGTTAGGAATTAGGTTGGCGAACAAGCTTGAATGATTTTATGTTCTATAGTGAAACAAAATGCTTAGATTATTTATGAGTGGCTTATGATATATAGTCATGTTCATTGTTTACTTTGATGTAAACTTCTGAGCGAAACAAGTATAGAATTAGATTAAATACTTATCAACCATGATACGTAGTTGTGTCGCATTATAAAAGAAATAGTGCTAGCAATGTTAACCATCAAGTCGCTACCAAACAACTAATGTATAGTTAAAAATAAAGATATGAGATTTATCAGTTCATTCTTATATGGCTAATCGAATTTGTATGCTACTAAACAGCCTCGGACTAAATCTTTGCATCGGATGTTTTTAGTTTCTTTTGGTGATTCTCTTTCATGATACCATCAGTCTTTTTAGATCCAGCCACTCGTAGACAATTTAGGACCTGGCCTAAATGCATATATATCATATTTGGGAAACCTCATTTCGGAGAACTGAGAAAACTGAAAAAAAATACAAAGAGAAGCAAAAGAGAGCAAGTAATATGAACCACCGTGTAAGGTTAAATAAAGAAACACCAGCTTAAAAAAGGACAAATAAAATGGAAAAAAATCATGGAAAATTTAATGATACTGAGGTTAACCGGCCAGTCACAACTCATGTGCTCTAGCCCGTTTCTATACCAATATTTTCATCTAGATATATGCACGGATGCTATTGCAACTAATTTTAAGCCGTGTTACCAAATGTCTATGGCTAAACATTATGACTATCTCTCCGATCCTAAACACAGAGTTTAAATCTACGCACACGAACTTCACGAAGCGTTGTTATTTCTTCGCTTGGCTGCCATTCATTTTCTCCCAGCCTAGTCCCATACTAGTCACTATTACTCATTTCATTGGCAGTGGCTAGATATCGGTAGCACATCTCAATCACATGAATTGACGAAAGTCTAATGCTTCATCAATCAGTTTATCTTTCCTACCTAATGCCTTAAACCTTACCTCATCACTTACACGATAGCTCCATCATACACAAGCAATACCATCAATTGATCGCAATCTGTTTATGTCTTCTACGCTCATAGCGAATGCTTTCACTGTCTTGACTTTATGGTACTTACGTTTCCCGAGAAAACTCTGGGTTGTCAATTTTCTCCAAAGAAACCAAACGCTAAACACCAAAAACTACACGATCAACTTAGTAAATTATTGGTCATGTTCATCTGGAACTCGTTTAATTGTGCTAATAAATTGGACAACCCACAAGAAGAAAATGTCTAATTATTGGTTAATTCCTCATTCTGTCGGATAATAGATGTATAATCTAGTATGGTTTCGGTTAAATGAATTATTGTTTATGAGTTAGGAATAAATCTTACTTTTGTATTGTTTTCTTTTGTTTACCTCTACAAACATTGTTGCACACTTCAATTTTAGTTCTAGCTAGTCAACTTTCATGAGTGACTTAATTGTTCGTCCGCACCCCCCTCCAATCCGTGATTTACGGATGTACGTTTCGTTTTGTTTATCATTAACAAGACCAAAGAATTCACCTCTTAATTCCAGTTAATCAGTAATCACTATTCAGTTGTTTGGTTGTTCATTTCTTTAAAGTGACCTGAACAACTTCACTAAAAATAAATTTTTGATGTGACATTTTCTTACAGTCGATTGGATAATCTCTTATATATGTACGTGTATATACACCATGAGTAACCAGTACTTTTATTTCAAAATTTGACCTAATTCAGTTTTACAAAAATAGAGTTGAAATCGATCAAATATATCTGGCTATTTTGTGGTGTCTAATTTAAACTATACACGACAGTATTATTATCATTACCTAATTTCTCTCTTAGGATTTATCACGTTCTGCTCCAGCCGATTATCCTAATAATGAAATGTCAGTAAACGACGACAATGTTAGTCCTAATGACAAAGATACAATCTCAATTGATGAAGCTACGTCAATGATGCGAGCTGCCAGTCTACGTGAACCTATCAATATAATCGATGCTCATGATAATCCTGATGATAATAATCGGTTATACAATGTGCTACCATCTGCCAAAATGGTAACGTCAACAATTTCTAGTGGTGATGAGAAAATTTCCAATGTTCTTCACGAAAGACCATCTAGTGCAGGTCCATTATATTCAACAGATGAACAAATAATGTATAAGCATAGTCAACCACAAATCATTTTAAATAATGTTTCAAGAGATCGTGCAAGAACTTTACCATCCAGAAAGTTGGTTGGCTTAAAACTTCCTACTGTTTTTCGATGGAATGGTGGTGGTAAAGATATATATATTAGTGGAACCTTTAATAACTGGGAGAAAAGAATCCCTATGGTTAAAAGGTAATTTATTTTGTGAAATAAATATCTCTTTTTAGTAAATTTTGTTCTTGTATTATAATAAAAAGGAATGTTATTTTACACCTGTTTTATATCATAATCAAATTTAAGTTCATTTATAATTGTCCCGATTATCCCGTTGTTGATAACTTGACTGGAATTTGGTCAGTTTTAGTTGGTATATGTGCATCCTGTGAGAATTGTCTCGATATAGCCAATTGTGACACAAGTTTGTATAGAATAGATAGAATGTGGCTAGCAGTACAAACCTGGAAGCGCGTTTCATTCTATTTGGAGCTCTTCAGCCACATGCATCTGTATTCTATAATTATTGTTCACTCTAAGACTTGAATCTATTACCTTTAGTTTCAAAAGCTAACCCATTATCCAATTGGCTAATGAGTCCGATAGCCACTCACTTAATTTTAATCTAATTTGTAATCCTTCGGAATATCACATTGTTTATATTTTGACTGAAATCTGATCAGTCTTAGTTGGTATATATTCAGGTACATCCAGCTATCAAGTCCCAAATAGGACTAAATGCGCGTCCTCGATTTCATTACTAACCACATTCCATCTATTTTATGCAATCAAATATGTTTGAATCCAGCCATTATGCGATTAAATGACGAATGATCAGTAAATTTTATCAGGTCAGATTATTAGGACACTGAATAATCATTCTGTTAGTTTATGATAGCAAATTTCATCAATGTATCAGAAGAAGAGACTCTTCAAAAAAATATTTGTTCGAACTATATGAATCTAACCAATCAATGAAGACCGATCGATACCGTTAAGCCTTAATCGGACAATAGAAAATTTAGTTTTACGTCATATAATTAGTTGAATTAGACAAATTTGAAATGTCAGATGGGTTTTGTGGATATTATAGTAAGATCATGAGTCAGTTGAAGCTAGACCACCATGGAAAATCTGAAAGCACCGGATGACCGTTTCGTCCTATTGTAGGACTCCTCAGTGGTGATGCTTGATAAGTTGATTCTTTCCTATTGGAATTCTGATGTTTGCAATACCAGATTAATTAAAGTATCTCCTAGTGTTTAAATAATTTTTCTAGCCTAGTTAACTAAACAATAATTTCAATATGTTGTTATTTTTTGTTACGATACATTGAAATCATCTATCACTTTAGTGAATATAAGATCTCAAAATGATAATAATGATAATGATGGTAGTAGCAGTAGTAGTAAATTTTCCAATAACTATAAATCATAACATTATAGAGGTTATAATGGTGTCAAGGTTATGAAATGTAAGTATTATGTGTTAAATGATGCTCATATATATTCTATTCTGAATAAATGAGTTTTGATTCATTATTATTTTATTATGAATATAAAGCAATCGGTTATGTGTAACAAATTGAATGGTAGAGTAGTCGAAATAATGTAATAACAATGGTAATAAGAAGGAATAAATATTGAGAATATGATTGGAAAAGGCGGAATGAAAAGGTATGCATGCTGGGTTACTGGTACACGAGATCTAAAAGAAAATAAAGAGTGAATGCCTCTGTCCCATTATAACTGATTCTGATTCATATTAACTAATGTCTTCAATCACTGATGAAAGTTGTCGCGTGAATACCAACCAACATTAGCTCAAATCGATAATCATTAACTTCATGAACTGATACCATGTTTTGATTTGGTCACTTCTGCATTTTTGTTAACTTACTTCTATACCTGTCCAAATAAGATTGATAAATATGTCGTCAGAAATTCTTGATTGAAACATAAATATTTTTTTAAAATGAAGTATATAGTCTGCGTTTTATTTACCTTTAACATTGTTTACCGCATAATCGCTATTCAACTTACATTAATCAATTCATCCATATTATAAGTAATCGGTTTGTTGACATTGACTTTTTAAGTATACTAATCAGTTGTTTCTTCTAAAAAAACTATTAGTAAGTATCATAGACATTGAAAAGTGATATTAAGGGGAGTGTTTTTTTAAAGAGAAGTATTATAATCCATTATTAATTCAAGTACATTAATCTTAACATTTTAACAGTTTAAATACTTATGTTATGCTTTGTGTTATGATAAGCTATATTTGTATAATTTCGTGGGTAAAAGTCAGTTTTTCATATTCATTATTGTGCCACCAAATGCCCTGGTACGGCCGAGAGTAGGGAGAGTTCGCTCTCCCTCTCCAAATGCTCTCACATGACCACGCGTATATAGCCTCTGCCAGGGAAGTCCTACTCACTGCCTTCTCGCGGCATTACTGTTGTTTACGAAATTGAGAGGACGAAAAGCGAATGTCTGGCACTTCAACCGGGAAGGTGGACACGGAGAGTCCACCTAGGAGAGTTGGAAAGCCATGATTCCAAACCAATGGTGCACATGGGCTCCAGTACCCTGAGGGAACAAATGGCATATGAACCAATTATTGGTCACCGACTACTATGGGACTGTACCTGCTGACGTTGCTTCACTGTCTTGTGGGTCAGACCTTTAGGTCGAAGGCTCGGGGTGTGGCCCCCTAAGAAGACCATTTGTGTCGGTCTGGGCACCCGTGCAGTATCACAGCCCACTCACAAACCAAGTGACCTGTGTGGCTTATATGTATTCGGTACCCCTTTGTACCAATATTTATGTGTTCAAATAAATAAATAAATTCATTATTGTTAAAATGTTATAATAAATATTACCAAGTTTTTGTATTTCATGATCTAGAAAGTTTTAAGTCTACTTAATTAGAGAAGGTCACAGAATACTACTACTACTACTACATATTGGACATGAAATATTATTGTGTAAAAAAACATTTACTCTCTTCAATTGATGGTTGTTTCAGTTCTATAGTTTAAAAACCTGTACTTTATAATGGTACAATCGATTTGATAATGTTATGAGTTACGATTTTGTGAATAAATTTTCGGTCGCTGAAATAAAAGAAAAGAATGCTGATTGATAGTTGAAGTGGTCAACGGATGTCGGTTTATGAAACTGAATTATTGACATAAATCTTAAACAAGATTGCTTTCTATTAAAATAGGCTTCTCGTTGTAATAAGATAACATGCTTCTACACAAATATTAACACAAAAGTAAACGTGACTAGAAATCATGTAATAAATAAACGATTAAAACATATGACAACAATAGGTCACTCACTTTAGAATGAAATTAATGCCTAACTATAAGCCGTAATTCTTATTTTAAGGGAAGACTGGTAGTGTAAATCTAACTATAAAATCTAAGATCCATACAGTAAATAATTCATTTGCAAAATATCAGTCAGTCGTCTCAGACTTCATTGTTCCTTCGTTTCTACAGCAATCATTCTCTGTTCCCGTTATCTTTTCTTTATTTTTTTTATCTGCTGATGATACATACTACTTATATCTATGGACATCAGTAGCACACACCACGGGAGTACCAAAGTTTAGCCTAAAATAGCTGGTCATTGCTTTCTGATTTTCAGTGATGATGCCCTAGTTAATGTCTTATTTAGGAAAAATTTCAGATTGAATATATTTATACAAACTACCTTATTAAACTAGGGTTGATTGAGTTAGAATGACATATTCGATGCCCGAAAATAGATTGACAATGACAAGAACTGGTACATTCTTCTTGATAATTACACCTCTGTATTATGATGGTGTGACAACTTGAACTGATGTGTACATTCGACAAGTTCTTTGTTGCGTATGACTGACTATATATAACTAAATTTTCTTCTGTTATTTTGTCCCTTATTCTTATTGTGTTATTTTTCTTAGAAACTCAGGAGTTTACGTAATTATTGATTGTAAACCTGGTATTCATCAATATAAGTATTTCATTGATGGGGCATGGTATCATGACCCAACTAAAGTGAGTGAGTGAATAGTAAGCGAAATATTTTGGTTTTTAATGCTTTTTGTTGTATAATACATCCTTCGATGAAGTAAAATCACTGTATGAATTTCTGATATTCTTGACTTGAAAGTTAGAAATACGAGTCTGTTATGCATTCAACTCAAGAGACTCACAGAATTATTGATTCCACTGATGACGAGCTCACAATTGTTTATAAATACTTGCTCTGTTTTGATGATAGTTGTAGTGGTTCTCGATATTGATATTGATTGTTACAAGGTCACCTATAACCATTTTGTTGAATGCACACACATGAACCTCTCGTCATCCTTGTTGTTTTCTCCCAATTGGTGCATGTAGTCCTATGATATCTTCATGTTCGATGTTGTTTATTCCGACTTGGATGTTCATGTGTCCCATCAGGATAATCATGTCCTTATAAGTAGTGAGGCAGTGACTAGATTCCGCAGCTTCGTCAACATCTAACATACACATTGAATTAATCGAATCCTCTATATTGACTCTTGCCTTCTTGCTTTTGTTGGACGCAATCTTAGGCGAAGGTGTTTCGTCGACGGTCTGCCTCAAATAAAGTTGGAAAGCATCAACCTTGGCCTCCTCTACGAAGGTAAGTCAGTATATATCCTGAGGATGACACAGGTATTCAGTGTTTGACAATGCTTTTACCAGTAACACCTAGTATAACTCTTACCCACCAAGAGAAATCAAAAGACAGAATTAAGCAGATCAGAAGTTGTATTTGACGATTATTATTATTATTATTCACAAACATCTTATGGGTACATAAGTGTTGTGAAGAAACCATTTCGGGTTTCTTCAAAAAAATGCAATAATACACAATTTTCAATAATGTCAGCATTCTACTGGCCATTAAAAAAAATTTTGAGCAATAATAGTAGAATATTAATAATAATAAATCGGGTCTGTGCAATTGAGAAGAATATTGAATTGAGTTTAAAGAAGGAAATGCAGAAAATAAGGGAATAGAAATAAAGGAGACGTGAAATACGCAAACAGTCTAATAGGCGTGTTTACGAACACAGAACAAGAATAAACGACTGTGTGTATCGTTAAATTAGTAACAAAAAATAATTAAGAAAAAATAACTTATAATTGCAGTAAGATATGACGCTAGAATAAATGTTTGTGCAGTTATAGTTTAGAGTGATGCTATGAAAGTTACAATTAAATGAAAAGGATAATAAAATATCAATATGTATGAGTCATATATGCATAGTGAAGATAAAACGGGTCTGAGAATTTAATTTAAGTGTAACACAAGTTATTGTTTTAATTACAAACTTCGTAATCTTAAGAATATTTATTTAGAGGGAAAGAATGGAGTGAAAAGAAGTGAACACCTAGTGAAAAGTTTTGATCCATGATAAGAATAATAATTGTGTAATGAATATCAACCTCAGAAGGAAACCAACAATTAGAAAAATAAAATAAAAATCCTTTAATGCACTCGGATGAATACATTTAGATTTATGTAATAGTATACAGAGTGAAACCGGATATTAGTATAAATATTTGTGCAATAATAATTAAGATTGATGCTATGAAAGTCAAAATTGATTTTAAAGGACAATCTGGAGTTAAATATGTTTAGAAGGATAAGAAGATACAAAAAGAATATCTAATGTGTCAGGGAACTAATAATGATATTAATAACGGAAATAATGATAAACACGAACATAATCAGATTTCATATATTAAGATAAATAGAAATAAAATAAAATAGATGTGGAAAGATTTAAAGGTTTTATTTTGCTTTTCAAGCAATTAAATGGATGACGGACCTTGTTTGTATAAATCATTATTGAATACATTGATATTCAATAGGTGACATAATCCACTTTCGGAAAGAAAATCGTCAAGGAGACTTTTGAACCGGGTTGTAGTTTCACTGCAACGGAGGTTCACTGGCAGTCTGTTCCACATGGTTGAGTAGCGAATAAGGAAAAAATTCTGACGTAAGTTTGTGTGGGTTCTTGGAATCGCTAGAATATTCTCCTTATTGCGTAGATTGTGGGATGATATCATAAGGTATGAAGGGGTGGATACCGAAGAGTAGGAAATACCGTTAATAAGCCGGTAGATAAAGACAAGATTTAATTTGATACGTCTGATCCAAAGAGGCTCTAAGTTGAGTTGTTGACATCTTTGGTAATAGTCTTTGTTATCGGAATACCCCAGAACAGCTTTGGTGAACTTTCTTTGAACACCTTCAATTCTAATCAGGTCAGTATGTCTACAATTACTGTAAACTAAAATACCATATTCAAGAATGGGTAAGATACATTTTCTGTATAGTAACAATCTCGATTCGATATTATTGAAGTTTATCATTATCAATCCGATCAGCTTTCTAGCTTTGGATACTTGAGATATAATGTGTTCAGAAAAGTTCAGACTGTTGCTATATCTTAAACCCAGGTCACGAACAGTGTTAAGAGGTTTGAGTGTATGTGTCTGTACAGTCAGATTTAAGTTAAGACAGCGACCAATGTGAATAAATCCACTTTTGTCAACATTAAGTGGCATATTCCACGAAATAGTCCATTCGTACAACTTGTTTATTTCCTCTTGGATTACCGCTGAAATATAGCTTTCTTTCGTGGGAGAAGAGAATGAATAAACTACTTTCAGGTCATCAGCAAAAAGAAAAGGCTTACCATACTGAAAGAGGGAACACACATCATTGATAAAAAGGAGAAAGAGTAATGGACCAACCACACTTCCTTGTATAACCCCACTGGTTACATTCACAGGTTTAGAGTAGCATGATCCAAAGCGAACGATTTGGCTACGTTCTTCTAAAAAAGATTTGAGCCAAGATAAAAGGGGATTTTGTATGGCTCCTCGTAAACTTCATCGATATTTTCCAGCCGTCCTGGAAGAGAAAGAACATAGTGTAAGTGCATGTCGAAATACCCTCGTACGCGCGTAAAAATACAATACTGGCGAAAAAAAGTGGAAAATAAACTCATATACACGTAATATCGTTTACAAAGGATTTTTATGTATTTTTGTTTTGTTTTTTTTAAATGAAAATAAAAACATATAAGCATATTATAATTTTTTTCAAAAAAAATATTACATATGGTAAAAAGAAAAATCAAGTAGTGCCTTACGTGCAATAATCGTTTGAATGTTCTGGAAATCTTACTCTTCTACCGGAACGCGTCGTCTTAAGTTTATTTTCTGATACTATTGAAGTATCATCGTGTGTGTTGCCTGTCGGTTGAGGCATTATAAGCGTAGGAGTCGTGTTGTGCGATTGAACTGAAGAGGAACCGACGTGAATAGGATTTCCTTCTAAGTACGCTGCTTTGAGGCGATCGATGCTGATGCTATGGTTAGTTCTGTTCTCACAGACTTTATAGTACTTTGGTTCGCTCTGAAGAACCTTGAAAGGTCCTTCGTATGCTGATTTGAATGGTCGTCGATGCGAGTCTCGACGAACGAAAACGTGTGTACTATATCGTAAGTCAGGTTGAAAGCGACAGTTGACTGCGGTCGAGTGGAACGCATTGCGTTTGTAAGCCTGCTCGTGTAGGAGAAATCCTTATTCATTGAGGATAACGAAGGATCCACGAATTCTCCTGGGAGTCGAAGTGTCGTTCCATAAACGAGTTGAGCTGCAGTGTATCCAACGTCAGCTTTCACTGCATTGCGAATACCTAGTAAGACGAGTGGAAGAGCGTCGGTCCACTGTGAAACGTTTGCAGCTGATATTGAAGATTTTAGTTGTTGGTAAAAACGTTCTACCAACCCGTTTGCTTGTGGGTGGTAGGCGGTCGTTCGGAAGCGAGTGATTCCTAAAGGGTTGGTCAGACGACGGAATAGTCCAGATTCGAACTGACGTCCGCGGTCTGTAGTGATAGTTGAAGGGCAGCCGAAGTTTGCTACCCATCGCTTGACGAAGGTGCGGGCCACAGTGATGTCCTTAATAGGTACTGCTTCTGGCCGCCGAGTGAAACGGTCTACGCAGGTTAAGAGGTAAGAGTATCCATTTGAATCTGGTAAAGGTCCTACCAAATCCAGATGAACATGGTCGAAACGAGCATCGGGAGTTTTAAATGAGCCCAAGGGACATTTATTGTGTCCGATAACCTTAGATTTTCGGCAGCTTACACAGGAGCGCGCCCACTTCCTCACGTCTCTATTCATGCCAGGCCAGCAAAACCGTTCTGCTATGAGCTTGATGGTTGCATGGACACCTGGATGAGAAAGTTTGTGCAACGTATTGAAGACGTTGCGTCGATAATGTTTCGGCATGATTGAGCGAGCCCTACCTGTAGATGTGTCACACAGTAAGGTTTCCTTACCTGTTCCCATTTGCTTGATGCGTAACTTGAGGGTTGTAGATGATAACTCGTGCTGAAGATCAGTGTCTTCTTTTTGAAGCTGGGCGAGTTTCAGAAGGTCGATTCCTTGTAAACTGTTCAAGGAAGTTATGCGAGACAAGTCGTCTGCGACTACATTGTTAGCTCCAGAAATGTGTTGGATGTCTGAAGTAAACTGCGAAATGTAGTCCAGTTGTCGAGGCTCATGAGGTGAGTGCTTGTCAGAGGACGAGCTTCAGGAGAAGGTAAGCGGTTTATGGTCAGTGAAAAGGGTGAATTCACGGCCGTCGATATTGTGTTGAAAATGTCGTACAGCACAATACATAGCTAGGAGTTCCCTACCGAATGTGCTGTACCTCGATTCGATGTCTATCAACCGTCTAGAGGAAAATGCCAAAGGTTGCCAGGAGTTGTTAACCCACTGTTGTAAGACTCCTCCGATTGCTGAGTCGGATGCGTCTACTGCGATACTAATGGGTGTTTCGGTGTCCTGATGGGCAAGCACTGTTGCTTTAGCAGTAAGTTCCTTAACTGTGGAGAACGGTTTTAGCGCGGTATCGTCTAAATTGATGGATTTCGCATTTCTACAAAGTTAGTCGGTTAGAGGTTTCATAAGTAATGCGCATTTCGGTACGAATCGTCTATAGGAACTTACAAGGCCGTTAAACGCGTGTAATTGCTTAATAGTGGTCTGTTCTGGATAATCTAGAATAGCCTCCACTTTGGTTCTAAGAAGTCGGATGCCTTGTGCATCAACAGTGTGTCCGGATGAATTTAGGGAGTCAGTCCCGATTTGATATTTCCCAACGTTAACAGAAACGCCATACCTTTGTGGTCGTTCGAAAACAAGATCCAGATGCTGGAGATGAGATCCTCCGTCCAGCATCTCAATCAAGCTGTCATCAACATACGCATGTACGAAGTTGAGACCTCAAAAAACGTCGTCTATGAACCTTTGTAATGTTTGGGCAGCGATTCTCAGACCGAAATGCATTCGCAAAAAATTCATAGAGTCCGAAGGGAGTAATGATGTCGGTTTTCGGTATGTCGTCAGTGGCCATGGTAATTTGGTTAGGCTATAACCAAATCGATTTTCGAAAAGACAGTTGTACTTTCCAAGGTAGCTGTCAAGTCGTGAATGTGGAGCAACGGGTAACGATCGGGAATGGTTTTCGTATTCAATCGCCGATAACCACCAGTTGGACGCCAATCGTTGCTGTCCTTTTTAGGGACCACGTGCAACGGAGATGCATGTGAGCTATTTGACGGTCGTATGATTCCTAAGTTTATCATGTGGTCGAATTCGTTTTTCGCCAGCCTTAGCTCTTCGGGAGCCAGTCGGGGTGCTTTCGAGAATACAGGCGGTCCTGTAGTCGTCATGTGATGTGTAACGTTGCTGGTTACACACGGTTGTGTTTGTTGAATCCCAGAATACTTATCGAGTAGTGGTTGATAAAGTGGGTCTATCTTGTGCTTAATTGTGACTGGAGATAATCTGCAATCAGAAAAAGGAGTTACGCAAACAGATAAATTAGTGCTTCAGTCTATTAGCCTCCGTTTGAGCGTATCGATGAGTAGATTTCGGTGTTGTTGCAGGTCTATAACAATGATTGGCATAGAAACATCTGCAACAACGAAAATCCAGTGTATCGGTTTGCGTAAACCCACGTCAATGTAAAAGTACCTTTTACCATATGTTGTGATTGGCTTTCCGTTTGCATCTTGTAAGTCTAGAACCGATTCGTGAGGACGATCGTGAGAATTTGCTGGAAGAATGCCAACTTCTGCGCTAGTGTCGACGAGGTAGCGAACTTTCGTCATTACATCTGTGACGTATAAAAGACGGCTGTTTTCGTCGGCTACGTTTGCCGTTAACACTTGTCTGCTTGGAAGTTTCCCGAGTTGTTTTTCGTGTCGGTGGGTTTTGAGTTGGGAAAATTCCAGGATTTTCTGCAATTTCTGGGAGACTTTCCATACTGTTTGTGATACCAACACCATTCGGGGTTAACCGTCTCTCGTGGTCTAGAAGTTCATGAGTTGGAACGAGGGTGGGGACATAGTCTTAATCTTAAATACCTTGGGGGTCTGTTCAGCCATAGGGGAAAATTAAGTACGAGAATACACGAGTGTAAAATATATAGATATCCAGAAACGCGGGAAAAATATCACAATGTATAGAAAAATTAAAATAAAGCAATGGTATATAGAATCCCAAAATGGAACAGACTCACAGTTTACGATTTGGTGTACCATATCACGTTAGGCTCACCAGTGAAGATGACACAGGTATTCAGTGTTTGACAACGCTTTCACCAGTAACAATTTCTAGTATAACTCGTACCCACCAAGAGAAATCAAGACAGAATCAAGCGGATCAGAAGTTGTATTTGACGATTGCCAATATATCGGAATTGTCTGATCTAGTCTGGCTAGCGATTGCAGTAGATGTTGAGCACGGCCTTCCCACACGTGATCTGGTGCGGATGCATGGCCGAGCGCCTTCAGTTAGGTGAGTCCACTAAAACTAATCTGGTCAGCATCCAATGTCGAAAACTCACAGAGCTATTTATTTTGTGGATTTATTTACCGCTACAATCCGAATGATTTCAGAATAATAATTTTGAGTCTGAATATTTCTTCGCATCCCACCATTCTTGACATCCGGTTTATGGATTTCGGATCGTTAGTTTAGAATAATTCTGAACGATTTATCTGTAATAATTACAAATACATTCCTTAGTCCTGAAGATAACTTGCTCTCATTTATCAATCTAAACAACTGCCAAATCGGACACCATCAAAACACATATAAATATAGCTAAATGTCTGAAACTGCTTGTTCGGACCAAGCTGCAACTCCAAAGAAATGGGTTCGTATGCCTACTTGTCATAAAATGTTGAGTGTAGGTGATACTAAAATTTATGGATGGCTTTTGAGCGGCACCGTGATGACCTTTGGAATGTCCACCTACTTACTAGTGCTAAATGAGGGTTATAAAGCATTTTGAAAAATAAGGATTATGATTTACAACTGATGGTTGAGTATCGGAATCAGATTTATGGTTTTCATCACGAACTGACATCAGCTATTGTGCCTAAACGCTATTCGGACAAATGGGTGTTTGAATTGCACCTAGATTTAAGATCTGTTACTCTAAATCTGATTGGTTGGTTCATAAATTATAGTCTCACATGAATGTATAATGTAATATGTATATTGTAGCTCTCATAACGTTTATTATGTATACCAGTTATCCACTTTCTAGCTGCCGGAATGACGTTTAACACATACTTATGATCAATAGAAATGGGCCTCGAATTTTTCCCAGGCGAATTTTGAATATTGAGTAACCGAGGGTTATTCAGTTTGTTAGTGGCGTGGTCGAAATGGAAGCGGGTCTACTTATAGGCGCACAGACACTTACATTTCCTGACTATCCGGATATTGAGAAAGCTTATGTATCTCATCTGTCGTCATCTACTCAGTCGAAAGCTCCGGAAACACTGGTATTCTGTAATTTTCTCGCTAACATTTCAAGAAAACGGGGTCTTTGGCACAAGAAATTCAAAAAGCTAGAGAGCATATCAAAACATCCTTGGATCGCGTAAGTGTGTCAACCAAACTGCCAGATTAAAAGCCTTAAAAATTTCTGTCTGGTTACCTAATCTCCGTATTTCGGGATTTTCCACAAAGTTGTAAGAAATATCGTAGTTTTGTCCAAACTTTGGGGAGACTTTTGTGAAAACTCCGAATTGTTATAAGATTCTGTAGAAATGTTCGGGAGAACCAAAAATTTCTCCATAACGTTGGGGATTTTTTCCCCAGACCTGTGGAAATTTTGATGTTTTTGTGCCATTTCACGAATGTTTTCTATTCCAGTTTCTACAAAATTTTACTGATGTTTCCTCAAAACAAGGAGAATGGGTTGGTTACGTTGTCAGACAGTCTTTTAATGTGAATAAATTGATCAGGATGTGATGTTTGGTATGGAAGTAGTCACGATTATTGATTTCAGAACCTAAGGTATATTTTGTGCACTTGGTTTGGTGATCTATAGGCTAATAACGTATTTATAAAAAAACTAGGACAGTCTGCTTACACCTCTGATTACTCTATAGTGTGTATAAACATCCGGATCGATTACCAGATGTTGGTGGTTGGCTAGCAGTGATACTCAGCACGAGCGTTTCGTTCTATTTGTGGCGCACATATACATAAAGGGAATGGTGGATTGCAGGCCAAAACATCGATATGAGGATTCAATTGACCAATTCATCCGGGTTTATGCATGTACTAGTCGTTTTACAGACGGGAATTTTTTGGAACTCGGAAACTAATTTTGGTGAACCATTTACTACTTTCTAGCCATTTACAGGTTTAGCCTATCAGTCATTCCTAAATATAAAAGTTTAATCCATGAAATGGAAATTGGGCCGTTGTAACGCAGTATCTACTTACCATACCATTATTCACATAATGAAATTATAAACAATATATATCTTTTACATGGCATGACTGGTTTCTGAATCATCGTTTTTTGCTACGTGTACCCACAGCGACTATAGTGATGACCGAGTAGGGTCTTCCTGGGAGACTTTAATTTACGGACGACCTTTGGGTTTTGCTAAATTGACCTCGAGAATGTCTGCTCCAACTAAGACTAAATGAGGGTTATAAGGTAGTGTCAGGAATTAGAGTTATGACTTACAGTTGGCCAGGGTTATAATCTAGATTTATGGTTTCCATCACGAACTGACAGCCAAGATGCTAAAACTATTTAACCAAATGGATGGATAAATTTCGCGTCAAAATCCAAAATTTGTTGTCTAATACCTGGTTGCTTTGTACATAAAATATACTCTCGCTGGTTTCCCAACATAATTATCACTTATGCTAAAATAAACGTTTATTTCATCCCAAAATTCCTTCAAGCACCTGGATACATTACTTTAAATAAATAATCTGGCTTTCTAGAAGATTTCTCCCCAATTTTTTGAGTATCTTAAACAGACCAGGGTTGACTTAATTCTGTATGTGGTCCAGTCTTTATTAGAAGAAACAGATTGCGTAGCAGAAGAAATTCCTGTTGAAGTATTTCATCCCATATCATTAAGGGTATTCATATCTTATATGGTTAATTGGTCATTTTAACAAGAAAAACAAGGATATTTGCTTGCTGATAGTCAAAGAGGATCACAAATTAGTGCGAAGAATTCGAGTTAGGATTTTCATTACAAACTGGCACCAACTATGATACTAGAACGTCATTTAATCGTATGAATTTGTGAATTTTGCGCCGTAGTCCAAGACGTGCTATATGTAGTCTCGTTGGTTCTTCCAAAAATTAGTCTCCAATGTTTAAAAATGGTGTGTTGTAATTGACTCGGTTCATTTAACCGACTAATACTCATGAATCACCAATAAATTATTTGTGTTCGTTGTTGATAAAGTTTTTTGTAAATACCCATAGGTCCCTGTGGAGTAGCTTTTCGATATCACATCAAAATATGTTAGACAGAAAAACTAGTAGGGGTGATGATATCAATTCTAGTTCAAATCGAAGTAATCAAAGGTTAACAAACTTAAGAAAGAAGTTTTATCACACTGCTCACATATGTGTTGGTTCAAAGGTTTACAGCTTTTTTGAAGCGTATTGACACTGTTAACATCGTAGTTTAATAAAGTTTGTTGATCCACAATATTGCATTCAATTGTTCCAAGACATTCATTTCCAGACGCATTACCATCCATTGCCGTAGTCGAGACCCGTGTTTTCTGTAGTGCACGTGAGTCAAGGATGTTTCGTGATATTATTTTGTCATTTCGAGAAGCGCTTTTTAAAACGAGATTCTTTTTTTGTCTTCTGCTTCCTTAGGTTGCTGTATCCCGACCTTTCGACGTTGGACGTCTTGATGAACTTGAAAAACGTAAGTCGTTCCCTCCAGTAATGATATTTTTATACTGACTTTAATAAACGAAGACTTTATGTTAAATAGGTGACTGCTTTAATTTATTTGGATGTTCAGCTGTATAGCGACTTGAAAAATGCGTATTTCAGAATTGTGTTTTTAGTATGATAATAAGTTGTATAGTAAATAAAATCCATACTATTGATTTTGTTAAATTCTCTATTACTCGGTGGTAATTGATAGAATAGGTTTTTTTATTGTGACTTATTTGTTCATTAACTTACACTTTGTTCTTTTGACTTCAGTCTCTATCTTGTCTTGTTCTACATAAATCGCTTTTGTCCTACTAATATTCATCTCTACTTACGAACCCTGCTTGACTATTTAGATAAGCTTTCATACAGGTTTATCATTTTGTCATCACTTCTCGTTAGGTGGCGTCATTGTATACTGATGTTTTCTTTCATAGTATAAGTTCTCAGTTACTACTGATTTAATCTTTGTTTACTTCAACCAAAAACCTCAATTATACTTCTGCGGCTTTAAAGAATTCCAGTGACTTGGCAGATTCATTTGAGCTAATTCTTTGATCAATCTGTTTTTCTTAATTTACGCTAGAGCTAGGCTTTGTTGTGCGCCTAGCAAACAGTGACCCGTAGTGTTTAGCACATAACTAAATCACTCATAATAACCTCAGTTCAGAGGGAATGACTGTTCCATTATAAGCTATTCTATTTCTGAACATCCTAAGACTCCAATGAATGGCTGGAAGCCAGTGATAGGATCTTAATTAAGTGAAAAAACAATAGATCTTTGAAATTTTACTTCTGGGAACATAATGACGATCATTTTAAGAAATTAAAATATGAAATCGGTTAAATTTAACAAGTAACAACTTTGAACATTGATACACGAACTTTGGATCCCATAATAAAAGATCAATATTAGACAAACAATCACCATCACCTACATGTAGAAATATGGTTTAAAAAATGCCTGTTTCTTTTGAAGCCCACGTTCAGGCTTCGATATGCTTTGGTGGATGCAAATGAGTCCGCGTCCTCCTTGGACGCAGTGATATTACCACAGAGGGTTAGCGCACTCTTCATTTCTAAAGAATTAGTAGTGTCACTTGTTAACCTATCCGTCATTATTTCGTTTCTCGTTATCACAACCGTCGAGGTTTTTCTGTTTCATTTTTAAAATGTTGTTCAATTTTAATGATAACGATCACACTTTTCATATAGTTGTTACCAGTCTTGTTAGTCGCATATCAGATCTGGAGTCACGCATAAGCACTATGAAGTTGAGTAATGATCCTCATGATGTAGTTGGAGAAAAATCAGATTCAGAGCCTGATCTATTTGGTTCAGACAGCGAGGTATGTAACTAAAGTTTTCCAAACTCCTTCAGGAGGATAAAGAAGCTGAGCGTATCAGGAGTGAGAGAGAAGCCGAATACCTTGCAAAAAAAGCTCTAAGTAAGTTTTGATTTTAAAATCCGCCCATTTAGACACATAAAACTGGCTAAGTTTTTTTCATTCACACTGCTTCAGTAGTTAAGGTGTTAAGCTTATTGCCATTTAGTCTGTACTTAGCTCCTACTTTACCTTAAATGTGACTCGAAGTTAGGTATACGAAACGTATTTGGTATATAAGTCAGTTGAAAGTTAAGAAGTATTGACACATTACTTATGATTATTCATGCGACTATTCATACGCTTACCCTAATAGCTGTACAAATTCATTAAGTTATGTCGGTTTCTACAATAGGCAATTGTAGTGTTGTTTTAACACAATTAAGATAAAATGAGGGTATTTATGCTTCTTTGATCAATAGATACTATAGCAGTAATGCAAAATAATATGGTTTATGTTCTGTATTTAAACTATTTCAAAGACCTATCCCGATGTGGTCCCAAAGTAGTCGTTCGTCATTTCAAGCTCCTTCATATTATGCTGATGTATTTACGTAAAGTGATCTGTATTTGTATGAAGTCTTACACTGGCTTATCCCTACTAATCTCGACAGAGAATTGGTGATAGTTCGCGCGTTTTCCATTGTATTCACTGATTACACTTTATGATTGCATTTCAAAAGACCCTAAGCTATTCAAGTTAACATCGATTGGATGAGTTAGTGCTATCGTTTAATCAAATAACTATGGATCTAATAAAGCTGGTACAACTTCATTTAGGTAGGTAAAAACGTCCTCAAGACGTGGTCTAGTCATGCTGGTAAACTTTACGTTTCACTAAATAGTCTAAGCTGTTTGAGTAGCACTTCCTAGTTGATTATAACAAAACTTGTTCCATAATATGTGTAAAGCTTAAGAACATTGCAAGGCAATTATCTGCGACTTGTAGATTATTCAATTCCAACCCGAATTTTTTACATGATAGCTACTAAACTTTCGTGATGAGACTCAGAATTTACATATATTCCATGATGGCATAATACCAGCGTAATAGTATTGGATCTAAAACACTTGTATGGTTTATTGTATTTGTTACTAATTAATGTTTGCGTCAGTGTTCGTTGTGAATTTACTCATCAGAGTAGAGAAAATTAAGTTTAATTTTCCTCTCGTGAAGAAGATTGTGTGAAATTCTGATTGAATTCAATTGATTACGACGTGTAATTACACTGCTAGTAATATGAACTGATAATAAAGAAACTTTCCGAGACCTGTAAAATGACATCAATCATTAATCAACTTGTATTTATTTATATTTTTCTTCACTTGCATGGAGTTTGTTAATTACTATTTATTAAGTGTTTGTATATACACCAACTTATTTTATTTAGAGCCTGTTGTGGCGGCAAAGTCAAGTATCACCCTCGATGTGAAACCATGGGATGATGAAGTAGATATGGAAGAACTTACCTCTTTGGTGAAAGGTATTAAAGTAGATGGCCTTTTATGGGGTGCATCCAAATTAGTGCCCATCGCTTTTGGCATAAAGAAGCTCCAAATCTGTTGTGTCGTTGAAGATGACAAGGTTAGTTTATACTACGAATCACTGAGACTATTATGTGTAGGCAATCTTTTGCATTACTATTTTGTCCAACACTAAAATCACAATTTTTTTTACAAGTAAGCGTTTTCACTACTTGTTGATTTGACATCTAAGCCCAGTTTGATCACAAAGTTAAATAACATTAGGTGGTAAAGCTAATCAAATCTAATATCTATGTAATAAATTCCTACTTCTGTTTGCTTTCAGGTTGGAACTGACTTCCTTGAAGAATCTATAAAGGAATTTTCGAAACATGTCCAATCTGTAGATATTGTATCATTCAACAAGTTGTAATGAAAAACAGGAATTGTAATATATAATGGACCGAATCAGTAAACGTCCGTCTTTCAATGTCCTTGTTCTAAAATTGGGATAATTTGCTATTAATCTTATTCGTAATGTATTGCACAGCGCCTTGTCTCCGCAACGCATACTGAAAAACTGTTGTATGCAGTCGAGAAACGATTAACGCGAAAGAAACTAAGCGTCTCTCCTCACAGCAAACCCAGTATGTATAATAGCGCAATAATTAGGCAGGTTACGTTTTTTAAACGTAGCGACCAGTGTAGCTTTTTGAACGGATGTTTATTTCGTCAGCGCGAGTGGACCTGAACTGAGTTCTTTTTTTGCAAATGTTTAGCCTAATGTACAATACAATACTTACCAGCCTAGTTATTTTTAATAAGTACTACATTAACTGATTACGATCCGCTTCAAAGAAATATCTGTACTTTTGTATGAAGATAAAATAGTGATTTTAGGTAAATTTTCCCTGATGTATCTCTCCGAGGAAAACTATCTGTCAATTTCCAGCCGATTTAAAATACCCTGTAATACTGCTTAACCTTAATAAGGTTTGATAATATATGTAAAGTACAATGTTGAGTAATTATTGATCAAAATGCTCTAAAATTAAATGACAGTGGATTGTTGTAGGATACTAGTAGAATCAGTGAATGAAAAAAAACAATCTATGGATATATTACATCTTCAATGTTCAGTTTAACTAATTAATTGATCATATTCTATATAGGTGTTATCGATATTATTCTTGAATTCAATAGATGTTTTTAATTCCATGATTAATCAGTTTGCTATATCGTTTAAGTATCCTAGTTAAGTATTTCGCCAGATTGTATGTCGGTGAATTTGTGAAATCAACCACTGTTCTTTGTGATGTCGTTCAGAAGAACGATAAAAGCTCCACGACCAAACCATCGAGCTCAGAGAACAAAACATCATTAAAATCTGTTACAGTACTATACTGGCTCAGTTGATTCAATGTCAATAGGAACTATTTATAGCATAGTTAATAATAATCAAGTAAATAGAAGCAAACCAGTGCGTTTTCTATGCCAAAAGGTATAAATGACATTTTGTAAGATAATAAATATATTGTAAGTTTTCTTTTGAGCATGCAAAATCAAAACAAAAAAAAGCAAATAGCAAAATAATCCAATTATCACGGTCGGCATCTCTGTAAGAGTTGTATACACATATAAGTAG
The DNA here is from genome assembly GCA_944470405.2 of Schistosoma mattheei. Lineage (NCBI taxonomy): Eukaryota > Metazoa > Platyhelminthes > Trematoda > Strigeidida > Schistosomatidae > Schistosoma > Schistosoma mattheei. The sequence continues at coordinate 8,510,847 of OX103947.1, read as the reverse complement.
CCGGTTTCTTCTGTTGTGTGTATATGTATCATACATGCCTGTATTCACAAATATTATTATGATGGCGGTTTAATTTGGGTCTCTAAATATATATAACTGAGCGAATAAACTGGAAAAAACAAAACGAATGTAGAATGCATGTATAATATACTAAGCAGTAGTTTAAAATAAGAATGAGCAAATTGGAAACTACAATTCATACATTACCAAAATAGGAAATGGATAGTAATGTGAAGCGATAAGTTGTCAACATGATTTGAAGACGCTAGCAGCACATTCTATTACTGAGACGGCTCTTTTTCGCAACGGATAGTCCATAGTAAATAACAAACCAGGTTTTAGTGAAAATCATCGATCTTATTCAAAGATAATTTCTAACTGCATTAATAGTCCGTTTGGTATGTAGTCCGATGAATTGTGCTAAGCACTGATCTACGGAGTCTATATATTAGAGAAAAAATTTGATGCATCACACTTGAAATCTATTCTGTGGAATATTGCCGGAGGAATAAGTAGGAAAATCTGGTTGAAAACAGTTGTGAAGTGGATTTGATGTTAACTTTATGTAACACAGAGTGTACATCATATGAAACGAATGAAGATTAAGAATAAAGGTTGGAAGCTGCTTACTAGCAAAACTTAAAATTTAAGTTGTCGCCAGTCTTGTTTGTTGAGCTAGTACAGATACATTGTGGAACTGAATGCTTATTCTCCACATAAAGATCACAGTTATTGCGATGATTGCTTATATCATATCCGCATAGCGCCAGATATTTCAAGTACTGCAATGATCACCCTCTGATCCGTATGGAATTTTACTTATGGCCTCCTGTCTAACTCAACTCAAACTTACAATGATTCATTGGTACTGTCATTCAAAGTTTATCTTGTGTATATCCATATACTGAATATCTACTGGTATCCAATGCAACAGCTGATGACCATCATCAACACGAAACATTTCTTCATTCTTTTGTTACTGGTCGTATGACTTGGGCTGTACGCTTGAATTATATTCCAAATGGCTCCGTTTTCCGAATTCTGAATTTCCGTACACTGCCAGTATAGTATGCAATTGCTTACAAATGATTGTTCACTATGTAATGACCGATGTCACGTTAGCCTCGTCTTTTAGTGCTGACCAAATTGCAATGTGGCCACTAATCTGAGTGACTCGGTAACGCATGCGCTATGTTGGGATATTAAGATAACTGACTAATCAATTTTAGATATCTCAGTGGTGATGTCACAGACTAGGACCTGGGAGTGCGGGTTGGATTACCACGGGAAGCGTTAGTTTCCTCTAGAGTGTAGTTAATATCTTGCTGGTAAGTCCCAACTAGTAAGAAACCCAGATCCATGGTTCCCTCCCGACTATCCCCAACCAAATAACATACAACAACTTGAAATTTTGAACAGACTATCTAATTCAAACTTACATCGTCAGCTCCAAAGACAGCTCGGCCATCTCGAGTGCGCTCTTGTGCTTTGAATGTTTCGAAAACAGTGGATAGTCGGATCAATAACAAAATGTAATCATCAAATAAAATTTGACCTTTTTCATTTGCATATCGACAAGCGATAGCCTTGAAAATCATATTACTGACATGAAAACCTAATACGGAAAAAAGATTTTCGTATACGATCATAACCGTATTATTGAAAAGAAATTTGTTAGTTTTGTGATACTTAAAATATAGGAATTAGAGGATTACTTGATAAGTAGAAGAAATAGCTTGTATCAACTAAATTAATTGTCAACGTTTCATGCTGTAAATCCATATTTTCGTGAATTGACCGATTAATTTTTGTCACACTCCTGGACTATTTTGTTTCTGTACAATGCTTTAAACTTGTTTACTTTTTTTAGTAGCATGAACACGCGATTAATAGACAGAATGATAACTATCGCGTGTAACGGCATAATAGGAATTAAAATGCATTACTACTAAGTCCAAAGAGTACATAAGATCACTCACCCACTGGATGGTTATGAAATGTATTATTGTCTAATAGCAACAATAAGATGCCGGACTATATGGGACTACAAGGATTATGTTCGATGCATTCACGTTACAAATAAAAAGATGAGGTGATTGTATTATAAGTTTGAAACATAAGTAGGTAATAACTAACTAACTGATTGTAATGGTCGAAAATACGAATACAGTACTGTACACACGATCTGTATAGAATACCTAGAGTACACTATTGATCAAGACAATGCCTCCAAAAAATTTGGACGAAACACAGCTGGATAAATATTGCAACCAAGGATTAGAAATGCTTGGTAAAAGATCGATTAATCCTGGTAATTATTCGTCACTACTATTTTAAATCGCCTGTCCACGATTACCACTGTATAATTATGTACAGTTAGCTTTTTTGTTTCAATTATTGTTGTTAGGATGTGCAGAAAAGTATACCAATAATTATCATGTTAAGTCTAATGGTGGCCTTGGACTTTAAATGTACACTCCCTATTGGTGGATATTTATTTCACTTGTTAAATATTGTACAAATGTTGTTTTCTATTTTATGGCACGATGTGGTCTGGTTGATTGGTATATAAATAGAGTATGTCTGAGATATAATGATTCATATCTCAGAGGCTAAGACTTGTGTTCTGGACTCAACTGGCTGGGCTAGACAGGGAAGCGGGACCAATCGAGACTCTAGGCCGTCCGTACGTGTTTTTCGTGTCATTGAATCGATCGATAAATACGCTGCTCCATCTAATCAGCAGTTCACGCGTTACAACAATTGTATGGTTACGACTAGTACTTTGCAGCTAACATGTTTTAGACTAAACATAGAAAATAAGGTACACATACACATTAATATCATTTCTTTAAGTCAGGAGTTATGATTTCATTGTACTTTGAAAATCCTGAGTGTTTTATATATCTTTGACTCTTAGTGTAAACTGACATACTTCGATGTTTTTTGATAGAATTTTCGACCTCATGATAAAGTGGAAGTTCCCAACTGTTCGGATTCTTCACTTCAGATGGTCTTAGAATCCAATCCTGATTTTTAGAGGTTTTCATTTTTAAGAATGGATTTCAGATTACATCGCCTTGTTGGAAACTGGGTATTTGAATGGGTTTGCTTTTCACAGAGTCAACAATATGTATCGTCCGACTACATTAATCCATAGATCATGTTAGGCTTTTAGTCTTTGTCATGTATTGCTTTCTTCTATTATCAATTATGTTTATGAGAAATTTGGTTTACGTGGTAGCAAATAGTATTTCCCCACCTGTGAAGTAGTGGCTTAACAGTTAAGACATTCGACTTATAGACATTAAGTGACAGGTTCGAAGCCGGTTTAATCTACTTCGCTTTAAGCGACCGAGGATGCACACTTAATCTGACTCGAGGTCAAGTACACGAATATGTACCTGGCAAATGAGATAAAAGGACTTCTTTCACTCACCGATGGTCCTCATTACATTTCTTAATTCGAAAGCTTCTAAGCTACCAGTATGACCTTCATCGAATTTTTTGAAAATAGTCTGAAATAATGAATTGTCGGGTTTAGAGGAAATGCAAATAAAAAGTTAGAAATATTCATTATCAGTTTCATGCATAAATCTAATCTTAAGGAAGGAATATTTTAGGTTTGAGAAAAAGAGAGTCACTACAAGTCTACTTCTAAATTAAAAATTCAAACAAGATTTGATGATTAGCTACCACTTTCATGACAGCGATGGAAATAGTAGTGTATAACAGTTGTTCAACGTATTCATTCGGATTGAATTGCTTAACTCTCTTGTGATTTTATGATAAGTTACGATTACTTTCAACATTCACTGGTTAATTAATTCCAACAAATGTTTGGTATCATTAAAAACCAAGTCGGCTTTCTCTATTCGGATTCAAAATAAACATGTTTATCTTTATTATATTATGAATTCTAGTTTAGTCTTCGCGTCCAAACCACAATTAAAAGACTTCAGCAAGTATAATGATCGATACTACCTAGATATCTGTATACAGTGGAAATTTAGTTATTGAGGGAGTAGTGTTGCATAATACTAGAGACGACCAGATGTGTCTATCTACTCAAGAACGTTAATATTTTAATCGTTCAAAGTAGTACTGTGTTTGGAAGTGTCATTTATTTCACTGGTGAACCTCATCATGGACAATTGACAGATATGATTGGAAGTAGTTATCCAGATGATATTAACTTCTGTTTAGTACGTTCGTTTCCAAATACTGTTCCTAGGATGGGAACATTGAAAAAATCAAGCCAAAATGACAGCTGTTTGTTGTGGTACAAGAACAAAGATATTATGTGAATGTGTTTGGATTTGTATTAATGTCGAAACCAAAAATGATGGCGCATTAATGAATTTATTACAAGGATAATATGAGAATTTTCATTTCACTCTATGTCCGGCGCTTTAACCGGATCCCAAACCAATGGTGCACATGGGCTCCAGTATCCTGCGGGAACAAATGGCGTATGAACCAATCGTTGGTCACCGACTACCATGGGAATGCATCTCCTCACGATGCTCCACTGCCTTGTGGATCAGACCTTTAGGTCACAGGCTCGGGGTGTGGCTCCCTAAGAAAACCACCTGCTTCGATCTGGGCACCCGGGCAGTATCACAGCCTACACACAAATATGGTGTGGCCCATATATATTTGGTGCTCTCTTGTACCAATATTTATGTGTTGAAATGAATAAGTCTTCATTCTATTCGTTTTGTTCTAGATCATACAGTTATTATATGAATAAAAATATTATCATTCTCTATAATTAACTAGGTTACAATAGAAATACACGAATGAATCAATTCAAAATTCCCAAAACACTAACAATATTCTTGACGGTGGTCGTCATTCACGTTAAAATGGAGTAGTTGACACAGGCGAAAATATTATATCAAATTATACTTTTAGAAACGTACTATAAAGCATGGTAAATTTTTAAAACAATTTATAAGATGAAAGTACCTTCCAAATGCGTAGTTCCATCCATAGCTTTTTGAATTCATCAAAGCCCAAACCACCGCTTAAATCAGCCTATGTATCATTACATGTTATTATGGAACATGGTCAAGGATAATATAAACAATTTGATTAGTCATAGAACTAGGGATTAAAATGTACGTTCATTTTATAACTACTACAAAGCCAATGATAATCCAATAAAAATTAAATCCAATCTATTTAGGTGGATTACAGTCCTAAGCAATGTAGAACTTGGCACATATGCATCGATTCAAAATGTTACATCATATTAGCACAACGAGATTAACAAAATCAAATGCCAAAATTGTAGAAGTAATATAAACTGGATTGCCTTAATTAATGAAGTGTAGAATCAAACTCTACAGCTGTCATTCTCCACAAATCGCACACTAGAAGTAGTTACAAACAAATAGAGTAAGAATGGTGTTAGGTAACAGGAATTTAAAGCAATGATATCAGAGGGTAGATGGGGAATGTAAGTCGGACTAGTGAAACATGAGGAGTAGTATCCAATAGTCTAAAAACGGAGAAAATACGATTTTCGTGGTGGGATGTGGTCAGAGTTGACCATGTGTTCATGGATTGAAGTATTGATCGATTTGCATTCTCCTTCACATAGCCACACAGAGTACCATTCAGATATTTGCTTACCAAGAGCACTCTCAATCCTTGAATACACGATCAGCTCTGGTCACATTCCAACCGGAGAATCATTGTTGTAAATGATATGCAAAGTAAGAAAAACTGGCATAAAAAAGGTTTGGATAAAAAATTGTACAGCTGAGGCTATAGAAATGCACCATTTCAAATCCAACCTCTGTGTAAGAAAAGAGTCATGTTCGATGCCTTATTTTTCCATGGTTCCAGCACGCCTTGGAATTTTACAAATCGTAAGTGCTAATTATCATTTTACCCTCAATATTCTTTTTTTTAAGGTAGACAGTTATTATTTGCTTTTATTACATAAATTATCACTTCTTGTTACTTTCAAAACTATGACAGTTTTTGATTACTTTGATAAATAATGCAGCACTCAGTTTATTCAATACTTGGAATTTCTTGGTAATCTTGATTAGATTATGCGATACCACTTCATTTTCATTGACTTTCACACCCGATACTTGAATAAGTTTGACTATCTTCAATGATTTATAACAGAGAGTGTTACTATATACAATATATGTATATAACTTATGAATACAATTGTACAGCTTTAGACAATGATGTTGTCGAGAAGAAAATTTTTACGCTGAAACGTTTTCATTCTTTTTAAAAATGAAACCGGTTGCCAAATGTCTCAAATTATTTGAAAAGAATGATAAATGAGATGAGCATGAGTGAAAAGGATTAAATTATCGGTTTAACAGTGTAGACGTCAATTTTAACAATTGACATAACATTTTGGATAGTACCTTGAGTTGTATTTTAAATCAACATTTAACTTATCATTCAAGTCAAGTAAAATGTGATCATATCTAAGGAGCAAGAACACTCAGATCATTGGTACCAAATTTATATGGATATGTTATTGTAAATAACAGAAAAAAGCAATTGAATTCATCTACGTGTAAGAAGAAAGTATATCAAAAATAATGTGTTTCGGAATTTGACTCATGTCATGAAAGCATTTCCATACAATGCTCAGCTGTGTTTAAAAAAAAACGATGAAGTGGCTAGCTGTATAATGCGTCTAGTCCTTTCTTTCAGTTATTCTTCCAGTTAATGTCATTTTCTAATTGTGAAAATTGCTGATTTTCTTAGTTTGCATAACACATTGATAATCATTAAGAACCTGAATACACTGAGTAGCTGTTTCATTCTGATAATAGGGTTCTTCAGTAGTGTACATCTACAACCTTAACGGAGACCGAATCCAGAAACTCTAAGTTTTATGGAGAGCACATCTACTGGTTTATATTGTCTAACTTCAGTCATTTCGCAATATTGCACAACCACCTTTTAATAAATTTTATTATTACTAATCTCCAACGTTTATTGCAAAACTGCTAGTCTAAAATTGAATTTCCATAGACAAAATTAAAAATAAAAGGATACATCCATTAAGGCCATCATACTTCTAGCAGTTTCTCGACTAAATCCATCGAATGGAAAATCTAAGTAAGAAAAAAATCAACAGAAATAAATTAAAGAAAATTGAATCAATTAAACTATTCCATTGTGAACTTTTTCTGAGTTGGGTTAGAAAGTATTCATTTTTATCAGAAGGGATTCGTGGAGATTTTAGAAATTTCACAGATTGAAATCATGAGTCATTTGAAGCTAGACCACCATGGAAAACCTGGAAGCACTGGACGGCCGTTTCGTTCTACTGTGGTCGTCCAGTGCTTCCAGGTTTTCCATGGTGGTCTAGCTTCAAATGACTCATGATTTCAATCTGTGAAATTTCTAAAATCTCCACAAACCTCTTCTGATAATAATCATCTGCTCACTAGTGACTGACTTCAAGAGATACTCCTGGAGTTCTAGTGAGAAGCCGTTACCAGTGGAGTTCAACCAGGTCTGTTGTGAGATATCAGCTCACTGAAGACAATGGTGTACGATGGCGCAACTTAGTGGATCGGTTGAAGTTAGACATTAACACCATTGGATGACGGCTCAGTATTCATTTCTAATGTATACTATAACCAACAATAAAAGATGATCTTTGTTCATCATTAATTTGTTTTTTTTCTTGTCACGTATTATCTGATGTATGTGATAATTCAACGTTGATACTATTGAAGAGATCCAAAGAATGCCTCGGAAAATTTCAGAGGCTCTGAAAACGCTAGGAAACATTATATCCATTCAGAGTTGAACAGAAGCTTCTCAAAAACATGTAGAAGGGGAGGAGTTGCGATCCACGTTTCTGATTGAATGGTTATCTAACCTGCTACTATATTTAGTATGGTTTCAGGAACTTCCGAGAATTTAAGGCCATCTGAAATACTATAAATACGCTCGACTTTCTGTACATGAACAAACGTTGGAGTAAAACGTTATTTTCAAACTTCGCGCCTTTTCCTCTTATTTTCAAGTTGCCATGTAGATCTAGCCTGAGGTTATCAGAAGAGCTTAGGAAACCGATTCAAGAGTTGGATTAGAATAGTGATTAGATACACGATACGGCCATAGAGTTTATTGACATTTTTTAATTGATAAATGAATAATAAGCTTGGTTTGAAATTTCATCTTTTAATGATCAGCCGCTACTCAATAGTTTTCAGTTATCTTTTAAGATAATCAATTTTGAACTTCTGGCGACAGAACTTATGTTATCTATAATGAATCCCTTAAAATTTACATATTCATATAAAACTGATAAAACCATTTGCTATTCATGATATTTTGAGATAAAACAATTTTCACAGTAAATGTATCGACTAGATAGATAAAAAGTTTAGTGTTACCTTTTTGAAGCTAATCGGAAGAAAACTCTGAAATAGTCTTTTTCGACTGAAGGCATTTATTTGAAATAGTGTCCCATAGTGCTGTAATTACAGTCACTATATTAAGTTATTTAGATTTCAGCTCATATGTGTTTTGATATATATACATTGTATTGTGAATAAGTTGTACAACATTTATTCCCCACTCGTAAATTGTGTCAATACAGTTGGTATCATCTACATAACTTGTTCGTTTGAAGTCATCTGCAACACCTTCAGTGTTTGCAATGTTTCATCCAGAACTTTTAACTAATGTTCTGTTTGTTTTATGTAAGTGGTGTGTATTAGAAAATAATTATCATGAAAGGCTTCATTTCAAACCTTAAGTTTCATAAATATTTTTTTTCATTGTGTTGATTTGTGCTATACTGACAGTTGATAACAGACAGTTATGGATAATTCCAGGCATTTAAAATGGCTTGTAAAAATTAAACTTAATTACGCAGCACTTATTCACTAAATGGATGAAACAATTGTCTGAAAACGTTAGGTGTAACACACTGTATATTAAAAACACTGCAGATAACCTTCGTCATATTATTCTGAATAACTCAGATATGTTTCTGATCGCATGAATATATATATTTTTATTGTATAATTATTAAGTAACTAGGTTACTATATGTATATTCCTTTTATTATGAGTTTCCGGTTAACCCATTAACTAATCCTTTGTCACTTTATTATTCACAGTAACTTCCCTGATCACAACCACTTTTCGGCTTGATCATGTATAATTATTTCGTATTTTATGGTCGAGTATGTCGGTACATAAACTCAATATGTTTAAAATATAATATTCGTGTTGTTCAGATCGATTACTATGTTCTATAGGGAGAGAAGCTCCTGAATCTAGAATCAATAAGAACTTATCTTTGACACAAAGTTATTGGTGATGAGACGGATTTCGATTGTTGTTTTTGTCACGTGATATTGGTGAGTAGCCATCACAATATTCACATACAGTTACAACTAGTTTTACGTCATACGCATATATAGAGTGAGACTTAACGATAATACACATAGGATACAAACGAGAAAGGATTGCAGTGGACGTGACATAATTGTTCAAATTCTATGGGTTAACTCTAATATTATGATTAAAATATAAGTCTCTTGATTTCCAAACTGTACGAAAATAATGTGTTAGCTCTTAGACACGAACTACTATATTCGAATAAGTAACCGGTTTTGTTTTATTTATGGTTTCATTGTTAACATACACTTCCAAAATCTGAAAGATTAATTGATAAGCGTCTCAGGTAAATGATAATAATAAGTATAAATATCAACAGGTCATATCCCAGAAACTTGAGTATATATAGCATATATATGAATAGTAAGAGATTTTTAATAAATAAACTAACTCTACTGGAGATTACCTTTTGTAAATGCTTCATTTAATATATCTTGTAACTGAGTATATGTGATTGCTCCAGTTGGACCAGCTATTTTATTGAAGACAACTTGCAATTTCTCTATTAAATTATCATCAGCTGTTCTAATTGGGTGATCAGGCTATCAATATATAATAAAAAACAAAATAGAAGAGAACAGATGTAAATATCAACAAATTGAACACAAAGAAATAATATGAACAAATCTAGTAGTTAAAGTAAAAATTGATTAAATAGTAAGACTAGTCTTTACAACAAGAAAAAAATCCAATTACATTCGAACGTTCTTAAATGCTATGTGGATGTAATTGAAAGTAGACAGAGATACAACTTGATAGTTACTTGGGGGGTTAATAGCTAAGAACGGATTGTGTTTTATACAGTTAGTCATGCGCAATATAGTGCTTGGTACATATGTGAATCGTTTAAAGTTGTCAAAGCATTACAGCAAAGCGAAATGAAATTATCAAGACAAATTCCGAAGTAGAAGTAGTAACAGTATCAGTAACGGCAGTAGAAAAAAAAGATTAGTCATAAATAATATGAATTGAGAAGAAAGAATGAATTCGTAGAATAAGAGAGTAAAAGATCATTTTGAACCTCTGGACATAAAGGAAAGAAGTGAGTGAATACATCTGAGCTATTGTAACCAACTTCCATGCTTTGTATGGTTGTATATACAGGGCACCGAAATACGTTATCATTTAGCTTGATCATATATACTGTATATGCTCACATATACTATTTATCATTTGCATTCGATGGATATCGAGTGATTTCTAGAAAAGATTTTAAAGTATCAAATTAGTATACAGGTTTTAAACGACCAACTATATAATTATAAGTAATGTAGGAACATAGATATGTTTCATCACGACGTAAATCAGTTCTAAACTAAAAAATAAACTGGAACAAGTAGAATGAATTCTGAGTTAAATTAGTGAACCAATGGACTTAAAGATCATACACTTAAACGACTAAAGTACAACTTCAATCACACGAAAGAAACAATGGATTATCTAACATCATTTTAATTAGATCATTAAACTGTTCAATTCTCAGTTAAGTGAAATACTAATAGCCATTATTGTTAATTAACGATTTATGATAATTTTTATTTTTTTCTCGTCAATGTATCATAAAAAGCGTATTTACCCTAGGTGTGATGACCAGTGATACTACTCACCACCGCAGATTGAAATAAGTGGAGTGAGATTTGAACCTATTATCTAGTGGTTGCAATTTGAATACCTCAACTACTGAGCGATTGTTCCACTTAAAGTACGTTAACAAATTGAATGGATGAACCTAGCTGTACTGAAAGTCTAAAGTACGATCCAGAAAACTGGGTGATAGGTCTGCTACATTACAAACTAACTGAGGTTGAAAGTGTTGTGACTTCTAAGCCCGGCTAATTATCACACGACTTATTCGCCAATCGAAATACGACCTATATAAACTTAACACTGTGCCAAACCAATGACGTTCGACTGGTATGAGCAACCTAGCGCCCTTATTGGTCTTTATTCCTCCTAGCCCTGCCAGTTGAGTCCAGAACACTAATACCAGCTCCCACTATATGAATCACTTATTCCAAACATATCTGGTTTATAAAGAAGCCAACCAGACCACATCACACCATAAAATAGGAAATAACATTTTTACAAGATCAAGCCAAAAAGTGGGTGTGATCTTGGGAGACTGTAATTAATAAACAGAGTATAATTTAAGAATAGTAAATCGTATCATAATAGTCTATAGATCAAAATAAAGCTTATAATGAGAGGAATATGAATATACATGATTTAGTTACTGAATAGTTATACAATAAGAGTATATATATATAATATTACTCGATTAATAGTTCTCAGAAGCAACCTATAATTTAATCTTCACTAGGATATAACAGAAAGTAAGGACCATTACTGATTTGGCGATATAAAGGAAACGCCATTACCATGAGGTATGGATTTTCTAGGTTTGAATTCCAGCAGAACCACGGATGGGAACTCCTGTTGAATAGTTCAAGACTAAGATGAAACAACTGTCCAGTGAAAGATAATGATGTAGATTAAGTCAGTTCAAAATGCAGACAATTTCATAATTGAACAACTCTCCACGAAAAATTAAATAAATATTCAATCTAAAGTTAGCTTATCCAACTGAACTGATTGTTTATTTAATTTAGTTTCACTAAGTTGGTTTGACTGACTGATTTATATGACGGATGTCTGTGTGATTCAACCACTCAGTTTACAAATGTGTACATACATATAATAATAGATTACCTCAATGTGGATTTGAACAATCTACAAATAATTATAACATTCACCTTAGAAAACTAAACTAAAACGCAGCTTCAAGGAAGAAACATAGAAAGAGAAGTAATGAACCGTAGCTAACAACTAAAACTATTTGATGATGATTGGATTGTGATCAATAATTTTGCATGTCACATATTTACTCACAAATCATGCATTTGTCATAAAAGATAGACAAGGTGTTAGAAATATTGTATTAAAAGAACTTAAAATTTAATCTATTCTAATTTGTAACCAATAAACGCCTATTAAAAACTTTGTTTTAATAGAGTTTTTATAAGATAACAATGATAATAACTGATAGTCAGTTGTTTTAAATTAGCAGATTAAATGAGTTTAGTATATTTAAGCATTTAAATAGGGATAGATGGTTAGTTAAGAAGTTTGACTGTTGTCCAGTCGCTAAACACCGGGTTTTATACCCTACCTACATACTATAAATACTTTGATTCGATCGACCGAGTAGTACCATAGTGAACGAAAAATCAAGTAAAATCACAGTGTCTTTGTAAAATATGACAACTAGACGTTAAATGCATCATATGTACATCTTCCTTCAGTTGTCCTTTGCATAATCCATCATTCTTCTAATTCTGTTGTTATTCCGATTGTATTTCGTTTTGCTTCCTGTTCTCTTTGTTTCAATCTTCTGCTAGTGAGTATTCCACATCCTATTCCTAATATACACTATTTATATCTGTCCACATACGAGGAGCATACCACACTCATTCCCGCTTTAAAAAGCCGCTATTGCAATTGTTATGATAGCCATGGCGCTTTGTCATTAGTCAGTCTGTGCCTTGCTCCCTACCGAAATGTCGAGTTCACCGGCACACCGATCTCCGTAGCTCTGTCTACCGGTCGGACTATTTAAATCCGATGTCCGCCCAACATCCGAGACGTCCAATGTCTCCCTTACACCGACAGCGACCCACTGGGCAGCCTACATCTGATGTCCACCCGGCACATCCCACGTCTTCTCCAGTCAATGGCGACTGCTACATACAGCATCGCCTCGCCAGACCACTACACTCAACGTTTCATTTCCAGATCATTCCAACTAACTACTCCTTAACCGGCCCCGCAGAACTGACCTCTCTCCGCCTCGCCGGAGGCAAAGACACCAAAGGTAATGAACGAGAACTCAGGCAAGGTAAACCAATTTATTATTTTATGCAAAATCCCATAGTGCCTTTGTAAAATATGAAAATCGTACATTATATGCATACATACTACTTATATCTGTCCACATAAGAGGCGCACAAAACAGTACTACTGCACTAAGTCCCATTAATTACAAACAAATACACGCACATTATCAGCTTACAGACAAATACATAGATGAATTATGTTGAAATGATATACTATAACACTTACTCCGTCCATAAAACTGATCCGAGTATCGTCGTCTAACTCACTAAAATTTGAATAGATAAAAACAACACAGTATTATTGTTGCATATCATTCAGATACATATTTCGGGATGATTAAATATATTAAAAAAATCAATTCTACAGCAAAATGCAAGAAAAATACTAGAAACATTAGGCGTGGACGACAACTGTTGGCGACCTCTAATTTAAGAGAGAAACGAAGCAATAATTTTTAGCTTTCTATAGTACACATCAATAACTAACTAGGTTGAAATAAACCTAATGAAAATTCTAAGTATTATACATGGTTTAGTTCAGGGGTCTGCAAAGAGAAGTTTGATTTATAAACGATTCTAGTCAGACAATGAAGTATGTATATGATCATTTCTGAGGAATCCCATTACAGCTGCGCAGAGGATAATCATTTAAACAACAACAACAACAATATATATATATGTATATATATATCATAGAACGTTATACAAGTTTATTTCCCAATTCTGAAGCTTATCCCAATCAACAATGAGGAGTCATTAGCTTTTAACCAGCCTAAGTAGATATATCTTCAGTATTCACCTATATAAGGATATTCTCTTTCATATCTTCACAGTTTTAAACAACACTCTCCCTCTACCAAACACTTGAAAACAACAAAGAAAAATAGTTGCAGGAAAATACAGTACGGTGAATGATATATCTTGTACATCTTTAAACAAATTCAGGGACCTAAAGATATTTGTTTGTACAATAATTTCATGACTATAGTGTTGAAACAAAACTTGTCATAAACTGTGTATATATGTGAAAAACACTAAAAATATCGTCATTACAGATCAAAGATATTCTGAAAAGTTTTCGATTTCTATCTACAGTTAGTGCTGAGAACGTTATCTATACAAATATGATCTAAACTTAATGATTAAACGATCTTAATTGAAAAACTGCAACATCTTCCTATAGGGAAAACTATATGCCCAACAACAAAAAATAATACAGTTTATTAATGGTTGGTCAGTAACTAATGTCATATTTATCTAGATCTTTTAAAGCTGATCGAATTCTATCGGTCAAGTTGCAAAATGCTCACTTAAATGAATGACTCGACATCATATGTACTATGTTGAGATGCTAAGGAGTTGTATGTAGTCGGTCGACAGGACATTCTGGACTTCGAGTACGTGCTAGGTGAGACTTGTCAGCAAGACAGGTGTTCATTGTGTAATTCTAAATCGCGTCATTCAGCTTTTCAGTTTAAAACGTTACCACTAAACTATTCGGGATGAAACTAATAGTAACATAATTGATTCTTTTTAGTAACTTCAGTTGACAAACTGAAGTGTAATCGTAACTTAACTAACATATTTCCCACAGATTGACCGATAAAAACAACGTCCACAAGTATTTAAATAATTATTCTCTCAAATAAAGGCACTGAACTCAAAAAAATTTAAAACAGAAACTGTATATATAAATTTTACACACCACATTTTTCATTGACTACTTTTAAGTAAAAGTCACTTACCTAAGAATTAACATACCTCTGAAATCTAACGAGATTTATGACAATTGTTGATTGTTATCGGAATGGGGATTTGAGGAGATTGTAGTAATTTTAATAACTGGATTCATGAGTTGATCTAAGCTAGACCACCAATGAAAACCTGGAAGCACTGGACGACCGTTTCATCCTAGTTTGGAACCGAAAGTCCTGGGTTTGAATCCCACGTGCGGGGTCATCGATGCGCACTGCCGAGGAGTCGCAAAGTAGGATGAAACGGTCATCAAGTGCTTCCAGGTTTTCAATGATAGTCTAGTTTAGATCGACTCATGAATTCAACTAATAATATTGTTGATTTATGAAATGGGTAAGTTTTATAACTCACAACAGTAATCAGTATGTTACACTCATGTTAAAAAGAAGTAATAAAACTGAGAAAATTTCGAACGTTAACTGTGGCTGAAGAAAACAAATTAACTTAGACTCATATAGAAAAGTGCTATTTGTATAATAAACTTCTGTCATAACTACCATAAAATATTTTTTTAAAATTCATCTTTGTATTGTTTGTTTGAATCTTTCTATTGATGTTTTGGATTGCAGTTGATCAGTCCCTTCTTGGCATATGTGCATCCTATGTGGATTGCCTTGAGTCACTAGCGTTACAATCAAATATGGATGTTGGCTTGCAGTGAAATCCAGGACGCACGTTTCGCCCTAATTGAGACTCGTCAGCTGGACATACCTGAACCCCAGAGTTGATGTTCACTCCGGGACTTGAGCTCAGTGCCGTTCGCTTCAAATGCTATAGCGTTACCAATTTAGCGACCGAGTCCAGATAGCCTCTCTTTTTATGGAGAGACTGAAACAATCATTCATCTTGGTTCTATAAACGTCGTCAGTTTGAACAATATAGAAACGAAAATAATTAGAACAACCACTATTGAGGAGTCTCAAACTGTTTAGTGCTTCTACGTTTTCAATGTTTGACAGACTATGATCAATCAGTGATACTGGCTATGAAATTCAGGATTTTATTTATTTGAACATACAAACACCGGTACAAAGGGGCACCGAATACATATGCGTCACACAATAACTATGAGGGCAGTAGTAGTTGTCATTGATGTGCGTGAGGGCTGTGATGTTCCCGACAGTTTTCTTAGAGGGCTACATCCGAGCCTTTGACCCGCAGGTCTAATCCATAAGGTAGTAGAGCAACGCTAGGAGATGCAGTCCCATGGTAGCCGGTGACCAACAGTAGGTTCATACGCCATTCGTCCTCTCAGGATCCTGGGGCTCTTATGAGCCATTGCTTTGGAGTCGGGGCTTTTCAACTCCCCATAAGTGGACTGTTCGTGCTCACCAACCCAGTTAAAGCATCGGAGATTTGTTTTTCATCCTCAAGATTTCGTAAACAACAGTAGTGCCACGAAAGGGTGGTGAGTAAGACTTCCTTGACAGTGGCTATATACGCGTAGCTATGTGAGCGCATTTCGAGAGGGAGAGATGACTTTCCCCACCCTTGGCCGTATCGTAGCATTTGGGGGGCAATTAAAGAACTTCATAAGAACCTATTATAGTAAAAAAAATTTTGTCTTACTTTGAACCACATGCTCGTTCAGAGAATATACGCAGCATAAATTTAGCTTCTTCATTTGGATTAAATGTACATGGGATAATCACATAATGGCCTGGTTTTAATTTATGCCTACCACAAACTTCACGCATATTAATAAATATCGGTGATCGCGCTACAGATGAATTAGTCATAAAAAACCTTCGATCTAACAGTCGATTGTTTGGAGCAGATGGAGGCATCTATAAAAGTGATAAATAGACAGATCAGAGGGTAAAGAAGAATCATAAGAAATAACTACAAAATCAAGTTGGTAGTTGTTTACAAGAATTATCTATATCAAAGACTGCTCCTTCTTCCCCTGATTATCTTTTTTGGCGTAAACAGAGAGGTAGTAATGCTAGCGGTCAAAACACACCTTTTTCTTAAAGCTGCGTACATAAAAATGTAATTGTTAGCGCGATAAAGACTGGATTAGAGCATGTTCCTTGAAGAATTGTGATGGGGCACACTGACTGGCTATTTCTTAACCAATCATAGCTAACAGAGAATTAGAGAAGTGTCTGGAAACTTTTTATGTAAAAACTCTAAATATACAAACGCGTATTTTATTGTGATTTCTACTTCCATCTGTCATTGTTATTTATAATATAATTACGTTTCTGTTCAAACGTGTTCTGATTGGAGGACTAGTCGAGTAAATTAGTGTCCAAGATTACCAAGCAATAAGAGAAATCATAACAATATTTGATGAATCAATTATATTAAGAATTTGAAGTTATTGTATGCAATCGTGGAATCTGGAATTTCAAAGTTTATTATGTTCATTTTAAAGACAATTGTATTTTATAAATTCATCCAATCGAAGGATATTCAAATACAAATGAACTGTTTAGCCAGTATCCAAGTGCTTTCTAATAAAACCATATAAAGACTGACATGGTAGTCAAAATGCATGTTTGCAGACTGTTTAAGAAACTACTAGTGTTTATTGTACTTGCACTTTTCAAACATTTTCTATTAATCCAGTTACTTTTGTGTATTCAATCACACGTCTTACTAATATCCAATAAATTATGTCATGGTTGATCATTTTTGACATGTCTTCTTGATTCTGTGACATTCAATTCATTCATAATTGTAGTTTTATTCTTTTACTTTATCTTCGTCTATTGGTGTTCACTGGACATCTTTTCACCTGTTACTTGGTATGCAGAGATAACATTTCATTTTGTTGGCTGACACTCATACATTAACACAGTGGTTCAGGTACTTAGCTTATCTCATATTTTTCAAAAATAATCCTTATATAACTGTTCCCGGGAGCACTACCTTTACGAATGTTTATTAAAACGTGTAAGCAACGTGGATAACACCACAAATTGTGGTTTATGAAATGCATGACTTATACTATGACAAATAATAGTGTCGTTTTATAGATAAATCCCTTAGTTTGATTTTGGCTTTAAAATTTAGGCAACTCTCAATAAATAAAACTATGTTGCTGTGTTAAATTAACGAGTATGGGATATTTAGAATGAAACAGTCTTTACAAAACTCTTTTTCAATGACGGAAATAAAATCCTTTTAACAACATGTCCACTAGCCTGACTTGCGTTTTTGCAGAGAAATAATCCAAAATATAAAGCCACAAAAACAAGTGATATTTCTGAATACAGTCATTAAAATTGATATTTTTAGTGTTGAATGATTGCCTTGTATCTAGCCCATCACGCTCGACAAATGTGTGAATACTGTGTGTCGGAGTGCAATTTTGTCTATTTCATCTCAAGCGGATAGAGCTATTTGTAATCGTATGCTATGGGGATGTCAGTTTAGCACAACCAACATGTTGAATATGGTGGACGTTAGGGATTCAGACGAAATATTTACCGAAAATCACATACTAGTATGAAGTATTCACTTAATAAATGCACAGAAAATAGTGACTGACATTGTTCGATACAACGTAATTATTGAACAACGAAGACTTTGATGATACCTCTAGTCGGATTCCTATCCTTCTAATAACACAAGCCTATATAGCTACTGTGTAATTATTTGATCGTAATAAATTATTTCTAAAGCTACAACAATGATTAGTTTTGGAACATGACTCTTACAGCAGTAACTGGATAAATTCTTACCCGAAATACAGAATAACCAATCACATGAGGTTCAATGTGTTTTTCTCTTAATCCCTTCTGCATCAAACCAACTACAAGAGTGCCATTACCATCTGTATCTGACTCATCCGGAGCAACAACCTCAACATGAAATTGTGGATTCATGTAAAATGTATCTACAAAAGCAACGTGATGAATATAACGTTCAATTAAAGTTACCAGCAGAGTAAAATATGTTTTTACATAAAACTCATACTATTGACAGTAGTATAAATATTCCAACAAAAATATATTGTTCATCGTTATTTAGCGTACAATAGTAAAGGAATATGTCATACGATTATCAAAATTTATGACAGTATATGTATAATTTTGACTTCTCATCGTCCAATAGAATATAACAATGGATTTTAAATGAATAATTTAATTATATCAAGCTTCATGGTGAAATAAGAAAACTGAGGTGCTAAATTTCAATATTTACAAATACGAACATAAAAACGAAGAATATTGTTACATCAATCCTGGTCTCCAGGTTCTACCGTGGTGTGCTCTTCCTATGTGGACAGATATAAATAGCGTGTAACGGCAATCAGAAGTGGAATGCATACTAGCAGAAGATTGAGAAGATTCAATTGAAGAAAACGGAAGGGGAAACAGGAATCAACTGTATTAACAACAGAATTGAAACAATCATGAAGCATTTAAAGGACAACTGATGGAAGATGTACAAATTATGTATCTAATATATGGTTTGTATATTTTACGAAAGCACTCTGTAATTTTGCATTAAACGATAAATCGGTTATCTCCACATGAGTTGTCGTTCACTGCACTTCAGTTGTATATTCAAATTAATAATCCAAAATTTGACTAAATTTAAGGCAAACACATCGATGAAAATTATGACATGTGAACACGGGATTGTTTGCAAACATTAAAACTTGTTCAAATTAACACTGTATAATAACTTGTGCATTGCGGGGACATTAACAATCTATTAATTTGTACTCCTTTCCAATCAAATCGCCTCACTGTATAGATGATTTAGAAGGACTTGTCAAGTGGGTCCATATGACCACAGTTCACAAGATGTTTTAACATTGAACTATTGACTGATTTACATTCGATTTTCAAAAGTCACGCAGGATAATATTCGGAGATGCGTTTAGAAAGCAGTCGCCTTGTGTGGCCCATGTAACCTGGTCCACAAGAGCAAGTGAATATTCTTCATTCTTATATCTGTGTTTCTAAATATAATGAGGATCTTTATGTGATCAAACACATAATGTTGATTAGAATGCAAGTATTTGATTATTACAAGTATTTATTACATACTTACTGGGAAAATTTGAACAACCTCCAGCAGTCGAATTACGCAACCATTCACCTTCTTCACATATCATTTCCCATTGACGTTTATTACAACGACGGTTGACAGGACCTGGACTGTAAGCTATGGATTCTGGTCCAAGGTGACATAACTCAAGACGTGAGAAATAACGTACAAAATCATCGAAAGACATCCTTAAAGAGAAATAAGACGACATTACTTTCATCTTTTTTATGGAAAAAACACGTTTATCATCACATATCTACTACCATATTTGAAATATTGTTACTGTGAACATAACAGATAGTCAGTTAGCTAAAACGTAAGACGAGGCACATATATGCATCGGTCCAAGTTGCCACACATCATTAGCACAACAAGATGAACAACAAATTCACAGCAGTTACTTAAGTGGTAGTAGTATGTAAAAAAGATTGCATATAAGGATATGATAGAGGGAGAAACAATAAGTTCGTAGAAAGAGAGGTATAAATTAATTTTAATCTCAGTGTTCAAATAAATAAATAAATCTCAGGGTTTAAGGGAATACAGAGAGTGTATACAACTACGCCACTGTAATCGATTCTGAACCATGTTACAGCAGATAACTTTTGCCTCCGTTCTCAAAGATACAAATGACTAGTTAACACCTTTGTAAAACAAACATCTTTTTCTATCAAAAGCATTAGCTTTTTTTAAAATAAGAAGCCATTAGGAAACATCTCTTAACTATCTAGATATGATATTACAATTTCATTTAGTTTATAGTGAACTATTGAAAATTGTTCTATAAACCGTGTAATACAGCAGTATATTTGGGTGTTTTAAAAAAAAATAAATGGATTTCGGCTAAGGGTGGAATTTAGAAACATCATTTCATACTATTAGTGACATGTCAGCTGGATGTACCTGAATTCGTGTTAATATTCATGTTAGGACTCAAACCCAGTACTCCACTTCAAAAACAAACACCTTACGTTATTTACTGAGCTACTACTGCATATGATGTTTTTATCATTGTTAATGAAGATTTAGATTAACTCATTATTGTCACTCACCAATCAATTTTGGTTGTTATACATATTATGTGGGGAAAAAATACAAATGTAAACGTTTCAATGGAAACACTTATATGCCGCATTCTTAGTATTTGTTATAGAAGAGATTTTCTGTGCTTCGATTCGACAATATTTCGATTGTTAAGATCGGTGAATAGAATGCTAATTGAAAGATGAATGCAATGATACAATGTGATCAAGTGGTGGCTACTCAAGAGACTATATAATTGACTTAGGTCCACGAATGATTCGAGATCATATACAAGACCACTAGCCAGATCATGGTAAGATGTCATCGGTGACTGGAAGAAATTAGGTTGTGGGTCACTCACTCTCCAACAATCAATTAAGACTTGACTGATAGGTCTAATCTTTGAATATCATATCAGTAGAATAATTGCAGATTATTGGACGGTTGATAGGACCGATAATAAGCTGCTTACGATTACCTGATGGTAGGTTTACACAATAGACGAACATAATATAGAATATAATTTATTCATAACTTGACTATGCATATCTGTGATTGAGGGAGACATACGATAAATCACTGTGTTATGACTTACACAGGTAATTGAACTCAAACATTTCGACGTTAAACTTGAAATTTCAAAACAATCAAGTTTTGACTTATATCATTAAAATACGAATTATAAAAGCTCACTATTTTCTAAGAGATTTATTTGTCTAGGAATGTTAATTGAAATGATAATATTAAAGAATTGTAACAAACTCCTAGAACATTACAAGTAAAACTGTACTTATTTTTGATAGAAATCTTTTGTTTTGTTCTAGA
Organism: Schistosoma mattheei; assembly: GCA_944470405.2. Lineage (NCBI taxonomy): Eukaryota > Metazoa > Platyhelminthes > Trematoda > Strigeidida > Schistosomatidae > Schistosoma > Schistosoma mattheei. The sequence goes on along the minus strand of OX103947.1, from coordinate 8,488,928 downwards.
AGTGGAACATCGAAAAAAGTTTTGATATTAAAATGCAAAAAATCGCAAATAACAGACTGCAAGTAATCTTTTATAAAAAGAGATAGTATAGCTGTTAAAATACACCATTGTAATCAATTTGATAAGATTATATTCTCCCGACAAACGAATCAAATTCCAGATGACGATTACGTTACTGCACAAAATTCAAAATGCGATGACTGAGAGTTTGTATCTTATTAGTAAAAGCCTTGTAAGATACTTAGTAAAGTCTATTTATATTTTGTTAATAAATTGATAGAAATGGAAAGACCAAAGAATAGGAATGAAACTGATGAACTCTTAAAACGATGATATGTGAAGGATTAGGTTGACGTGGAAAACATAAAATTAAAATCCATAAACATTCTAACATGGCTTATAAAGTTTTAAAGGTTGTTTAAGGGTTCTTCATATCTGAAGTTATAGAACTAGTTACATAAGTATTCATTAATATGGCTACAAAGTATTCTTTGATTTTATACCTATCAATTACTACTCCTAACCCTATGTAGAACTCATAAATCAAACTCCTCATTCTAATCCTAACATTTAATCGGTCTTTATTTAGTAAACTATTCACTCATATCAGGTGCATTGTGAATGGTTAAACATTAGCTTTATTTCTTAGGGTTAATTAATCTTGATCTGTTTGGGCTGTATTTATATTCGATACATATCGGTGTTCAGCTGTTAAAGGATAACCCGATTATTATTTGAATGTTCATCATGAAAAAGTGGCAAATAATTGTTATTTGATGTATACAAACAACAATTTGATCGAATCATATTTTCTTTAAGGGAGATCTTTGTGAAAAAGTTTGATTTAAGATTAAATAAATGCGACAATGATCATACTTTTTTAATGTTCAGTAGAAGTGCGACATTTAAAACTTTTTTTTATACTGGATATAAGAGTGTAATTTACATTGAGGACTACATTTTATTCAGTCATTTATGAGCAGGCTATTGCAACATATACCAATTTGCCGAATGAAAAAGTACATAAAGTGAACGTTAGTGCTTAAAAATGAAACCTTCAGCGAAAATCATGATTTTATATGCAGCATTCACTCACTGAATGATAAGGAAGATACTAGAAACCTCATACATATTCAACAATGAGGCAGATGCATCTTAAATTCATGAACATGTATCCTATCCATTAAATAATTCTATCGAGATTAAAAATGGATTCTTCCATGCTATTAACAAAATATTATCCAAATATTTCATTAGTAAAAACAAGAATATTTACCAAAATTCACCATCTTCATCAAAAGTGAGACCGATTCGTTTTCGTTCATCAGGTGGAATATTTCTCCATTCTCTAGATTGATCACTCCAAGGACCTGACCATTCACGATCGTTACCCCATGGATTACGTAGACGGATTAGACGAATACTTTGAGATTGATAATTAGTATGAACCTTAAATGAAAATTCATTAAGAATTAATAAAGTTCAATCATGTCGGAGGAAACTTGACATTTTAATTATGTTTGTTAAAAATGAAATGATAAAGTGATGAGCATTTTTTCACTAAAGAGTAGATAATTACTTATGATCGTGGTATAACTCATCTAATCTAATTCATATACACATCGTTTATATGACACTAACATGCAAACTAATTCGATTCACATACATGTATATGACACAGTAGTTAGTGAGTTATCAACGCTAACATTAAAGGAGCTAAGTACAAATATACATTTATACTTTAAGGTTCGAACAAACACCTGAAATCAATTAGTTCTGTTAATAAAGTAGAATAACAATGAAGCAACGATTAAAGGTTGTTTTAAAAGATACACAGTCACGATTGTAGATTAAATAAATTCATGAAACAACACACTATGAAACAAAACAGTTTAAGCTGATTTTCTTAGTTTTATGAAGTGAATAGAGCATAAACCTCCATTAACTATTAGTTATTTGATTTTGGTTTAGTGCTTTGTGTATTAGAGCTATCAGTTCAATACTGTAAGTGTATGTTTCTCTTCAAAATGCGAAACTTGTATACATTAGTAGTTTTTTTAATGAATAAGTGATCAATGAAAAAGCCAGTTTAATGGATAGACATAATTCTTGGAAAGTCAATTATAGAAATGAACTACCTCTAGGAACATATATCTAAGAAAACATATAAAAATAACCCTTAAAATGTGTGACGTAACCTGACCATATGACTGCTCATCATCAGCTCTTAGGCTTGACCGATATTAGTCGAGTAAGGCGATTGAAGTGAATTGATGTACACTTCCTTGGTACGAGTTTTTCAATGAAAAACAAAAACATTGAAAATAAAAAAAATGTTTGTCTTCACATTACAGGTTAAACTAGATTTTTATCTCTTGTCAGATTACCCAAGTGGCTTTCAATCTTCTGATAGTGAGTCGTAAATAAAGCCAATACAGTAATTAGAAACTTGGACACAGTTCTTATACAGCAAATCCTAGTCCTGAGGTCAAATTATGAACAGAGTAATCTTTTAGAGATGTGATAACGAGGAAAAGCTGTACGCATTACTAACACTACAAATTATACCACGGTACTTGATCACACGATAGATACACTACTACTCAATTATCTGGCAATTTAATCAAGAACCAAATACAAATTAAAAGTTTACTAACACAATATAGACAACTTAGTAAATGAAATCAATGTTATTATATGAGGTAGTTGTTTATATTTAGTCTTGCTTGGACTATCCATTTTCAGTCATTAACCAATACACAGGGCAATTCGATTCAGACTATCAAAAAGTATTCAACATTTTATATATAAAATTTCGTAAATATTAACTAACAGAATTAATGCTTAAACTATAGTTTTCTGTAATTTGACACAATTCCTAATTCATGAGAATTCTTTCAACTTAATGATATCATACTTTTGACATAATATAATACTGCTAATTAATGATTAGCACAAGTGTAGTGAACAAAAACACCAGTGAGGACAATCGAATATATTTGACATGAAATTACAGAGCATCTCACTAAAATCTGAGAACCATATAGTAAATAGTTAATTTGTAAAATATCAATCCATCATCTCAAACTTGACTGTTCCTTTTAGAAATATTAGTCCACGCATTTTCTAACCAACTGCGTTTCGTTTCCGTTCTTTTCTTATCGATCTTCTACTGAAATATATTCTACGTTTGACCAATGTTACATACTACTTATGTGGATATAAGTAATCCACACCACACAAGTAGTGTTATAGTTAATCATAACGATAATAATAATAATAACGGAAATAGTATGTGAAATCTTACATGAAACAGCACAATATAAGTGAATTTTAACCTTAAAAGTTTATTTAAACTCATTAATACAGTAAAATTTCTTTTACAAATTCAATAAATCTGAACAATTCTTTATTGTAAAGTTAAATAGAATGAATACAGAGATTGATTCTAAGTAGTATGTACTTTACAATAAATAATAGTACTATAGAACAATGTGGTACATTGAATGAAATCATATGTTTTAATAATGGCCTCAAAAAACATATAAAAAGAATATAATTAATTAAGAAAATGAATGATAATAAGAATTGATTCTTAAATAACTGATTTCTACTGTAAGAAATTATAAATAGAAGTATTTATAGCGAACCTATTATATGAATCATAAAAAGAGTAAAAGAAAATAAGATATAGATGCATCATTTCAAGTTGTCATATCATATCAATATAGTTAGATGAAATTATCAAGAGAAATGTCGGAGCCGTATTAGAAGTAACAATACTGATGGTAGTGTGAAAGATTAGGTTATAGATAATAATGTTAGAATCTGAAGGAAGACAAAATATTGAATGCATTTGAGATATTGCGCCTGATTCTCAACTATGTTATCGAATTCACTTAGTATTGTTTTACGTGAACCTTCCCATTGATGTTTAGGACTGCAATTGATCAGTCGCTTATTGGCATATGTGCATACTGTGTGTATTGTCTTAATTTACAAGCATTATAAGCAAAGATGGATAGTGGCTAGCAGTGGGATCCAGGACGCGCGTCTTGTCCTATTTGGGACTCGTCAGCTAGATGTCCCAAATAGGACAAAACGCGCGTCCTGGATCCCACTGCTAGCCACTATCCATCTTTGCTTATTATGTTATCGAATGTTTCCAACCTTCATCATGCAGATAAATAAAACACGATCGAGGTAATTTCTTCCAGTTTATTTTGAAAAGTTTACTAACTAACGATGTCGGGTGTTTTTCAAGGTCAATGGAAAAAAAAATTATTCTGCTATTATTATACAGTGGGAATGACATGGAAATTACACAAAATATATACTTCTTAAGGATGTAAACTCTACCGGAAATATATTTCATAAAGGATTAGTCTGTTTGATCTCATTTGTTCAAGGTGAACTCTTAGAATAAATTATGCTATTACTGACTGGAATAAATAATCAGGACCATTTCACTGTTAAAATGGTGGGAGAACAGAGACTTTCATTACCACGTTTCTTAAATTACATGGATACATGACATCCCTTTGGTAGGTTTTCAATGAGTCGCCGTATAATTTTTGCGAAATATATGAGAAATTATAATTCTAAGTAACACAAATTAGACGAGATGAGTTAATTAAGCGAAATATGTTAGTCTCATCGCTGTAGTAACGTTTTGATTCAGTACAAAATGTTAAAAACTGTGTACTATTCGACAGATTTTTTTATTTTACCATTCTTTTATTTTACATAAGTTCCTACTGGCATGTTAACATGCCAAACTCTGAGATAGTAATACTAGAAATAAAACCGATCCAAGAGATGTTTAACAAAATTAGAGTATATTTATTTATATGGATGATAAAGAGTTGAAAGAATCAAGGAAAGATATCGAGTAATGACTGAATATCATTTCACAAGGATAATCGATCAGTCTATACAATAGTTTCATACTTATGAAATTCGAGAAAGCGACAATCAGAAATTTTGAGGAGTCCAAAACTACCTTTTCTTCGTCTCTAGAAACTCGGAAAAAGCCAAGAAATACTTTACTCAACCAGCACTAAATAAAAACTCCACAGAAACATCGGGAAAATGAAGACAAATTTTACAAAACGTAGGTCATATGGAACTCTACAAATATACACGATTTCCTATACATAAGTAAAACTCTTGGTCCTATTTCATGCCTTTTCTCTATTGTTCGAGTTGAAGTGTAGTAGTCAGAAGTAATAGGAAGCCAGTATTAAGCATTTCAGTAGCAGACCTGTCAAGATATGTGTAGAATTTGAAGTGTATTGTCAAATGCGTTAAAATCTGCAGTCTAATTTAGTCACAATACTCAACTAATTAGGCAAAGTAGGAGGGTAAGAGTTTGTAAAAAGTTGTAATGTCAGCGAGTAAATGAATATGCACATAAGTCATCTATATTTATACTACTAAACTGATTCAGGTAGGAATATATGAGCGGTGACCTTGACCAAATGAACAATTCCCCTAATTACAACTGACTATTAGTCAATGTGTCATATTCAAAACAATACCTCTATAGTGTGTTTAATAAGCTACAGGTTGGTGAGAAAAAGTGAAACTGACCCTCTATGAATACAATGAGAGATAATATATTCACTTATTCACTTAATAATGTATACAAATATAGTGCTCAAATCATTGTCCTATAACATCGATGCTTAATCTTTTGAGGTTATCTCGCATTGTTTGTCATTACAGCGTTATAAGGGGTCTTGAAAGAGACTGATAAATCTCCATATAGATGAATACGTGATTCGCAAAACTAATCATAGACACTGACAAATGAATAAACAATAAAAACACATTGTATATATTCACAATTCATTATAATCTTTAATAGTAGGTTCCTAATTTAACATAGTAAATATATACTAACTCGTCAGTCGGATGTCATAAAAGTTTCAAGGTTACTAGTTTTGGCAAGATTCAATAGAACACTTGTTACAAAGTTTTATTTAAAGAAGTTTTACAAAATACTTACTAATAATTACTCTCTATTACAATCAGATTATTTCTAACGTATATTAAAAGGGTTGGAATACAAAGATCTAAATAACCAACATCAATATAATTAATAATTTGGAACATAAAAAGTTGTTTTTTTTTCTTCTAATAACAAAAGCATAAGTGAACCAACCACCTATTGGTTAACGAAATAAGAAAAGATGTACGTCAGGTAACCATGATACATTAAACATTGAATCTTTCCTTTAAGAAAAACAAACCTCTATACACAATTTGATCAATAATAATATTAAGCTTAAAATGTTTTTCATTCAGTAATAGTTTTCCTGAAGTCTTTTAAAACAGTCACGTGAATCAGAATAAAATGAGTCGGTAAAACATAATTTTATTGACATTGAATTTCGTCTGTTTTAATAATTTCTTACTCAATGTTTCATTAAATAAAAAAAACAATAGTGAATAGTATTGCGCCAAAAAATTGTCTACAACTGTACTATCACATTTTTTATACATTGTAACATTATATGTACTGGATCTTGTGGTATTGGGCGTTCATTTAGACAGAAATAAGTTCTTTAGCAAAACTTTGACCGAAAGTGTCCTTTGAGGAAAATACATTATTCAACCAATGTTTAACAGAAACATCCCAGAGAATTCTAGAAGAATGATGGATTATGTGTCATTTTCTGATAGAACAATTACTGACTTTTTTTAACTAATTTTAGAAGCTTTTAGAATATCAAGATCACACGTTGGCCAATAAATATCATTGTTTCTTAAACATAAAGTTTATTTACAATCTTCTAACCTGTTCGGTGGCATAGGAAGCGATTACAAAATCAATGTCAACCGTTCAAGTACCAGACATATCACAAAATTTGTATACAGATAATAATCGAACAAATTAACTAGTCGTATTAGTATGGTAGATGATGATAAAAGTACGAAAATATACTGTTTATTATTGAAGATCGTACGATCCATATGAAGTAATGTTTAAAAGTACCCAGATGAATTTTCGACATACACTATTTCGCTTACAACGTGAATAAGACAGTTATGGTAATGACTCTAAAAAAACTTTATGATCATGATAAAACAGTTCAATTGTGCTAGAGTTGATCATGTTTACTCTCTAGGATAATATTTTACTAGAGAACTTGGGAACAATAAAATCAATTATTTTGTTTTGTTAGTAAACTACCTAACTATTTTAAAAATGATGAAAAAAATAAGAAAAATAAAAACAACACTTTTCCAGACATAAAAATAAACTTGTTTTTATCAGTTTCCTTCTTTTTGATACGTTTTCTAATAACCCTGAGTTTAATCTACACGGCAACTTGAACACAAGAAAAAACGTGCGAGGAATTTTCTATAGTAATAGTAATAGTCATGTGAATAAGAAGGAATTTTAAAGTAAATAGTAATTTGTAAGGATGATACAAGTTTAAGACCATCATCGACTTTCTATGTTGATAAAAACATTGAACATTTACTGTCTTCTGTGCTTTCCAAAATAATAGGTGTAGATTATATGATTGGGAGTCAGAGTGATTATCGTAATCAGTGGTTACAGACTTTGAGTGACATGACTCAAATCGTTTGTAGTGGCTCAGATGCATCCATTCATTGTCTTCGCTCCAAATTCTAAGCATCTAAATTCCTCACATTTCTTTTTGTTTGTATTTCGCTAACTTATCTTTTCCAGAATCTTATCTTCGATGCCTGATCTTTTCTATTACCACTAATATTATTAATACTTCTACTAATCTAGGGTTTTGGTTCCATAATTTCATCTCGCTGTGCTAGCGGGGTACAACAACTTGGATCGAAGTACATAAGTAAGAAGTTCGGCATTGTGACTGACTGACTGTGCTTTCCAAACGCCAATTTAATGTTCAGATGCTTAGTGATGAACGGAATTATTAAAAATTGTTAACATGAAGTATTCTATCTACAAATTTTAAGTTAAGAAAATTGTTTGGAAAGTTAAAGAAATTAAATGGTATAACTTTTAAGGTGTGTTTCGGCATAATGGAGATAAAGACGGAACAAACGTTCATTTGCAACAGAAAGGAAATATTTTGAAGGAGTGTTTAGGTTGATGCAAATCAAAATATTTTATAAACTAGCATTCACATGACCTCAGTTGGTAGTTTTATTAGATAAATTATATATTTCTAATCAACTAAAATAACATATGTAAACATATCTAAGGTCCATTTTTATTGGTCGTTTAACCCTACCATTGCTGTTTAGGACTGCAGTTGATCATATTTTTGGATATGTGGATTCTGAGTGGATTATTTTGATATTGCGATTAAGTCACAAGCATATTAAGTAGAGTTGAATGGTAGCTAGTAGTGGAATCAAGGATGCACGTTTTTCCCCCATTTGAGGCTCATCAGCTATATGTACCTGCATCTTATAGCAGTTAGCGGACCAGTGGCTAACTGGACTCAGCAACTATGGGGATGACACAATGGTGTCTGGAGTTATCTATTTATTTATTTCAACACATAAATATTGGTACAAAGGGGCACCGAATACATATGCACCACACAAGCCACTTGATTTGTATGTGGGCTGTGATATTGCACGGGTGCCCAGACCGACACGGATAGTTTTCTCAGGGGGCCACACCCCGAGCCTTCGACCTAAAGGTCTGATCCACAAGGTAGTGGAACAACATCAAGAGATGCAGTCCTATGGTTGCTGGTGACCAATAATTGGCTCATACGCCATTTGTTCCACCAGGATCGTGGGGCCCATGTGCACCAATGGTTTGGAATCAGGGTTTTCCAACTCCCCTAGGTGGACTCTCTGTGTCCACCAACCCAGTTAAAGTGCTTTTCGTCCTCTCAATTTCGGTAAACAACACTCCCGCCACGAGAAGGCAGTAAGTAGGACTTCCCTGGCAGAGGCTATATACGCGTGGCCATGTGAGAGCATTTCGAGAGGGAGAGATGACTCTCCCCACCTTCGGACGTATCAGGGCGTTTGGGTGACTGCATGTACATTCAGCTGACAAGTCCCAAATACGATGAAACGCATGTCTCGAATTTCATTTCTAAGCCCCATCCGATTCCACATAAAATACTTAAGATCATTTGGAAGACTCTAAATTTTAATATATAAGCTATTAGGAAGAGAGTGAGTGAGGAAAAGTATAAATAAGTAGTGGAGAAGTGAAATAAAATTTGCTAACTACATTTAATCTAAGCAAACATCACAACAGAAACAATATAAACTGATAAACAAAAAACTAGCTATCAATAAACATGTAGTAAGGTAGGAACGATGACATGATATGATATTGTGTTGTAAATATTTAGAAAGACATGCAAATGAAGAATAAATAAGCAGTGAATGAATATAAATACAAATGAAAGTGTATATGGAAGAAAAAGTACAACACTGTACATAAAACTGGTTTTGAGATATTTTATATGCATATGATGACAGCTGTCCGTCAGCCTTGACCTAAGTAAATCAAACGGGGTTCGAAACCAAGACGAAATGTTTGGAAATCTTATGTTCAAACAGCTAATACACCAATTCGATTAATGATTTAGCTTTATTAATATGAAAGTCAGGATAATATATCTGATATGAAGTCATTTAGTTATATACAATGTATTATTTCATTTGTTCACATTTTCAAATACTTCACACAACATATCTAACCAATATGTTCACAACAAAACTTTGAATTGGTCAGGTAATTAATTATTCAATGTAAGGTAATTGTCGAATAGTGTGCGCAATAAAAGGTTAATTATTACAATACATATTTTGATACAATTAAATGAAACCATCTTTTAAATCTGGCAATAAACACTCATAAACATATATATATATATATATATATATATATATATATATATATATATATATATATATTTCTATGTGTAAGCATGCAAGCGTACATAAATGTGCGTATGCATTACCACCCACCTATGTAGTTCAAGGGAAAATCAGTCTAGCTTTAAGAAACAAAATGAAAACAGTACATGACTGAATTTTGATAGGTAACAAGCATTTTAAGCTCGGCTTTAGCAAAAAATAAAATCGAAATATACACGGGGTACATAAGAATATACACCGTAAAAGTAGGCCAAGTTTCAAAATATTCATCCATTTATAGTAATAATGAAATAGAAATAGGTCTTCTACGGTAAAATAGAAGAGATGTAGTAGGAAAATTCGAGCCAGTTACCTTCGTTCATTTCGCATGTAGCCTAACGTACACACATACACACACAATGATATAGGAAAGAACAAACCTTAAGGATTTAGCTTTAGAGATTACACGGTAAGAAAATGATTTATGTAATTCGATTAGTTCTTTTTGAAGTAATCCAAGGACTTAGACTTTGACAAAAATGATGAAATTATGACGTTGTACATATATTTGGATTTTTCAGTATTGGTTATATTACATACAACGCTTGGATTTAAGTTTGTATACAATTGCTCTAATTTCTGTCTCGGGATACAAATTGTAACTCAATATATTCTTGTTTTCAATTTGATTGGTTAACAAGTTATAGATAATAAAGAATACAATACACACAGACAATACAGTGGTCTTGAGTGCTGTTACATGTATGAGTGAGGTTATCAGTTCCCGGTTGCCTACACCGTGGAAGGGTCTTCCTAGAAGTATCTGAAAAGGGAATCGAGCTGGAATTGGTCTTAGTGACCTGGGAGCGTATCCTCAGTGTCCAAGGGATAACTGCTTGAGGCCCATCACACACGACCTTCTTGTGGGTAATTTGTGTGTTAGCTCCGTAATTGTCCAAATCTTGCCTCCGGAGACGGACACTCGTGGGATAAGGCGAGGGGTGCATTCCTAGGGTCGACCCTTCGTAACCCCACTCTTTCCTGTGGGGAGGCAGCATTGCTGTTACGCTGGCTGTCTAAGGGAAACGCCTTACTGCCGTCACACCTCTGTACAGTCAGCAGTACGACTTTACCCTCGAACCTTGGGTTTGCTGCTTTTAGTCTTACCGCTCTTCAACAGATCTGTCCGACATTGTAGGACCTTGGGGAACGATTGTTCCAGCCATTATAGCCCGATTGGTTCATTGCGATAGGCAGTCTGACTACCACGTCAAGGTAGCAGCAACGGTCGGGACAACACGCACACAGTTGATATGTCTAAAACTCTATGAAGAAACTGGTCAGGTGTTTTATTACCATAATCATTATTTGATAAACTAAATATGTATAAATAATCCAAACGTTAGGAAGTGTACAGTCCCTAAAGCATTAATCCAACATTGATGATTGTTCATTCAAAATAGCAGCGTACAACTTTAACCATACAAAATCTATTCAAATTATGTCAGTCATTAAAGAGGTACGTTCAGTAATATCAATTAATAGGTTCAACCAAACAAGTTGGAGTTTACGCAATAAATGAGCACAAATGAAACTATAAAAAACTGGAACTTAATGATAAAAACATTTTAAAATTATTAGATGTCTGATAGATCAACATACATAAACCAGAAGATTATGTTTACTTATTACTAAATGTTTCTTAAAGATTTTATAACTTTTCAATATGAATCATAGTTTCATTTAACAAAACAGCATATTAAACAGTAACACATATTCAATTGTCAGTGTTTTTTGTAACTCTTTCTTTCGTCTATATATTGCAAAACACACCATCACTTCCTAACTACCAAGATAGAATAAATTACTAATTATACTTCCTTTCTTCAACTCAGGTTGAACATTTTCCACATAACTTGATGTGCAGCGATATAAGTAGCCAAATTTCTTGTGCTTGAGGCAAAAACGTTACCAGTTTTCATGAAGTTATTAAATGGGTGATATACGCGGGCTGAATAGCCAGACGTGTTGTAAACACGTCTGAATGTTCGGAATATACAAGTGAGTATTCTGAACGTGAAACTTGAGAAGTTTGTGGAAATCATGACTGCGATGCGCCGGTATGAATATGAATTAGTAGTGAATTCAAGATCCTTCATTGACCCAAACATTTTTATGTACATAAATTGATAAGCATCAATAAGGATGTAGATATATTGAGAAATACCAATTACACATTTATTACAAAAGAAATTTACCTGTCGTATATCGGTTACAGAATAGGCATGACCAAGAATTAATCCTAACGGACCATTCGCTTCAATCTCATGTGGATCAGCATCAATACTACAAGCCATTAAAGAGGCACGATTCAATGCATGTTCCATAATGCCGAATATATTAGTAGGAGCTTTCGCACCTAAATCAACAAGTTCTGTAAGACCACCAGTGAAATCTTCCATTGCTTCTGCTGTACACCCACCACGAAGCGCATCATAAGACGACACAAGTCTTAACAGGATAAAAAGCAACGAAAGCTCAGTATCATATCAGAAAGTTAAGGAATAAGTATAAAATCATGTGAATCCTTTATTAATGTAAAATCTACCAAATCATAGTCAGTAGAATTGGAGGACTCATCCCTAAACTGTTTGCCAGTCGAAAAAGGTAGTTAGTCAAAACTCCGATTCAAAAGATTTAGTAACAGATTAAATGGAGTTTTCTTATTTGAATCTCTTCCTCGTCAGATAGATAATATCAACATAGAGCCTGGCACAAATGTTTCACCCAAGTTGCCATACCACATTAATACAGCAAGATGAAAACAACAAGCAATGGAAATAAAAAAGCCGCATTAGTGAGAAGACAGACTAATCATTGGGAATATGGAAAGGTATGGATGAAAGGAAACTGGAAGTTCAGATTGAGGGGAAGATAAAGAGTTAGTGTATCTGCGCCATTGAGTACGACTCTTACCTATATCACCTAATCATTGACAATGGTTATCAAGCAGACCTTAACCAGGTAGTTTAAGTCTACCTACACGGCTCAGACCAAGAGTAAATGAATTTACGGGATGATGTCAAATTGTGATTCGGCTGTCCCCAGCTTTCTTCCAACCTACTTGTGAACTGGCGAGCATTGTTCACTGAGGTAAGCGGTGGTTAGGCAAACAGTACATGTCCTAACCACCTAAATCGATAAAAATTCACTACCTTACAAACCGATTTGTTACCCTTTTTGTTATCTCTGTTCCTGTTAGTAACTTCTATTTTTCACATCACATTTGCAAATAGTGCTGACGATTCGAGCCTACAAAGTCCTATGTCTGGTCTACAAATCTAACTATACGAGGGAGTACATACTATTCGAACCACATATTTAAATGGGATACAAATGTCATTTATCAAGATTTCAGAACCCAGTGGAATGAGTGGGTTTATGCAGTCTATGAAACATGTATACGAAGCCTAAAACGTGATCATCCTACTTGAACCCATTTATTTAGTGTGAAGTGCCAAATCGATTCAGCTTCCAGTTATATGGCATCTTAAAACTTCATAGTTTTATAGGTATAAATACAACATCAATTTCATACATGTGCTTTTTGTACTGAGCTCAAGTAGATAGTCACTTGTAAGTTAATCGATTGAACTGAATTGTGAAGGACTCAGAAGAGTAGGAGGACATACACTACTATCTTTTGATAGCCTTTATCTACATGTTTCCACTGAATACCATTCAAATAAAACTTAAAAAATGAAATCTGCAAAAACCTTTCCGGACTAATCATTATAAAGAACAATCAATATAATAGTAATGTCATTATTATAATGACTGACTTAGCATAGGCTTTCTCTAATAAAGCTGACCAAAATTCATTAGGATCTGCGGAATGCATAAATACTAAATGTCCATTACGAGTTGGTAAACGATCATCTACAACAACATCGTACCAATCACCGAATTGCCAGAATCGAAACCAAAACATTCCAACATATGGATATTTTGATGATTTTTCAAATGATTGATCAGGTGGAACAACCTTCAAGTGCATTTTTTATTTTATGGAGAGGAAAAATAAACATTTTTATTGTTTTAAAAGAATAATTCAATTTAATGTAATGTAAAAATATGTGTGGTATTGAATATGTGAATTAGTTTCATAAATCGAGGTACGTGTACGAAATCCTGACGTGTTCATGTCTGACAGACTTTAAGTGAGATGTATAAATCTGTACATCACAACCACAGTTTATAAACAAATAACTCAATAATTGATTAAAACAACTCAGAAATTAGGAAAACAACCAAATAGCGTCATCTTTTTGTCATTTATCTGACTATCGCTTTGTCTGAATAAAAAACGGTGTTATCATGTGTATATTTTTAAGTGAGTATTCCTACGTCACAATCCTCAAAATGCATACTGTTTGAGTTGACAATATCCATTGACCATTTCATTATTGTCGTTTTCAGAGGATTACTTAGATTCAGTGAGGACATTTAAGGAATAATAAAGTCTGGCTACGTGTGTGAAATTGATGATTTACAATTGCTTTTGGATATATTTTACTTATGCCATATAGCGATTCCCAAACTATGGATTATTTTTGGTATAAGGAGATTTTTAGAGGTTGAAGGATTTTCAAATCAAAAACTGATATGGGATTGCTCAGTAGTGTCCAACCCTGACACCATCACAAGGGATCGAATCCAAGACTGATTTCCAGAGCAAACGAGTAATTTTTGGGTCACTGAACTAGCATCTAATGGTGTAAATGTTTAACTTCAATCAATTCAGAATGAGTAACCATCTTCCATTACTTGTAGTGAATAACTGTCTAACATCTAATATGCATGTTGAGACTGGATGGAAAAAGGACAGATAAGATTAGCTTGTTATGTGGAGTAGTCGACTATACGATAATTGAGTTGGATTATGATTGGTTTTATTGTCACAACTAATTGGATGGTACAATCTAGTGTCATGCAGTCTTATCAGATGTAGTTCAGAATAAGACCCGATAATGATCCGGCTTTAAGGTTTCTATTGCCATTTTACAAAAATAATAAAATGGACGTTGCAAATGAATGGAATGAGTGTTAATTTTATTCTTAATGAAACTGTATGCTGTAATGTTTACTAAATGTCTATTCTTTTATTTTCATTGAATGACTTTCTCACTTCTCATTCTTGACAATATTCTTATTTTCCTTTATGTATGTGTGTTCAGCGCATTTTTTGGTACCTTTGTTATATTATTGTCAAGAAATTTTTTCATTGGTTGAGATCATGAGTCGAACACGGGACCTATCGGTCTCGCGCGAGAACGCTTAACCTCTAGATCACTAAGCTGGAATCCAACTGTGTTAATGTCTAGCTCCAACCAATCCACGAAATTGCACCACCGTCCACCATTTTCTTCAGTGAATTATTATCTCACAACAGAACTTTCACGAGCGGGATCGTGGATGCGCACTACTGAAGAGTCCCATACTAGGACGAAACGGCCGTCCAGTGCTTCCAGGTTTTCCATGATGATCTAGCTTTAATTGACTCATGAATTCAGCTATGAAATTACTAAAATTTCTACAAAACTCCCTTCTGATTTTAAAGTATATTTAGAAAAAAAGTCAACTGATCAGGGTGTCTACATCTTTTAAAATGTATTTGGTAACCATTAATCCTATCAATAAATTGTTGATTCGACCAGTCTAGCCATTTCAATTATTTTTTTTTGTCAAATCAATTGGATAATTATAACTTAGATGATTCTATTTAATAAAACTGATCACTTTCAATGTAACTATTTGATTGAACCTTTAAAAATAATCAAAACAAAAGACTTGCATAATTTGATTATGGATATTTCATTATTTCAAGAAAGTTGATTATTAGTGTGTAATTATGTAAAAAAATTTATTGAAATGAATATAGTTAAAGCATTTTGGAAATTTTGAGATGTATGTATTGCAAAAAATCAAGAAAGATTGAACATCATATTTGATTGGCTCTTGAAATTATAATTATGATAATGATATCATTTTAAATATGGAACTATTTCGGGATTTTATGTTTTCTCCTTGACTGGAATTATTCAATAGAGGAATATATGCTATTACAATTATTATGATCATCTTGCTTTAGAAATGAAAGATTGAAGTTATTTACATCTAGAAATTGGCTTCTACGCATAAAGTATGTATCGGTGTACTAGTGTAAAATGTACATAACGTTTTGAAATAGTTTCAATATCTGCACAAATAGCTTTAGGAAGATCTAATACAAAAACAAACAATAATTATAGTTCTTTGAATAGTGACCGTCATGGAGAGTAAAACTCTTAGACTTTCAATATTATAATACCAAATCCTAAATACTACTCTATGACTGGATATGTCTCTATTCCATATGTTTCCCACCAGTCCATTTGATACTTGTGTACAAGCCGAAAACAAGTGATTGAACTCCACTGTATAACATTATACAATATAGTATTAAAATTATTCTCGCTGGGTAAATTAACCGTGGTTAAGCAAATCGAAATCTGTTTCACTGAGTGTATCTTGGACTAGTATTATTTACTTACTTATTCACTTACGCTTGTTAACCCTCGTGGAGGAGCATAGGCCGCTCACCAGCATTTTCCGTCCAACCCCGTACAGGGCAATCTATTCCAATTCTTTTCAGTTACTATTGATCCTTTTCATATATGTTTCCAATTTCCCACGTAGTGTGTTCTTCGGCCTCCCTCTTTTCCGCTTCCCTTCAGGATTCCAAGTTAGGGCTTGCCTGGTGATACGGCTTGGTGATTTCCGTAATGTATGTCCTATCCACTTCCAACGTCTTTTCTTAATTTCCTCGTCAGCTGGAACTTGGTTTGTCCTTTCCCACAGTAGGTTGTTGCTGATGGTATCCGACCAACGGATATTGAGTATCTTACGTAGGCCACTGTTTATAAATACTTGCACCTTTTTGATGATGGCTGTAGTAGTTCTCCAAGTTTCAGCTCCATACAGTAGGACTGTCTTGACGTTCGTATTGAAGATCCTCACTTTAATATTGGTTAACAGTTGTTTTGAGTTCCATATGTTCTTCTGTTGTAGGAATGTGACCCTTGCTTTGCCAATCCTCGCCTTTACGTCTACATCGGATCCTTCTTATTTACTGATGATGCTGTCCAGGTACGTGAATGATTCTATATCTTTCAGAGCTTCTCCATCAAGTGTGATTAGGTTGGTGCCCTCCGTGTTGTATTTGAGGATCTTGACTATTAATACGTTAAATAAAATTTAAAAAACAAGATAACCCACACAATAAAAAAGGATTGAGTTCAAGTAAATTCTTATTTACTTGATTAAATAATTCTGGATACATTGATAATGAGGCCAAGGCAGCTATAACCCAACAGTTTCCTACAAAAACAAAACAATAATACACAATGATATCACATGATGAACACTACTATTATTACTGATGATCGCACTAATATCAATGCTCTGTCATTTGAATCTGAACGAACCAGTAGATAACGGTGAATCTCCTGGTTTGATTGTTTTCGCCATAAACTATCGGATACAATTGAGTAATTACCAAACTAACCGGTAAAACATATGACTGAAACAAAATTAAGGTTAAACGACTGGCAATTAAATAAAACTAATTTTTTCAGAGAAATTTAGGGGTGATGGTTTAATGATGAAGTAACAACACAACAGTTTTCTTTAAGAAGAACATTGAATACAGTCGAAGTTTGATTGAACAGTTTCGTACAACAGGAATGTTAACGACATAAGAAAACATTGGTTAGAGCTTCTCCAGGGTAATATTGGAACTATTTAACTCAATTTGTTTAGGGTTTTCAAAACTATTGTCTTATTCATAATAGTGAGGTGATATTTTGCGTTCTTTAACCAACTAAGAAGTTACCAATTTGTCTACTGAACCACTTCTACAATGTTAATTTTAGTGGGTGTAAAACAATCGGAATTTCACCAATCTGGGCATGGGGTTAGCGATCCCGCCCCGTAGAAAACTAACTCGTCAAAAAGACGCTTGCCAGAAATAATACTTCAAACTATTTAAACTCTGCCCTGAAAGTTAGAAGGTCTTCATTTAGAAGAATTATTACGCTTCATGCTGAAAGCCGAGTTCCTTCGGAAGCCTTGAGGCCGATGCCCCTTCTAACAACCAGGGCAACAATTTTTATAGATACATGGAACGTCCGAACAATGTGGGAGACCGGGAAGACCAGTCAAATAGCAACGGAAATGAGGAGATACAAATTGGCAGTACTGGGAATCAAAGAAACCCATTTGACCCAAGCTGGACAACAAAAGTTAAATACGGGAGAGATGCTACAATACTCCGGTCACGAAGAGTAAAATGCTCCACACATTCAGGGAGTTGCTCTAATCCTGTCCAAAGTAGCACGAAATGCACTTGTAGGATGGGAATCTCATGGATTCAGAATCATCAAAACATCATTCAAAACAAAGGAGGGGATCACAATGAATATTATCCAATGTTATGCACCCACCAATGATAGCAACGACGACATTAAAGATCAGTTCTACGAGCGGCTGCAGTCAATCATAGAGAAGTGCCCAAGAAACGACCTCACCAATCTGATGAGAGATATGAAGATATCATGGGACGACATGGAATGATTGAGAGAAACGAAAATGGAGAAAGATTTGCAAATCTGTGTGCATTCAATAAATTGGTCATAGGAGGCACAATATTTCCACACAAACGTATACACAAAGCTACATGGATCTCACCGGACCACACTACAGAGAACCAGATAGATCATATCTGCATCAACAAAAATTCCGAAGGACAATGGAAGATGTGAGAACCAGGAGAGGAGTTGACATAGCTTCACATCACCACCTAGTTGTGGCCAATTTAAAACTGAAGCTAAAGAAAAACTGGACAACTGGACAAACAGCACTACAAAGGTTCAATATAGCCTTCCTTCGAGATACTGACAAACTCAACGAATTCAAGATAGCTCTCAACAACAGGTTCCAAGCCTTACAGGATCTACTGAAAGAAGAAACTACTATGGAGGACAACTGAAAAAGTATCAAAGAAGCATTAACTTCAACGTGTCAAGAGGTTCTGGGTCACAAGAAGCACCATCATAAGGACTGGATCTCTATAGAAACACTGGACAAGATCAAAGAAAGGAAGAACAAGAAGACAGCAATTAACAACAGCCGAACACAAGCAGAGAAAGTCCGAGCACATGCTGAATACATAGAAGCAAACAAGCAAGTGAAGTACGTGGAAGAACTAGCAACGACAGCGGAAAAAGCTGCAAGAGGAAATATGAAATAGCTTGACGATACAACGAAGAAACTAGCAGGGAAATACAGTAAACCGGAGAGACCGGTCAAGGACAAAGAAGGCAAGCCAATCACTGAAATTCAACAGCAGCGGAACAGATGGGTAGAATACTTCGAGGAACTCCTGAAGAGGCCGGGTCTAAAGCAAGGGCCGCATTCCTACAATTGAAGAACATATGGAACTCAAAACAACGTTCAACCAATATCAAAGTCAGAATCTTCAGTACGAACGTTAAGGCAGTTCTACTGTACGGAGCTGAAACTTGGAGAACTAATACAACCATCATCAAACATGTACAAGTATTTATAAATAGTTGTCTACGCAGGATAATCAATATCCATTGGCCGGATGCCATCAGCAACAGCCTTCTCTGGGAGAGAACAAACCAGCTTTCAGCTGAAGAAGAAACTAGGAAAAGACGATGGAAATGGATAGGACATACATTACGCAAATCGTCAAACTGCATCACGAGGAAAACCCTAACTTGGAATCCTGAAGGGAAGCGGAAAAGAGGGAGGCCGAAGAACACATTACGTCGGGAAATAGAAGCAGATATGAAAAAGATGAATTACAACTGGAAGGAGCTGGAAAGGATTGCCCAGGACAGGGTTGGATGGAGAATGCTGGTGAGCGGTCTATGCTCTTCCACGAGGAGTAACAGGCGTAAGTAAGTAATTAGGTTTCTAAAATCACTTTTTTTTCGTTTAAGCCACATGTTAAACCAATGGTGTGCCATGTTTCCTGGAAAAGGAAGGTTCATCTTGGCCAGAATCTGATTAACCCACAGTACCACAGTATTTAATCTTATCACCGAAAATTGATTGGTAACCATTTGATTGTCAATTTTAATGTTTCTATATTGGCAGGATCTAGTAATATTTCTTTAGAAATTATTCAGAAGCATATATTAATAAGGTATTGATTTATAAAAAAATCGACCATATTTATAATAATGTAAACTTACCAAGTTCACCTTGTTTAATATCGAAGCGACTAACTCCATCTGCAACAAAACGTGGGCACCTGCTAAGTTCCTGAATAGTGAATAATCAAAGTTCATCTATTGCATGATTCATGCACATGTAACACATATGAACAATAATTTTTTGTTTTAAAAAAAAGACACATGCATTATTAATACGCAAAAGAAGTTTTCTTACCCATGATTTTGATATTAAAAAGAAACAACTTAAGAATACTAAAAGAACCCATAAAAATAACTAGAATAAATGAAAATTAGATTTTTTCTTTGATTTCTGAACGATATTTAGTGTGTGAAATCAGTGAAACTATTCACAACTGTAAATGATCACTCATTGGGAGTCCTGAACATCAATGGTAAGACTCAAATAAACAATACAAAATGAATTTAAACTCCACCCCATTGAAAAAGAAAGTGGCTATCGCGAATCAGTAGCTAAGTGGATAACTCGATGGCTTTTGAAGCGAATGGTACTGGGTTCGAATCTCAGAATGAACATCAACTCTGGAATGCAGGTCTATCTAGCTGACGAGTCTCAAATAAGACAAAACTCGCATTCTGGATCCCACTGTAGTTTTGAATGAACCTTATTGGAGTATACAAGCTAAATAGAAATGTTTCAGTCAACGTTTAAGCACATGTAACTCAGATACACACTATAAAGTTACATAATGCTTTATGAAATCTCTTTCTATTAATATGAATTTTAGAAATACTGTGCACTAATTGTCCAATTTATAAAATTTTGTGCGGCAGTTCTAAATGAACGAAAGTAACATAAGGTGGGATTGACAGTTCCGTTAAAACTACGACCACAAACTTCTTAGTTAAGTGAGTTCTTTCCAACTTTTTACGAAAAGAAATTTATGATAAGCGCGAACTGGGAACGGGAGCGACCAAGACAGTTGTTCTTGGAGATATCTGGTCAGTGGCCTGTGCGTCCAGACGGGTAAAAGGCTTAAGTACAGTAAGTAATAAGAAGACTACAGCAGGATTTTCATTGTTTCTTGTCCTGATGTATGTCTGGTAACATCTCAAGCAACAAAGTAAAATCCCAACCAGGGAGTCGTGATGGACCGACAGAAACCAGTCCTATACAACTTTCTTTTATACCACAGTATCATGTCATTAACAGACCACCTCTCTACTTTTTCCACCACATCCCAGCAATAGTAGTGTGTGAACGATATGAAAGTCGCTGGAATGACATTCGTAGCACAAGTTCAAGGGACTGAAGTTCGTGTTTCAAGGTGACAACACCAATAGAATTAACATTGTTACGTCCGAACACATATTCACGAACCACAGAATTGGAATTTATGGAGATAACACTTTGTTCGTTCTGTCTCATTAGCCGTCTAATCGATATTCACTATAAGTTTATTAAAAATACTAACATCGATCAGGTTACTTCGTAATATATGAAGGACAAGAGTTAATAATAGAAAACATACAGTTAATGAATAATAAAATCAACATAAAGATGACTTACAACAGGTCTTAGCCATCTGTAACTTTGTTTACTCGATCCAGATCCTGATTTGATAGTTGAGTCGGTAGCAGGCATAAATGGATCCTCAAATAAACCACCTCGTTCCATTTGACATTTGATTTCTTGTTTAAACCAATCTGCACTGCACTCTAAGGAAGGTGATTTATGTGTGCGTTGTACCAAGACACTAGATCCATTACACTGGCCACGCATGGCACTACGAGGCGTTTCCGAAGGATATTTGCGGCCCATGGTCGGGAAGAATGTGTTCAGGTACTAAATTTCGCGGTAAAAAATCATCAAATTGGTAAAAGAAATATGACAAAAATGATCGAGGGATGTAATTCCGTGAGTACAGGGCTTCTGTAGCATAAACAAACTCCCCACACAGAGCTTATCTGAAGTACCATTGGCAAAAGCGACAGTATGAGACGATGGATTCTAACCTGAATCTAGTTATGCTATTAATAATAATTTGACAAATACTATTGGTTTTTTAAATGCCTTGTTTTACCTTCACCCCTTAGAAAACATTTCCAAACTTACCTTTAAATCCAGCTACCACCTACTGAAGAAAAATGATTGAACATGCATAGCACATGTTTCAAGCACTTTATATTTACAAACACATTTATTTGAAGATGTTGAAAAATTAGCTCATTTAACTCTTTTGTTATAAACCTACATAACAACAATCCTGTGAAGAGAATCTTCTTTTTGATGTTTATTTTTTCAAACACAAAAAGTAATTCAGAAGTGTCAGTAACATGCAATTAACACTTATGTGTATTTACAGTTTTAATATGAAGGTAGATATTAAACGTGAAATTAGAAAAGAACACGTTTTCTTATTGGACACAAAACTTCGGCTGGGACATTTCAACACTAAATATGAAAATGTCAAGTTCATTAAGAAGCATTAAAATGATTATGAGTTTGACTTTTAAGACAAGATTATCCAAAGTAATGGGGATGATGCATTCTAAAGGTAGATTCGTCCAATGTTAAGTGATAAAGAAGTCCCTACAGGAATGTAGCTCTGTACAAAAGATTACTTTGACAGGTAGTCAGTTAGTCCATTATAATCAACACAGAACATGGAACAAATGCGCGTCAATTCAAGTCGCCAAACTACATTAACAAAGCCCTCAAATATCCTCGTGGGAGATATCGCTCTCCACGAAACGCCCTCACATGGCCACGCGTATACAACCATTGACAAGAAAGTCCTACTCACTGTCTTCTCGCAGCATTACTGTTGTTCACGAAATTGGGAGGACGATAAGCGGATGTCCGGCGCCTTAACCGGGTTGGTGGACACGGAGGGTCCATCCGGGGAAGTTGAAAAACCCTTATTCCAAACTAATGGTGCACATGGGCTCTAGGATCCTGATGAAACGAATGACGTATGAACCAATTGTTGGTCACAAGGAACCATGGGACTGCATCTCCTGATGTTGCTCCACTGCCTTATGGATCAGACTTTTAGGTCGAAGGCTCGGAAATTGGTCCCCTAAGAAAACCACCTGTTTCGATCTGGGCGTATGGGCAGTATCCTAGCCCTCACACAAATCGAATGACGAAGTGTGGCGCATATATATTTGGTACTTGATAGTACCAATGTTCATGCATTAAAATGAATAAACACATTAGAAAGATCATATATAGATAACAATATAAGTAGTAAATGAATTGAATATAATATAGTAGTGGTGATAATAGGAAAGACTAAATAAAGGGAATATAGTTCGGAAAGACAAGGAATGTTGAAAGTCAAGATTTAGAGAAACATGAAATAGATCCATGTACGTCATTGTGGTTGATTTTGAGTCAGGTTAACCAACCTCTCCAACTACTGACTAAGGTTATTGTGCGAACCTCAACCACATTGTCTGTACATACCAACATGACTCAGCTCCGGGATCAATAACTTCGTAGACTGGTGGCACATTTTGCTTGCCCCATAGATTCTTCTAAACTTATTCCTTCACCTGATAACATTACCCGTTGAAGTAGACGACAAGTAATACGGAAATGAAGAAACAAAATCGAAACTGCATCTTATCTCAATATTGAAGATAGTTTTATGACAGGAGCAACCAACAAATAATTAAACAGTAAACTGAATACAATAAAATAATGTGGCGAAATGAATTTCGCTTTATCAAAACTTGAAAATAGACATTATTATGCCAACCCTAAATCTGTTCATAAAGTAACGTAGATTGATAAAGGAGTTATGCAAACATAGGAATATTGTTATTTGTTCTGGATCTGTCTCAAAATGCATGTCAGATGTAAAACATCATGTAAATGACTTGTATCTTAATGTGGCAATTGATCATCATAACTTCATTCATTGTTGTCAAATGCCGTAAGACGTAATTACATTCCGAATGCGATCTTTATAAGTCATACGTGGTTTATGAAGACTACTAACCCACAAAATAACTATATTCAACAAAGATGAATGGTAAAAAGTTTTACTTTTGCCACTGTTGGTTTCGTGTTAAAGGTAGCTAAGCGTACGTTTTGACTTGATGTTAAAGTTTGTTGAAGTATTCAAATACTGTGTTCGATTACAATTTTCTATTGAATATTATAATCATTGGTGACTGAGTGAGAATTCTTCAGCCTTAAAGAAAAGTCTAATAGCTTGTGACAAGACTCACTCTTTGTGTGTTAAAACTTGTTGTCATGATTTGGGAATTACTTGATTATTTCGAATTTGCGAAAGACCAAACGATTCTCTTAATAGGAAGTAGAATCTACTCAGATTAAGCAGATCAGCAACTGACACAAGTGACGTTTGAGGAGAGAAAAAAACGAGGAATGAAGAATTTCAAAGATAACCAAATCAAGAATACAGGAGTGCAGAATTGTAACAATGTTGATCGTGGTCATCCGCACTTGCTTACAAGTGAAAATAAACAAAACGGCTTTGGTTTTCTAGGCACATACTAATTCCTTTACAAGACCGTAGAGGAGTTATTTGAATGAAATTGTAGTAATGCTATAACATTATCACAGAAAACTGACAAGCCACTCCGTTTTTAAATACCCCGACAGGAACCGTAGCAAGTCATCACACTAACAAGATGGAAAAAATAAAATAGCCAAATACATTTCCTAAATATATCTTCGAGACATTTCGCACACTTGTGACCAAAAGTACTAGCACTGGATTTATTAGTTACACCACATCGTTCATCATAAAATGCACTTTATGTTACTAAGTATATTAAACTTTTAAAAATCTATTATCTCATGCTCGGTGTTTTTCTGTCCGAAGCTGGAAGTGTCGCTATTTATTATTTATTTATTTTGAACACATATATATTGGTACAGGAATGCGCCAAATATATATGCGCCACACAAAACAATGAGAATTTAAGAAAAAGAAAAAAGTGGGGAACGTAAAGAAAAATACTAAAAAAAACAATAACGAAGAGATTGGTGTAAGGTAGTGTAATAATAATAGTAATAGTATGGGAACAGAAGGGTACAATCAGAAGAAATCTTTCAGTTAAGGAAGATACAACCACGTTTTACGAAGAAAGTAAAAGAAGGTTACAGCAGGATCGCCACTGGCTTCTATTCTGAGCCATATCTGATAACGTCTCTAGCCACTGTGTAGCACCATCTCTCGGACCCCAACCAGGGAGTCGTGAAGGACCAACACAAGCCAGTCCTTTGCAGCTTTCTTTCATGCCACGACACCATGTCATGCACTGACCACCTCTCCGCTTCTTCCAACCAGTCCCAGAGTCGGCAAATAATGCACGACGTGGAATTCTCTGGGACGACATTCGGAGAACATGTCCAAGCCACCGAAGTCGGTGTTTCAAGATGGTGACACCAATTGATTATCATCTCTGTGCCCGAACACACGATGCCGAACCTCTGCATTACTGACATGGTGTTGCCACTGAATGTCAGCAATCCTTCGGAGACAGCGATGATCGAACACAGAGAGTCGTCTAACGTCCTCAACTCGGAGAGGCCAGGTTTCACAAGCATAGAGCAAAACTGCTCTCACCGACGCGTTGTAGATCCGACCTTTTACAGCCAGACTAACATCACGAAGGCGCCAAAGGTGGCCCAGATTGGCATAAGCCGCTCTGGCTTTCACTATTCGTGCATTGATCTCATCACTCACACCCCCACCAGCACTTATGCAGCTACACACGAACTTCTCGACTACGTCTATCTGCTCACCATCCAGGGTGAGTACAGGATTAGAATCCTGCCAGTCTTGTAGAAGTACTTTGCACTTCGAAGGTGCAAAGCACATACCATACCTACGGACACTGATTGCCAACTGATTAAGTGCGGATTGCATGCCTTGGGCATTATCGCACAGTAAGACAATATCGTCCGCATACTCAAGGTCGAGAAGTCTTTCTCCAGGCAACAGATCCACACCACCATTACTTACATTCATCAGAGCTGTTTCCAGAATGTCATCGATGGCAAAGTTGAAGAGGAATGGTGAGATTGGGCAACCCTGCCTAACCCCACTGCTCGAATGGAACAATGGAGAGAGGTGGTTGTATGCCCTCACTCTGCCTGAGGTGTTTTATATAGGGCTTTTAGGATGTTAATAAACTTCTCAGGCACACCCTTCTTCAATAGACAATCCCAGAGAACAGTCCTGTCCAACGAATCGAAGGCAGCCCTGATGTCAAGAAACACTACGATTGTTGGCCTTTGAAAGTATGGCGGTGTTCTAACATTTGGCGGAGGGTGAAGATATGATCAATACATCCTCGACCAGAACGAAACCCAGCCTGCTCCTCGCGAGTCAATCTTTCTCGGGTTTTGAACAACCTACGAAGTATGACGGAAGCCAATAGCTTGGACGCAATCGGAAGTAGCTTATCCCCCGATAGTTGTTACAGGAACGACGTGAACCCTTTTTAAAGATAGGGACAACTATCGACTCATTCCATGACGTTGGTACACTCTCTAGTTCCCAAACCTTTGTAAACAACGTCGTCAATTCCTTAGTCAAAAAGTCACCACCATCTTTAAAAAGAGCCGGAGGTAAGTCATCTGGGCCAGGTGATTTGTAACGCTTCAAGAGTTGGAGTTCCTTGCGGACTTCCTCCTCGTTTGGTGGATCAGTCGTCACCGGCCATGGAGGGCAGGACAGTCTGACCGATGTTGCCGGAGCAGCAGGCCAGTTGAACTGCCCTTCGAAAAATTCTGCCCATCGTCCAAGACGTCGATGGATGTTAGTGATTGGCATCCCATCATCCTCGCAGATTGTTTCACTCACACCAGACTTCTTGCTGCCAGTGGCTCGGATGAGTTGGAAGAGCTTCCGGTAGTTACCAGATGCAGCTGCTGCTTCCAGCTCATTAGCACGCATCGACCACCAGGCTTCTCGGTCCTTACGCAAGCTTTGCCCAATTTCCTTACGTAACATCCTTCGTTTATGGTCAAACTCACGGTCACCCGGAGTAGACCGACGGGCTTCAATGAGTTGTAAGGAACCAGAAGAAACCCAGTGCTTAAAAGCGGGACGTTTCGCAAACCCACAACTGACTGTTCCCGCCATTTTCATGGCGTCATGCAATTGCAACCAATGCTCATCTATACTTTTCGGTGGAGTGGTAGCTAGCCTAGAGGCTAGCTCGGTTCGATACTTACTTGCAACAGAAGTTGCAACCAGCTTGCTAACATCAATCCGTTGGTGGCGGTCACTTCGTTGTCCACTGAAAAGTAAGGCAAGATTGGCGCAGACCAAGGCATGGTCAGAGTCCAGATAGGTACTCCAAAAGGAGCGGCAGTCTTGTACACAACCATGCCAGCGGTAGCAGATCGCGATGTGTCGCTAACACAATATGCTTTCAGCCAAATACATAATAAGTTGAGTCCTTACTGACCAAGTGTATGAACTAGAAGATATTTAAAGTGACGTGATTCCGGAATTTTGACCCAAGTTCAGCTCATTTGAATGACATTCCAAACAGTGATCACTAAAAGACGTTTATAATTATTTGAAAACAAGTACATGTCCTACAGCCTATACAATGCTAACACAGTTAAACACGATAGATGTTTTCAGACGCAGATGTGTTGACTGTGATTGTGAACTCTGGAGGTGATTTCAGAAGTGATCAGTACTGTATAGGAGGAATAAATATGACACCAACATTAAAAGCCGTTATTGAAGATACGACAATCCGACATAAGCTTTCACTCTGCAATCAGACAACTGCTAAGACAATTCTAAAATATTCCCAGCATGTTGAGGAAAAAATCAATAGTTCAAATGTCCTTAATACATAGGAAGTATGAAATTTAGCTAAAGTTACTCAAGACTTAATAACTTGACCATGGCATGGAAAGCAATTGAAATTTTAGTGTCTCAACTTATAGTGATATGCAGATCCACTATCTAAAAGAAGCAAAGAGACAGGTGTTCGATATGATGAGTGATAAAACGTTCGGGTAGTTTCTAAGGAAGGCAAATGAAAATGATGATCAGTAGTCAACAGTCCCATCAGAGACCAGACCTACAATTTCTCGCACTACTGAATAAATTTAATTAGAAGACTTTTAACAAAGTAATTTCCTTAACGAGGACCACTTTTTGGAATGACCATAACTATAAAGCTCAGCTGATGGAATCGCATTTCATCCTTATGTTAATCGATTCTAAGTGCAGTGTTATGGGCTGCAATTGATATGCGGCAGTTACTTAAATACCAGTGGGTGAAGTAAAATCTGTCTCCAGTGTCCGCTTCAGTCTCATGCATCAAACCTCTGGGCCGAAAAAGTTATTAATTGCCTGTTTTATTTAACAAACTAGAACTTAATCAAACATAAATGTTCAAAAGAACAGGTACTTGAAAAACGTTTCGGTGAACAAAATCATAAACAGAGTTCTTCAAATTTCCATTTAGGCGCGAAAGAGCTGTATGAAAAAATAAATTTTATGTTGCAGAAACCCCAATCAATGCCAAGATGGTTAGGTATTCGCGAAAGTTTCGCTTCGATGTCAAGCCATGCAGCTAGACTTAGGTTAGTATTCAGAATACAGCCCAGGCGACCTCAGATATTGTGTAGGTTCATTGAACGGGAATACAATTGAGGACAACATAAACGTATCTAGACTACTGACTAATATAACAATTTCCTACCTTTTCTGTTTTTGACTGATAGATTTACATGACATATAGGACTAATCCGTAGTCAGATTTTTGTGTTTACGAAATATTTAACGGACTTGGTACTTGCTATCGGGAAACCGTGGATCGGACGACGCAATTAAGAATAAGATGATAGATAAGGATTTATCTAAGCTTCAAAATACATCAGAATGATACATGGATACTTTTTAAATGATTCGCCTAAAGTCAGGCTTAATATTTAAATTTGCATAAATCGAACCAACCAATTAGTCAGTAACTTACTGTGTGGACACGCATTTACATGCTATCTGATTATGCTTACCAAATTGCGACTACCAATAGCCGTCGAGAAATGGTAGTTATTGGAGTTAATTTCGCCACCCTATTTAATATAACTAGTTAGATACACATGTTTGACTGGAATACGTCAGACGCTTCTATTTGTTACTAATCGCAAGTGCAAATATACGAAGGGTTTTCGAAAACAAAATATATTAATGACTAATTGAACTAAGTGAAGCATCGAACTCATTGGGGCGGATGTAAACCGGAGTAAAATTCGACTGGATAGAATAAGTCAGTGCAATAACACACTTGTTTTCAGATGTACTGAGAAGGCTTATGGACGCAGGAGGATGGGATAGTCTGATTTTCTTGAAACAACCTACTATGAACCCACCTAAAAGATGGGAATGGGTGTGACCTGATAATGATCAAAACGCTTATTCCATTTTTCGAACTCTGCGTGAAAGGATGCATGGTGGAACTCCAGTTAAAAACTTGGTTCCGATAACTGAAGATGTATGGTTTCTGGAAGCGTAACGCAATATATATTTCGTCTCAAATCATTTTAAGACGGTGGATGTAAATGTTGGTCAAACCAAACTATCTTAAACTTTTGATGACGTGACAACACATATAAAAGAAAACCTATTCACACAACCAAGAGACCTTTTAAATATACGTAGTCGGGTTGTACTACCACTCAGCACTTAGCACTCACAGCAGCTGAGAATCCAAACATGACAAGGTCAGAGTTTGTGTTCGGCGCTGTGTTGGATATGCAGCCAATGTCATGAACCAACTTCAAATTAGTTCTTTGAACATTTGCAGATCTAATATTCTAAATCCTTGCAACAAGCCTATATAAACCAATTGATTTCTCTTCTCGCGTTTCTTGTTATTTCTCTATAGTTCAACGTCTAGTGATGTCCATTGATTCAAATGGTTGTTCAGATGGTTGTGGACGGAATAGAAAAAACTTTCTCTTAACGGGCTTCCGTGTATAATCGTAGTGTATCACCAATACCTACAGGCAGTAATCCAGCTATATTAACGATAGAAGAGAAAAAGGAAGTTAGTAAATCGTAATAAGATATTATTGAAGATGACGCAGGTATTCAGTGTTTGACAACGCTTTTACCAGAAGCACCTTCTAATATGATTTGTATCCACCGAGAGAAATCAAAAGACAGAGTCGAGGAGATCGGGAGAGTGTATTTGGCGATTACCAATATATCGGAATTCTCTGATCTAATCTGGCTAGCGATTGCGGTAGATGTTGAGCACAGTGTTACCACACGTGATCTGGTACGGATGCCTGACCGAGCGCCTTCAGCTAGATGAGTCCACTAGAACATGTGGTCAGCATCCAATGTCGAAAACTTACAGAGCTATTTATTTTAGGGATTTATTTACCGCTACACTGTCCTTATTCCTTAAGCATCTGTCGAGTTGTCTCTTAAACGACTCCTGGGACGTCGTTTTGACTAATTCAGCTGACAGGAAATTCCAGAATTTTACTTCTCTTCAGGAGTAGAAGTTGTGTTTACAGTCCGTTCTGCTGTGTTGTTTCTCCATTTTCTGGTTGTTACCTCTTAGGATTGTGTCGGGGCTAAATGTAAGTATGTGTTTAACGGAATGTCTAGAGGTGTTGAGGACATTGTGAGCCATCAGAGAGTCACCTCTAGGACGCCTGTACTTCAGTGGGTAAAGGTCGAGTTGTTTAAGGCTCTCAACACAAGACTTTAATTTCAGTCCAAGAGCTGATTTCGTGGCTCGCCGTTGGATATATTCCAGAGTGTCCTTTTTCTTTTGAGTGAGGGAGGAAACACTCTTTCCGTACTGTAAATTGGGACGAATGAAACTTGGAGAATGTGTCGGAAGTTCTTCCGTCAAACCGGCCAAAAATGCTCATCAATGTCACCAGTGTGAGGTTTGCTTGAAAGGCATTTTTGTCACAGTTAGCGTGAGACTTCAAATCGTAGGGCACCAGCACTCCTAAATCTTTTCGACTTGGGATACCTCAAGAGGGGAGTCACCGAAGTTGTAACTGTAGTCTGTATAATGTCTCAGATGGGCCACTTTACACTTCGAAGTGTTAAAAGTCTGCTCAACTTTGAAGTCGAGTCAGATCCTCCTGAAATGCCAGTATATCCGCTTGGATGCGTATCTCTATCCAAAGTTTCACATCATCAGCGAAAAATAATGAGTCTGGCGATATCTATTGTGGAAGGTTGTCTATATAAATCAAGAAAGGAAGACGTCCTAGCACTGAACCCTGGAGGACTACACCAGGACATTCCATAGCCTGGGAGAAAGCGAGGTTAACTCTGACAATAAATTGTCGAATATTTAGGTATGAAGTGAGTAAACCAATTAACAGTTATCATTTCATTTCTATTCCACTCAACAGTGCCTTTTGCGATTTAGCAAACGAAGAGTGCCTTCAGATTTTCCATTTTGTTTTACCTTAATCGACTTATGAATTCAATTATTAAACAAATGCATCATTTTTAATGCAAAACGTGCAAGTAATGTGAGATGTAGGAATTATGTGGGAAATGAAGGTGATAAAAAGCGAGGTAGAAAGTATTTTCGTTTTTCCATAATCTAAGATTTTGTCTTTTGGTTCCACCATGCATCGTTTCGATGGTTTACACATAGCTCTGGAACTTCAAAAACTAAATTCTTTTAAAACTGTAATCGCAATTATTATTATTAGAATAACATATTTGAGTTGGTAACTCGCAGTTTACGCATAAAAGTTTAATACAATAGTTGTTTTTTTTAGTTGAACGTGGCAGATGCATATGTAACAGCTTAGGTTGACTGGTTAATAGTTGACCTCAGTCAACTAGGTACATGTCGAAACAATAGAGTTCAAGTATTTATTCACTTCCTTAATTTTTATAGGCATTATATTTCCAGTTATCTCATATTCAATGCTGTAAAGCGTTGTTTGTCTGAACAGATAATCCCACGCTCCACTGTGACTGCGCGAAGATCTATATAAAGACCTATTCACTACTAGTCTGGGTTTTTCTATGAATAGCACGACGGTTACCTATAGGCACGAAAAATCAACTGACTTTCTTGGTGAAACTACAGGGATAGAATTCAACCGCAACACCGTATCAACGCAAATGGTAGTCTTGACCTAGTTCTGTCTAAGACGTCGTGAATATAAACCAGGATGAGCGGAACTTAAATGGTTTCCGTTTGGACGCTTTGTGTTGACTCGATATACTATGTTCACTCTGTCATTGTGAAACAATTGGTTTCACAGATAATTCTACATCTAGGGTGGAAGTGGGTCAATGTAACCCATGGTCTTGATCTTCACCATCAAGAATGAGTGCGTCTGGTGTTAAAAACTTGCTCGAAGTGGAAAACTATTATATGGACACATATCCTGTGGTCATAGAACGTTTCCTACCTGGTCAATGATAAAAAAACATTGTACGTACATAACCTTCATTTAGTGGATCCGTGTTTGTTTTAATGGTGGACGTTACTTTTTGCACACATTACCTCGCTTCATGATTGACCGGTGCATCCATCATTAGTACTGCTATATTAATAGACCTAATCCCAAAATTGTAGATATGTGATGATGTGAAATTCTAATCTATGAGATCTTACGTGGAAGTCACATCATCGTCTATTCTGACTCGTCGTAACGTAACAATCAGCAATGTGATGTTGAGCGTTTCTAAAGAACGCATTTAGGCTGGAGATAGAACAATATATTTAATATGAATAAAGGAGATAAGTTACATAAGAATGACCTCGCCTTCAATGCCGCTACATGCCATGTTATTAAATGTTCCAGCATTCACCCTTGTTGGTCTTGTCCTCATGTTATATTTTGAATATCTATTTTCCCATTTTTTTCATGTCCAGCTCCGAGGAATATGTGATTAGGACCAATACCGCTACACAAATTTACTGACAGAATCAACGTGGGGTGACTGAAGAGGTCCTAGAATGCTTACCAAATGATCAAGTTATAGAGAAACATACCGAAATCATCTATAGTGGATAAAGACAATCATGAGAAAAAATTGTTTAATGATGATTATAAGCCAATTTATCGACCGGGTATTTAAACAGTTTCAAAGATTTTATGAATTGATTGCAGTAACGTTGAACAGATCAACTCTTCACTCACCAAGTTAGTTGGTGATTTATCCGATTTCGTTGTCCCTTGACATCTTTACATTATCCTATTTAATTCATACTCTCTCCACAATAAGATATCTAATCCTAGACCTCTGGCTTACCCGACCAATCCATGCTGCATTCTAATTACTGAAATCTGGTACACACATAATAGTTCTGATTTAACACAGTAGATTTTTACAAAATGTACCGTAAAGAGTGAAATACGGATAAAGGTGAAGGCTGTATAATATATGTACGATTTGATATTGTTTCCAGTGTGTTACGGGCTTCTAGATGACAATATATTCATCACTGTGGGTAATTGTGCGATCAGCATTTTATGATACGTTGCAACTATAGACTACCAAATGCTGTTCGTGTAATAGATACACATTTATATTAGGTATTCACATACTCATCGTCACAACCTACAGCTATGTTAATGGGTGGCGATTTTAATATTGAGGTAAAACGCATAGTTGGATCTCATCCATCGCAAAGGATCGAACCAAGGTGGTAAAAATATAGCAAGACGTCTCCGACTCTCAGAACAATCCTAGTGGTTTCTAATGGCCTTTTGATTGAAGTATTTAACAGAGCAAGCAATGTGTATGATTTAACCCCTGCAACTACTTGAAGGAGAATTATTATTCACATTTTTACTGTCAGTCATCAAATGACTAGATAGTTTTATTTTCAAACTCTTTATGTTGTGAGATTCAAAAGACTACTACTAAATAATAAATAAATATCTGAAATAGCTATCAGTTCATTTCTTTCCAAATGGAAGGTATTAACAGTTCCCGCATATTCAATAGAGTCGTGATTACAAACGCTATTTCATCCCTATAAAGTCCGACAATTTTGACCAGTTATTTCGAACGATTTGCATAATAGAGCACTGGGTAAATTCGCACATATGTGTCTTATATTTTCGGTGGTGTTTAAAACGTATGGCGTTTGTACCTTCAGTGAACAAGACTGAGTAAGTATTCTGAAAACATGACACTGCTGTATGCATTCTGGAATGTGAAGCATGGACCATATCCCCCGATTTTTCCGGAATACCATAAACGCTCAAATCATTTACCCTCCACGAGACGAAAAGCTGTCATTCTAGATTACTCAGAACCAACCACAGACATGAAGTTGAGCATGTTTGACGGACTGATTAATTTTTATCGAAAGTTCCCACATAAATATGAGTCTCTCATAAGGAACTCAACAGGGCGGCCAGTTAAAGATTTAAAGATCAACTTAGACCACGCTGCAAAGGAAGTATTTTCCACAGTGGGAGGCGGTATCACCTAGCCAACCATACTGGCAAAACTCGATACGAAAGTAACAATTGTTATCTCAGTGGACGCACCTGATTCGGCGATCAGAGGAGTTCTACGTCAGTAGGTAAACGATGACTAGAAACCTTTGGCATTCTTCTCAGGACAGTCGCAAGACATTGTATCGA
The DNA here is from genome assembly GCA_944470405.2 of Schistosoma mattheei. Classification (NCBI taxonomy): domain Eukaryota; kingdom Metazoa; phylum Platyhelminthes; class Trematoda; order Strigeidida; family Schistosomatidae; genus Schistosoma; species Schistosoma mattheei. Next base: position 8,454,200 of record OX103947.1, on the reverse strand, counting down.
GGTACAGCAATTTCGACGAGCAACTCCTAGCGATTTACCGGGCCGTACAGTCCCGTTAACACATTGTTCCATACCTACGGATGTCTTATTTCTTCTCTTAGCTCTTTAGAAAAGTCTCGACAACAAGGTAGTAAGTCGCAGTTCGCCTCAGATCTAGATATCTTTCTGGGGCAAACAATGTGGTTGCGAATGCCTTTCTTCATAAGAATTCCGTAAACAACTTCCAAGGATAATGTATTCCTCTAGCGAAATGGACAGAAAATCTTCTTTTCATATTGGCATCGAAACACTTTTGTATAGCACTGAGCCTACATTCAAAGTATCAATGAGTTACTCCAACGGGTAGCTAACCGTTGGAGGTTGCACCAATAGACAGCCTGCAGTATTAACAGAGTTATCTTGTAAAACTGTTGAGATATGTAACCAATATGCAAAATATGTCTAGCATGTCTGTGATAAGTCGTTTGTTCAAGTTCATTCGGGACGAGTTCCAATTGTTGGACCATGTCATCTGAGGAACGTGCTAAGAATTTTTCAGGATGATCAATAAATTTCAAAGCCTGATGTTCTGTAGTAATGGTAATTTCTTTCCGAATAAATATTTATGAAGTCGCTCAACAGCCCAAAACTCAGCTGATTCTTGTCTCAGATCTTGAGAATAACCTTGTTCAGCAACGGCCATTTCGTGTGAAAAAACAGATTACTAATCTGCCTACACATTCAAGACTGCTGCAATACCTATAGGCAATGCATCAGCCATAATTCCGGATTGTACACTAGGAGGGTAATTTCGGAGATCAGCATCACTTTGAAGGAACTTGAGTAAATTTCGTAAGCATGACTCTCGTTTCCCACTTAATTTAAATAAACTGATTGTTAAGATTAAAATTACGTGAGTGTGGTAGACTGATTGACCAATATTTCCCAAAATGGTACTCATGTTTGTTCACAGTTTTTATTCCTTATGGAGTTATTCTCAATGTTTTCACGAAATGAGGATCATCGTTAACTGAACGTTTGTTCACACGACCTTGGGTACGAATCGGATAAGTACATCCAATTTATGTGGTGAAATTTTCAATATTATGGGATTCAGTCTCACACTTACTTGCTTACGCCTGTTACTTCCAGTGAGCACAGGCCTCCAACCAGCATTTTCCAACTCACTCTATTTTGGGCCTTCCTTTCTAAATCTATCCAATCGCTGTTCGGTATTTTCATATCTGTCTCCGATTCCCGGCTTAATGTGTTCTTTGGTCTTTCACTTCTTCCTTGACCTTGATGATTCCAGGTGTGGGTTTGCACTGTGTTGCAGTTGGGTGCTTTCCTCAATGTTTGTCCTGTCTACTTCCAGCGCCTTTTCTTGATTTCTTCCTTCACTAGAATCTGGTTTGTTTTCTCCTACAGTAGGTTGTTGCTGATAATGTCTTGTCAACGGACCCGAAGGCAGCTGTTATTAAGCACTTGTATCTCATGGATGGTGGCTCAGTCTCCCACATTACCTCAGAATTACTGCATGTGGTTCTAGCGTCTTGGTGGGAAGAACTCCGCATTTGCATAGGCTCTCCTTTAAGACTTGTAGTGTTCAACTATTAGTCTACTGTGATTAATGTGTAGTTTTGTTGTGGACGATGATGATTTGTGACAATATTCCTATTCAATCAAATTCAGAGAAGAATAAGTTTGATAAGTTCCAGGTTTTCAGCAAGACACTCTTGATTAAATTAGCGTAAACAATCAAAATTGGAGACTTGATCTGTTAATCACCATGCACATTCTATTTATAGAAACCTAACTTCTCACAATGGACATCACACACACAGAAACACACATCTGCAACCCTGATGAACGAAACTTAATTTCAGGACCATTGCAGTCATTATTAATTCACTAGTTTCTTCATTTCAGCTACTCTACAATTACCCACCATTCCAAACAGGTCGCACAAATCTTGTTGAGGTTCATAAGGCTATAGATTATCTGAAACGAGGAAGAGCAGCTGGTCCAGAAGGATTAGCTCCACAGGTATTTAGGGATGGTGATCTAATTTTAGCGATTATTTTGGCTAATGTTTTAGCTCAATCTGGGAGTTGGACGTAATCCCTTCTGACTAGCTGCAATCATTGATCGCCTCAATATATGAAAAGGGGTGATCATGCTGTGATAACCACAGAAGGATTAGAGCGGCTAACACAGAGTCTAAAACATTAGCCACAATAATTATAGGGCGCTAACAAATATTCGTGAACTGCAAACACGAGAAAATCTGAATGGCTTCAGGCCTGATGGTGGTTGCAGCAAACATATATTCACCATACGTCAGATTTAGGAACACGGGCATGCTTATTGGCGTCCGACAATGGTGGCCGTTCATGATCTGAAACCAAGCATTTGGCCCTATTGAGCGAGATGTTCTGTGGCAGTGTCTGTCATTGAAAGGTGTACCTCAGAAGTACATAAACATTGTGAAGGCTAGTTCCATCTGAGCTTGCGACGAACTGTCGTCTGATTTCGCAACCTCTAGTGATGTCTGACAAGACTGTCCACTATTTCCATTTTTTTTTAACTTCGTCATAGACATGCTGATGGAGATAGTGCTCTCGTCGTCTGAATTTTCAGAAATTGACCTCCTTCCAAAAGGGTCCACTTATGGACTTAGAAGATGCGGATGCTATAGTCCTGTTTGGTGAAGACCCTGATAAAATGCAGTGTCTTTTGTTAGGACTGAGCCACAATGTCAGGATATTTCGGATGCGTTTGTCCGCATCTAGATGCAAGTTGTTGCTTTAAAATTATCCTGCATCGGCACCTGTACTGTAGATAGGGAGTGAAGAAATCGAGCTCGTGGACAGCTTCACTTATCTTGAAAGTCTGATCAGCTCTGATGCGTTGAAGTGTGACAGAAGCTCTGTACGGATTCGAAATGATCGTTTGGCTCTTTCCAAATTACGTCACCTATGGCGAAGGCGAGTTATCCATCTACCAATTAATGGACTAGTGTTCTGCACGGCAGTTCCTACTGTTCTACTTTACGGCTGCGAAACGTCTCCATTAACAGTAGAAGATACTCGTAATTTACTAGTATTTGATCACAAATGTCTCAGAAATATTGTCAGTATCTGCTGGGATCACCAGGTAAGTAATGGTAAGATAAGACGCAGAGGATTGGGGAATAACGGTAAATCAGCTGATGAGCTGATTGGGCCACGTGCTATGTATGCCTGAACACCGATTACTACGACGCACAATGCTGACTAGTGTTGGACACGATAGGAAGAATGTTGGTGGCGGCCAAACCACAATTTGGCATCAGTGTTTGAAGACACTGCTCTCTAGTCTGAGCCATATTGGTAGAAGCAGACTATTTGGTTCGGGTCCGTGTGACTATCGTAACCAATGGTTGGATTCTATGCGTGACATGTCTCAGAATCGATCACAGTGTCGTTGGTGTATGCGCACAGAGTCTTTCATCAAACATGGGAACAAAACTGATTTATACCTTTCTTTCTACCGACTAATTCTTTTTCTTATATTGTATCCTTATCTTGGTGTGCTATTGAACCTTGTCAACTTGGACAAATACGTATATGTACCTGGTCTGACGCTGAAGCTGATCGCTGAAATGTTGTCACTGAGTTTGAATATATATCAATCGTATGGTGGTTTACCATCATCTCATATAAGTAAGGGTGTCGACTGAGGAACAGCGTTCTGTTGTGTAGATGATCACGAGTTTGATGGTCACAGATTTTCAACTTCAACAAATGTTTGACGTTGTCAACAAATGCTGTCTACCATTGTTGAGGATTTTGGATCCCAAGAACTCACTTGGTAAATGCCTTAATTTTGTAATTTAATTTTGAAAATTTGAATTTCCTTGTTTTCGCGCCGAAGCGCTTGGGAGGATCTTTAACGTTATTGTTTCGTCGCATCATTTAGTATGCTATTTTGTAACGCTTTCTGGGGACAGTTTTGTGCTGTAAATATACGTTTGAATTGTGTCGGTTGTTATCGCTGGCTCGTGTTTCTGGCTTTTACGGAATATACTTCCCCATTTGGACTTCGACTTCTCTCTCTAGTTAGCGGGCTGGGACGCAATAGAATAGCTAGTTATTGGTCTTTGGTCACAAGTCTTTGTTTCGTTCTCAGTCTAAGTGAACTCGTAACGGCTGCAAACCTAGCAACCGCCAATGGTGGTTGTATGTCATGAAAACTGTGATTGATTGAGAGTATCCGATTTTCGAAAGAGAATGAGAACGGACTGTATTAGAATGTCTAGTTAACTCATTGCGCTTGTGAACGTACGCTTGTTCACAATGTAACTGTCAGTACATGAAGCAATAGCTTTGTTAAACGAACATTGTTGGCGTGATATTAAGTACAGAGTCGAAACTGATTTTCTTTGATTCTAGTGAACATTTCGGTCACTCATCCTTATCTCTAATCAATATTCACTCACATGTACGTGGTAGCTAATTATGACCAACAGAATAGTCTCATTAGTGAAACTTCATGTTGATATTTGTTGAGAGCAAGCTGAAGGGAAATTGCTTGTGGGTTCCTACAGGGGACTTAGTATTATTTCGTATTTCAACGACAGGGCGGCTATCGCATTTAAGGCAATTTCTAGGTGGACATTTCTAAGCTTTTTTGGCTTTTATCGAACCCGCTAGGGCAATGCTGCGGCACTATAGAGGTCTAACTGGATTGAGATTCGGAAAAGGTTGAGTGTTTGGGCTTAGCATGAGCGATTGCAGCTGTTTTATGTGCAGTCTTGAACTAGATTTTGAACCGTTGACTTTCCAAAAGTATCCCCCACGAAATAATGTTGGATTCTTACACCGCAATGTCACGACCGATTTGAGGTTCCCAACTTGGGTTATCTCATATCTTACACATCGACCATCATATGTCAGTATTTGGGGATATACACTGGCAATGCTTCATGTGACTTTAACTTGCATGGAGAATATGATGCATATTCAGTCTGTATTCAAGTTAGAATACACGAGGCCATTGTTTAAGTTATCAGTGTCGCCAGTGGTCTTGAAATAATGTCCACAAGAGATGACAACATTCGTGGATGTAATAAATCAGGTATTTCGTAATGCTAAATGATTTTAATGTGATAAAAGTGGACACGTTCAGGCAGTTTGTAATACTATTGTTTATTTCGCTTCAAGTAGTGTTAAATAACGTCTCATGCGATACCATAAGTACTGTAATCAGATTTCAACTGACTTAGAAGTTGTTCACTAGATATAAATGAACCATTAAGACAAACCGCATCTCATAAAATGGCGTTAGATTTCTGGTCAGAAGTTGGTGTACGCGATATATCTTCCACATATTTGTAAACAAGTTCATAAGGAATACACGAACAACGTTTATCTGGTAAAATGATACCATGAATATGATCAGAGCATGATTAATTTGAAACATTCAACTTAATACAATCGCATTTGAAAATTTTAGCAGCAAACATAAGTGCAAGAGCCTCTTTCTCTATCCGGCTGTATTTCTTTTCTGCTGGGGTGTTATATCTTGCGACCGCTATTTGGAGAGCAGTGAATGATCGATAGGATCAAGGACGCTTAAAACACGTGCGGGCAGTCTGGTCTTGATCGGTCCCGCTTTCCACATAGCCCTGCCAGTTAACTCCAGAACACCAATCCGAGCCTCTGCGATGTGAATCATTATATTTCAAACATACTGAGTTTATATACCAATCAAACAGACCACAACGTACCATAAAATCGAAATAACATTTGTACAAAATTTGGTCAAATGTGGCTGTGAATGTGGGAGGCAGTGACCAATAGACAGGGCATAATTCAATAATGGTTAAACGTATAATAATGGTTCATAGGTCAAAATAAAGGTTATAATAATAAGAACATGAATATAAATAGTTTAGTTTCTTAACAATTATACGACAAAAATATACTGGATCCCGAATTTACCATTCATTATGTTTATCAGGACTTAACACGGGGTTAGCGTGCGTGAAGCATGCATAACAGCTTTTCCTGACGCATCTGGAAGCTGATGTAAAATAATAGCACCTAGGTCATCCGCTAAAGCGTCTGCGGCTACGATGATCGGCATGGATGAATCGTAGAGCATTAAAAAATTTCTGAGCTAACTAAGGACTTGGGTTTACAAAACGCCACATCACACTAACTAGTTCAGCTCCAAGTGCTGTTCCTCTTCAGCAGACGATTTAATGGGGCGCGAATATCGTGCATCGAAGGAACGAACGCTGGTTAATAGGTAACAAGTCCCATGAAGGAATGTAATGTCAAGACATTTGTGGGAGTGGGCATCAGTTTGACACCTCAAGTGATCTCAGGACCCAGTCTGCGACCATTGGCGTCAAGAAGAGAACCCCAAATACTTTACGGACTGCACTAAAAACTGACATTTCTCCGGGTGTAACCGAAACTTGTTGTCACTGATGCATCGCAGTACCACTTTCGTTTGTTCCTGTAGCTGTTCTAATGTCGTCGCAACAAATAAGATTTCATCGAGATAAGCTGTGACTCCCGAGATACCTGAAAGGATGGTATCCATTAGTTGCTGGGAGATAGATGGGGCAGTCTTGACTCCAAAAGGCAAACGGTCATACTGAAACAATCCACGGTGGGCATTGGTAGAAAGCAGCTCTCCTAATGCTTCATTTACTTCCACTTGCAAATAAGCGTCAGCTAGATCCAGTTTTGCAGAAAAACTTTCCCCGATTTGGCATAGTAAACAGATCTGTGGTTACTGGCGGAGGATAATGATGCTGTTCCAGAGTTGCAATGAGACCTGTAGAAAAGTCAGCACATATACGTATCGCGCCGTTGGTTTTCTTGATGACAACTATAAGTACTGAACAAGCAGAGTTAGAAACAGGAGTAATAACTCCTTGTTGTTGAAGGCAATTCAATTCTTCGTGTACTGTTGGTAATGCTGCATAAGGCACGGGTCTCTTTGGACGGAAAACAGGCTTACTTCCAGGTTTCGATCGAAGCGCTGCTTTCACGGCAGAACACCGACCCAGTCCAGGTTGGAAAATAGATGAAAACTGCGTCATTAGCTTTCTCGTGTATGCTTCAGTGTCATGTGGTTGTGATGCCAGGTGGCATATAGTATTTAACAGGACATCTGCTAATTTTATCTGGTCGAGCCAATCTAAAGCAACTAAATTTAGATCAGCCGACGTCATATAACATACCCCAGTGAACAACGAATCTCGGAAAACAACTTTGCATTCCAGATGTCTTAACAAGCGAACGTAATTATCACATGCAGTACGAGGCATTTATGTTGTCCGCTGCAGGCTTGGGCTGTCCATTCTGGTTCATCTTCCACATGAGAGGATGGTAACATCTGATGCTGCATCTAGCTGCAATCTAAACAGATGTTGATTAATATTAAGGGCAATGGTTTTCCTCTCACCTGGCCATTCTGATCCGTTGTCCTCGACCCTGATAACTAGATCAAGAAGTCTTGATGAGGCGTAGAGAATGTATTCTCCAAGCACCCAGGAAATACGAGGTCACTAAGCGCACAAGTCAAGCTTATCTATACAGTGCTAGAAACACCATAGGGAGAGCCACAAAATAACCTACTAAAAAGTCCGTCAACAAATGATAGTTAAGGATTTCCGAGTGGGAAATGTAAGTTGTAGGTCAACTAAGCGTCGCTCGGCGCAAAAACATAAAAATAGAATTTTCAGAATAAAACAACAAAATTAGAGCCCTTTCTAAGCGAGTTCCTGGGATCTCACGTTCTCAGCAAAAAGCCCACGTGAGTCGACCATCGATTCATAGTGCTGTACGAAATCGATACCGAATATGGCTATACGAACATCGGAGAAGATGTACTTCTTCAGATGTTGTCGTCGGTTTTTCAGGTTGACCGTAAGCTTTCGTGTACTGTAGGTAGGAATGGCCGTGCCATTTGCAGCGCGTAGTCGAAGCATTGAAGATTGAGACTTACTGTTACCAATCGGTACGACAGAAACTTGGGCACCTTTATCTTCTAGGTTCCTAGAGTTGGTGCGATAGTCGTGCATGTAAAAAAGGCGACCAACCTGAGGTGAAAGGACGGCAAACATGGCCTCATTTACTCGCCGGCACGGATGTTTCGCGCCTTCTATGAGCAGGGACTCGACAATCGAGGGTACCGGACCCAAAGTTACGATGGAGCCAGCACAAACCAGTACTCTACCCAAAGCCACATTTTGGCGTGTCTTGGAAGGTGCCCGCTTAGGTCGCGTAGTTACAGCCTGCGTGACTGCGGCCCGTCTCAAGGGACGTGTGGTTCTGGTGGAACGGTCCCGGAACTTGAGCCGTCTGTGTATACAGTAACCTCGATCACCTTGAGCTAAAAAGAGTGTACTGTCAAGATCTACATTCGAATGTGATATTGAAGCAACTATATGATCGTCTCGAGTGCTGGTCCTCGCTAGTATCTTGTATGCCATGAGGGCAACCTGGGTAAGTGGTGTGCCCTCGAGCAAAGCAGTGATCGTAAGCCGTACGTATGCCGGTAAGGATTCGAGTCACAATCCCTTGACTATTCCGGAATCAGCTGTCGTGTGTCCTTCTTGAAACTGCCGGCGCGTGAGGTGGTGGCTCGTTTTAACAACATCAAGGGAGTGCCGTGCTAATAATGTCTTCAATCGTTACACCCTCGATGGGAGGAAATGTCTGAGAATCGCCTCCTTGAGACGATCGTAGACGTCAGGTATGTTAGGATTGAGGACAACCTCACGGACAGTGGCTGTATGATCCCAAAGTAGGGTTTTCAGAGCGTAGGTGTACTTTTAACTCTGGTTCGTAATGTGGTGGATCTCGAACTGACCATTCAGTGACAAGAACCAGACTCCTGGATCGTGGGGGATAAAAGTAACAGGTTAGAAGTTAATAACCTGTACTTCAGAGTCTATTATATTAACACTATTCATATCGGTATGAAATATGCAATAACTGTGGATGGGAGATTCTCCAGCAGATGGGGCATGTGCGAAGTTGTTGCTAACCAGATGTGGTGGCGCAGAGTTGCAGTTGACTAGGGTCACAGATAGTTTGGGTGACTATTACCAGAATAAATAACTTCGTAGGATAAATATTAGATGGACAATGGTAGATTGTAGTTAAGATATAATTGTTGATGACCTCGTAGAATCGAAATAATAGCGAGAACGTACCAAATCATACACGCGAGAAAAATGAACGTACGTCAGAAACATTGAGTTCAAGACCAAATTTAGCAAAATCAAAAAACCGAACGATAAACAATAAACGATAAAATTGGATAAAAAAATTTCGATAACAAAAATAGCAAAATCTCCGAAAATAAAGACTAAAACACGCCGAAAAAAGGAAGCTACCAAAAATGTGTCACTGTACGTAAGCGAAATATGCAGAAACACAAAGAATGTGATGGATTAATCTCACATCTGTGTCAGTTGCAATCATCATTCATTATTCATAATGTCAGTGATGTTGAATGCTTCAAGGATATTTTATTTCATGATGCAGATCAAAAGAGCAGAACATAGATGATTCTAGAATACGACTCAGCAGTCTCATCATACAAAGTTGCGTGCATGCGACTACATTTTGCAAATTCCTTATTTTCAAAACACTGATATGAGGCGACATCAATGAGAGTGATTTGAATTGGTTAGTCTAGTGAAAATTTAAACTTTTACAAGCGTTCTTAAGAATCGATAGGCATCATTAAAAAGTGTGTTGTTATATTTCGCCTTTGATTAAACAAAATAATCTCGCTGAGAATAACTCTAGACTAAACTATGAAAAATGTAGACGTAAACTAATTATGTATTTTGATTAGGTAAATGAGGTCTTGTGAAGTGTTCACACTGATTTTGTCATTTTGTCTCGTTCACTCACAAACAATATGGTGAATAAATGTTCTTCGCTACTGTGCATACGTCTGTTACGAAAATTTTCGAAATGTCATTTCAGCGTATTCTACAATGAGATTTACTCGTGATTGAAGTATTTCATCCGTGTGACCAGTAATTATTGTGTGTTAACTAGTAAGGAACTTGGCACTTGTTGAAGTCTACTGTCATGAAGGCCACATCTGTTTTAGTGCTTCAGTTTTTAGAAATCAAAATCTGTTACTTCTTGAGAATATTACAAAATAAGCAAGTAATAGTAATTACATATATAATTCATGAGCACACGATTCGCGCATAATCACAGAGCTACCTGATGCTGATTTATTACATCCACGAATGTTGTCATCTCTTGTGGACATTATTTCAAGACCAGTCGCGACACTCTTCAGCATGTAACATTCACTCGCCCAACTTCCTAGAGATTGCAAATATTCCATAGTCATTCCTATATTTAAAGATGATCAGAGACAGATCGTATCTATCTAACAACCAACGTGTCAGTCTGAGAAGCATAATCTGGGAGGCTAATAATCTTGAAGTACAAGCAGTTGGCTCATGTCTGATTGAAGACACAAACTCGCTTGAGCATGTTCAGCGTGTGGGAACAAAATGAGTGAAGGGTCTTTCCAAACTCTCTCGCGATGAGCGTTTAAAATGCCGAAACGTTTCCCCTTGTCGTATCGTAGGACGTGAGGTGACCTCATACTGTCATTTCTTATCTTTAATTACGATTTGGGTGTTAATTTGTATCATCTTTATCCTCCCTCCAGCAACAATAATCTCCGCGACGTATTTAATAGTGATTATCCACTCATGAGTTGCCTTGATCGGTTTCAAATATTCACATTCACATATAAATATTCGAGTATGTAATGCAAAAGCCTGTTCACAATCTGACTACGAACACACGATTTGTCATTGATAATCATAAATATATTTTTGTTATATCCCAATGAGTAGAAAGATTGTATTGCTGACGTTTCGTGACTTAATGTAATCCACTTGTCTGATTTGTCCATTGTTTATAGTACAACCATCACTCTTCTCTCAATACCAGGAAAAGTCTTCAACGGGGTATTGTTAAACAGAATGAAGGACCCGTCGACGCACAACTTCGAGATCAACAAGCAGGATTCCGTAAGGATCGATAGTGTACAGATCAAATCGCAATTCTACGGATCAGAATAAATAACGTTGGAACTAGATGATCATGAGCTTCATGATCACAGATTTGCAACTTCAAAAAATGATTGACGATGTCGACAAATACTGTCTAGCGTCAATGATGGTTGTTTGTAAGGAAAACCGTGAATGATTGAGATGATCCCATTTTCAAAATAGTATGAAAACGGGCTGTTTTAAAATGTCTAGACAACTCTTTGTGCTCGCAGACTGGTCGATTTATAAAACAGTAAACAGTTGTTCTTTCAATTTATTCACATATCACCTAAACCGATCCACAATGGAATTATTGACAGTGCATGACGTAATTCGTTAGTTAAGCGAACATTGTTGACGTGACAGTAAACACAGAGGAGAAACCGATTCCCAACTACTTCAATTGACATTTCGGTCGCTTATAGTTATCTCTAATAAATATTCCATCACATGGACGTTGTACCAAATTACGATCACCGGAATACTCTCAATGGTGAAACTCCATGAGATAGTAATGGAACGAGTCGAAGATACTTCTCGAGAGTTTAGGATCGATACAATCTATATTTTAGGCATTCTTTAATTTAATCACATTGACAATTTCAGAGATTCTGTCAGTGATTCCCTGAATTTGTTTCGTATAAGTGTGTGCGAGTAGTAAATGTAGTTGGTTGTCAGAACATGATTTATTTTAGGCGAAACAGATTCGGAATCTGAAATGCAAACTGATTGTTGGTCGGCTGACCTAGACAAGTTGGCCAATCGTTGTTCATTCGTAAATGTCTTGTCGTTGACTGGTGTTCAACGTGACCAGTGAAATCTATATATACCCCACAACAACATTAGAAGTGAGTAGGAGAACAATGTCGACAAACAGCTATAAAGCACGTCTCATCCACTATTTATTGCGAACAGTGTTTACGGTGTCAGTATTGGTTCAGATGTTGGGAGGAGTCAACGGTGAGACACTGTCACGTAAGTTGTTTTCATGTTGGTATTTGCTGAGAGAAGGCTGAAGTGAAAGAACTAAAAGATATTCCTTGTCTCCTTTCAGGCGAGCGAAGACAATTACGTATGCTTGGTTGGGGCTAATCACCACATTTGTGTACTGGTCCTCATGTTGTCAAACAGTATGATTAAATAAATGATTACTATTTTCTGAAGTGCCTTCTTGTTTATTTACATTAAAGTGTTCTGAAATGTTGATCGCTTGAAAGCTTGGTTTAGCAAGATTTGGATTTGAAAGCTCTCGTCCATCATCGGTATTCAACAAGAACAGAGAGATCTAGTCACGCGGATTGAAAGCACTGAAAATGTGTAAATTATCTGTGAACACTTCAGAACTAGTGTAGATATGAAGATGGCACAGAATTGAGAAGAAAGTCAGTAAATAAATAATGTAGTATTTGTGTACTGGCCAACTTTAATCCACAGAACGTCAGATATCTGATTTCCCACTCACTGTTATGTCACAAGCATATCACTTTTTCGTCACAAGCACAACGATAATAAGGATGAATAAAGGTGATTTTAATGGAAAATGTGCATTTATCAGAGTAAGGATAAAGTGATAACCATCTGTTTCTGGACACAAATCCAGTTTTACATTTTTAATTACTACTGCATCAACTAAACAAGGAGAAGCTGTGTCATTTTATCTGTCGATAATTTGAGAGATTGGCTAGTGTCAATAGTATGTTCGCTATCAATTAAGTGTTGAGCTATGACACTGGTTCAAGTTGCTGTATCTTTCAATATCTCAATATTGTGAACGTGCTCGGAGATGCGAATGTGTACAGTTCTCTGTGCTCACATTATTCATGTTGTGTTGGGATACAGTGGCGATTTCAGAACTCGAAAATTCATTTGGAACACAACGTTAAATGTGATGTGAGCATGAGTAAACACAGACCTCTGACAACTGTGGAACAGACGTTTCTGATTGCTTGCCAATTTCGAGTTGCACATCATCATGCCAGTTGCCTTCAGAGGCACCTGACACATGCGAAAACACTCAGAATGTGATGGATTAATCTCACATCTGTGTCAGTTGCAATCATCATTCATTATTCATAATGTCAGTGATGTTGAATGCTTCAAGGATATTTTATTTCATGATGCAGATCAAAAGAGCAGAACATAGATGATTCTAGAATACGACTCAGCAGTCTCATCATACAAAGTTGCGTGCATGCGACTACATTTTGCAAATTCCTTATTTTCAAAACACTGATATGAGGCGACATCAATGAGAGTGATTTGAATTGGTTAGTCTAGTGAAAATTTAAACTTTTACAAGCGTTCTTAAGAATCGATAGGCATCATTAAAAAGTGTGTTGTTATATTTCGCCTTTGATTAAACAAAATAATCTCGCTGAGAATAACTCTAGACTAAACTATGAAAAATGTAGACGTAAACTAATTATGTATTTTGATTAGGTAAATGAGGTCTTGTGAAGTGTTCACACTGATTTTGTCATTTTGTCTCGTTCACTCACAAACAATATGGTGAATAAATGTTCTTCGCTACTGTGCATACGTCTGTTACGAAAATTTTCGAAATGTCATTTCAGCGTATTCTACAATGAGATTTACTCGTGATTGAAGTATTTCATCCGTGTGACCAGTAATTATTGTGTGTTAACTAGTAAGGAACTTGGCACTTGTTGAAGTCTACTGTCATGAAGGCCACATCTGTTTTAGTGCTTCAGTTTTTAGAAATCAAAATCTGTTACTTCTTGAGAATATTACAAAATAAGCAAGTAATAGTAATTACATATATAATTCATGAGCACACGATTCGCGCATAATCACAGAGCTACCTGATGCTGATTTATTACATCCACGAATGTTGTCATCTCTTGTGGACATTATTTCAAGACCAGTCGCGACACTCTTCAGCATGTAACATTCACTCGCCCAACTTCCTAGAGATTGCAAATATTCCATAGTCATTCCTATATTTAAAGATGATCAGAGACAGATCGTATCTATCTAACAACCAACGTGTCAGTCTGAGAAGCATAATCTGGGAGGCTAATAATCTTGAAGTACAAGCAGTTGGCTCATGTCTGATTGAAGACACAAACTCGCTTGAGCATGTTCAGCGTGTGGGAACAAAATGAGTGAAGGGTCTTTCCAAACTCTCTCGCGATGAGCGTTTAAAATGCCGAAACGTTTCCCCTTGTCGTATCGTAGGACGTGAGGTGACCTCATACTGTCATTTCTTATCTTTAATTACGATTTGGGTGTTAATTTGTCTCATCTTTATCCTCCCTCCAGCAACAATAATCTCCGCGACGTATTTAATAGTGATTATCCACTCATGAGTTGCCTTGATCGGTTTCAAATATTCACATTCACATATAAATATTCGAGTATGTAATGCAAAAGCCTGTTCACAATCTGACTACGAACACACGATTTGTCATTGATAATCATAAATATATTTTTGTTATATCCCAATGAGTAGAAAGATTGTATTGCTGACGTTTCGTGACTTAATGTAATCCACTTGTCTGATTTGTCCATTGTTTATAGTACAACCATCACTCTTCTCTCAATACCAGGAAAAGTCTTCAACGGGGTATTGTTAAACAGAATGAAGGACTCCGTCGACGCACAACTTCGAGATCAACAAGCAGGATTCCGTAAGGATCGATAGTGTACAGATCAAATCGCAATTCTACGGATCAGAATAAATAACGTTGGAACTAGATGATCATGAGCTTCATGATCACAGGTTTGCAACTCAGTCAGTCAGTATCAACGTAGAACTTCGTGTATATGTACATCAGTTCGAGTTGCCACACCACATTAGCACAGAAATGCAGTTGTCTATTCTAATCGCGTAGTGGTAGAAGTAGCATATTATAAGCAGTAATCGGGAAGATTATTGTTTGGAGATGTTACTTAAAGAGTATAATACAGTGAAATAAATTAGGGAAGATAAAAAAAGGGACAAGGATGAATAAGGAGATCAAAATTTGGGAGAACACAGAGAGTGTATGCACCTGCTCCATTCCAAACGATTTTGAGCCATGTCATCCAAGGTTTCTAACTATCGGTTGCTATCATCTCGCGGTCCCCAACCAGGTAGTCTGTAACAGCTTAGGTTGGTTGGTTAAGAGTTGACCCCAAACAACCAAGCATATGTCAAAACAGTATTGTTCAAGTATTCATTCACTTCCTTATTTTGTATAAGCGTTATATTCCCTATTATCTTATATTGAATGTTGAGAGCCTTTGTTTGTCTGAACAGATAATCCCACGCTCCACTGTCACCGCGCTAAGATCGAAATAAAGACCTATTCACTACTTGTCTGGTTTCTTCTATCAATAGCACGAGGGTTACTTAAGGCACGAAATTGGTGAGCCCTTTTTGAACACAAATTTAACCTCATTTCTGTTATTAACATTTTTTTTACTTAATCGTAAAAGTAGACCTGTTTATCCGTAAACTAATTTGAGTATATAACTAGTTTATTCCGTATTATCTTAAGTTATTCGTGTTATAGTAACCACTTTTTGTGCTAACTTTATTGCTATATTTGTCACATACCTCATGTCAGACTCAATAGAAACCCATAATCTGGAGGATTTGTCACCAGTGGAGATAGACACTGTTATGACTACGAAATCCCGACTTCCAGAATTTGATCGTAGTGATCCTGAGTTGTGGTTTGCTCAACTAGAGCATTATTTCACGAGACACAATATCAAATCTGAAGGGATTCGCTATAGAGACTTGTGTTCTATCCTTCCTCCTTCAGTCGCCAAAGAAGTCCGTGACTTGATTTTAACTCCACCATCACCACAACCATACACCATCTTAAGACGAGAGATAATGAACCGTTTATCATTATCAGATAGTCAAAGAATCCAAAGACTTTTTCAAGGTGAAACACTAGGTGATCGGTCGCCGTCACAGTTTTTACGTCACCTCCAAGTCTTAGTGGGTGATAACACAGTGGGTGAAGCAGTCCTAAAACAAGGATGGATACAAGCTCTCCCATGCTACGTCCAACACTGTTTGGATGCACAAGATCCTGAAACCTCATTATCTCATTTAGCGCGTATAGCCGACAGAATAATGGAAAGAGGTCCTCCAACTGGATCAGGCACAATAAATCACACACAAAAAGTAGAATCAGCAAAAGACCCCGTAATAGAAGGACTCATTGCGAGTGTTAAGAGTCTCACTGAGGCTGTCACCAGAATGCAAATGGGTCATAGAAACAGGAGCAGGTCACCACAACGACCACGATCCAAGTCACAAAACAGGTCACAAATGTCCAGACAATCTGGGCAGTTTTGTTGGTACCACTGGAAGTTTGGTGTCAACTCAACCAAGTGCGTGCAACCATGCGCCTGGCCTAAGCATAATTCTAAGACAGCGGGAAACGAGTAACCCCTCCCCAGGTCGCGACGACTGAGGAGGGGCGCCTAAACAGTCGCTTGTTTTATGTTAGAGACAGAAACTCTGGCTTGAATTTCTTGGTGGATACTGGCGCTGCTCTTAGCATCATCCCTCAAAATAAAACTGAGATTAGTCGAGAAACATCATCAATTACACTTCAAGCTGCAAATAAAACTAAAATTGCGACATTTGGGCAGAAAACTTTAACCCTAGATTTGGGGTTCAGGAGGCAATTCCCTTGGGTTTTCACGGTAGCCGACTTAGATCTGGCAATACTGGGGATGGACTTTCTAGAGAGATACGAATTTCTAGTTGACACCAAGAAACGGCGATTAACACTAAAAGAAACTTCGTATTACACAAAAGGCAAAGAAAGTCACATCAGCTCTCTTAACTTGATTCAAACTCCCCAGTAACAACAGCGAAATTCCAAGATATACTCGCGGAATTTCCAAACTTAACTAAACCAAACCCACAGCCTTCTAAAGACAAACTAAAAGTGAGTCACACTATCAAAACCGAAGGTGCACCGGTGTTTGCAAAACCCAGGAGACTAGCACCAGATAAGCTCAAAATCGCTAGGGCCGAGTTTGATTATATGCTACAATTGGGTATTATCCGTCCCTCTGATAGTCAATGGGCATCCCCTTTGCATATGGTCCCAAAGAAGAATGAAGGTGACTGGCGACCGTGCGGGGATTACAGAGCCCTAAACCGTCAAACCGTACCAGATAGGTACCCAATACCTCATATCCAAGATTTCACCAACGGTTTACAGGGTATGAACATATTCACTAAAATTGATTTAGTCAGGGCATATCACAATATCCCGGTGGCCGATGAAGATATCCCCAAGACAACTATTACTACACCTTTTGGCTTATTCGAGTTTGTACGCATGCCATTCGGCCTGAGAAACGCGGCACTTCCTCAGATATTCTTATTCCACATTCTCAAACTTTCTCTTGTAAGCACGCAGCAAACCATCGGCGGTAGTTGTAGAAGAAATCACATGCTACAAAATGAGATGACAAGCTAGTAAATGAAGAGACATCCATGGACTATCGTTGACAGCGTCAGTCGTCACTGATTGTAAATCAAACAGTGAGCCAGTTGATAATTTTCCCTTGGGATGAGAAATAGAACTGAGGCGTTTTCGATAGTTAGGTTAATCGAACCGACGTTCCTACGGAAGTCGATTCTAGGGGGAAGCTAATGTAACAGCTTAGGTTGGTTGGTTAAGAGTTGACCCCAAACAACCAAGCATATGTCAAAACAGTATTGTTCAAGTATTCATTCACTTCCTTATTTTGTATAAGCGTTATATTCCCTATTATCTTATATTGAATGTTGAGAGCCTTTGTTTGTCTGAACAGATAATCCCATGCTCCACTGTCACCGCGCTAAGATCGAAATAAAGACCTATTCACTACTTGTCTGGTTTCTTCTATCAATAGCACGAGGGTTACTTTAAGGCACGAAAAGTCTACCACCTACCAACATGACTCAGTCCACTTGTCAGTGACTTCATGGACTTGTGCCATGTTTTGGTTTGGCCGCCCCTAGCTTTCTTCCAACCTACTCCTATACCACTGAACATAGCACGTCGAGGCAGTCGGTCGTTGGGCATACGTAAC
Source organism: Schistosoma mattheei (assembly GCA_944470405.2). Classification (NCBI taxonomy): domain Eukaryota; kingdom Metazoa; phylum Platyhelminthes; class Trematoda; order Strigeidida; family Schistosomatidae; genus Schistosoma; species Schistosoma mattheei. The sequence continues at coordinate 8,436,064 of OX103947.1, read as the reverse complement.
ACGTGTCCCAGCCATCTCAACTGATGAAGTTTCACTACTTCATCAATTGATTTGCCATCCTTACCTAGTACCCGTTTCCTAACAACTGTTACTTACTCGATGGTCCCATGATATACGAGCAATGTTTCGAAGACACCTATGATCAAATACTAGTAACCTACGAATATCCTCTACTCTTACCGGCCATGTTTCACTGCCATAAAGTAGGACGGAACGAACTGCTGCGCAGTAAACACGTCCTTTGGTTGATAGACGGATATCTCGCCTACGCCATAAATGACGCAAGTTGGCAAAAGCTAGTCGAGCCTTCTGTATCCGTGCTGAGATTTCGTCACACACTAAACCACAAGGGCTGATGAGACTTCCAAGATAAGTGAAGCGGTCGACACACTCAACTACTTCACTCCCTATCACTAGTTCGGGTGTCGATGTAACCCAATCCTGAAGCAACATTTTGCATTTCGAGGGAGAGAATCGCATCCCGAACATGCTTGCATTGTTGCTTAGAGTGGTCAGAAGACTCTGCATTTTGTCAGCGTCTTCACCAAATAAAACTATGTCATCAGCATATTCTAAGTCAACAAGTGAACCTCCCGGTAGAAGTTCAACCCCTGGAAATTTAGATGAGGAGAGTGTTATCTCTAAAAGTACGTCGACCACAAAGTTGAACAAGAATGGGGAGAGTGGACAGCCCTGACGAACACCACTTGAGGTAATCAATTCTGATGACAGTTCGCCATAAGCTCTCACTCTACCAGTTGTGTTCGAGTAGAGAGCCTTTATAAGGTTAATGTACTTCTTTGGTACTCCTTTCAGTGACAAACACTGCCATAGAACCTCACGATCAACAGAGTCGAATGCCGCCTTAAGGTCGAGAAATACTACCATTGTGGGGCGTCTGAATGTGTGTCTGTGTTCTAGAACCTGACGTAGTGTGAATATCTGATCTATACAACCACGTCCAGGTCGAAAACCAGCCTGGTTTTCTCTAGTCTGCTCTTCACGAGCTTTGTTAGGCGTCGAAGTATTATTGAAGCTAATATTTTAGACACTATATTAGTCAAACTGATTCCTCTGTGATTGTCACAAGAGGACTTTTGTCCTTTCTTATAGACTGGCACAATCAGTGATTGAGACCAGTCAGATGGGATTACGTCCAGTTCCCAAATTCTACCTAAGACCTCAGTTAATCTCATTGCTAATACTGGACCACCATCCTTAAAAATCTCAGGAGTAAACCTGTCAGGGCCTGCTGCTCTCCCTCGTTTCAGATTTCCTATGGCTTTTTCAACTTCGTAAAGGGACGGAGGACCTACATTAACTTGCCATTCAGGTTGACTGGAGATCGTGGGAAACCGAAGTGTGGCTGAAGGCCAGTTGAACTGATCCCTAAAGTGTTCTGCCCATCGATCCAATCTCCTGGATTGAGAATGAATAATATGTCCATCTTTCTCTGAGATTGTTTCGCTAACGGTCGGGTTCCTAATTCCGGTTTCCTTAACGAGTCTGAACAATTGTCTGCTATTACCTATTGCCGCTGCCTTTTCCATCTCTCTTGCTTTCGCTACCCACCACTGTTCGCGATCATTGCGTAGACTTCTTGTCAGCTTGCGCTTAAGCTGACTCCGCTCTTCATTATGTTCAGAGCCAGGTGGAATGAGTTTCCGAGCATCTATCAGTGCGATAGATGCTGCTGAGATCCAGTGTTGCTCCCTAACCTTCTGGTTTACCTTACTAGCAGATATCACTGCTGTTTCCACAGCTTTTCGGATATCATTCCATGCTGCATCGGGGTGGGCATCACATACATGGCTGCCTAACTGTTTTCCTAGTTGTTCCTGAAATATACTCTTAGCTTGACTATCATTAAGTAGGCCCTAAGAGGTTTCCTTGCAGCGTCTTTCCTACGTCCAGTAAGACGCAAGCAAATACGCGCTCGCACTAGAGCATGATCTGAATCTAGGCATGTGCTCCAGAATGAGCGACAGTCTTCTATCGAGCCCCTCCATCGGTGGCTGATAGCGATGTGATCTATTTGGGTCCAACGTTGGGACGAATTAGGGGGTCGCCATGTTAAAAGATGTTTTTCCTTATGCTTAAAGTTAGTATTTGCAAGGAACAGGCGGTTATCTGAGCATAGCTGCAACAGACGGTCGCCATTATCTGTTCTTTGAGCCACGACACCATAAGATCCACCTAGGTGTCTTTCCTATCGCTTAGTTTACCTACTTGAGCATTAAAGTCACCGGCCACTATTACTACATCCGAGCGCCTAGCTTTTCGGAGAAGGTCCGAAAGCTTTCTGTAAAACTCATCTTTTACATCATCTGAGCTGCAGTCAGTGGGAGAATAGGCAGAGACGACGAAGAGGCAACGACGAGTGTCCCTATCTTTCCGGATTCTTACTGTTCCGTTCAGTCGGACAGCGCACAAACGACTGTCTACTGGGATCCACTCTAAGAGAGCTAGTTCTGCCCTAGGACTCAATGCTATACCTACGCCGGCGAGGCCACGGGAAGCAGAATCAGGGCTTCCAGATACACGAAGCGTAAATCGAGTCGGTTCTTTATTTTGGCATGGTGAGGTCAAATGAATGACGCTACTTGGATCCTGTATGCGCGTTTCGGAGACGCAGCACACATCGATGGCGCGAGATTCTAAAGTTTTAGCTAAGGAAGCCTGCTGTCCTATTTGGCAAAGTGTTCGTACGTTAAAAGCTCCTACGTGTAGTTTAGAGCGTGGTTTCAGGAGACCAGGAATGGCGTTCCACGTACTCGAATCGTTTGCCCTAGCGGTGCGAGGTGATAAAGAGACGTGAGGAGGGTTAGTCATGGAGATAAGAGAGGTATTAGGAGGTGTAGGAAGGATTTGAATGTGACCACCTTGGTCTCTTGTGCCAGGCAGGTCGATTGGTGAACGGTAAGACTAAAAGCAGCAACTCAAGGTCTGAGGGCGAAGTCGTACTGCTGACTGTAGAGGAGTGTGACAGCAGTAAGGTGTTTCCTTCGGACAACCAGCATGACAGCGATGCTGCCTTCCCACAAGGAGGGGTGAGGTGAGAAAAGGTCGACCCTAAAAACGTCACAACTCACCTTACCTCACGGATTTCAGTCTCCGGTGGTAAGGCCCTTTGAAGAACGGAGCTAACACGTCAAAAACCTTCCAAAAAAGGCCGTGAGCGACCGGACTCAAGCAGTTGTCCCTTGGGAACTGCAGTCACGATAGGCAAGCCCGACAACCGCGTCAAAGCAGCAGCAACGATCGGGAGATTTGCAACTTCAAAAAATGATTGACGATGTCGACAAATACTGTCTAGCGTCAATGATGGTTGTTTGTAAGGAAAACCGTGAATGATTGAGATGATCTCATTTTCAAAATAGTATGAAAACGGGCTGTTTTAAAATGTCTAGACAACTCTTTGTGCTCGCAGACTGGTCGATTTATAAAACAGTAAACAGTTGTTCTTTCAATTTATTCACATATCACCTAAACCGATCCACAATGGAATTATTGACAGTGCATGACGTAATTCGTTAGTTAAGCGAACATTGTTGACGTGACAGTAAACACAGAGGAGAAACCGATTCCCAACTACTTCAATTGACATTTCGGTCGCTTATAGTTATCTCTAATAAATATTCCATCACATGGACGTCGTACCAAATTACGATCACCGGAATACTCTCAATGGTGAAACTCCATGAGATAGTAATGGAACGAGTCGAAGATACTTCTCGAGAGTTTAGGATCGATACAATCTATATTTTAGGCATTCTTTAATTTAATCACATTGACAATTTCAGAGATTCTGTCAGTGATTCCCTGAATTTGTTTCGTATAAGTGTGTGCGAGTAGTAAATGTAGTTGGTTGTCAGAACATGATTTATTTTAGGCGAAACAGATTCGGAATCTGAAATGCAAACTGATTGTTGGTCGGCTGACTTAGACAAGTTGGCCAATCGTTGTTCATTCGTAAATGTCTTGTCGTTGACTGGTGTTCAACGTGACCAGTGAAATCTATATATACCCCACAACAACATTAGAAGTGAGTAGGAGAACAATGTCGACAAACAGCTATAAAGCACGTCTCATCCACTATTTATTGCGAACAGTGTTTACGGTGTCAGTATTGGTTCAGATGTTGGGAGGAGTCAACGGTGAGACACTGTCACGTAAGTTGTTTTCATGTTGGTATTTGCTGAGAGAAGGCTGAAGTGAAAGAACTAAAAGATATTCCTTGTCTCCTTTCAGGCGAGCGAAGACAATTACGTATGCTTGGTTGGGGCTAATCACCACATTTGTGTACTGGTCCTCATGTTGTCAAACAGTATGATTAAATAAATGATTACTATTTTCTGAAGTGCCTTCTTGTTTATTTACATTAAAGTGTTCTGAAATGTTGATCGCTTGAAAGCTTGGTTTAGCAAGATTTGGATTTGAAAGCTCTCGTCCATCATCGGTATTCAACAAGAACAGAGAGATCTAGTCACGCGGATTGAAAGCACTGAAAATGTGTAAATTATCTGTGAACACTTCAGAACTAGTGTAGATATGAAGATGGCACAGAATTGAGAAGAAAGTCAGTAAATAAATAATGTAGTATTTGTGTACTGGCCAACTTTAATCCACAGAACGTCAGATATCTGATTTCCCACTCACTGTTATGTCACAAGCATATCACTTTTTCGTCACAAGCACAACGATAATAAGGATGAATAAAGGTGATTTTAATGGAAAATGTGCATTTATCAGAGTAAGGATAAAGTGATAACCATCTGTTTCTGGACACAAATCCAGTTTTACATTTTTAATTACTACTGCATCAACTAAACAAGGAGAAGCTGTGTCATTTTATCTGTCGATAATTTGAGAGATTGGCTAGTGTCAATAGTATGTTCGCTATCAATTAAGTGTTGAGCTATGACACTGGTTCAAGTTGCTGTATCTTTCAATATCTCAATATTGTGAACGTGCTCGGAGATGCGAATGTGTACAGTTCTCTGTGCTCACATTATTCATGTTGTGTTGGGATACAGTGGCGATTTCAGAACTCGAAAATTCATTTGGAACACAACGTTAAATGTGATGTGAGCATGAGTAAACACAGACCTCTGACAACTGTGGAACAGACGTTTCTGATTGCTTGCCAATTTCGAGTTGCACATCATCATGCCAGTTGCCTTCAGAGGCACCTGACACATGCGAAAACACTCAGAATGTGATGGATTAATCTCACATCTGTGTCAGTTGCAATCATCATTCATTATTCATAATGTCAGTGATGTTGAATGCTTCAAGGATATTTTATTTCATGATGCAGATCAAAAGAGCAGAACATAGATGATTCTAGAATACGACTCAGCAGTCTCATCATACAAAGTTGCGTGCATGCGACTACATTTTGCAAATTCCTTATTTTCAAAACACTGATATGAGGCGACATCAATGAGAGTGATTTGAATTGGTTAGTCTAGTGAAAATTTAAACTTTTACAAGCGTTCTTAAGAATCGATAGGCATCATTAAAAAGTGTGTTGTTATATTTCGCCTTTGATTAAACAAAATAATCTCGCTGAGAATAACTCTAGACTAAACTATGAAAAATGTAGACGTAAACTAATTATGTATTTTGATTAGGTAAATGAGGTCTTGTGAAGTGTTCACACTGATTTTGTCATTTTGTCTCGTTCACTCACAAACAATATGGTGAATAAATGTTCTTCGCTACTGTGCATACGTCTGTTACGAAAATTTTCGAAATGTCATTTCAGCGTATTCTACAATGAGATTTACTCGTGATTGAAGTATTTCATCCGTGTGACCAGTAATTATTGTGTGTTAACTAGTAAGGAACTTGGCACTTGTTGAAGTCTACTGTCATGAAGGCCACATCTGTTTTAGTGCTTCAGTTTTTAGAAATCAAAATCTGTTACTTCTTGAGAATATTACAAAATAAGCAAGTAATAGTAATTACATATATAATTCATGAGCACACGATTCGCGCATAATCACAGAGCTACCTGATGCTGATTTATTACATCCACGAATGTTGTCATCTCTTGTGGACATTATTTCAAGACCAGTCGCGACACTCTTCAGCATGTAACATTCACTCGCCCAACTTCCTAGAGATTGCAAATATTCCATAGTCATTCCTATATTTAAAGATGATCAGAGACAGATCGTATCTATCTAACAACCAACGTGTCAGTCTGAGAAGCATAATCTGGGAGGCTAATAATCTTGAAGTACAAGCAGTTGGCTCATGTCTGATTGAAGACACAAACTCGCTTGAGCATGTTCAGCGTGTGGGAACAAAATGAGTGAAGGGTCTTTCCAAACTCTCTCGCGATGAGCGTTTAAAATGCCGAAACGTTTCCCCTTGTCGTATCGTAGGACGTGAGGTGACCTTATATTGGAATTTCTTATCTTTAATTACGATTTGGGTGTTAATTTGTATCATCTTTATCCTCCCTCCAGCAACAATAATCTCCGCGACGTATTTAATAGTGATTATCCACTCATGAGTTGCCTTGATCGGTTTCAAATATTCACATTCACATATAAATATTCGAGTATGTAATGCAAAAGCCTGTTCACAATCTGACTACGAACACACGATTTGTCATTGATAATCATAAATATATTTTTGTTATATCCCAATGAGTAGAAAGATTGTATTGCTGACGTTTCGTGACTTAATGTAATCCACTTGTCTGATTTGTCCATTGTTTATAGTACAACCATCACTCTTCTCTCAATAACAGGAAAAGTCTTCAACGGGGTATTGTTAAACAGAATGAAGGACACCGTCGACGCACAACTTCAAGAGAAACAGTCTGAATTCCATAAGTATCGATCGCGTAGAGACCAAAAAGCAACTCTACGGTTAATTGTGAAACAATCAATTGAATGGAACTCATCACTCTACATCAAATTCATTGACTACGATAAAGCATTTGAAAGCGTAGACAGGACAACACTATGGAGGCTTTCTCGACATTACGGCGTGCCCGAGGAGATGGTCAATATCACAAGAAATTCATATGATCGATTCAACTGCAAAATCGTGCATGGAGGACAACTAACAGACTCGTTCGAAGTAAAGATCGGTGTCAGGCAAGGTTGTTACTTTCACCCTTCCTCTCTCTCCTGGTGACCAGCCGGATCATGAAGATGTTAACATCTGGTGGGAAGTACGGCACACAGTGGACATCTAGGATGCAGCTGGACAATCTAGACTTGGCAGATGATCCGGCTTCTCTATCGCACACGCAACAACAAAAGCAGAAGAAGACGAACAGTGTAGCAGCAGCCTCAACAACAGTAGGTGTCAACATACACAAGGAGAAAAGTAAGATTCTCCGATACAACACAGCATGCACCAATCCAATCACAATTGACGGAGGAGATTTGGAAGATGTGCGAATCTTTACATATTTAAGCAGCATCATTGATGAACACGGTGGATCTGATGGAGATATGAATCGGCGGATCGGAAAAGCCAGATCAGCATATCTACAACTGAAGATTATCTGGGACTCCAAACAACTGTCAACCAATACCAAGGTCAGAATTTTCAATACAAATGTCAAAACAGTTCAACTGTATGGGGCAGGAACTACGAAAACATTCATCCAGAATATACAAGTGTTGATCAACAAGTGTCTACGCAAAATACTTCGGATCCGTTTGCCAGACACTATCAGCACTAACCTACTCTGGGAGAGAACAAACCAGATCTCAGCGGAGGAAGAAATCAGGGAGAAGCGCTGCAAACGGATAGGACACACGTTGAGAAAATCAACCAACTGCGTCACAAGGCAAGACCTCACATGGAACCCTGAAGGTAAAAGGAAAACAAGAAGATCAAAAAACACGTTACGTAGAGAAATGGAGACAGACATGAGAAGAATGAATAAGAAATGGATGGAAGTAGAAAGGAAGGCTGAGGAGAGAGTGGGTTGTAGAATACTGGTCGGCGGCCTATGCTCTATTGGGATTAACATGCGTAAATAAGTAAGTAAGTAAGTAAGTAAGTAAGTAAGTAAGTAAGTAAGTAAGTAAGTAAGTAAGTAAGTAAGTAAGTAAGTAAGTAAGTAAGTAAGTAAGTAAGTAAGTAAGTAAGTAAGTAAGTAAGTAAGTAAGTAAGTAAGTAAGTAAGTAAGTAAGTAAGTAAGTAAGTAAGTAAGTAAGTAAGTAAGTAAGTAAGTAAGTAAGTAAGTAAGTAAGTAAGTAAGTAAGTAAGTAAGTAAGTAAGTAAGTAAGTAAGTAAGTAAGTAAGTAAGTAAGTAAGTAAGTAAGTAAGTAAGTAAGTAAGTAAGTAAGTAAGTAAGTAAGTAAGTAAGTAAGTAAGTAAGTAAGTAAGTAAGTAAGTAAGTAAGTAAGTAAGTAAGTAAGTAAGTAAGTAAGTAAGTAAGTAAGTAAGTAAGTAAGTAAGTAAGTAAGTAAGTAAGTAAGTAAGTAAGTAAGTAAGTAAGTAAGTAAGTAAGTAAGTAAGTAAGTAAGTAAGTAAGTAAGTAAGTAAGTAAGTAAGTAAGTAAGTAAGTAAGTAAGTAAGTAAGTAAGTAAGTAAGTAAGTAAGTAAGTAAGTAAGTAAGTAAGTAAGTAAGTAAGTAAGTAAGTAAGTAAGTAAGTAAGTAAGTAAGTAAGTAAGTAAGTAAGTAAGTAAGTAAGTAAGTAAGTAAGTAAGTAAGTAAGTAAGTAAGTAAGTAAGTAAGTAAGTAAGTAAGTAAGTAAGTAAGTAAGTAAGTAAGTAAGTAAGTAAGTAAGTAAGTAAGTAAGTAAGTAAGTAAGTAAGTAAGTAAGTAAGTAAGTAAGTAAGTAAGTAAGTAAGTAAGTAAGTAAGTAAGTAAGTAAGTAAGTAAGTAAGTAAGTAAGTAAGTAAGTAAGTAAGTAAGTAAGTAAGTAAGTAAGTAAGTAAGTAAGTAAGTAAGTAAGTAAGTAAGTAAGTAAGTAAGTAAGTAAGTAAGTAAGTAAGTAAGTAAGTAAGTAAGTAAGTAAGTAAGTAAGTAAGTAAGTAAGTAAGTAAGTAAGTAAGTAAGTAAGTAAGTAAGTAAGTAAGTAAGTAAGTAAGTAAGTAAGTAAGTAAGTAAGTAAGTAAGTAAGTAAGTAAGTAAGTAAGTAAGTAAGTAAGTAAGTAGGTAAGTTGAAGTACAATCAAATGAACATCACCGTACAAATATACACTAGTTTTGGACAACTACAGCTCACGGGTGGTATTATTATTGCTATTCGAAGACACCACCAAGTGACACAAAACCTGATTGAACGTAATCAACTAATGATTTCGCCACAAACTCAGAATAAACAACGTTGGAACTAGATGATCATGAGTTTGATGATCACAGATTTGCAACTTCAACAAATGATTTACGATGTCGACGAGTACTGTCTACCGTCAATGATGGTTGTTTGTAAGGAAAACCGTGAATGATTGAGATGATCCTATTTTCGAAATAGTATGAGAACGGACTACTGGGATTTATATAATAATGGTCATAGAGGTGACTGATTAACGAAGCAATGTCACGACATACTAGATGATAGCTCTCTCAACACAGCTGTGTATTCACTTTGCTTTGCCTCTTGTAAATGAGTCTGAGAGGTGTACGTTCATTCGTTGGTTAAGTTGACTTACAAGCATATGGAAGAAATTCCAATTAAATTTGAGCTACACAAAATGTCTTGTGTAATGGTCTGGCTAATCTTTCATTCACGGCATTGCCAGCCACATTCGCGCTGAATTCTGGTTTAACGAATGAACATCAATATCTGTGACTTATATTTCTCTCTGTGCTTGAAACTTCCTAAGAATGCTTCTCAACTAATCTATTACCAGATTTATGCCATTGTTGAACTCCAACTCCTTCTTTGTAGTATCGTCTTAGCAGATGTATTTCACTCGGCGGTTAAGACGTCTGACCAACCTTATTTTGCAGCAGATGAGAGTAAAACAATTGAGTTTATTGTATAGAAAATTTTAGGGTTTTATTTCTGTGAAAGTTTCAGTTTGACAAATTGCCACATCGTTTACTTGGTGATGTGTCGATGGTAAACGATCAATTGCCACACCCTTCTTCATCGGTACACTGTCAAATACATTGTTCAGATTTGCTTTACCAAACTTCTCATCAATGATTATATGAGTGTCTTTGCTGTGATGACTATATGCATCTAGTCTGTTCAAAATGTTAATTAGAGGCAAACTTGTAAATTCTACTAGGAAGAGATCAGTTAAAATAAGACCCATAACAGTTACATCTATTTGTCTGTTTTAGGCACTATTTAGGACGAAAATACGACATCAAGTAAAACCATGTTTTGTCTTTTACCATTCACACACTCGACTTTGCAAGAGAAGAGTCCGAACAGAATGTTTTAATCACTGAACCTCACAGACCTGAACAGAAACCTGTTCATGAATCGATCCAACGTCACCCTTCACACACGACTACTTCACACAAACACACACACACAATTGGCTGAATCAACAAACTTCACTTTGAATGATTGGAAGTGAAACACTCGTGACATACATCCACTGAAATTATTCAATGTTGTAATGTTACTTATTGATTAGACATTTTTCGGAATATCGACATCAAAATGAAACCAATACTCATCGTCCTACACTGTCACTGAGTTCTCTTTTGTTTTCATCTTATAAATTCCTTCGATTTTCTGTCAATTTATTCTCAGAAAAATTTCAATATCACGCTTTCTTCTCAGAGGTCTAAAGTTGACTGAAACCAGTTTCAATTTTTTCAACTGACATCTTGACAGATATTCTAATTAAACATTGTGAATAAATAATTATTTTAAGTTCATTATTCTGCTTGTTTTCATAGTCACGAGAAAAGTGACACGTTTATCAGAATGACAGAAATTAGTGAGTACTCTAGAGAATAATTGAGTATACGTGAGTGTTGATTAATAATAATTTATATTCTGAAAATAATAATTACAGAATTCACGCCAGTTTTAGGATGAATTCAAATCATATCGCTGAACGTTGCGTGTTTTACACATGCGCTTGTGATAGTTGTGAAAGAACGGTGTATGAATGCAGAATATTCCCCGGACTTAACCACAATATTTGAACGTGCTTTTCTAAAATATTCGTGGCACATTTGACGGTTCATTTATGAAGTGTGATACTCATAACGGAAGTGAATGATCAGACTGATGGATGGACAAATATGTGAGGCATTATTTGTATGTTGGTAAAAGACTGTCACAAATTTACAAACCTCAATCGCATTCAGTTAGCTGCACAATGTCTCAAAAATGAGTGTCAGTGATGACATTTAAAGGAAATGAAATTATGCTAATGCACACAAGTATAATAGTAGACTAATAACCAATTGGCTGAACGCCAGACACATTGAGAACACTTCGTCTACTCTGTAAACCATAGTGAATGGATATATTCAATGGCCGTTGTCTTGATTGTGTGATGCCTCAAATGTTTCATTGTGATTCAAGATATTCCAGTTTGCCACATTCATTTCATTCGCATCGCATTTGAGGTGTTTGCATTCTGTGTAATTTATTGAATTGTACGTTCCTTGATTTGTCATCATAATGTGATCTTGCCTGTAAACTGGCATGCCTCATGTAACAAACCGTTATTTGAGGATAAATTATTAGTATTATTATATGATCAGTAAGATACAATGCTTTTCTCTGTCTGTACAAGTTGGGCTGCTCATTCTCCACTATTTGTTATCGCTCACGTTTTCGTAATGAATGATCTTGACAACCACACAATTCAGTGTCAACTGTGCTTCCATTATTGTTTCCGTAGAGAGTTTCAGACGACACTCAACAATAACTTGCATGTGTTCCGAATGAGGCCTATTGAGAAGTTCTGTTCTCTGGATACCATGATCACAACAGCGGTTTATGGTTGTAATTGGTTTTTCTGACGCCAACGCAAAACCGAGCAACAGGATTCTTCGTCAGTACTCCAAACTATCGCAACATCAACACACAATGTGTCTCAGATACACAAATTCACAATCCTCCGTTTCCATTCATCTGATCTCACTGAGTGCTGATCAGGCGTGATTTATTATGCAAGAGTATTTTCAAATGAATATATTATTGAAATGTTGAGTGTGATCCAGCACTCATAATTTTACAATTTGTCACGCATATTTAAATTACTTGATCACTATCAGAATTTAGTGATAGTAGTCTTTCGCAAATCTCTCCTAATTGCGTGCGTTCACAATCTCGTTGTGAGTAAGATGCCAGACGTTCCTCAATGATAGAATAGAGGCAATCACATTATCTGTGCCTGGGAACGTCAACGTGTCACCCATTCTCACTCATCAAATATGGTTTGATGCGATCGCGCACACTTCAATAATCCATCGTGTGCACGAAGAGAAACGAGAAATTTACCATCATCTCATAGACGTGAGGATGTCGATTGAAGCACACAGTTCTGTTGTGTAGATGATCATGAGTTTGATGATCACAGATTTGCAACTTCAACAAATGATCGACGATGTCGACAAATACTGTCTACCGTCAATGATGGTTGTTTGTAATGAAAACCGTGAATGATTGAGACGATCCTATTTTCGAAATAGTATGAGAACGGACTGTTTTGAAATATCTAGACAACTCATTGTGCTCGCAGACTGGTCGATTTATAAAACAGTAAACAGTTGTCCTTTCAATTTATTCACATATCACCTAAACCGATCCACAATGGAATTATTAACAGTGCATTAAGTAATTCGTTAGTTAAGCGAGCATTGTTGACGTGACAGTAAACATAGAGGATAAACCGATTTCCAACGATTTCAATTGACATTTCGGTCGCTTATAGTTATCTCTAATAAATATTCCATCACATGGACGTTGTACCAAATTACGATCACCGGAATAATCTCAATGGTGAAACTCCATGAGATAGTAATGGAACGAGTCGAAGATACTTATCTAGAGTTTAGGATCGATACAATCTATATTTTAGGCATTCTTTAATTTAATCACATTGACAGTTTCAACGATTCTGTCAGTGATTCCCTGAACTTGTTTCGTATAAGTGTGTGCGAGTAGTAAATGTAGTTGGTTGTCAGAACATGATTTATTTTAGGCCAAACAGATTCGGAATCTGAAATGCAAACTGATTGTTGGTCGGCTGACCTAGACAAGTTGGCCAATCGTTGTTAATTCGTAAATGTCTTGTCGTTGACTGGTGTTCAACGTGACCAGTGAAATCTATATATACCCCACAACAACATTAGAAGTGAGTAGGAGAACAATGTCGACAAACAGCTATAAAGCACGTCTCATCCACTATTTATTGCGAACAGTGTTTACGGTGTCAGTATTGGTTCAGATGTTGGGAGGAGTCAACGGTGAGACACTGTCACGTAAGTTGTTTTCATGTTGATATTTGCTGAGAGCAAGCTGAAGTGAAAGAACTAAAAGATATTCCTTGTCTCCTTTCAGGCGAACGAAGAGGCTTGGAAATGCTTCGTTTGGGCTAATCACTACATTCGTATACTGGTCCTCATGTTGTCAAACAGTATAATTAAATAAATGATTACTATTTTTTGAAGCGCCTTCTTGTTTATTTACATTAAAGTGTTCTGAAATGTTGATCGCTTGAAAGCTTAGTTTAGCATGATTTGGATTTGAAAGCTCTCGTCCATCATCGGTATTCAACAAGAACAGAGAGATCTAGTCACGCGGTTTGAAAGCACTGAAAATGTGTAAATTATCTGTGAACACTTCAGATCTAGTGCAGATATGAAGATGGCAACAGTCACTTGTGAAGTGTATCCGTCACTACGTAATGCGAGTTATTGTGATGTTCCATTTGACACCGAGTTATACGTAATGACGAAATTCAAAGCGAGTTGAATTTCTTAAGAACAACGATCAATCCCATCTCCTTCTTCAACGCGACTCTTACAAGTCAGGGAAATAAGACGTGTCAAAGAGAATCGTGTTGATCGAATACGTTATTCCAAACAACTGGTCACTTATGTGTGTTTTAATACACAGGACTCATCAACTGATGTAAAGAAAGTGAATTCATTCTGTTTCATGAATTCCCTTCACATGCTTACAATTCTACACGTGTTGAAGTGTTATACTAGACCATAATACCGTATGAAGTCGTAGACATTCGTGACTAAAATAACTGAAAACACGACGGTCATCAGTATGTATAATAGTATAGATATAAATGGGTGGGGAACTGTCTGGAGATGGAACCTGACAGGATGAACTGTGTTAATATTAAACAATGTTTAAGAAGTTTCGATAAGTTTCAACGCTTGTAAGAATGGATGTAGAAAACAAATTGAGATGATGTGATATTTCTCTGGAACTCGAAACGAACATCTGTTTTTAGAAATCGAATTCTGTTACTTCTTGACAATATTACAAAGTAAGCAAATAATAGTAATTACATATATAATTCATGAGCACACGATTCACGCATAATCACAGAACTACCTGATGCTGATTTATTACATCCACGAATGTTGTCATCTCTTGTGGACATTATTTCAAGACCACTCACCGCACTCTTCAGCATGTAACATTCACTCGCACAACTTCCTAGAGATTGGAAATATTCCATAGTCATTCCTATATTTAAAGATGATCAGAGACAGATCGTATCCATCCAACAACCAACGTGTCAGTCTGAGAAGCATAATCTGTGTGGCTAATAATCTTGAAGTACAAGCAGCTGGCTCATGTCTGATTAAAGACACAAACTCGCTTGAGCATGTTCAGCGTGTGGGAACAAAATGAGTGAAGGGTCTTTCCAAACTCTCTCGCGATGAGCGCTTAAAATGCCGAAACGTTTCCCCTTGTCGTATCGTAGGACGTGAGGTGACCTCATACTGGCATTTCTTATCTTTAATTACGATTTGGGTGTTAATTTGTATCATCTTTATCCTCCCTCCAGCAACAATAATCTCCGCGACGTATTTAATAGTGATTATCCACTCATGAGTTGCCTTGATCGGTTTCAAATATTCACATTCACATATAAATATTCGAGTATGTAATGCAAAAGCCTGTTCACAATCTGACTACGAACACACGATTTGTCATTGATAATCATAAATATATTTTTGTTATATCCCAATGAGTAGAAAGATTGTATTGCTGACGTTTCGTGACTTAATGTAATCCACTTGTCTGATTTGTCCATTGTTTATAGTACAACCATCACTCTTCTCTCAATAACAGGAAAAGTCTTCAACGGGGTATTGTCAAACAGAATGAAGGACCCGTCGACGCACAACTTCGAGATCAACAAGCAGGATTCCGTAAGGATCGATAGTGTACAGATCAAATCGCAATTCTACGGATCATTGTGGAACAATCAATTGAATGGAATTCATCACCCTACATCAAGTTCATTGACTACGATAAAGCATTTGATAGCGTGGACAGGACAACACTATGGAGGCTTCCTCGACATTACGGCGTGGCTGAGGTGATGGTCAATATCATAAGGAATTCCTATGATGGATTCAACTGTAAAATGGTGCGTGGAGGACAACTGACATTCTCGTTCCAGGTATAGGCCGGGGTTAGGCAAATTGCTTACTCTCACCCTTCTTCTCTCTCCTGGTGATCGACCGGATCATGAAGATGTCAACATCTGGTGGGAAGTACGGCATACAGTGGACATCTAGGAAGCAGCTGGCTAATCCAGACTTCGCAGATGATCCGGCTTCTCTATCGCACACGCAACAGCAAAAGCAGAAGAAGACGAACAGAGTAGCAGCAGCCTCAAAAACAGTAGGTGTCAACATACACAAGGGGAAAAGCAAGATTCTCCGATACAACACAGCATGCACCAATCCAATCACAATTGACGAAGGAGATTTGGAAGATGTGCGAATCTTTACATATTTAAGCAGCATCACTGATGAACACGGTGGATCTGATGGAGATATGAATCGGCGGATCGGAAAAGCCAGATCAGCATATCTACAACTGAAGATTATCTGGAACTCCAAACAACTGTCAACCAACACCAAGGTCAGAATTTTCAATACAAATGTCAAAACAGTTCAACTGTATGGGGCAGGAACTACGAAAACATTCATCCAGAATATACAAGTGTTGATCAACAAGTGTCTACGCAAAATACTTCGGATCCGTTTGCCAGACACTATCAGCACTAACCTACTCTGGGAGAGAACAAACCAGATCTCAGCGGAGGAAGAAATCAGGGAGAAGCGCTGCAAACGGATAGGACACACGTTGAGAAAATCAACCAACTGCGTCACAAGGCAAGACCTCACATGGAACCCTGAAGGTGAAAGGAAAACAAGAAGACCAGAAAACATGTTACGTCGATAAATGGAGACAGATATGAGAAGAATGAATAAGAATTGGATGGAAGTAGAAAGGAAGGCTGAGGAGAAAGTGGGTTGTAGAATACTGGTCGGCGGCCTATGCTCGATTGTGATCAAAATGCGTAAGTAAGTAATTTGAAGTACAACCAAATGAACCCCACGGTACAGTTATACACTAGTTTTGGACAACTACAGCTCACGGGTGATATTATCAGTGCTATTCGAAGACACCACCAAGTGACACAAAACCTGATTGAACGTAATCAACTAATGATGTCGCCACAAACTCAGAATAAACAACGTTGGAACTAGATGATCATGAGTTTGATGATCACAGATTTGCAACTTCAACAAATGATGAGAATAACATTCATAAGGAATTAACTTATTAAGTAGGAATTTAAGTAAGTAAGTATATAGGGAATTATGTAAATGAGTAAGTAAGTTGACGTACAAGCATATGGAAGAAATGCCAATTAAATTTGAGCTACCCAAAATGTCTTATTTAATGGTCTGGCTAATCTTTCATTCACGACATTGCCAGCCACATTCGCGCTGAATTCTGGTTTAAGGAATGAACATCAATATCTGTGACTTATATTTCTCTCCGTGCTTGAAATTTCCTAAGAATTCTTCTCAACTAATCTATTACCAGATTTATGCCATTGTTGAACACCAGCTCTTTCTTTGTAGTGTCGTCTTGGCAGATGTATTTCACTCTGCCGTTAAGTTTCACAAATTGCCACATCGTTTACTTGGTGATGTATCGATGGTGAACGATTAATTGCCACACTCTTCTTCATCAGTACACTGTCAAACACATTGGTCAGATTCGCTTTACCGAAATTCTCATCAACGATCATACGAGTGTCTTTGGTGTGATAACTGTATGGGTCTAGTCTGTCCAAAGTGTTAATTAGAGGCAAACTTGTAAATTCTACTGGGAAGCGAACAGTTAAAATATGACCCATAACAGTTGCATCTACTTGTATGTTTTAGGCACTATTTAGGACAAAAATACGACATCAAGTAAAACCATGTGTTGTCTTTTACCATTCACACACTCGACTTTGCAAGAGAAGAGTCCGAACAGAATGTTTTAATCACTGAACCTCACAGACCTGAACAGAAACCTGTTCATCAATCGATCCAACGTCACCCTTCACACACGACTACTTCACACAAACACACACACACAATTGGCTGAATCAACAAACTTCACTTTGAATGATTGGAAGTGAAACACTCGTGACATACATCCACTGAAATTATTCAATGTTGTAATGTTACTTATTGATTAGACATTTTTCGGAATATCGACATCAAAATGAAATCAATACTCATCGTCCTACACTGTCACTGAGTTCTCTTTTGTTTTCATCTTATAAATTCCTTCGATTTTCTGTCAATTTATTCTCAGAAAAATTTCAATATCACGCTTTCTTCTCAGAGGTCTAAAGTTGACTGAAACCAGTTTCAATTTTTTCAACTGACATCTTGACAGATATTCTAATTAAACATTGTGAATAAATAATTATTTTAAGTTCATTATTCTGCTTGTTTTCATAGTCACGAGAAAAGTGACACGTTTATCAGAATGACAGAAATTAGTGAGTACTCTAGAGAATAATTGAGTATACGTGAGTGTTGATTAATAATAATTTATATTCTGAAAATAATAATTACAGAATTCACGCCAGTTTTAGGATGAATTCAAATCATATCGCTGAACGTTGCGTGTTTTACACATGCGCTTGTGATAGTTGTGAAAGAACGGTGTATGAATGCAGAATATTCCCCGGACTTAACCACAATATTTGAACGTGCTTTTCTAAAATATTCGTGGCACATTTGACGGTTCATTTATGAAGTGTGATACTCATAACGGAAGTGAATGATCAGACTGATGGATGGACAAATATGTGAGGCATTATTTGTATGTTGGTAAAAGACTGTCACAAATTTACAAACCTCAATCGCATTCAGTTAGCTGCACAATGTCTCAAAAATGAGTGTCAGTGATGACATTTAAAGGAAATGAAATTATGCTAATGCACACAAGTATAATAGTAGACTAATAACCAATTGGCTGAACGCCAGACACATTGAGAACACTTCGTCTACTCTGTAAACCATAGTGAATGGATATATTCAATGGCCGTTGTCTTGATTGTGTGATGCCTCAAATGTTTCATTGTGATTCAAGATATTCCAGTTTGCCACATTCATTTCATTCGCATCGCATTTGAGGTGTTTGCATTCTGTGTAATTTATTGAATTGTACGTTCCTTGATTTGTCATCATAATGTGATCTTGCCTGTAAACTGGCATGCCTCATGTAACAAACCGTTATTTGAGGATAAATTATTAGTATTATTATATGATCAGTAAGATACAATGCTTTTCTCTGTCTGTACAAGTTGGGCTGCTCATTCTCCACTATTTGTTATCGCTCACGTTTTCGTAATGAATGATCTTGACAACCACACAATTCAGTGTCAACTGTGCTTCCATTATTGTTTCCGTAGAGAGTTTCAGACGACACTCAACAATAACTTGCATGTGTTCCGAATGAGGCCTATTGAGAAGTTCTGTTCTCTGGATACCATGATCACAACAGCGGTTTATGGTTGTAATTGGTTTTTCTGACGCCAACGCAAAACCGAGCAACAGGATTCTTCGTCAGTACTCCAAACTATCGCAACATCAACACACAATGTGTCTCAGATACACAAATTCACAATCCTCCGTTTCCATTCATCTGATCTCACTGAGTGCTGATCAGGCGTGATTTATTATGCAAGAGTATTTTCAAATGAATATATTATTGAAATGTTGAGTGTGATCCAGCACTCATAATTTTACAATTTGTCACGCATATTTAAATTACTTGATCACTATCAGAATTTAGTGATAGTAGTCTTTCGCAAATCTCTCCTAATTGCGTGCGTTCACAATCTCGTTGTGAGTAAGATGCCAGACGTTCCTCAATGATAGAATAGAGGCAATCACATTATCTGTGCCTGGGAACGTCAACGTGTCACCCATTCTCACTCATCAAATATGGTTTGATGCGATCGCGCACACTTCAATAATCCATCGTGTGCACGAAGAGAAACGAGAAATTTACCATCATCTCATAGACGTGAGGATGTCGATTGAAGCACACAGTTCTGTTGTGTAGATGATCATGAGTTTGATGATCACAGATTTGCAACTTCAACAAATGATCGACGATGTCGACAAATACTGTCTACCGTCAATGATGGTTGTTTGTAATGAAAACCGTGAATGATTGAGACGATCCTATTTTCGAAATAGTATGAGAACGGACTGTTTTGAAATATCTAGACAACTCATTGTGCTCGCAGACTGGTCGATTTATAAAACAGTAAACAGTTGTCCTTTCAATTTATTCACATATCACCTAAACCGATCCACAATGGAATTATTAACAGTGCATTAAGTAATTCGTTAGTTAAGCGAGCATTGTTGACGTGACAGTAAACATAGAGGATAAACCGATTTCCAACGATTTCAATTGACATTTCGGTCGCTTATAGTTATCTCTAATAAATATTCCATCACATGGACGTTGTACCAAATTACGATCACCGGAATAATCTCAATGGTGAAACTCCATGAGATAGTAATGGAACGAGTCGAAGATACTTATCTAGAGTTTAGGATCGATACAATCTATATTTTAGGCATTCTTTAATTTAATCACATTGACAGTTTCAACGATTCTGTCAGTGATTCCCTGAACTTGTTTCGTATAAGTGTGTGCGAGTAGTAAATGTAGTTGGTTGTCAGAACATGATTTATTTTAGGCCAAACAGATTCGGAATCTGAAATGCAAACTGATTGTTGGTCGGCTGACCTAGACAAGTTGGCCAATCGTTGTTAATTCGTAAATGTCTTGTCGTTGACTGGTGTTCAACGTGACCAGTGAAATCTATATATACCCCACAACAACATTAGAAGTGAGTAGGAGAACAATGTCGACAAACAGCTATAAAGCACGTCTCATCCACTATTTATTGCGAACAGTGTTTACGGTGTCAGTATTGGTTCAGATGTTGGGAGGAGTCAACGGTGAGACACTGTCACGTAAGTTGTTTTCATGTTGATATTTGCTGAGAGCAAGCTGAAGTGAAAGAACTAAAAGATATTCCTTGTCTCCTTTCAGGCGAACGAAGAGGCTTGGAAATGCTTCGTTTGGGCTAATCACTACATTCGTATACTGGTCCTCATGTTGTCAAACAGTATAATTAAATAAATGATTACTATTTTTGAAGCGCCTTCTTGTTTATTTACATTAAAGTGTTCTGAAATGTTGATCGCTTGAAAGCTTAGTTTAGCATGATTTGGATTTGAAAGCTCTCGTCCATCATCGGTATTCAACAAGAACAGAGAGATCTAGTCACGCGGTTTGAAAGCACTGAAAATGTGTAAATTATCTGTGAACACTTCAGATCTAGTGCAGATATGAAGATGGCAACAGTCACTTGTGAAGTGTATCCGTCACTACGTAATGCGAGTTATTGTGATGTTCCATTTGACACCGAGTTATACGTAATGACGAAATTCAAAGCGAGTTGAATTTCTTAAGAACAACGATCAATCCCATCTCCTTCTTCAACGCGACTCTTACAAGTCAGGGAAATAAGACGTGTCAAGGAGAATCGTGTTGATCGAATACGTTATTCCAAACAACTGGTCACTTATGTGTGTTTTAATACACAGGACTCATCAACTGATGTAAAGAAAGTGAATTCATTCTGTTTCATGAATTCCCTTCACATGCTTACAATTCTACACGTGTTGAAGTGTTATACTAGACCATAATACCGTATGAAGTCGTAGACATTCGTGACTAAAATAACTGAAAACACGACGGTCATCAGTATGTATAATAGTATAGATATAAATGGGTGGGGAACTGTCTGGAGATGGAACCTGACAGGATGAACTGTGTTAATATTAAACAATGTTTAAGAAGTTTCGATAAGTTTCAACGCTTGTAAGAATGGATGTAGAAAACAAATTGAGATGATGTGATATTTCTCTGGAACTCGAAACGAACATCTGTTTTTAGAAATCGAATTCTGTTACTTCTTGACAATATTACAAAGTAAGCAAATAATAGTAATTACATATATAATTCATGAGCACACGATTCACGCATAATCACAGAACTACCTGATGCTGATTTATTACATCCACGAATGTTGTCATCTCTTGTGGACATTATTTCAAGACCACTCACCGCACTCTTCAGCATGTAACATTCACTCGCACAACTTCCTAGAGATTGGAAATATTCCATAGTCATTCCTATATTTAAAGATGATCAGAGACAGATCGTATCCATCCAACAACCAACGTGTCAGTCTGAGAAGCATAATCTGTGTGGCTAATAATCTTGAAGTACAAGCAGCTGGCTCATGTCTGATTAAAGACACTAACTCGCTTGAGTGTGTTCAGCGTGTGGGAACAAAATGAGTGAAGGGTCTTTCCAAACTCTCTCGTGATGAGCGCTTAAATTGCCGAAACGTTTCCCCTTGTCGAATCATAGGACGTGAGGTGACCTTATATTGGAATTTCTTATCTTTAATTACGATTTGGGTGTTAATTTGTATCATCTTTATCCTCCCTCCAGCAACAATAATCTCCGCGACGTATTTAATAGTGATTATCCACTCATGAGTTGCCTTGATCGGTTTCAAATATTCACATTCACATATAAATATTCGAGTATGTAATGCAAAAGCCTGTTCACAATCTGACTACGAACACACGATTTGTCATTGATAATCATAAATATATTTTTGTTATATCCCAATGAGTAGAAAGATTGTATTGCTGACGTTTCGTGACTTAATGTAATCCACTTGTCTGATTTGTCCATTGTTTATAGTACAACCATCACTCTTCTCTCAATAACAGGAAAAGTCTTCAACGGGGTATTGTCAAACAGAATGAAGGACCCGTCGACGCACAACTTCGAGATCAACAAGCAGGATTCCGTAAGGATCGATAGTGTACAGATCAAATCGCAATTCTACGGATCATTGTGGAACAATCAATTGAATGGAATTCATCACCCTACATCAAGTTCATTGACTACGATAAAGCATTTGATAGCGTGGACAGGACAACACTATGGAGGCTTCCTCGACATTACGGCGTGGCTGAGGTGATGGTCAATATCATAAGGAATTCCTATGATGGATTCAACTGTAAAATGGTGCGTGGAGGACAACTGACATTCTCGTTCCAGGTATAGGCCGGGGTTAGGCAAATTGCTTACTCTCACCCTTCTTCTCTCTCCTGGTGATCGACCGGATCATGAAGATGTCAACATCTGGTGGGAAGTACGGCATACAGTGGACATCTAGGAAGCAGCTGGCTAATCCAGACTTCGCAGATGATCCGGCTTCTCTATCGCACACGCAACAGCAAAAGCAGAAGAAGACGAACAGAGTAGCAGCAGCCTCAAAAACAGTAGGTGTCAACATACACAAGGGGAAAAGCAAGATTCTCCGATACAACACAGCATGCACCAATCCAATCACAATTGACGAAGGAGATTTGGAAGATGTGCGAATCTTTACATATTTAAGCAGCATCACTGATGAACACGGTGGATCTGATGGAGATATGAATCGGCGGATCGGAAAAGCCAGATCAGCATATCTACAACTGAAGATTATCTGGAACTCCAAACAACTGTCAACCAACACCAAGGTCAGAATTTTCAATACAAATGTCAAAACAGTTCAACTGTATGGGGCAGGAACTACGAAAACATTCATCCAGAATATACAAGTGTTGATCAACAAGTGTCTACGCAAAATACTTCGGATCCGTTTGCCAGACACTATCAGCACTAACCTACTCTGGGAGAGAACAAACCAGATCTCAGCGGAGGAAGAAATCAGGGAGAAGCGCTGCAAACGGATAGGACACACGTTGAGAAAATCAACCAACTGTGTCACAAGGCAAGACCTCACATGGAACCCTGAAGGTGAAAGGAAAACAAGAAGACCAGAAAACATGTTACGTCGATAAATGGAGACAGATATGAGAAGAATGAATAAGAATTGGATGGAAGTAGAAAGGAAGGCTGAGGAGAAAGTGGGTTGTAGAATACTGGTCGGCGGCCTATGCTCGATTGTGATCAAAATGCGTAAGTAAGTAATTTGAAGTACAACCAAATGAACCCCACGGTACAGTTATACACTAGTTTTGGACAACTACAGCTCACGGGTGATATTATCAGTGCTATTCGAAGACACCACCAAGTGACACAAAACCTGATTGAACGTAATCAACTAATGATGTCGCCACAAACTCAGAATAAACAACGTTGGAACTAGATGATCATGAGTTTGATGATCACAGATTTGCAACTTCAACAAATGATGAGAATAACATTCATAAGGAATTAACTTATTAAGTAGGAATTTAAGTAAGTAAGTATATAGGGAATTATGTAAATGAGTAAGTAAGTTGACGTACAAGCATATGGAAGAAATGCCAATTAAATTTGAGCTACCCAAAATGTCTTATTTAATGGTCTGGCTAATCTTTCATTCACGACATTGCCAGCCACATTCGCGCTGAATTCTGGTTTAAGGAATGAACATCAATATCTGTGACTTATATTTCTCTCCGTGCTTGAAATTTCCTAAGAATTCTTCTCAACTAATCTATTACCAGATTTATGCCATTGTTGAACACCAGCTCTTTCTTTGTAGTGTCGTCTTGGCAGATGTATTTCACTCTGCCGTTAAGTTTCACAAATTGCCACATCGTTTACTTGGTGATGTATCGATGGTGAACGATTAATTGCCACACTCTTCTTCATCAGTACACTGTCAAACACATTGGTCAGATTCGCTTTACCGAAATTCTCATCAACGATCATACGAGTGTCTTTGGTGTGATAACTGTATGGGTCTAGTCTGTCCAAAGTGTTAATTAGAGGCAAACTTGTAAATTCTACTGGGAAGCGAACAGTTAAAATATGACCCATAACAGTTGCATCTACTTGTATGTTTTAGGCACTATTTAGGACAAAAATACGACATCAAGTAAAACCATGTGTTGTCTTTTACCATTCACACACTCGACTTTGCAAGAGAAGAGTCCGAACAGAATGTTTTAATCACTGAACCTCACAGACCTGAACAGAAACCTGTTCATCAATCGATCCAACGTCACCCTTCACACACGACTACTTCACACAAACACACACACACAATTGGCTGAATCAACAAACTTCACTTTGAATGATTGGAAGTGAAACACTCGTGACATACATCCACTGAAATTATTCAATGTTGTAATGTTACTTATTGATTAGACATTTTTCGGAATATCGACATCAAAATGAAATCAATACTCATCGTCCTACACTGTCACTGAGTTCTCTTTTGTTTTCATCTTATAAATTCCTTCGATTTTCTGTCAATTTATTCTCAGAAAAATTTCAATATCACGCTTTCTTCTCAGAGGTCTAAAGTTGACTGAAACCAGTTTCAATTTTTTCAACTGACATCTTGACAGATATTCTAATTAAACATTGTGAATAAATAATTATTTTAAGTTCATTATTCTGCTTGTTTTCATAGTCACGAGAAAAGTGACACGTTTATCAGAATGACAGAAATTAGTGAGTACTCTAGAGAATAATTGAGTATACGTGAGTGTTGATTAATAATAATTTATATTCTGAAAATAATAATTACAGAATTCACGCCAGTTTTAGGATGAATTCAAATCATATCGCTGAACGTTGCGTGTTTTACACATGCGCTTGTGATAGTTGTGAAAGAACGGTGTATGAATGCAGAATATTCCCCGGACTTAACCACAATATTTGAACGTGCTTTTCTAAAATATTCGTGGCACATTTGACGGTTCATTTATGAAGTGTGATACTCATAACGGAAGTGAATGATCAGACTGATGGATGGACAAATATGTGAGGCATTATTTGTATGTTGGTAAAAGACTGTCACAAATTTACAAACCTCAATCGCATTCAGTTAGCTGCACAATGTCTCAAAAATGAGTGTCAGTGATGACATTTAAAGGAAATGAAATTATGCTAATGCACACAAGTATAATAGTAGACTAATAACCAATTGGCTGAACGCCAGACACATTGAGAACACTTCGTCTACTCTGTAAACCATAGTGAATGGATATATTCAATGGCCGTTGTCTTGATTGTGTGATGCCTCAAATGTTTCATTGTGATTCAAGATATTCCAGTTTGCCACATTCATTTCATTCGCATCGCATTTGAGGTGTTTGCATTCTGTGTAATTTATTGAATTGTACGTTCCTTGATTTGTCATCATAATGTGATCTTGCCTGTAAACTGGCATGCCTCATGTAACAAACCGTTATTTGAGGATAAATTATTAGTATTATTATATGATCAGTAAGATACAATGCTTTTCTCTGTCTGTACAAGTTGGGCTGCTCATTCTCCACTATTTGTTATCGCTCACGTTTTCGTAATGAATGATCTTGACAACCACACAATTCAGTGTCAACTGTGCTTCCATTATTGTTTCCGTAGAGAGTTTCAGACGACACTCAACAATAACTTGCATGTGTTCCGAATGAGGCCTATTGAGAAGTTCTGTTCTCTGGATACCATGATCACAACAGCGGTTTATGGTTGTAATTGGTTTTTCTGACGCCAACGCAAAACCGAGCAACAGGATTCTTCGTCAGTACTCCAAACTATCGCAACATCAACACACAATGTGTCTCAGATACACAAATTCACAATCCTCCGTTTCCATTCATCTGATCTCACTGAGTGCTGATCAGGCGTGATTTATTATGCAAGAGTATTTTCAAATGAATATATTATTGAAATGTTGAGTGTGATCCAGCACTCATAATTTTACAATTTGTCACGCATATTTAAATTACTTGATCACTATCAGAATTTAGTGATAGTAGTCTTTCGCAAATCTCTCCTAATTGCGTGCGTTCACAATCTCGTTGTGAGTAAGATGCCAGACGTTCCTCAATGATAGAATAGAGGCAATCACATTATCTGTGCCTGGGAACGTCAACGTGTCACCCATTCTCACTCATCAAATATGGTTTGATGCGATCGCGCACACTTCAATAATCCATCGTGTGCACGAAGAGAAACGAGAAATTTACCATCATCTCATAGACGTGAGGATGTCGATTGAAGCACACAGTTCTGTTGTGTAGATGATCATGAGTTTGATGATCACAGATTTGCAACTTCAACAAATGATCGACGATGTCGACAAATACTGTCTACCGTCAATGATGGTTGTTTGTAATGAAAACCGTGAATGATTGAGACGATCCTATTTTCGAAATAGTATGAGAACGGACTGTTTTGAAATATCTAGACAACTCATTGTGCTCGCAGACTGGTCGATTTATAAAACAGTAAACAGTTGTCCTTTCAATTTATTCACATATCACCTAAACCGATCCACAATGGAATTATTAACAGTGCATTAAGTAATTCGTTAGTTAAGCGAGCATTGTTGACGTGACAGTAAACATAGAGGATAAACCGATTTCCAACGATTTCAATTGACATTTCGGTCGCTTATAGTTATCTCTAATAAATATTCCATCACATGGACGTTGTACCAAATTACGATCACCGGAATAATCTCAATGGTGAAACTCCATGAGATAGTAATGGAACGAGTCGAAGATACTTATCTAGAGTTTAGGATCGATACAATCTATATTTTAGGCATTCTTTAATTTAATCACATTGACAGTTTCAACGATTCTGTCAGTGATTCCCTGAACTTGTTTCGTATAAGTGTGTGCGAGTAGTAAATGTAGTTGGTTGTCAGAACATGATTTATTTTAGGCCAAACAGATTCGGAATCTGAAATGCAAACTGATTGTTGGTCGGCTGACCTAGACAAGTTGGCCAATCGTTGTTAATTCGTAAATGTCTTGTCGTTGACTGGTGTTCAACGTGACCAGTGAAATCTATATATACCCCACAACAACATTAGAAGTGAGTAGGAGAACAATGTCGACAAACAGCTATAAAGCACGTCTCATCCACTATTTATTGCGAACAGTGTTTACGGTGTCAGTATTGGTTCAGATGTTGGGAGGAGTCAACGGTGAGACACTGTCACGTAAGTTGTTTTCATGTTGATATTTGCTGAGAGCAAGCTGAAGTGAAAGAACTAAAAGATATTCCTTGTCTCCTTTCAGGCGAACGAAGAGGCTTGGAAATGCTTCGTTTGGGCTAATCACTACATTCGTATACTGGTCCTCATGTTGTCAAACAGTATAATTAAATAAATGATTACTATTTTTGAAGCGCCTTCTTGTTTATTTACATTAAAGTGTTCTGAAATGTTGATCGCTTGAAAGCTTAGTTTAGCATGATTTGGATTTGAAAGCTCTCGTCCATCATCGGTATTCAACAAGAACAGAGAGATCTAGTCACGCGGTTTGAAAGCACTGAAAATGTGTAAATTATCTGTGAACACTTCAGATCTAGTGCAGATATGAAGATGGCAACAGTCACTTGTGAAGTGTATCCGTCACTACGTAATGCGAGTTATTGTGATGTTCCATTTGACACCGAGTTATACGTAATGACGAAATTCAAAGCGAGTTGAATTTCTTAAGAACAACGATCAATCCCATCTCCTTCTTCAACGCGACTCTTACAAGTCAGGGAAATAAGACGTGTCAAGGAGAATCGTGTTGATCGAATACGTTATTCCAAACAACTGGTCACTTATGTGTGTTTTAATACACAGGACTCATCAACTGATGTAAAGAAAGTGAATTCATTCTGTTTCATGAATTCCCTTCACATGCTTACAATTCTACACGTGTTGAAGTGTTATACTAGACCATAATACCGTATGAAGTCGTAGACATTCGTGACTAAAATAACTGAAAACACGACGGTCATCAGTATGTATAATAGTATAGATATAAATGGGTGGGGAACTGTCTGGAGATGGAACCTGACAGGATGAACTGTGTTAATATTAAACAATGTTTAAGAAGTTTCGATAAGTTTCAACGCTTGTAAGAATGGATGTAGAAAACAAATTGAGATGATGTGATATTTCTCTGGAACTCGAAACGAACATCTGTTTTTAGAAATCGAATTCTGTTACTTCTTGACAATATTACAAAGTAAGCAAATAATAGTAATTACATATATAATTCATGAGCACACGATTCACGCATAATCACAGAACTACCTGATGCTGATTTATTACATCCACGAATGTTGTCATCTCTTGTGGACATTATTTCAAGACCACTCACCGCACTCTTCAGCATGTAACATTCACTCGCACAACTTCCTAGAGATTGGAAATATTCCATAGTCATTCCTATATTTAAAGATGATCAGAGACAGATCGTATCCATCCAACAACCAACGTGTCAGTCTGAGAAGCATAATCTGTGTGGCTAATAATCTTGAAGTACAAGCAGCTGGCTCATGTCTGATTAAAGACACTAACTCGCTTGAGTGTGTTCAGCGTGTGGGAACAAAATGAGTGAAGGGTCTTTCCAAACTCTCTCGTGATGAGCGCTTAAATTGCCGAAACGTTTCCCCTTGTCGAATCATAGGACGTGAGGTGACCTTATATTGGAATTTCTTATCTTTAATTACGATTTGGGTGTTAATTTGTATCATCTTTATCCTCCCTCCAGCAACAATAATCTCCGCGACGTATTTAATAGTGATTATCCACTCATGAGTTGCCTTGATCGGTTTCAAATATTCACATTCACATATAAATATTCGAGTATGTAATGCAAAAGCCTGTTCACAATCTGACTACGAACACACGATTTGTCATTGATAATCATAAATATATTTTTGTTATATCCCAATGAGTAGAAAGATTGTATTGCTGACGTTTCGTGACTTAATGTAATCCACTTGTCTGATTTGTCCATTGTTTATAGTACAACCATCACTCTTCTCTCAATAACAGGAAAAGTCTTCAACGGGGTATTGTCAAACAGAATGAAGGACCCGTCGACGCACAACTTCGAGATCAACAAGCAGGATTCCGTAAGGATCGATAGTGTACAGATCAAATCGCAATTCTACGGATCATTGTGGAACAATCAATTGAATGGAATTCATCACCCTACATCAAGTTCATTGACTACGATAAAGCATTTGATAGCGTGGACAGGACAACACTATGGAGGCTTCCTCGACATTACGGCGTGGCTGAGGTGATGGTCAATATCATAAGGAATTCCTATGATGGATTCAACTGTAAAATGGTGCGTGGAGGACAACTGACATTCTCGTTCCAGGTATAGGCCGGGGTTAGGCAAATTGCTTACTCTCACCCTTCTTCTCTCTCCTGGTGATCGACCGGATCATGAAGATGTCAACATCTGGTGGGAAGTACGGCATACAGTGGACATCTAGGAAGCAGCTGGCTAATCCAGACTTCGCAGATGATCCGGCTTCTCTATCGCACACGCAACAGCAAAAGCAGAAGAAGACGAACAGAGTAGCAGCAGCCTCAAAAACAGTAGGTGTCAACATACACAAGGGGAAAAGCAAGATTCTCCGATACAACACAGCATGCACCAATCCAATCACAATTGACGAAGGAGATTTGGAAGATGTGCGAATCTTTACATATTTAAGCAGCATCACTGATGAACACGGTGGATCTGATGGAGATATGAATCGGCGGATCGGAAAAGCCAGATCAGCATATCTACAACTGAAGATTATCTGGAACTCCAAACAACTGTCAACCAACACCAAGGTCAGAATTTTCAATACAAATGTCAAAACAGTTCAACTGTATGGGGCAGGAACTACGAAAACATTCATCCAGAATATACAAGTGTTGATCAACAAGTGTCTACGCAAAATACTTCGGATCCGTTTGCCAGACACTATCAGCACTAACCTACTCTGGGAGAGAACAAACCAGATCTCAGCGGAGGAAGAAATCAGGGAGAAGCGCTGCAAACGGATAGGACACACGTTGAGAAAATCAACCAACTGCGTCACAAGGCAAGACCTCACATGGAACCCTGAAGGTGAAAGGAAAACAAGAAGACCAAAAAACATGTTACGTCGATAAATGGAGACAGATATGAGAAGAATGAATAAGAATTGGATGGAAGTAGAAAGGAAGGCTGAGGAGAAAGTGGGTTGTAGAATACTGGTCGGCGGCCTATGCTCGATTGTGATCAAAATGCGTAAGTAAGTAATTTGAAGTACAACCAAATGAACCCCACGGTACAGTTATACACTAGTTTTGGACAACTACAGCTCACGGGTGATATTATCAGTGCTATTCGAAGACACCACCAAGTGACACAAAACCTGATTGAACGTAATCAACTAATGATGTCGCCACAAACTCAGAATAAACAACGTTGGAACTAGATGATCATGAGTTTGATGATCACAGATTTGCAACTTCAACAAATGATGAGAATAACATTCATAAGGAATTAACTTATTAAGTAGGAATTTAAGTAAGTAAGTATATAGGGAATTATGTAAATGAGTAAGTAAGTTGACGTACAAGCATATGGAAGAAATGCCAATTAAATTTGAGCTACCCAAAATGTCTTATTTAATGGTCTGGCTAATCTTTCATTCACGACATTGCCAGCCACATTCGCGCTGAATTCTGGTTTAAGGAATGAACATCAATATCTGTGACTTATATTTCTCTCCGTGCTTGAAATTTCCTAAGAATTCTTCTCAACTAATCTATTACCAGATTTATGCCATTGTTGAACACCAGCTCTTTCTTTGTAGTGTCGTCTTGGCAGATGTATTTCACTCTGCCGTTAAGTTTCACAAATTGCCACATCGTTTACTTGGTGATGTATCGATGGTGAACGATTAATTGCCACACTCTTCTTCATCAGTACACTGTCAAACACATTGGTCAGATTCGCTTTACCGAAATTCTCATCAACGATCATACGAGTGTCTTTGGTGTGATAACTGTATGGGTCTAGTCTGTCCAAAGTGTTAATTAGAGGCAAACTTGTAAATTCTACTGGGAAGCGAACAGTTAAAATATGACCCATAACAGTTGCATCTACTTGTATGTTTTAGGCACTATTTAGGACAAAAATACGACATCAAGTAAAACCATGTGTTGTCTTTTACCATTCACACACTCGACTTTGCAAGAGAAGAGTCCGAACAGAATGTTTTAATCACTGAACCTCACAGACCTGAACAGAAACCTGTTCATCAATCGATCCAACGTCACCCTTCACACACGACTACTTCACACAAACACACACACACAATTGGCTGAATCAACAAACTTCACTTTGAATGATTGGAAGTGAAACACTCGTGACATACATCCACTGAAATTATTCAATGTTGTAATGTTACTTATTGATTAGACATTTTTCGGAATATCGACATCAAAATGAAATCAATACTCATCGTCCTACACTGTCACTGAGTTCTCTTTTGTTTTCATCTTATAAATTCCTTCGATTTTCTGTCAATTTATTCTCAGAAAAATTTCAATATCACGCTTTCTTCTCAGAGGTCTAAAGTTGACTGAAACCAGTTTCAATTTTTTCAACTGACATCTTGACAGATATTCTAATTAAACATTGTGAATAAATAATTATTTTAAGTTCATTATTCTGCTTGTTTTCATAGTCACGAGAAAAGTGACACGTTTATCAGAATGACAGAAATTAGTGAGTACTCTAGAGAATAATTGAGTATACGTGAGTGTTGATTAATAATAATTTATATTCTGAAAATAATAATTACAGAATTCACGCCAGTTTTAGGATGAATTCAAATCATATCGCTGAACGTTGCGTGTTTTACACATGCGCTTGTGATAGTTGTGAAAGAACGGTGTATGAATGCAGAATATTCCCCGGACTTAACCACAATATTTGAACGTGCTTTTCTAAAATATTCGTGGCACATTTGACGGTTCATTTATGAAGTGTGATACTCATAACGGAAGTGAATGATCAGACTGATGGATGGACAAATATGTGAGGCATTATTTGTATGTTGGTAAAAGACTGTCACAAATTTACAAACCTCAATCGCATTCAGTTAGCTGCACAATGTCTCAAAAATGAGTGTCAGTGATGACATTTAAAGGAAATGAAATTATGCTAATGCACACAAGTATAATAGTAGACTAATAACCAATTGGCTGAACGCCAGACACATTGAGAACACTTCGTCTACTCTGTAAACCATAGTGAATGGATATATTCAATGGCCGTTGTCTTGATTGTGTGATGCCTCAAATGTTTCATTGTGATTCAAGATATTCCAGTTTGCCACATTCATTTCATTCGCATCGCATTTGAGGTGTTTGCATTCTGTGTAATTTATTGAATTGTACGTTCCTTGATTTGTCATCATAATGTGATCTTGCCTGTAAACTGGCATGCCTCATGTAACAAACCGTTATTTGAGGATAAATTATTAGTATTATTATATGATCAGTAAGATACAATGCTTTTCTCTGTCTGTACAAGTTGGGCTGCTCATTCTCCACTATTTGTTATCGCTCACGTTTTCGTAATGAATGATCTTGACAACCACACAATTCAGTGTCAACTGTGCTTCCATTATTGTTTCCGTAGAGAGTTTCAGACGACACTCAACAATAACTTGCATGTGTTCCGAATGAGGCCTATTGAGAAGTTCTGTTCTCTGGATACCATGATCACAACAGCGGTTTATGGTTGTAATTGGTTTTTCTGACGCCAACGCAAAACCGAGCAACAGGATTCTTCGTCAGTACTCCAAACTATCGCAACATCAACACACAATGTGTCTCAGATACACAAATTCACAATCCTCCGTTTCCATTCATCTGATCTCACTGAGTGCTGATCAGGCGTGATTTATTATGCAAGAGTATTTTCAAATGAATATATTATTGAAATGTTGAGTGTGATCCAGCACTCATAATTTTACAATTTGTCACGCATATTTAAATTACTTGATCACTATCAGAATTTAGTGATAGTAGTCTTTCGCAAATCTCTCCTAATTGCGTGCGTTCACAATCTCGTTGTGAGTAAGATGCCAGACGTTCCTCAATGATAGAATAGAGGCAATCACATTATCTGTGCCTGGGAACGTCAACGTGTCACCCATTCTCACTCATCAAATATGGTTTGATGCGATCGCGCACACTTCAATAATCCATCGTGTGCACGAAGAGAAACGAGAAATTTACCATCATCTCATAGACGTGAGGATGTCGATTGAAGCACACAGTTCTGTTGTGTAGATGATCATGAGTTTGATGATCACAGATTTGCAACTTCAACAAATGATCGACGATGTCGACAAATACTGTCTACCGTCAATGATGGTTGTTTGTAATGAAAACCGTGAATGATTGAGACGATCCTATTTTCGAAATAGTATGAGAACGGACTGTTTTGAAATATCTAGACAACTCATTGTGCTCGCAGACTGGTCGATTTATAAAACAGTAAACAGTTGTCCTTTCAATTTATTCACATATCACCTAAACCGATCCACAATGGAATTATTAACAGTGCATTAAGTAATTCGTTAGTTAAGCGAGCATTGTTGACGTGACAGTAAACATAGAGGATAAACCGATTTCCAACGATTTCAATTGACATTTCGGTCGCTTATAGTTATCTCTAATAAATATTCCATCACATGGACGTTGTACCAAATTACGATCACCGGAATAATCTCAATGGTGAAACTCCATGAGATAGTAATGGAACGAGTCGAAGATACTTATCTAGAGTTTAGGATCGATACAATCTATATTTTAGGCATTCTTTAATTTAATCACATTGACAGTTTCAACGATTCTGTCAGTGATTCCCTGAACTTGTTTCGTATAAGTGTGTGCGAGTAGTAAATGTAGTTGGTTGTCAGAACATGATTTATTTTAGGCCAAACAGATTCGGAATCTGAAATGCAAACTGATTGTTGGTCGGCTGACCTAGACAAGTTGGCCAATCGTTGTTAATTCGTAAATGTCTTGTCGTTGACTGGTGTTCAACGTGACCAGTGAAATCTATATATACCCCACAACAACATTAGAAGTGAGTAGGAGAACAATGTCGACAAACAGCTATAAAGCACGTCTCATCCACTATTTATTGCGAACAGTGTTTACGGTGTCAGTATTGGTTCAGATGTTGGGAGGAGTCAACGGTGAGACACTGTCACGTAAGTTGTTTTCATGTTGATATTTGCTGAGAGCAAGCTGAAGTGAAAGAACTAAAAGATATTCCTTGTCTCCTTTCAGGCGAACGAAGAGGCTTGGAAATGCTTCGTTTGGGCTAATCACTACATTCGTATACTGGTCCTCATGTTGTCAAACAGTATAATTAAATAAATGATTACTATTTTTGAAGCGCCTTCTTGTTTATTTACATTAAAGTGTTCTGAAATGTTGATCGCTTGAAAGCTTAGTTTAGCATGATTTGGATTTGAAAGCTCTCGTCCATCATCGGTATTCAACAAGAACAGAGAGATCTAGTCACGCGGTTTGAAAGCACTGAAAATGTGTAAATTATCTGTGAACACTTCAGATCTAGTGCAGATATGAAGATGGCAACAGTCACTTGTGAAGTGTATCCGTCACTACGTAATGCGAGTTATTGTGATGTTCCATTTGACACCGAGTTATACGTAATGACGAAATTCAAAGCGAGTTGAATTTCTTAAGAACAACGATCAATCCCATCTCCTTCTTCAACGCGACTCTTACAAGTCAGGGAAATAAGACGTGTCAAGGAGAATCGTGTTGATCGAATACGTTATTCCAAACAACTGGTCACTTATGTGTGTTTTAATACACAGGACTCATCAACTGATGTAAAGAAAGTGAATTCATTCTGTTTCATGAATTCCCTTCACATGCTTACAATTCTACACGTGTTGAAGTGTTATACTAGACCATAATACCGTATGAAGTCGTAGACATTCGTGACTAAAATAACTGAAAACACGACGGTCATCAGTATGTATAATAGTATAGATATAAATGGGTGGGGAACTGTCTGGAGATGGAACCTGACAGGATGAACTGTGTTAATATTAAACAATGTTTAAGAAGTTTCGATAAGTTTCAACGCTTGTAAGAATGGATGTAGAAAACAAATTGAGATGATGTGATATTTCTCTGGAACTCGAAACGAACATCTGTTTTTAGAAATCGAATTCTGTTACTTCTTGACAATATTACAAAGTAAG
Organism: Schistosoma mattheei; assembly: GCA_944470405.2. Classification (NCBI taxonomy): domain Eukaryota; kingdom Metazoa; phylum Platyhelminthes; class Trematoda; order Strigeidida; family Schistosomatidae; genus Schistosoma; species Schistosoma mattheei. Next base: position 8,400,422 of record OX103947.1, on the reverse strand, counting down.
CAAATAATAGTAATTACATATATAATTCATGAGCACACGATTCACGCATAATCACAGAACTACCTGATGCTGATTTATTACATCCACGAATGTTGTCATCTCTTGTGGACATTATTTCAAGACCACTCACCGCACTCTTCAGCATGTAACATTCACTCGCACAACTTCCTAGAGATTGGAAATATTCCATAGTCATTCCTATATTTAAAGATGATCAGAGACAGATCGTATCCATCCAACAACCAACGTGTCAGTCTGAGAAGCATAATCTGTGTGGCTAATAATCTTGAAGTACAAGCAGCTGGCTCATGTCTGATTAAAGACACTAACTCGCTTGAGTGTGTTCAGCGTGTGGGAACAAAATGAGTGAAGGGTCTTTCCAAACTCTCTCGTGATGAGCGCTTAAATTGCCGAAACGTTTCCCCTTGTCGAATCATAGGACGTGAGGTGACCTTATATTGGAATTTCTTATCTTTAATTACGATTTGGGTGTTAATTTGTATCATCTTTATCCTCCCTCCAGCAACAATAATCTCCGCGACGTATTTAATAGTGATTATCCACTCATGAGTTGCCTTGATCGGTTTCAAATATTCACATTCACATATAAATATTCGAGTATGTAATGCAAAAGCCTGTTCACAATCTGACTACGAACACACGATTTGTCATTGATAATCATAAATATATTTTTGTTATATCCCAATGAGTAGAAAGATTGTATTGCTGACGTTTCGTGACTTAATGTAATCCACTTGTCTGATTTGTCCATTGTTTATAGTACAACCATCACTCTTCTCTCAATAACAGGAAAAGTCTTCAACGGGGTATTGTCAAACAGAATGAAGGACCCGTCGACGCACAACTTCGAGATCAACAAGCAGGATTCCGTAAGGATCGATAGTGTACAGATCAAATCGCAATTCTACGGATCATTGTGGAACAATCAATTGAATGGAATTCATCACCCTACATCAAGTTCATTGACTACGAGAAAGCATTTGATTTTCGCAATTTTTTACTAAATAACGCCTAAAACTCATCACGAGAGAGTTTGGAAAGACCCTTCACTCATTTTGTTCCCACACGCTGAACACACTCAAGCGAGTTAGTGTCTTTAATCAGACATGAGCCAGCTGCTTGTACTTCAAAATTATTAGCCACACAGATTATGCTTCTCAGACTGACACGTTGGTTGTTGGATGGATACGATCTGTCTCTGATCATCTTTAAATATAGGAATGACTATGGAATATTTCCAATCTCTAGGAAGTTGTGCGAGTGAATGTTACATGCTGAAGAGTGCGGTGAGTGGTCTTGAAATAATGTCCACAAGAGATGACAACATTCGTGGATGTAATAAATCAGCATCAGGTAGTTCTGTGATTATGCGTGAATCGTGTGCTCATGAATTATATATGTAATTACTATTATTTGCTTACTTTGTAATATTGTCAAGAAGTAACAGAATTCGATTTCTAAAAACAGATGTTCGTTTCGAGTTCCAGAGAAATATCACATCATCTCAATTTGTTTTCTACATCCATTCTTACAAGCGTTGAAACTTATCGAAACTTCTTAAACATTGTTTAATATTAACACAGTTCATCCTGTCAGGTTCCATCTCCAGACAGTTCCCCACCCATTTATATCTATACTATTATACATACTGATGACCGTCGTGTTTTCAGTTATTTTAGTCACGAATGTCTACGACTTCATACGGTATTATGGTCTAGTATAACACTTCAACACGTGTAGAATTGTAAGCATGTGAAGGGAATTCATGAAACAGAATGAATTCACTTTCTTTACATCAGTTGATGAGTCCTGTGTATTAAAACACACATAAGTGACCAGTTGTTTGGAATAACGTATTCGATCAACACGATTCTCCTTGACACGTCTTATTTCCCTGACTTGTAAGAGTCGCGTTGAAGAAGGAGATGGGATTGATCGTTGTTCTTAAGAAATTCAACTCGCTTTGAATTTCGTCATTACGTATAACTCGGTGTCAAATGGAACATCACAATAACTCGCATTACGTAGTGACGGATACACTTCACAAGTGACTGTTGCCATCTTCATATCTGCACTAGATCTGAAGTGTTCACAGATAATTTACACATTTTCAGTGCTTTCAAACCGCGTGACTAGATCTCTCTGTTCTTGTTGAATACCGATGATGGACGAGAGCTTTCAAATCCAAATCATGCTAAACTAAGCTTTCAAGCGATCAACATTTCAGAACACTTTAATGTAAATAAACAAGAAGGCGCTTCAAAAAATAGTAATCATTTATTTAATTATACTGTTTGACAACATGAGGACCAGTATACGAATGTAGTGATTAGCCCAAACGAAGCATTTCCAAGCCTCTTCGTTCGCCTGAAAGGAGACAAGGAATATCTTTTAGTTCTTTCACTTCAGCTTGCTCTCAGCAAATATCAACATGAAAACAACTTACGTGACAGTGTCTCACCGTTGACTCCTCCCAACATCTGAACCAATACTGACACCGTAAACACTGTTCGCAATAAATAGTGGATGAGACGTGCTTTATAGCTGTTTGTCGACATTGTTCTCCTACTCACTTCTAATGTTGTTGTGGGGTATATATAGATTTCACTGGTCACGTTGAACACCAGTCAACGACAAGACATTTACGAATTAACAACGATTGGCCAACTTGTCTAGGTCAGCCGACCAACAATCAGTTTGCATTTCAGATTCCGAATCTGTTTGGCCTAAAATAAATCATGTTCTGACAACCAACTACATTTACTACTCGCACACACTTATACGAAACAAGTTCAGGGAATCACTGACAGAATCGTTGAAACTGTCAATGTGATTAAATTAAAGAATGCCTAAAATATAGATTGTATCGATCCTAAACTCTAGATAAGTATCTTCGACTCGTTCCATTACTATCTCATGGAGTTTCACCATTGAGATTATTCCGGTGATCGTAATTTGGTACAACGTCCATGTGATGGAATATTTATTAGAGATAACTATAAGCGACCGAAATGTCAATTGAAATCGTTGGAAATCGGTTTATCCTCTATGTTTACTGTCACGTCAACAATGCTCGCTTAACTAACGAATTACTTAATGCACTGTTAATAATTCCATTGTGGATCGGTTTAGGTGATATGTGAATAAATTGAAAGGACAACTGTTTACTGTTTTATAAATCGACCAGTCTGCGAGCACAATGAGTTGTCTAGATATTTCAAAACAGTCCGTTCTCATACTATTTCGAAAATAGGATCGTCTCAATCATTCACGGTTTTCATTACAAACAACCATCATTGACGGTAGACAGTATTTGTCGACATCGTCGATCATTTGTTGAAGTTGCAAATCTGTGATCATCAAACTCATGATCATCTACACAACAGAACTGTGTGCTTCAATCGACATCCTCACGTCTATGAGATGATGGTAAATTTCTCGTTTCTCTTCGTGCACACGATGGATTATTGAAGTGTGCGCGATCGCATCAAACCATATTTGATGAGTGAGAATGGGTGACACGTTGACGTTCCCAGGCACAGATAATGTGATTGCCTCTATTCTATCATTGAGGAACGTCTGGCATCTTACTCACAACGAGATTGTGAACGCACGCAATTAGGAGAGATTTGCGAAAGACTACTATCACTAAATTCTGATAGTGATCAAGTAATTTAAATATGCGTGACAAATTGTAAAATTATGAGTGCTGGATCACACTCAACATTTCAATAATATATTCATTTGAAAATACTCTTGCATAATAAATCACGCCTGATCAGCACTCAGTGAGATCAGATGAATGGAAACGGAGGATTGTGAATTTGTGTATCTGAGACACATTGTGTGTTGATGTTGCGATAGTTTGGAGTACTGACGAAGAATCCTGTTGCTCGGTTTTGCGTTGGCGTCAGAAAAACCAATTACAACCATAAACCGCTGTTGTGATCATGGTATCCAGAGAACAGAACTTCTCAATAGGCCTCATTCGGAACACATGCAAGTTATTGTTGAGTGTCGTCTGAAACTCTCTACGGAAACAATAATGGAAGCACAGTTGACACTGAATTGTGTGGTTGTCAAGATCATTCATTACGAAAACGTGAGCGATAACAAATAGTGGAGAATGAGCAGCCCAACTTGTACAGACAGAGAAAAGCATTGTATCTTACTGATCATATAATAATACTAATAATTTATCCTCAAATAACGGTTTGTTACATGAGGCATGCCAGTTTACAGGCAAGATCACATTATGATGACAAATCAAGGAACGTACAATTCAATAAATTACACAGAATGCAAACACCTCAAATGCGATGCGAATGAAATGAATGTGGCAAACTGGAATATCTTGAATCACAATGAAACATTTGAGGCATCACACAATCAAGACAACGGCCATTGAATATATCCATTCACTATGGTTTACAGAGTAGACGAAGTGTTCTCAATGTGTCTGGCGTTCAGCCAATTGGTTATTAGTCTACTATTATACTTGTGTGCATTAGCATAATTTCATTTCCTTTAAATGTCATCACTGACACTCATTTTTGAGACATTGTGCAGCTAACTGAATGCGATTGAGGTTTGTAAATTTGTGACAGTCTTTTACCAACATACAAATAATGCCTCACATATTTGTCCATCCATCAGTCTGATCATTCACTTCCGTTATGAGTATCACACTTCATAAATGAACCGTCAAATGTGCCACGAATATTTTAGAAAAGCACGTTCAAATATTGTGGTTAAGTCCGGGGAATATTCTGCATTCATACACCGTTCTTTCACAACTATCACAAGCGCATGTGTAAAACACGCAACGTTCAGCGATATGATTTGAATTCATCCTAAAACTGGCGTGAATTCTGTAATTATTATTTTCAGAATATAAATTATTATTAATCAACACTCACGTATACTCAATTATTCTCTAGAGTACTCACTAATTTCTGTCATTCTGATAAACGTGTCACTTTTCTCGTGACTATGAAAACAAGCAGAATAATGAACTTAAAATAATTATTTATTCACAATGTTTAATTAGAATATCTGTCAAGATGTCAGTTGAAAAAATTGAAACTGGTTTCAGTCAACTTTAGACCTCTGAGAAGAAAGCGTGATATTGAAATTTTTCTGAGAATAAATTGACAGAAAATCGAAGGAATTTATAAGATGAAAACAAAAGAGAACTCAGTGACAGTGTAGGACGATGAGTATTGATTTCATTTTGATGTCGATATTCCGAAAAATGTCTAATCAATAAGTAACATTACAACATTGAATAATTTCAGTGGATGTATGTCACGAGTGTTTCACTTCCAATCATTCAAAGTGAAGTTTGTTGATTCAGCCAATTGTGTGTGTGTGTTTGTGTGAAGTAGTCGTGTGTGAAGGGTGACGTTGGATCGATTCATGAACAGGTTTCTGTTCAGGTCTGTGAGGTTCAGTGATTAAAACATTCTGTTCGGACTCTTCTCTTGCAAAGTCGAGTGTGTGAATGGTAAAAGACAACACATGGTTTTACTTGATGTCGTACTTACTAACTTAAATTCCTACTTAATACGTTAATTCCTTATGAATGTTATGCTCATCATTTGTTGAAGTTGCAAATCTGTGATCATCAAACTCATGATCATCTAGTTCCAACGTTGTTTATTCTGAGTTTGTGAGGACATCATTAGTTGATTATGTTCAATTAGGTTTTGTTTAACTTGGTATTGTTGTAGTTAAAGAGAACACAGTTGAGGACAATCGAATTGTATGTAGCTCAAAATTACAGAGTTACTTGGTAAAATAGAAAAACCATTTGGTAAATCGTTAATTTGCAAAATATTAATCCATCATATGAAATCAGACTGTTTCTGTTACAAACATCAATCCATTGTCCCACATTTCATTGTTCATGCGTTTTCTTACAAATTGCATTGTGTTCTCTCTCTTCGTTTCTTGATCTTCCCCAATCTTTTGCTGCCAGATATTGCGTTTGCAACTCGCGTCATATACTATTTATATCAATATAAGTAGCACGCACCACACTCTTCCCCCATTTTATTAAGTTGTCGTCGTAGTCTTTCTGATCGCCGTACCGCTGTCTTCTCTGTTGCTTTTCGTGACTCCCACACATGATGATTTTGAAACCACCTCTGCTGGTGGCTAGTATTTACTCGCTCATGCTTTTCTTCTCTCCGTATCGTGTAAACCAAGCCGCTACAATATGCCGAATTACCACTTCGGTCACTATTCTTGCCTTCTGATCTGCAATGTGTACGGCATCTACCCAAAGTGTAGCGTGTTCCGTCATCACTAGCAATTACTGGTTACCGCCCGCCGTCTGTGGAAACGTCAAGCATGTGGAAGCAGGCTTAAAGCGAACTGAAGAATTTAGACTTCGAAATAACAAATACAAGTCGCAGATAGCGAGAAATAGCGTCATGTTGTTGGGACATAAAGTGGAAAATTGGGAAATAAAACCATTGCCGGAGAAAATTCGTGGCATGAAATATATTGCAATACCTTATTCGAAAAGGAGGTTGAGACAGTTCCTGGGAAGAACGGCTTTCAACTGTCGGTTTGTCAAAAAATTCAACGAAATAGCAGCACCACTATATACGTTGTTGAGCAACACCAAGTTTACGTGGACTGAGACTGCCGAACAAACAATCATCCGAATCAAAAACATGCTAGACGATCGTCAGATGACGCTCAGATCGCCTGAACCCGGAAAACTGTTCACAGTGGCCACAGACGCAAGCGATCATGGTATAGGTGCTTTATTGAGTCAGACTGATAGAGTGGTGAAATACGCGAGTCGCGTCCTCACACCTGCTGAATAGAAGTATTCAACGATCAAAAAGGAGTGTTTAGCAATCGTGTGGGCAGTAGAAAAGTGGAGACCGTACCTTTTAGGTAGACGATTTCACATTGAGACTGACCATAAACTCCTGCAGTGGTTGAAAACAGTTAGAGACCCCCGAGGGAAGTTGGGGCGATGGATGATACGTCTGCAAGAGTACGACTTCAGCATCGGCCATGTTCCAGGAAAGGAAAACATAATGGCGGATTACTTGTCAAGACCAGACATGGAAGCCGACATTTCATTGACATCATATGCGGTGAATAGTTTAGAGGGAGGCCCATTAGAACTCGTCCGGCAGCAGAAAGCTGACCCTGACCTTCGAGAGGTAATCAGAGTGATAAAAGAGGGAGCAGACGTAGACAAACGAACAATGGACAAGGAGGTAATAATGCTGCTTCGGCAAAAAGAACGACTAAGAGTGAACGCATATGGAGTCCTGACCTGGCAGGACGATGACAAGAATTGGGTGGCTATGATCCTGAAAGACTGGCGGCGTAAAATGAAACCCGAGTTTCGCCAGGTAGCACATACAGGCATCGCAAGAACGACGGATTTACTACGACAAAGTGCATACTAGCCGGGCATGAGAGACGATATGGCTCAATGCGTGTTAACTTGCCAGCAGTGTCAACTAATGAAAAGCGATCGATTCACACGACCGCCATTACAGTCAATCCCAGTATCCGCAGTCGGTGATCTATGGTCGGTGGATGTGGTGGGACCGTTTCCACAGACGGCGGGCGGTAACCAGTAATTGCTAGTGATGACGGAACACGCTACACTTTGGGTAGATGCCGTACACATTGCAGATCAGAAGGCAAGAATAGTGACCGAAGTGGTAATTCGGCATATTGTAGCGGCTTGGTTTACACGATACGGAGAGAAGAAAAGCATGAGCGAGTAAATACTAGCCACCAGCAGAGGTGGTTTCAAAATCATCATGTGTGGGAGTCACGAAAAGCAACAGAGAAGACAGCGGTACGGCGATCAGAAAGACTACGACGACAACTTAATAAAATGGGGAAGAGTGTGGTGCGTGCTACTTATATTGATATAAATAGTATATGACGCGAGTTGCAAACGCAATATCTGGCAGCAAAAGATTGGGGAAGATCAAGAAACGAAGAGAGAGAACACAATGCAATTTGTAAGAAAACGCATGAACAATGAAATGTGGGACAATGGATTGATGTTTGTAACAGAAACAGTCTGATTTCATATGATGGATTAATATTTTGCAAATTAACGATTTACCAAATGGTTTTTCTATTTTACCAAGTAACTCTGTAATTTTGAGCTACATACAATTCGATTGTCCTCAACTGTGTTCTCTTTAACTACAACAATACCAAGTTAAACAAAACCTAATTGAACATAATCAACTAATGATGTCCTCACAAACTCAGAATAAACAACGTTGGAACTAGATGATCATGAGTTTGATGATCACAGATTTGCAACTTCAACAAATGATTGACGATGTCGACAAATACTGTCTACCGTCAATGATGGTTGTTTGTAAGGAAAACTGTGAATGATTGAGATGATCCTATTTTCAAAATAGTTTGAGAACGCACTGGTGTGATTTATATAATAACGGTTATAGAAATGACTGATTCACGAAGCAATGTCACGACATATTAGATGATAGCTTTCTCAACAGAGCTGTGTATTCACTTTGCTTGGCCTCTTGTAAATGACTGTGAGAGGTGTCCGTTCATTCGTTGGTAAGGTTGCATTGCACTATGTCTAATAAACATATCGCCTCACGAGAAGCTGAATTCGTGGACGCAAATCGATGAGGCAATCTCAGGTAATTTATTTTTTGTTTGAGCAGACATTACCGGTCTAATACGAAATGCCAATAAAATATGAGCTACCCAAAATGTCGCCACAAACTCAGAATAAATAAAGGTGGAACTAGATGATTATGAGTTTGTAGCGTGTCGTCGAGTCGTGATTGACTATGAACACCGCTACCAAAAAACACATGCCAACGTAAACAGAAGACAAAGGTTGGACGTAACCAAATAAATCCATAAAATCTCCGAGAAGCCAAATATCAGAAGGCAATTAACGGACCAAATCGAGATATATATTCGCTGGCGATCTCGTGGTATCGAAAGGATACCAGGAGCGATGTGCTGCATTTGTTGCTTGAGTTAGTATGCTACACCAGAGTGGTTTGTATCCAGAATCTGAAGATTGCGTTCGTAGGGGTGCGCACCAGAAACGCTGCAGACGTAGGACGAAACCACGTTGAGCCAAAAACCAGAAGCGACCGTAACGACCAATGCCGAGACCAAGCGTATGCCAAGCATTCGAAACCAAAATATCGACTGAGTGCGTTGACAAGAGTGTGGGTGGCCAATCCAGCCTTCGCCAAAGTTGACTGAAGTCGACGGAACCAAACGGAGATGGTCGATGGCGTGGGCTCAGGAAACAAAAAGAAAATCAAAAAAGAGAAGAGTGTAGTATGCGTGTAGCATAGGAATAATCCTACACCGTATTGTTTGTTCACTGTGCGACTAGTTGTTGAAGCGTACGGGCAACCGTACTCGGCGACCGGAACGTGAAACGGCAGTCTCGTTCGTGTCGCGTAAGCCTGCAATCTCATCCGAAGTCAAAGGCGGCGTGGTCTGCTGATCTGGACGTGAGACTGTCGTCTCGTCCGTAGACGGTGCAGATGACGCGTGCTGTTGACTTGGACGTGAGAATGAGGTGTCAAGTGTATCTGGCGTGGGACCTGAAGATGGTTTGAGGATCCCGCTAGTAGGTTTGATAGGTCTAGCATTGAATCTCAGGGTATCAGATAGGGCACTGTCATCGACGTGTGCTGGTTTGAGACGATCAATGCTGACAATCTCGACGCGGCCATGTCGATCAACCTTGAAGGTCTTTTCGTGGCAAGCGATCACGTGAAAAGGGCCTTCGTAAGGTTGTTGCCAAGGTTTGCGTACCGAATCTACTCGTACAAAAACATGTGAACAGGTAGATAACTCTCGAGGGAGAGCGACCTGTCGATGTTGTATTCGAGTTGACACCGGAGACAGCGTTCGCATAAATGCAGACAGTTGATGGACGTAGTCTGATTTACCGAAATTAGGTCTGCTCCGTGGTGTAAAGAATTCTCCGGGCAGACGCAATATGGTGCCGTATACAGTTGAGCGGCGGAACATTGGATATCTGCCTTTACGCTCGTTCTGATCCCTTAAAGAACGAGCGGTAAGGTTTCGTGCCAGTTGCCATTTTCGTGTGCTCGTAGAGCATTTTTAAGTTGGCAGTGAAACCGCCTACTTAAACATTTGGTGCTGGGTGGTAGGCAGATATGCTTATGCGTATGCATTCCGTACCAAGCAGCCGGGTCAGCGAGGAGAACAGTTAATAGGGGAAACTTTCTCGAATAAAGCGTGGAATTCATCGTCACGCGAATAAAAAGTAACAAGGATTCGGTACACATACATGTGAGTCTATTATATTAATACTATTATTATCGTTATCCGTCATGTCGAGTATATTATATATTAAAGGATAATATGAAAACATACGACAGACGCGGATAGACAAATCATACACTCACCGAATTGGCTTCTTTGGAAGATTTGACCAGAGGTTGAGGCGTGTTCCAGAACTTGGGTCACCAATTGTAGCGTGTCGTCGAGTCGTGATTGACTATGAACACCGCTACCAAAAAACACGTGCCAACGTAATCAGAAGACATAGGTTGGACGTAACCAAATAAATCCATAAAATCTCCGAGAAGCCAAATATCAGAAGGCAATTAACGGACCAAATCGAGATATATATTCGCTGGCGATCTCGTGGTATCGAAAGGATACCCAGATCGTGCCAGGACACAAGCTTGGTTACAGAACGTAACCGAATTCGCGTGATGTCACAATCAAAGGTGCGTCTATATGAATGGAAGCACAAAATAGCTGTCATTAGCACAGTCAAACAAAAGCACATTAAAACAAACACTGGTACAGTTAGTTATGATAATAATTGTTTTTATTAAACCCGTAGTGTTCTCGTGATAAATGTGAGTCACTACAAGTTTGATGATCACAGATTTGCAACTTCAACAAATGATGAGAATAACATTCATAAGGAATTAACTTATTAAGTAGGAATTTAAGTAAGTAAGTATATAGGGAATTATGTAAATGAGTAGGTAAGTTGACGTACAAGCATATGGAAGAAATGCCAATTAAATTTGAGCTACCCAAAATGTCTTATTTAATGGTCTGGCTAATCTTTCATTCACGACATTGCCAGCCACATTCGCGCTGAATTCTGGTTTAAGGAATGAACATCAATATCTGTGACTTATATTTCTCTCCGTGCTTGAAATTTCCTAAGAATTCTTCTCAACTAATCTATTACCAGATTTATGCCATTGTTGAACACCAGCTCTTTCTTTGTAGTGTCGTCTTGGCAGATGTATTTCACTCTGCCGTTAAGTTTCACAAATTGCCACATCGTTTACTTGGTGATGTATCGATGGTGAACGATTAATTGCCACACTCTTCTTCATCAGTACACTGTCAAACACATTGGTCAGATTCGCTTTACCGAAATTCTCATCAACGATCATACGAGTGTCTTTGGTGTGATAACTGTATGGGTCTAGTCTGTCCAAAGTGTTAATTAGAGGCAAACTTGTAAATTCTACTGGGAAGCGAACAGTTAAAATATGACCCATAACAGTTGCATCTACTTGTATGTTTTAGGCACTATTTAGGACAAAAATACGACATCAAGTAAAACCATGTGTTGTCTTTTACCATTCACACACTCGACTTTGCAAGAGAAGAGTCCGAACAGAATGTTTTAATCACTGAACCTCACAGACCTGAACAGAAACCTGTTCATCAATCGATCCAACGTCACCCTTCACACACGACTACTTCACACAAACACACACACACAATTGGCTGAATCAACAAACTTCACTTTGAATGATTGGAAGTGAAACACTCGTGACATACATCCACTGAAATTATTCAATGTTGTAATGTTACTTATTGATTAGACATTTTTCGGAATATCGACATCAAAATGAAACCAATACTCATCGTCCTACACTGTCACTGAGTTCTCTTTTGTTTTCATCTTATAAATTCCTTCGATTTTCTGTCAATTTATTCTCAGAAAAATTTCAATATCACGCTTTCTTCTCAGAGGTCTAAAGTTGACTGAAACCAGTTTCAATTTTTTCAACTGACATCTTGACAGATATTCTAATTAAACATTGTGAATAAATAATTATTTTAAGTTCATTATTCTGCTTGTTTTCATAGTCACGAGAAAAGTGACACGTTTATCAGAATGACAGAAATTAGTGAGTACTCTAGAGAATAATTGAGTATACGTGAGTGTTGATTAATAATAATTTATATTCTGAAAATAATAATTACAGAATTCACGCCAGTTTTAGGATGAATTCAAATCATATCGCTGAACGTTGCGTGTTTTACACATGCGCTTGTGATAGTTGTGAAAGAACGGTGTATGAATGCAGAATATTCCCCGGACTTAACCACAATATTTGAACGTGCTTTTCTAAAATATTCGTGGCACATTTGACGGTTCATTTATGAAGTGTGATACTCATAACGGAAGTGAATGATCAGACTGATGGATGGACAAATATGTGAGGCATTATTTGTATGTTGGTAAAAGACTGTCACAAATTTACAAACCTCAATCGCATTCAGTTAGCTGCACAATGTCTCAAAAATGAGTGTCAGTGATGACATTTAAAGGAAATGAAATTATGCTAATGCACACAAGTATAATAGTAGACTAATAACCAATTGGCTGAACGCCAGACACATTGAGAACACTTCGTCTACTCTGTAAACCATAGTGAATGGATATATTCAATGGCCGTTGTCTTGATTGTGTGATGCCTCAAATGTTTCATTGTGATTCAAGATATTCCAGTTTGCCACATTCATTTCATTCGCATCGCATTTGAGGTGTTTGCATTCTGTGTAATTTATTGAATTGTACGTTCCTTGATTTGTCATCATAATGTGATCTTGCCTGTAAACTGGCATGCCTCATGTAACAAACCGTTATTTGAGGATAAATTATTAGTATTATTATATGATCAGTAAGATACAATGCTTTTCTCTGTCTGTACAAGTTGGGCTGCTCATTCTCCACTATTTGTTATCGCTCACGTTTTCGTAATGAATGATCTTGACAACCACACAATTCAGTGTCAACTGTGCTTCCATTATTGTTTCCGTAGAGAGTTTCAGACGACACTCAACAATAACTTGCATGTGTTCCGAATGAGGCCTATTGAGAAGTTCTGTTCTCTGGATACCATGATCACAACAGCGGTTTATGGTTGTAATTGGTTTTTCTGACGCCAACGCAAAACCGAGCAACAGGATTCTTCGTCAGTACTCCAAACTATCGCAACATCAACACACAATGTGTCTCAGATACACAAATTCACAATCCTCCGTTTCCATTCATCTGATCTCACTGAGTGCTGATCAGGCGTGATTTATTATGCAAGAGTATTTTCAAATGAATATATTATTGAAATGTTGAGTGTGATCCAGCACTCATAATTTTACAATTTGTCACGCATATTTAAATTACTTGATCACTATCAGAATTTAGTGATAGTAGTCTTTCGCAAATCTCTCCTAATTGCGTGCGTTCACAATCTCGTTGTGAGTAAGATGCCAGACGTTCCTCAATGATAGAATAGAGGCAATCACATTATCTGTGCCTGGGAACGTCAACGTGTCACCCATTCTCACTCATCAAATATGGTTTGATGCGATCGCGCACACTTCAATAATCCATCGTGTGCACGAAGAGAAACGAGAAATTTACCATCATCTCATAGACGTGAGGATGTCGATTGAAGCACACAGTTCTGTTGTGTAGATGATCATGAGTTTGATGATCACAGATTTGCAACTTCAACAAATGATCGACGATGTCGACAAATACTGTCTACCGTCAATGATGGTTGTTTGTAATGAAAACCGTGAATGATTGAGACGATCCTATTTTCGAAATAGTATGAGAACGGACTGTTTTGAAATATCTAGACAACTCATTGTGCTCGCAGACTGGTCGATTTATAAAACAGTAAACAGTTGTCCTTTCAATTTATTCACATATCACCTAAACCGATCCACAATGGAATTATTAACAGTGCATTAAGTAATTCGTTAGTTAAGCGAGCATTGTTGACGTGACAGTAAACATAGAGGATAAACCGATTTCCAACGATTTCAATTGACATTTCGGTCGCTTATAGTTATCTCTAATAAATATTCCATCACATGGACGTTGTACCAAATTACGATCACCGGAATAATCTCAATGGTGAAACTCCATGAGATAGTAATGGAACGAGTCGAAGATACTTATCTAGAGTTTAGGATCGATACAATCTATATTTTAGGCATTCTTTAATTTAATCACATTGACAGTTTCAACGATTCTGTCAGTGATTCCCTGAACTTGTTTCGTATAAGTGTGTGCGAGTAGTAAATGTAGTTGGTTGTCAGAACATGATTTATTTTAGGCCAAACAGATTCGGAATCTGAAATGCAAACTGATTGTTGGTCGGCTGACCTAGACAAGTTGGCCAATCGTTGTTAATTCGTAAATGTCTTGTCGTTGACTGGTGTTCAACGTGACCAGTGAAATCTATATATACCCCACAACAACATTAGAAGTGAGTAGGAGAACAATGTCGACAAACAGCTATAAAGCACGTCTCATCCACTATTTATTGCGAACAGTGTTTACGGTGTCAGTATTGGTTCAGATGTTGGGAGGAGTCAACGGTGAGACACTGTCACGTAAGTTGTTTTCATGTTGATATTTGCTGAGAGCAAGCTGAAGTGAAAGAACTAAAAGATATTCCTTGTCTCCTTTCAGGCGAACGAAGAGGCTTGGAAATGCTTCGTTTGGGCTAATCACTACATTCGTATACTGGTCCTCATGTTGTCAAACAGTATAATTAAATAAATGATTACTATTTTCTGAAGTGCCTTCTTGTTTATTTACATTAAAGTGTTCTGAAATGTTGGTCGCTTGAAAGCTATACGTATTGACGAAATTCAAAGCGAGTTGAATTTCTTAAGAACAACGATCAATCCCATCTCCTTCTTCAACGCGACTCTTACAAGTCAGGGAAATAAGACGTGTCAAGGAGAATCGTGTTGATCGAATACGTTATTCCAAACAACTGGTCACTTATGTGTGTTTTAATACACAGGACTCATCAACTGATGTAAAGAAAGTGAATTCATTCTGTTTCATGAATTCCCTTCACATGCTTACAATTCTACACGTGTTGAAGTGTTATACTAGACCATAATACCGTATGAAGTCGTAGACATTCGTGACTAAAATAACTGAAAACACGACGGTCATCAGTATGTATAATAGTATAGATATAAATGGGTGGGGAACTGTCTGGAGATGGAACCTGACAGGATGAACTGTGTTAATATTAAACAATGTTTAAGAAGTTTCGATAAGTTTCAACGCTTGTAAGAATGGATGTAGAAAACAAATTGAGATGATGTGATATTTCTCTGGAACTCGAGACGAACAAAATGGATTGCGTGATAATTATGTAGTGAGTGTCCACATCAATCCTGCACACAAACCAGAGGAAAACACGGATGGATGGAGAGAGAATTTTAGCTCGAATTATATGACATCAGATTAGTGAAGATCGGTCATCAAAACGAACAATATAATTGTAAGCAACAATACCATTATTTGACTTGATAGTTTCAAATAGACTGAGCATTGAGAAGAAAGTCAGTAATTAAATAGTGTAGTATTTGTGTACTGGCCAACCTCAATCCACAGAACGTCAGATATCCGATTTCCCACTCACTGTTATGTCACAAGTATATCACTATTTCGTCACAAGCACAACGATAATAAGGATGAATAAAGGTGATTTTAATGGAAAATGTGCATTTAACAGTTAGTCAGTCAGCTAAAACGTAAGACAAGGCACATATATGCATCGGTCCAGGTTGCTATACCTCATTAGCACAGCAACATGAACACCGGATAAATAGGAGTGGTCAGGTCAAAGGTGGTAATATATAGGCGAAAGATTACATATAAGGATACAGTACAGAAAGGAAGAATTAGTTCTTAGAAAGTAAGATATGAAGTGATTTTAATCTCTTAGTTTAAGGGAAGATAGGGAGTGTATATACCTACGCCATTGTGATCGATTCTGAGTCGTGTTACCAAGAGTCTCCAACCATCGGTTACGAAAGTCACGCGGACCCCAACCAAGTAGTCTGCATCTACTAACAGATATCTCGCCTTCGCCATAGGTGACGTAAGTTGGCAAAAGCCAAACGAGCTTTTCGAATCCGTGCTGAGATTTCGTCAGACACCAACCCATTAGGGCTGATCAGACTTCCAAGATAAGTGAAGTTGTCAACGCGTTCGACTACTTCACTCCCTATCCTTAGTTCAGGTGTTGACGCAGACCAGTCCTGAAGCAACAACTTGCATTTAGAGGGAGAGAAGCGCATTCCAAACATTCTGGCATTGTTGCTTAGTGCTACCAGAAGACTCTGCATTTTGTCAGCGTCTTCACCAAACAGGACTATGTCATCTGCATATTCTAAGTCGATAAGTGGACCTCCTGGAAGGAGATCAATACCCGAGAATTCAGTCGACGAGAGTGTTATTTCCATCAATAGGTCTATGATGAAGTTAAACAAAAATGGAGAAAGTGGACAGCCTTGACGGACACCACTTGAGGTTGCAAAAGTAGATGACAGTTCGCCATAAGCCCTGACTCGACTAGTAGTGTTCGAGTAAAGAGCCTTCACAAGGTTTATGTACTTCTGAGGTACGCCTTTCAATGACAGACACTGCCACAGAATCTCGCGGTCTACAGAGTCAAATGCTGCTTTTAAGTCAAGAAAGACCACCATCGTCGGACGCCGATAGGTATGCCTGTGTTCTAGAACCTGACGAATGGTGAATATGTGGTCGATGCAGCCACGACCAGGTCTAAAGCCAGCTTGGTTCTCTCGTGTTTGTAGTTCACGAGTCTTAGTTAGGCGTTGATAATTATCGAGGCTAGTATTTTAGATACTATATTAGTTAAACTAATCCCTCTGTGGTTGTCACAGGATGATTTTGACCCTTTCTTATATATTGGGACGATAAGTGATTGCGACCAGTCAGATGGGATAACGTCTAACTCCCAGATCTTAGCTAAAATATTAGTCAACCTAATCGCTAAAATTGGACCACCATCCTTAAAGACCTCTGGAGCCAATCCATCTGGACCAGCTGCCCTTCCTCGTTTCAGATTAACTATAGCCTTTGAACTTCAGCAAGAGTTGGGGGACCTACTTCAATGTTCCATTCACTTTGTCTGGGAATGGAGGGTAGTTGTAGAGTAGCTGAAGGCCAGCTGAACTGTTCTCTAAAATGTTCCGCCCATCGTTCTAAACGTCTGGACTGGGAGCAGATGAGAGTATCCTTTTTCCGAAATAATCTCACTTACACTTGACTTATTAATTCCAGTTTCTTTTATTAGTCTGTAAAGCTGTCTTGTGTTCCCTATAGTCGCCGCCTTTTCCATCTCTTTTGCTTTCGTTGCCCACCACTGCTCACGGTCGTTCCTTAGACTTTTTCTTAACCTAGATCTGATTTGTTGTCGCTCTTCATCATGTTCGGAACCTGATGGGACGAGTTTGCGAGAATCCATCAGTGTGATAGACTTTGAAGAAATCCACTGGTTCTTTGTAACTCTGTGGTTTAAGTCACTAATAGATGTCACTGCTGTTTCCACAGCTGTTGTATCTTTCCAAGCAACATCTGGGTCAGCCTCGTCTTCACAACTACCTAAGTGTGACCTCAGTTGTTCCTGGAACCTACTTTTGGTTTTCTCGTTACTCAACTCAGTTCTAATGGGTCTTTTTAATGTGGCTTTTTTGCGTCCAGTGAGGCGCAAGCAGATGCGTGCCCGTATTAGGGCATGGTCGGAGTCCAAGCAGGTACTCCAGAATGAGCGACAATCTTCTACCGACCCTCTCCAACGATGACTGATGGCAATATGGTCTATTTGAGTCCATCGTTGGTTTGGTGTAGGGGGTCGCCATGTTAGACGATGTCTCTCCTTATGCTTAAAATTTGTGTTTGCTAAAAATAAACGATTGTCTGAGCATAGTTGCAGCAGACGATCACCATTATCTGTTCGCTGTGTCGGAATACTAAAATATCCACCTAAATGCCTTTCTGTTTGGTTTAAACTACCTATCTGAGCATTAAAATCACCCGCTACGAGTACTATGTCTGAGCGTTTAGCTTTCTGAAGAAGTTCGGAAGCTTTCTGTAAAATTCATCTTTCACTTCATCTGAGCTGCAGTCAGTGGGAGCGTAGGCAGAAACGACAAAAAGGCAACGACGTGTGTCCCTATCCTTCCGAGTTCTTACGGAGCCGTTCAGCCGAACAGCACATAGACGACTGTTGACGGGGATCCACTCTAGCAGTGCTTGTTCGGCCCTCATGCTTAGTGCTATGCCTACACCTGCCAGTCCACGAGAACTGGCCATCGGGTCACCAGATACACGAAGGGTGTATCTCGTTGGCTCTCCGTTTTGCCGAGGTGAGGTCAAGTGAATGACCACACTGGAATCCTGTATGCGTGTTTCGGAGACACAGCATACATCAATGGAAAGAGACTCTAGGGTTTTAGCCAAGGAAGCCTGCTGACCGATTTGACATAGGGTGCGTACGTTGAAGGCTCCAATGTGTAGTTTGGAGCGAGGTTTCAGTAGACCTGGGACAGAGTTTTGAGCACTAGAATCGTTGGCTATGGTGACACTTGAGGAGGAAGCCGAAAGAGGAAGTTTAGAGTTGAAAGTCGATGTAGGAGGAATAATAGGAATTGAAGAGGAGGTTGATTATGAATACAGTGGTCTTGAGTGCTGTTAGAGGTATGAGGGCGGTTATCACTTCCCGGTTGCCCACACCGTGGAAGGGTTGTTCTGGAGGTACCTGAAAAGGAAATTGGATTAGAAGTGGTCTTAGTGACCTGAGAGCGTGACCGCAGTGCCCAAGGGACAACTGCTTGAGGTCGGTCACACACGACCTTTTAATGGGTAATTTTTGTGTTAGCTCCGTACTTATTGAGACCTTACCGCCGGAGACGGATATCCGTGGGATAAGGCGAGGTGTGCATTTTTAGGGTCGACCTTTTCTAACCCCACCCCTCCTTGTGGGAAGGCAGCATCGCTGTCATGCTGGTTGTCTGAAGGAAACACCTTACTGCTGTCACACCTCTGTACAGTCAGCAGTACGACTTCGCCTTCGGACCATGGGTTTTTTGCTTTTAGTCTTACCGCTCTTCAACCGACCCTTCTGACATGGTAGGAACTTAAGGAACAGTTGTTCCAGTCAGTATAGTTCGGTTGCTTCATCACGATAGGCAAGCCCGACCAACAAGGTCGGTGTGCATTTATCAGAGTAAGGATAAAGTGATAACCATCTGTTTCTGGACAAAAATCCAGTTTTACATTGTAGTGTTAGTCATTAGTTTTAGCCCATAATATATCTTATTCTAGTTTTCGGACATTCCATTCTATTTATTCTACATGAGTCATATGCTGACCTTGTCAATTATCCGCTTATCAATATAGACTGCATTTTTATATATGAGCGTATATGTGTGTACACTTCATATCCCATGACTCATCACATATTTGTAGTTTATTTTTGTCTTACTATAAATATTGAGTAACGCTTGACTAAAATGGAGTTGGCTTCCCAGCCATCTTCCATAAGTGTCATTTTGCTTTGCTATGTTTCATTCGCTTCATGTACGAAATATATGTATTCTCAAGTCAATTCTCGTTATTCGACTTATTTAATTACGTTATTGCATAACGCGATTTAAGTCAACGATTATATACGAGAAAAGGCTATAACAAACATCCATACAATTATTCGTACAATCTAAATGGAGTCAGATCAACGGGTCACTAAAGTGGTGAGCCCTTCAACGAATATGGTTGATCTAAATAAGGGCAAAATAAAATTACGGGACCCACCAAAACATTTCCAATTACTACTGCATCAACTAAACAAGGAGAAGCTGCGTCATTTTATCTGTCGATAATTTGAGAGATTGGCTAGTGTCAATAGTATGTTCGCTATCAATTAAGTGTTGAGCTATGACACTGATACAAGTTGCTGTATCTTTCAATTTCTCAATATTGTGAACGTGCTCGGAGATGCGAATGTGTACAGTTCTCTCTGTTCACATTATTCATGTTGTGTTGGGATACAGTGGCGATTTCAGAACTCGAAAATTCATTTGGAACACAACGTTAAATGTGATGTGTGCATGAGTAAACACAGACCTCTGACAACTGTGGAACCGACGTTTCTGATTGCTTGCCAATTTCGAGTTGCAAATCATCATGCCAGTTGCCTTCAGAGGCACCTGACACATGCGAAAACACTCAGAATGTGATGGATTAATCTCACATCTGTGTCAGTTGCAATCATCATTCATTATTCATAATGTCAGTGATGTTGAATGCTTCAAGGATATTTTATTTCATGATGCAGATCAAAAGAGCAGAACATAGATGATTCTAGAATACGACTCAGCAGTCTCATCATACAAAGTTGCGTGCATGCGACTACATTTTGCAAATTCCTTATTTTCAAAACACTGATATGAGGCGACATCAATGAGAGTGATTTGAATTGGTTAGTCTAGTGAAAATTTAAAATGTTCTCCGCTATTGTGCATATTTATATTACAACAATTTTCCAAATGTCATTTGATATTATTAATAATAATAATTTATTCTCAAATTACAGTTTGTTCCATGAGTCATACCAGTTTACAGGCAAGATCAAATTGATACAAATGATACAATATGCATTGTAGTAAATTACACAGCTTGATTGATAATTTATAGGATATGAATGTAGATGGTTTTAATCAGTTTCACAGTTGGCGCGCTTCACGAAAGTTGCGTTGCGAATGTGCAACTGATGGTCAAGGATAGGTCCATTGAAGGTGGGAGCCTCTAAATATCGCAACTTTATGTCTCTTTGGAACGTCCAAGGCTTTTAGAATGGTGCAGGATGAAATCTTTCGTTCCATATCACAAGGGGGCTGTAAGAGGGAGCAAGTAAAAGATAGGACGAGAGGCAGAGTAGCCAATATTCATGAAGGAATGTTAAGGTATGATTACTCAGTCTAATTTTCTTTTATTAAGGTATTTGTTAAGAAAGAGCATTTTAATAGGTTGAAGAAAATAAGTGTTAACAAGGTGTGAGTGGACATACAACTGACAAATGGAGGCGATTCGGAAAGGAGCTGAGAGTATGGGGTTATGTGTGATTATAAAATAAAATATAGCGCTAGAAACAGTATTGTGATATACAATTGGCTATCTTCCTTTTATTATCGAAGCTATTAGAGCCCCTTTCGTTTTTTTTGTATTTTTTCAGGTATTATAGGGTCTTGAGTAGGCTTCGTATATTAGCGAATTGTCTAGTTTGCTTGTAATAGGATTTCTGGGTAGGAAGTGAAACCAATTCAACGTTCGTAACACGATTTAATGAGGTATTTTGCGTGATAAATCAGCATCAATACCATAAGTTCGTGACATCCCACTAAACCATAAGGAGCCGTAATTAAACAAAATGTTCTGCCCTACAGACATGGGTGGATTGAAGTTATCTCCCCACCTTCATGTTTGCTGGTCAGTAACGCCACCCTCCCTCCTTTTGTGATGTTAGGCTCTCTTACGTTTGTGGTAAGTATGAATACTGCTTTAATCAAAGCCCATAGTTGGAATACACTGTCTCTACTAGGTCCATGTTACAAGCAAATCAGATAGTTGAAAAGTCTGTTTTATGGGTTAGATGTCCATATAGTATATCACACTGCTATGAAAATAACTAATGGTTTAAAGAAGTAAGGACTAATAGCAAATCAAAAGATATGAGAGGGTATAAAATTGCAGAAAAAAAAGATTTCAGGGTAAGAAAAATAAAACATTGAGAAACTCACAAGACTTCGTGGCCAAATTTTGAGCGTTGTATGATCGGCCTTAGTAGATCAGCATCCATAAGATTGAGCTATCTGTCTACTTGCAGTAGAAAAAAAAGCATGACTTTTAGGAAGAATAATGTGCATTTAACCTGTAGAGATTTGGGGACTGAAAGCTAGGGTTAGGAGAGTAAGGCCATGATTAATAAACAATGAATAATAGGGAAGGATAAGCCATATATTCTGTGATTTCGTTATATTCATATTAACAACAGTCGAACTTGTTATAATCTTGTTCTTTCTAGATACTAGGCGGTCCGTAATAAAGTGCCTCATTAGTGGGCGGGAGTTCAAGGGAATGTTGAAGCTCTTTGGAGTCTTGAAATAGGGTTATTAGCTTTTCGAATCTGGTAAACGTATCACAGTTATAGATAGGCAATGGCAGCCTGTTCCACAATAAACTATACCGTACTGTAAAAAAATTACAACGCATTTGTTTTTGGTGTTTTACAGTAAGTAGTGTATATGCGTTGTTTCGAAGTCTATAGGCTGGGTCGTGTGTGATAGTCGGGCAGGAGGTTAGAAAGTAGAGCCCATATATCGCTTTGTAGAGAAATATTAAATTGTTCTTTAGCCTACGGTGCCATAAAGGTTCTAAAGATAGATGCTTACATCTATCTGTGTAATCGAGATTCGAGTTACATCCTAGTAGTTGACGTGTAAAACGTCTTCGAATATCCTCTACTCTTGTCTGTGATATTCATATTAGAGAAGATAAAAGAGCAATATTCAAGGAAGGGTCATACACATATTTTGTAGAGAGTAAGTTTACCCTCTGTTGTGAAGACGTTTTTCATTATGAAACCAATTCGTCGTATTCTGCAATGAGATTTACTCGTGATTGAAGTATTTCATCCGTGTGACCAGTGATTATTGTGTGTTAACTAGTAAGGAACTTGACACTTGTTGAAGTCTACTGTCATGAAGGCCACATCTGTTTTAGTGCTTCAGTTTTTAGAAATCAAAATCTGTTACTTCTTGAGAATATTACAAAATAAGCAAGTAATAGTAATTACATATATAATTCATGAGCACACAATTCACGCATAATCACAGAACTACCTGATGCTGATTTATTACATCCACGAATGTTGTCATCTCTTGTGGACATTATTTCAAGACCACTCACCGCACTCTTCAGCATGTAACATTCACTCGCCCAACTTCCTAGAGATTGGAAATATTCCATAGTCATTCCTATATTTAAAGATGATCAGAGACAGATGTTTTCTGATGATCAACGTATCAGTCTGACCGGGATAATCTGTTAACTGCCGATCCTACCGATTTTCTAAAGAAGCATTTACTTTTGACTAGCTGGGTTATTGCGTAATAGGATTGGATCAAAGCCCGAGATAATGGTCTGTCATTTGTCATTTATAGATTTTGGCAGAGCTTTTGACAAGGGTTTACGCTTAGGTTTTATGCAGAAACTCTTGAGCTTCAGAATAACATATGCTGTACAGGAATGGCTAGGAAAGTTCTGCTGTGACCGTAGACAGAGTAAAAGGGTTAATGGATCGCTATACGAATTAAATTTGGTAAAACCTGGTGTACCTCAATGCACCATGTTAGTCTCTTATTTACCATCTTTAAATCGGTGAGTTACCGCTATCACATAAGTCGTCGACATTATTGTTTGGGGATGATATCAAAATCTGCAGAAGAATAAGTAGTCAGGCTAACCAGTTTGACTTAATCAAGTTGATCTTCACGAATAAGTTAGATAGGCTCGAGTTCGGGGCCTGGATGTTAATTCTAGAAGCAGTATGCCAGTGCACATCAGACGCAGTAACAGTTACCGTTATATTTCTGATGGTATATCTCCTCCATAAAACTTATGAGTACTAAGGATTCAGAGGTGATAGTAAGTCACGATTTGAAAACAACTACGCATTGCAACGCAGCAGTTGCCAAAGTGTTTCATGCGTTATGTTTACTTCACCGAGCATTCAAATGCCTTGACCAGGAGATGTTTCGAATTTTACATTCCAACTATGTTAAAGCACACTTACAGCTTGGTGTGAGATACTTATATACACATAAGTAGTTTGTAACGATAGTCAGGCATTGAATGTATTTCAGCAGAATATCGAGAGGAAAAGAATGTGAACGGAAAGCAATTGGTATGAAAAATCACGAACAATGGATTGGTGTTTGCAACTGTTAAATTTGATAAGATGGATTGACATTTAACAAATTAACAATTTACTATGTGGTTCTCAGACTTTATTGAGATGTTCTGTAATTTTGTGCTCAAATGCATTTGATTTTCCCCATCGGTGTTCTCTTCACTACAGAGTACTGTATTTAAGCTGCTGGCCCATATCTGATCAAAGACACTAACTCGCTTGAGCGTGTATAGCGTGTGGGAACAAAGTGAGTGAAGGGTCTTTCCAAACCCTCCTATGATGAGCGCTTAAAATGATTGAACGTTTTCCCCGTCGTATCGTAGGACGTGAGGCGACCCTATATTGTTATTTAGTATTTTTAATTACGATTTGAGTGATAATACTTCTTATCTGTTTGCTCTCTCCAGCACTAATAATCTTCGAATTCATAGCAAGAAGGTTCATATACCTCGATCTAATTGTTGGGGGCGACATATCCCCAAAACTCATATTTTGTAATTTTGTCATATCGATTAAATGTTGAAATATTTGAATGGCAGTCAGTTGATGAACTTATCGATTGAATTTTTAAATAGCATACAGTTGATGACTCATTGATTATTGTTTAAAACTTCATATGACAAAATCGATATATATTTGTATAAATACGCTTGACTTGTATGCTTGATCTGATCTGCCTGACTTGGTATCTGCTGTTGCTTGTAGAATACACTTTCTACGCCTTACCAAGACTTCTTGATCGAGTCAGCTGAGTCGAAGACAACGGACCAGAATAGTCTATTGAGTCTCTGAATCCTGAGCCTTCGTTCCGTTCCGAATAAGTCGAATCAGTAGTATCCTCAAGGTTAACAAAACCTAACAATATGGCGACGAGGATGGGATTCGAACCCACGCGGGGAAACCTCATTTGTGGTTTCGTTTTTTTATGTAGTGGTCAATGACTCTGATGCCTTACCCGAACAAGTGGTATCAGTCATATAAGTAGACATTTTATAGAAAAAGGTGGACCTTCACTGCAAAGCAAACTATCAGGATAAACGCGGATCCGTCAACCTATTCTCCTTACCGAAGAGTGAAGAAGAATGTGACAAAAGTGTGTTATGTTTTTTAGCGACCACAACTTTGGATTTTCCCGAGTTTACGTGATGGATGCAAATCTAAATGATCACGGCCTCTGGATTCCGACTGAATCTCAATACGTTCTCATTTATACACTTATATGATATTACTCTGTATGCACGTCTTTAACAATACTCTTTCTGGGATGTTTTAGCTTCTATCCCCCAAAAATCGTAGATATGTGTATTAACGTCTGTCGAAATAACTCTATAACATATAGTTGCAATGGTCTCGTCAATTTGATGCATATCATATTTCGATTAAAAAAGATGTTAATGGTTAAGGCGTTGTCAAAGTGGCAAAGCAGCTTTCACCGTTTAACATCTTAAAAATATCATTAGAATCTGGAAAAGGATTATGATATTGTACTAGAGCAGCACTTAATGCTCTTAAGAAGTCTGCACAGATCCGTAGTGTACTATTTTGTTTTTGATGATTACTATGGGAACTACCCAAGCTGAGAATAAAACTGGTGATAGAACACCTTGTTTTTCTAGACATGGAAGTTCTGTCCATATCTGGTAATGATGTATAGGGAACTGGTCTTTCTGGCTGAAATACCGGATAAGCATTTTTATGTGAAGATTTACTTTCACTGTATTGCAATTCCCTAAACCTTCTGCCGAAATGTTCGTCAATCGATTCAGAATTTTTGTGATATTCCGCTGCTCGTCATCTTTACTTACATTTCTCATGTATACGTTTCCCATTAGAGTATCCTGAAGTTTGGAACTAACAAACCAATCTGAACCCAATAAATTTAGGTTTTCATCTGATAAGTGACATATTCCTTTTTAGTCATATCTTTGAGTGTTAATAAGCATGATAGAACTCCGATAGGCTTCAGTTTATCATCTGTTGAGCTCGCTGCAAACTGACTTGTAGGCTTCCCGCTGGGTTTTCCCATTTTAATTCACGTTTTCCAGGGAGGGATGGTTATGTTTCAAACGGTACCTAGTTGTAATCTTATTGAATGGCCATTTACGAGAACTTCCACAAACTTATTGTCGTGTCCATTATGTACCTGATTTACTTTAAATACAGAAAAAGACTTAAATGGCCTAGTATTTGATCTGTACTCTCTTTGTAAATTTGGTATTCAGTGAATATTCTGCTGCTTGCAATAAGTCTCTTTATGTCCAATGATGTAACATTTCTTACAGTAATGGTTTTTAAACAGACAGGGCTTTACAAAATCCCAAGTGTCACAATACTAACACCTTGATGGGAGACGACTTTAGACTCCTCTTTTGATGTTTTTAGTGTAATGATGAGTATGTTTGGTTCTTGGAATCAGGACGGACTTTCCTTTTGACTGCTAGAACGTCAAACCTATGTTGACCAGAGAATGAATAAGATTGGTATCGTGTTTGAGGTTTGTTGATCATCGATAATTCATCAGCAACTTTCTTGAGTACCAAAGTTGGGTTCTGATCATGGCGATGTAACAGCCAGATACGAATATCAGCAAACTTTTCAGGTTGTAAACTACAGATAAATATCAATGATTTAAATTGGTCCTCAGATAGAGTTTTTAACTTAAACCGTTCACACTTTCCATTTACTATTAAAACATGTGTAAGAAAATCATCCTCTTCGTTCAGTACTACCTTCATGCTCCTATAACAAGAATTCAGGATCAAAGATTGGTTACCAAACGGCTGACTAAGTGAAGTAATGGTCTCTGCGAAAATTCTTTCGCATGGATATTGAGGTAATATAGTGTTGCAGTATTTTTCAAGTCTTACTGTGCCGAGTTACCGCAAAAAACATGTACTTCTAAAATCAGCATTAAACATGTTTTCGTAGCGACGAATCCGGATGTCAAATATTACATTTGACCATGGGTCATAATTACCTAGCATAGATCCAGATACAAAGGTTGATGGTGGTGAGTTCTTAGCGATTTGGGCAATAAGTAACATCAGTTTGAACTGTTGTCCAGTAGGCACTCAAGCTTATCAGCAACATCTTTGAAAGTCATCACTGTCACCCATTGTTTTATTTTGTTATTGGTTTTCAGTACGGCCTACTATGTTACGGATTTAAGGACAAAAAACCATTGAGCTTTTCTAGTGAGACCGGTATTCTTTGGAACTGACAACAGTCAGCTATACTCAACCTACTAAATCTCGACGGCTAAGACAGGAAAAAGACAGAATTGCACGTTACATGGTATTTGTGATAGAAGGGACCGCGTAATCTCCTGGAAGTTGGAGTGTCATCCCACAAACGAGTTGAGCTGTAGTATATTCAATGTCAGATTTCACTCCACCACTAATTTTGAGCGAAACGAGTGAGTGGGCGTTGGTACACTATAAAACGTTTGCAGCTGTCGGTGAAAGCGTTCTACCAACCCCTTCACTTATGGATGGTAGACGGTCGTTCACAAGCGTGTGATTCCTAATAATGCAGTCGAACGACGGAAAGTTCGGGTTCAAACTGGAGTCCACGGTCTGTAGTGACGGTTGAGGGGGGAACAAAGTTTCTTTCAAATCGTTTGACGGTGTGGGTCACTGCTTCAGTGGTAATGTCTTCGATGAGTAATGCCTCAGACCATCGGGTGAAATGGTCTACACAAGTTAAGAGATAACAACACCCGCATGAATCTGGTAAAAGCCGTACCAAATTCAGATGAACACAGTCGAGATGGGTAACAGGAGTTCTGAATGAGCCTAAAGAGCATTTATTATGTCTAATAACACTAGATTTCTGGCAGCCTACAAATATGTTTTATCGACTGAACGCTACTTGTTATATCTGGTAGTTGCTGATTGTTGTGTCAGAAACGCTTATCATTCATACTCGAAACGAAGGACCTCTGTAATTCCCACGAGGCGAAAATAAGAACACAAAGACCGGTATAAGCGAAGATCTATCCATCCCCAAAACACAATGACGACGACGACCCTAGTCGAAAATACACTCATTTATACATTGATTTGTACACCTATTTTGATTAATATTTAGAATAAAATAACATATATGAAAAATACTCACCGTTATAACAAATCACATGCTCAGTATAGTTCATGTTAACTTGATACAAGAGTATCGTATCCTATACAGAAAAACGTTTTCACGGACACCTGAATGAGAAAGTTTTCGTGACATATTGAAGACGTTTCGTCAGTAGTGTCTTGGTATGATTGGACGATCCCTGATACGTAGGTCCAGGGTTATCTAAGAAAACTTGCACTGAAGAACAATGTCAATTTTGAAGCTGGGAAAGTTTAAAAATATCCATTCGTTGGAATCTGTTCGAGGAAGTTAAACGATACAAAGCGACTACAATAACGTTTTTCGTTCCAGAAATCTATCGTATAAAGGAAGTAAGCTGAGAACTCTGGTCCAGTTACCGAGACTCTCGTGGGGAGATGTGCTTAAAGCGAAGGTATGAGATTTGCGTTCGGTGAAAAGAGTAAATTGTCGGCTTTCGGCCGAGTGTTGAAAGTGCAGTACAGCACAATATGCGGCTAGCAGTTTCCTACCACAAGTGTTATACCTCGATTCGGTGTCTATCAACAGTCTCGAAAAGAATGATAAAGGTTATCAGATGTAGTTAACCCATTGTTGTAAGACGCTTCCTATTGTCGAGTCAAATCCGTCTACCGCGATACTAATGGGTGATTTTGTGTTCTGGTGCGAGAGCAGTGTTTCTTTGGTTACACATTTTTTAACTGCGAAAAATACTTTTGTTGCTATGTCGCCCAAATTGACCACTTTCTCATTCTTTACATGTTATTCGGCTAAAGGTCTCATAAGAGATGCATGTTTCTGTATGAACCGTCAATAGAAACTTACTAGTTAGTTGGAGGTGCGTAGTTGTTTCTTGGTGATGCTGAATGGTCATCGAAGAGACATTATCTAACACGGCGACCCCCTGCACCAGACCAACGATGAACTCAGATAGACCATATTGCCATCAGTCATCGTTGGAGAGGCTCGACAGAAAAGTTTCGCTCATTCTGGAAAACCTGCGTGGACCCTGATATTGCTTATATACGAACATGCATCTGCTTGCGCCCCACTGGACGCAGAAAAGCCACAATGCGAAGACCTGCTAGAATTGAATTTAGTGACGGCGAAGCCAAAAGTAGACTCCAGGAACAACTGATGACACAATTAGGTAGTTCTGAA
Source organism: Schistosoma mattheei (assembly GCA_944470405.2). Classification (NCBI taxonomy): domain Eukaryota; kingdom Metazoa; phylum Platyhelminthes; class Trematoda; order Strigeidida; family Schistosomatidae; genus Schistosoma; species Schistosoma mattheei. The sequence continues at coordinate 8,371,026 of OX103947.1, read as the reverse complement.
GACGAGGTTGAATCAGATGTTGCCCAGAAAGATAGACAAACAGCCGTAGAAACAGCAATGACATATTTAAGTGATTTAAAACAAAGGGTTACAAAACCAATGGATTTTTTCTAGGTCTATTGCACTGATTGGTTATCGTGTGCTCACTCCATCGGGTTCTGAACACGATGAAGAGCGAAAACAAATCAGATCTAGGTTAACCAAAAATCTGTGAGCAGTGGTGCCAACGAAAGCAAAAGAGATGAGTAAGGCGGCGGCTGTAGGTAACATAAGACAGCTCTACAGACTAATAAAAGGAACTGCAACTAATAAGTCAAGTGTAAGAGAGAATATCTCGGAAAAAGACGACATTTATCTGATCACAGTCCAGACGTTTAGAACGATGGACGGAACATTTTAAAAAGCAGTTCAGCTGTCATTGAGCTTTTCTCCAACTGCCCACCATTCCCAGACAGCGTGAATGAAACATTAAAGTGGGTCTCTCGACCCCATCTGAGGTTCGGTAAGTTATAGTTAATCTGAAACGAGGAAAAGCAGCTGGTCCAGATGGATTGGCTTCACATGTATTCGAGGACAGTGGTCCAACTTTAACGAGTGGGTTGACTAATATTTTAGCTAAAATCTGGGATTTGGACGTAATCCCTTCTGACTAGTTGCAATCACTGGTCGTCCCAATATGTGAGAAGAGGTGAACATCATGCTGCGATAACCATAGAGAGATTGGTGTAATTAAAATAGCACCTAAAATATTAGCATCAATAATGATCGAGCGCTAACAAAGACTCGTGAACTGCAAACACCAGGAAATCAGGATGGCTTCAGACCTGATCGTGGTTGCATCAACCTTATGTTCACTATTTGTCAGATTTTAGAACACGGGCATGCTTATCAGCGTCCAACAATGGTGGTCATTCTCCACCTAAAAGCAGCATTTGGCCCTGCTGACTGCGAGGTCCCGTGGCAATGTCTGTCATTGAAATGTGGACCTTGGTGGCACATCAACCTTGTGCGGGCTTTTTATTCGGACACTACTAGTTAAGTCGTAGCATATGGTGAACTGTCATCTGATTTTGCCAACTTAAGTGTTGTCCGTCATGGCTGTCCACCATCTCCGCTTTCGTTCAACTTCATCACAGATATACTGATGGAATAACGTTCTGGTCGTCTGAATTTTCTGAAGTTGATCTCGCTCCAGGTGGTCCACTTATCGATTTAGGGGACACAGATGATATGGTCCCGTTTGGTGAAGAAGCTGACAAAATGCAGAGTCTTTTGATTGCACCTCTCGTTTTTAGTCAACCTAAGCGCGCTTTCGAAAATGCGGGTGATCCGGTAGTCGTGATGTGATGTGTAACATTTCTGGTTACACATGGTAATTTTGATCGCGTTTGGTACATCTCGGGATACCTATCGAGTAACTGTTGATAGTATGGATTGATCGTGCGTTTTACTGTGCTAGGGATAAGCTACAACCAGAAAAAGAACTCACACTAACAGATAAATTAGTATTTCCGTCTTCTAGCCTCTGTTTGGGTGTTTCGATGAGTGGATAATGATGTTGTAGCAGATACATATCAATGATTGGAACAAAAACATTTGCAATAACGAAGATCCAGTGGATGGGTTTGCGTAAATTCAAATAAGATAAAAATACCGCTTACCGTATACGGCGCATAGTCTACCACTTGCCGCCTCTCGGTTGAAAACGGCCTAATGCAGTCGGTCGTAAGAATTCTCATTAGGATCAATAACCTCTTTTCTAGTGTTGAGATAGCGAAGTTTCGTCATCACATCATTGATGTGTAACAGACGACTATGCTCGCCGGCTGTGGTTGCCGTTGATGCGTCATGGAAAGGAGGTTTATCGGAGCGTTTTTCGTGTCGGTTCGTTTGGAGCTTGGAACCTTGCAAGGTTTTTACAGTTTCATGAAGGACTACAATGCTTATTACGATACCAGCACCAATCAGGATTATCCGTGTCTCGTGATCTGGAGACAGATTGTTGTTGTGAAGTGCTCCTCCGAGGAGTTTGAGAGCGTCTACGGTCATTATGAATATTAAGGTGACGTGTGGGTGTGTGACAAAGTTCTGTGACATCATTTATTGTCGCTTGAGGTTTTTGTTTAGTCGAATTGACCTCGGCACTAAAAGTTCCAATGATTTTCAGAGTTGGGTCGGCAGATGCAGTCAGTTTGTCTGCAGCGTTGTTTTTATATGAGACAAGCACTGCCTGCATATGTTGGAGAAGCACAGACAAGAAGCGTTGTCTGAACAAGCCCTCGTCAAAGGTCTGTTTACTTATGACCTCTCACATTCGTTGAACAGTACTGTTACTGTGCCATGTTATAGTTCATCGTCGTCGAAGAGTTGGTCTAATCTTCGTCAATTGTTGTGATCTACACATTTAAGAATAGACTTTCTTGAAGTTTCGTAAGGTCCTGAGACATCACTAGCGAACGTACTAGGTGTGACGTAATATTGGATCTGTCACGCGGCGCCGGTGAGGTCAGCTTCTGCGTAGCAGGACCAGGGTTTTATTAAGACGGGTCAGAATGGCATTGGTTGAAATGAGGGTGGCGTAAGAGTCTTCATCTTAAGCAAATTTAGAGTCTGTTCATTCATGATAAACGCGGTCTGCTTGAATATCTTGTCTACCTGTTTCTGGCATCTGGATATTTCAACGAGTTATCTAATTTGTTTGTTTTACTACATCATCATGGCTGTTGGTCGCGTGACCTACTCAGGTGCGTTTGTGATACGTTTAAAACATTTCGCTGTACAAGTTAAAAAAGAGCCAAATCAGAGAAATCGTGGTTGCTGGCAACATGCACCGAAAAAAATATACATTATTCAAACGTCTATTCCTGAAATGCTAACATCTAACTGGCGACCACCCAATATCTATTTCAGGGGTTGATCAAGAAATAAGAATTGAAAAATCGTTGAAATACTTTGTGCTGAAAATTATATATCGTGTCAAAAATATAATATTGAATAAAGGTAACAATAACAATAGAAGAAAATAAAGTATGACAATGAACGAGAAAAAGATATTTAAAAATACCAAAAAATATCACAATATGTGAAAATCGAAGTAAAAACTATTATATAAAGTTCCCAAAAGGAACAGACTTCTAGTGGCACTGGACCGTAACCACACAAGGAGCGGATATGGAACTCAATTGATTCGAATACGTTGGTTGGAATTGCTCATTCTTGCAGGCGTGGCGACTCTTGAGCGTTGTTACATACCTTTTTTCATATTTAATACATTGTTATATCTCTAGCTTAAGTATGTTATTCATCATGTATTGATGATTGTTACGATGCGATGAGTTGGTGTAGATAATAAGGTGACTTCTATGTAAGATCTAGATAGATCATGCAGTTACAACATGACAAATCTACAATTTTAGGATAAAGTCAATTATTAGAGCAGTAGTAATAACGAAGTAAACCATAATTCTACAGAACCACTGTTTGCGAATTGGAGTATCATATCCGTTCGGGATCACCACTAAAGATGACACAAGTATTCAGAATTTGACAACGCCCTAGCCAGTAACACCTTTTGTATTCGAAACGTGGCAACCCAGCGAACTCAGAAAGCAGAAACGAAGAGGTTCAAATATATACTTGATAGGCTATATATATAGTGAGAAATGATCAATCTAAGCTGGATAACGCTTGTAAGAGATGCATAGTATGGCTCACTCCATTGTGATCTGGTGCGGATGCGTGACCAAGCGCCTTCAGTTGGGTGATTCCACTGAAACCAGTGCGGTCTGCATCAAATGTCAAAGACTTACGGAACTATTTATTTCAAAGACCTATTTACCGCCACAACCTCTAGAAAGTCACTACGGCGAGATCAAATAATGCTGTGTGCTTGGAAATACTAAATTCTCATGGTTTCATAGATGATGTAATGTGTGAAACACACACAGATTTGTTAGTTCTGACAGTACTTTCGTTATTAAGTATTGTACATTTTTATAGACTGTTGCGCTATTTCAGTAGTTGTTCGACCATTTGGACAAGTTGATCCGCTTTGATGAATAAAAGTGTTCGAGAGACGCCATATCTCCTTCCAGATCAGTATATGAAAGTTATGTAATATTTTGTATGACGTTTATTTATGTGATGAAACTCAATCGGATATAGAAGCGCATGAGGATACATAATTTCTCGGACGATTTATTCGAAACACTTTCAGACTATCAGTATCACACCACAAATATAGATCTGTTTTTACCTAGTTTCCAGAGAGTAATCAATAAATTTTTCATGAAGTAGTATCAACTATTCTATAATGTTCATTGTTTTTATAAACTATGTCCGTAAGATCTTCAGACAAAATAGCACGAGCTTGTTCCCAGACATAAATTTAAATCAATACAAGTGACTCAGTGAGTAACATATGGATGATTGGAGCGTCTAACACAAGCGATAGAGTATCAAGAAATTAGGTGAATTCATGATCCGTATATACCTGCTAGTCGATTACGTTCGAACCAAAACTAATGGGATCGTGGTAACTAACAGTAGATCAAAATATATCACTATCTTGCAGATAAACGGCCAGTAACCAAAAAAACAACTCAAGAACATTACATTAACGCGAGGGTTATTTTACTACAGTGATTTACTGAACTTCTTCATTAAAATATTGAGCGCGTCGGTCGAAGAGTTCTTTCAGTTACTAATTATATAGGTTCCGTCCACTATAAAAATGTCTGGATCTCGCAAATTTTTTGTTGGAGGGAACTGGAAAATGAACGGAAGCAGAGAAGATAACGAAAAGTTACTTAAGTTGCTCTCAGAAGCTCATTTTGGTGAGAACACAGGTTTGTTACGACGTCACGTCCGAAAAATACTTCAATTTAAGAAGTTTTAATTGCTCCACCATCCATATTTTTGCACGACGTTCGAAAACTCTTGAAGAAGGAAATACATGTTGCTGCTCAAAATTGTTATAAAGTATCAAAAGGTGCATTCACTGGGGAAATCAGGTAACTGTTCCTATTCAACCTCCAATAGTTGCTAAATGATCCGATAAAAGATTTCTATTCAATTTTATGGGATTGAAACCATAAAACCGTTTTGATTTGTTACTAGTACCAAAAATAATGAACACAACATGCGTCTTTGCCAAAGGTCATGGTTTCACAGCAGGAATAACCCTTTTACTACATACTGGATGGTTATGTGTATTGAAGCTAAAAGTAAATAAACAACGGCGAATAAAGCAAAGCGAAATCCAATGGACAATATTCAGTGCAAACATTCTTGACCACTTAAGTGCTTGCTTCAAATTTAAGAGATCATAGTGACGAGCTCGTTTAAGTCATATGTTTTGTTTGTGCTCCTTCCTTGGTTTTACGATACGGACTCAGGTCTTTAATGGATTTTTATGGAAGCAGTCTAGCAACTTGGCCAGCCCCATTAGTCTCCGTAGTTATTTATCAGTTTGTATATCTTGAGTGAATTAATTTGGTTCAGGGCAGTATCGTCTTCTGAACCACGAGTTATCAAACTACCGGGTGAGATATTGAATAGATACCATATGGATGTTTTAAAGTGAAGAAACTGTGGCTTAGAAAAGACCATTGCTATAGGACTTAAATAAAGTCACTATACAAACAGTATAAACAAACCGAAATGTAAGAATGACAAATGAACAGTGAGAAGGGGAAAAAGTGGTAGAGGCAGGGTAATAATAATGGCAGATGAGCAGCGAGACGCGCATCAAGCGCAGCTATTTTGGACTAGAGGTTGTAGGTCATAATTAAGTTCGGTGTTGTTAAGCCCATTATCAAAAACTTCTAGTGAGGTGACAGACTACATCTGGTTGGATGTCATTTCAGATAGTGGCAGCTGTCGGTGAGAAAAAAATATGATATCTCCCTGTTTTTTTATTCTGTAACTAAATGAAAAAAACCGAGACTTATCGGGTCTACTGTTACATGATTTGTTCTTTAATGCTATTTCCAACTATTTTTAACAATAACTCTGTGTTACTTAAAAACAAATTACACTGTCAAATTAGCGCAATGCAATAAGCTGCCTAAATATTTTTAAGGTATTCAGGGCTTGACAACGCTGCCATTTGTAATACCTTTTTGATGGACGATCACAAACTCAGTCAAACCAGGAGTCAAGAATGGGAGTGTTCGAAGGTATATTTAAAAGGCAGTCGATATGTCGGGAAATATATGAGCTAAGCTGACTAGTTGTTGCGTGGAATACATAGTAGGGCTTGGTCAATAGTGATCTGGTGCGGATGCTTGGCTGAGCGCCTAAAACTATCATGTGTTCAATAAAACTAACGAGGCCAGCATCAACGTTGAAGAATTGCAAAATTATTTATTATGGTGATTTATTTACAGCTTTATGCTATTTCTTACATCGCGATTTTTGATCTTTCTGTAATAAGTAAGTGAAGTCATGATTTTTCTTTTGACACAGTTATTCGGGAAGACAAAATATATACTGAATACCGTTTCTCCGTCTTCGCTTCAAATTAGTAGTAACTTATATATCAACTTTATTATTTTTCCTCCACAAATCTTGTTTAGCCCTGCAATGATAAAAGATATTGGTTGTGAATGGGTAATACTTGGACATTCTGAGCGTAGGAGCATTTTGGTGAATCTGATGAAGTAGGTTTTTTTTAACAGTACCATCATAAGGAAACAACTTCTATTTTATGATATATGAATGGACTTTCTAACAGTAATTTTGTGAACAGAAATACAACTACCTTCATTTTATTTCTGATAGTTAACACCATTCGGTTTGATACATTATAACTGATTTATAAACATTAAGATAAATATTGGCTTACGCATTTGTTAGGTTATAAAACAAAGGTTCGCAACAACTAGTCCAAACTTGAAAGATATTTGCTGTGAACGTTCCTAGAGAGTGTATCTAGTGTGTAATTGTATTTACTAAAAATAAAGCCACATTAAAATAAAACATCCGTGACATACTGATTGCAGTAAAATGTCCATTGTATATTTAATTGACTACTGAGATTGACCAGATTTCTTCATTTGTAAATGTTTTAACAGATATGATATATAACTACCATTAAAAAGAAAACCACCGATCATTGTCAATATCCATAACTTTGAGAAACTTCAATGAGGGTTATAAACCTGATGGACATACTAGATTTCACGACCTTAATCCACTATCTGGACTACTAAAATATAGTAAAAATAAAAACTGTGATAGATTTGAACCAATTACCTGTAATTTTATTTTATGTACATTTGTTTGTCAGGAATATCATTCGGTAATCGATAATTTGTATTAGACAGTTGGTTTTGATTCTTTTTGTTATGATGTATTCGGAAAAATTCAGTGTTTGTTGAGGATATTTATGAACACATATTCTACTTTTTTATGTCTTATGGTCGTCCGAGTCTTCTACTGACATTCAAGCTTTCCATACTCGTGTACGACCAGATACTCGGTTGAGAAAGTTAGAGGTGAGCATATTATTGTCTAAACGAGTCAAAAGTACATTCAAAAACCCTCCGTATACGTACGTCTATAAGCGTCAGAAGATTAATGTGCATTTTAAATCAAAAGCGCGTCTGTTTCCTCAGAGCTTACCATTTGTTATTTGGCCTGTCTAATTGATTAGGTGTACTCTATTTATCTCCTTGAAAATGTCGTTTTTGAATTCAACTACGTGAATTTGAGGTGGGGATACATAAACGTTCAAGTTGTTTATCATTATTTGGTAGAAATCCATCAAAAAATGTCTTATGTACCTAATAAGCGCCTTAAAATGTTTCATAAATACAGTTTGTCTTATCTGGAGCATTTTGGGAACAAAATGCAAAATAATATCGTCAATGTTGTTGGGATAAAATCTAAATTGTGCTAAAGTAAACGCCGAGTTATGAGTTATTTCCAGCTAAAAACTAATCACAGAATAACAAATTATTTCTAAGCAAATTAAAATTTAGCTTTTGACGACTTACAATATCATAGATTAAGCAATATTTGTGCCTGCTAATATAATCTTCGACGTCCTGTCTTCTTTTGATTTATGCCTATATAAAATAGTGTTTGATTGTGCAAGTTACTAGCTTCGGTTGGTAGTTTTCTTTGAACTATTACTCTGTAATGGGGTACCCAGAGAGTGAATCATTCTGATATTAGTTGAAGAGTAATTGCTACAGGTAATGGATCAGATAACAGACTTATAAGCGGCCACCGTTTAATGTTAGATTGCTGTGTAGGTTTAGCCTGGGGTTTACTAGAAGAGTCTTGGAAACCGGATCGAGCGTTCATTGAAATAAAGTTAGCAGCCATTTCTCCAATCCATTACATTAGCAAATAATTTTCATGACTGTTGGTTTGATTTGTGGTAATTATATCCCATACATACTTTTACTCGATTCCACATTTCAAACACCGTTCTCGTAATTTTAGTCTACCACTTTATTGATATAACTAATTTTACTATTTGAATTCCCTCCTTTTAATTTTCCCATATTAGTATGATATAAAATATGAGTGTATTTATCACCTTTTTTCTGAGTAATTGAATCCGTTGATAGATATAAAATTTACGGCAAAAATACTAGGTTAAAACCTTAAGAAAAAACTATTCTCAACATATGAGAATGCAAATCGTTCGTTAGTTTGCACCTCTCTTCTAATGGAAACTTCTCAACTGAAATATTACATGCTTTCATGTCGTTATTGAGTTAAGTCGGTTTAAAAATGATTTTTTAAATGGTAGAGCTATGCCCAAAACTCGCTTAATGTATTCAAAAGTATGTAAGCTTATCGATTCCTATTGCGCTACAAAAATAAGAAACATTTAATCAAATTGATCGATTGATTTGTAGTTGTTGACTTTGAGCTAGCTGTTTATTTCATTGGATAAAACAATTAATTTACATCAAAACATCTGACAAGTGTTTTCTTCGTTTCCACTTTAAATTTTTACTAATGTGAATGTTTAGAAGGAAGCTTTCTACATGAGTTGATGTAAAATTCACGTGCATTAAATAGGAATTTGAAATATGTACGATGCAGATATTCAGTGTCCCTAGTTGTCCGTAATTATCTAACTGATATCAATTTGTAACGGAAACTGTCTTAAAGTTTAAACGATTCATTACAAACAGCACAGTTTATTATTTAAAGCTCTGCTCCATTTAAAACTTAACAAACTACCATAGGAATTTCAGCATTGTTTAGGGTCAATTTTCATAATAGTCTATTACAATATTCTATACCTTATTGTGATAGACATTAAAGATAATCTCACTCAAGCAGTTCGTAATAAAAAATAATTTGAAAAATATTTTTTAAGCGCATCAGTAATCGAGGTGATATGTTTGTAATATTTCAAGATTGAGCTTTGTATTGACTTGAAAGACGTTGCTTACTTTTTAAAAAAGCGACTTATACTTAATTATCAAATGTCAGAAGTTCAACTTTTTTCTACTCAACTGTTATATCCGAGCGAAGGTTAAATCACGAGTAACTCCTGAGACATATTAATTGACTAATATTATCTATACATTCTTATGGTGTAACTATTCAATAATTAGATTATGTATATTTGCGTTTCTCTTATTATAAGCTTATTTTGACCCATAATTTATTATTGTACGATTTACTGTTCTTAAGCTATGTTCAGTTTATTGACTACTGCCTCCCACGTTCACAGTCACTTTTTGGCTTTATTGTGTACAAATGTTATTTCTTATTTTACGGTGCGTTGCGGTCTGTTTGATTGATATATAAACCCAGTATGTCTGAAATAAATGATTTGATTCGATTCGCATATCGGGAGCTGGTATTTGGTGTTCTGGACTCAAGTGGACGGGCTAGGCGTGCATAGGACCAATAAGGACGCTAGACTGTCCATGCCGGTTGAACGTCATTGGTTTGGCACAGTGCTAAGATTGTATGAGTCGTATTTTGATTGATGGATAAATCACGTGATCGAAGCCGGACATAAAGTCATAACATCATCAATATATTACAAATATATAGTTTTTGTTTTAAACAATCTACTGATTATTCGATGTATTTAAAACCAATTTTCAATGTATTATCTTTTAGTAAAATATTTACCAGAATATTTTTTTCGTTTTTTATTAAAATTATTTCTCATATTTTTTATAACAAAGCTTATTGCTGAAAAAGTTCAACATGCACTTGCTGAAGGTTTAAGCGTTATTGCATGTATTGGTGAAACATTATCAGAGCGTGAATCTAATAAAACGGAAGAAGTGTGCGTTAGACAGTTAAAAGCTATCGCAAGTAAGCTTATCTTAAAGTTTATTTCACACTGCTGTATTTCATATCTGTTCTTCAAATCATATTCTAAATTCTTAGTATGTTTTACTAGTATTCACACAGATATTATGTTGAAGAAATTGCTATTTGTCTTGTTGATTTTAATTCTCTCTCTTGAAATGATTGCACTTAACTGAACTGACGGTCATTTGTCTCACATCCAGAATTGCTGATAACTAAGTAAAATTTTATGTAGTTCGTTATGTTATCATTGATTTCACAGTAGTATTATTAATAATCACCTGATATCTAGAAGTATATTACATCACAAAATAATCACTACTTTTATATGTACTTCAAAGTGTGAAAATCCTTAATTATCATTTCTTCACACTTTCTCTTGTTTTATTTAATTTCTAAAAAAAAGTATTGAATCTTGAACTAAACATATCATTGTTTTAACTTCTATTCTGTCAAAATAAGAGGTTAACTTGGTTACAATAATGAGGATTACTTTTTTGTTGTTGAGCAAATAAACCATATTCATTTTTTCTGTTCCCCTCAGTGAAGAAGAATCTTTAATTTTAAGTTGGAAAGCTAAATAAATTGAGAAAAGTTTTAGTTGTACTATTAAAATATTGTTCAAAATGTATCTAATTACCATTCTTTCTAATAAAAATGTTTATACAAGAAAAATTTGATGCCATTAAATCTTTCATTTACTCATATTCTTATCAATTTTTATTTAATATTACTGGGCAACAAGTAAGCGACTTACAAACTGATTTTCACCAATCAATGATATTTAATTATGTTGATTTCATTAATAAAAATTTGTGTATAACTAAATAATGTTATTACATGAAAAACTGTTCTACAAGTTCGTGGTCTTGTCACTGATCTTAAATTATTCAAAGGCTTATGTTAATAATTTAATCATATGGACAATCATCATTCAACCATATTGTATCTATGCTTACAACTTATCAACCAATATTCTGTTTATTCAATTCACTGATCGAAAATTCACTCATCAACTTTTAAAAAAATCCTTCTCCCTAACAGTGAAGATAAGAATGCGATGTTTGTGGAAGTTTCTCCATATAAATTCGTACGGTAACGGATCACCAGTCCAGATTAATCGATATTCTTCCTGTTTTATTCGTTGATGGATTAGTGATGTTGACGTGTTGTAGTATGTGAATCTTCCGGCCTGGCTAGTTCGCATAGATTCCATTTCATATAAGAAGGATATATCAGTTGTTTGTAATTAGAAATTAACTTTAGATATCTCAAATACATAACATAAACATAACTAGTATTTTAAAAATCTAATCAAGACAACATTTATAAATTGTGCCTATCGAAATTATATACTCCTAGGATAACTAATGACGATCTATAGGTATCATACAACTATTTTCTCTTATTACACAGTTAAACGTCATCAAAAGAAAAACCCCACCAAATTAAAATTCTTTTCTTTATTGACTGCCTGACAAATTGACTGACTACATTTTATTCAAATTCATCACTGAAAATTTCTTTGTTGAGTCAAATATTTTGTTTTAATCCAACAATTCACATGAATTTAGGAAGTGCTATTTTAAATTGTAAAATTTTAAATAAATAGCAGATATTGAGTCAGGTACCAAACAATGTTTCAAGTCCAGTCAGCATTTAGTTCGATACATGATAATAGCAATTACTAGACACATTTGTTCCTCATTTTATTATTCAAGTTTAGCTTACTATACAAAACCATCAAATATCTTGTAATAACTTTAACTGAAATAATACCATTTCATTTTAGATAAGATTAAATCGGCTGATGAATGGAAACGAGTAGTTGTAGCATATGAACCAGTTTGGGCTATTGGAACAGGTAAAGTTGCTACACCACAGCAAGCTCAAGAGGTTCATAATTTCCTTCGTAAATGGTTTAAAACAAACGCACCAAGTGGAGTTGATGAAAAAATACGTATTATCTATGGTGGTTAGTGAATCTTATTTTGATTTTCTTTTTAATAAACTTTTAGTCAGTTGTTCTATTTTTATTATATTTATTCAGTATAAAATTCTGTAATTAGATGACTTGACATTACATTATCTGATAAAAGTATCGTATAGTGAAGACCTTGAATGAATAATAAGCCAATCAGGAAACAATTAACGATACGAAGTAATGAAATAATAGTGAAATAACAGCATTGATCGTGATAATTAACCATAACAAGACAAATCATCCCTTGGAAAAAAGAAAGAAGGGTATATGAATACATATAGTAAATCGTACTGGTGTTGTGAGTTGAGGTTATCACTCTATAGAGTTCTTATCTGAAACTTATATCAGTTATAATACAGAAGATTTGGGTTAGGTATCAACAGTTAAGCTCGAGTTTTGAATTAAGTTTACAAATAAGGGTCAGGGTTTTTAACACTAACTGACATTAGCATTGATGAAATGCTTTGCCACCTGTTTTTCTAGAGGCTGAAGAAACTTAGGGCTAAGATTTCGAGTGAGGGTAAAAAAACAAGAACATCATCTAAATACTCTTGATTACCCAATTAAGAACATCAAGTGCCTTAACATTGTCTGCTTCTCGAGCGAGCATGTTATGCAATTTAGCTTAAGGGTCGTTTAAAATCTACTTTATTGTTTCATGATAAATATCTTCATTGATTTTAAACATTTTAAGGATCAAATATAATCAATTTTCACTTGGTTAGCAATAACAGACACATTATCTATCGTTGCACTTTAAACTTCGCTCAAAATTCACGTGAAGCGTTATCTTAATTCTGATTGTTTAACTCAAGGGCATCAGTTTATTATGTTTTTACCTAAGTTTTCTTCCCGTTTTAAAATATTTTTTTAAATTCAATAATTGTAAAAATAACCTTGTATTAGAGATTAATAAGTTTCTCTTTAAAACTCCCTAAGTAACTGAAATATGTGCTAGATACTTTGAGTCAGTTATCACATTTCGTAAATGTTGTTTCATTCTAGAATTTGAATCATTTATTGAATTTTTAATCAACCAATAAATTACTAATCATTTTGTCATTACTTACTGATAGTTTACAAACTTTCAATTTCTTATTATTTATATTGATAAATTCTTACTTCTATATTTAAACAGACTATAGAAGTGAAGTTTCAATTTTGAACTGTGTTTTTTTTTCTTTTTTGGTTAGATAATCAAAACTTAAATACTGTGAATAATTCTAATTAACAAGCCTAAAAGTTATGACTAACAGTTGCTAACTGATAATTTCTAGATAAATACAAAGCATAAGTTTCATAGTAGGGAATTTTCCTTTTTTTAAAAAAAAAGAAAAGAAAAGAAAGGATATTGATGATAATTTTCAAAGTTTGTTACTTTTATCTACCATTATGGTATTTATCAATAATTATGTTATATTTCCTTTGAATGATGTAACATTATTGATTAATAAAATAAACAAATGAAATTTACTTTCTATTAATTAAGGGATTTTTAATGATAATTAAATTAAATTAAATTAAATTAAATTAAAACAATTTTTTACATTATTACCTTAGTCTCTGTATTTTGAAACTCCGCCTGTAGCTCTTCTAGAGTTACTGCCTCTCCCAAGCCCGGGTAAAGGAGGAGGGTTGGGCATGGGGTTAGCGATCCCATCCCGTAGAAAACTAACTCGCTAAAAAAACGCTTACCAGAAAATGCTCTATATTTTAAAATGCAATTCAAAGGCTTTAGAAGAAGTTTAGTAATAATAATAATAATATGTCACTGCAACGTATACATCTGAACAAATAAAAGAAAATTTTGTAGTATTATATAAGGAAAGAATATAATCTATAGTGTATATTAAATATATTACATTTGATTTATTGGTGATTATAATCACTATTGTGTATAAAGCGTTTATTTCAGAACAATTTTAATCCTTAATTTTTAATTAATTAATTATTTATTTTAACACATAGATATTGGTACAAGGAGGCACCAAATAGATATGCGCCACATAGATCTCATTTGATATGTGTGAGGGCGGTGATACTGTCCGGGTGCCCAAACCGAAGCAGGTGGTTTTCTTAGGGGGCCAAACCTCGAGCCTTCGACCTGAAGGTCTGATCCACAAGGCAGTGGAGCATCGTAAGGAGATGCAGTCCCATGGAAGCCGGTGACCAGCGATTGGTTCATACGCCATTTGTTCCTTCAGGTTACTGGAGCCCATGTTCACCATTAGTTTTGGATCAGGGTTTTCCAACTCCCCTAGATGGACTATTCGTGTCCACCAACCCGGTTAAAGCATCGGACATTCGCTTTTCATCCTCTCAATTTCGTGGACAACACCCCTACCACGAGAAGGCAATGAGTAGGACTTTCCTGGCAGAGGCTATATACACGTGGTCATGTGAAAGCATTTCGATAGGGTGAGCTGACTCTCTTCACTCTCGGCCGCATCAGGGCCTTTGCGGGCTTGTTTTAAATTATTATTGTGTTGATATTTAAGAGTGAAATTTCATTATTCTTTCTTTGATATTTGTGCATTTTTTTTGTGAATTGTTCCAATATAACTATTTCATAGAATAGATATTTTGTGGTTAGCACTAGAATTCAAAATGAATCTATTATCCTATATGAAATTTATCAATTAGATGTATTTGCACCTTATTGTTAATATTTACATTGAGACTCAAATTCATTATCTTTTGATTTATACATTTGTACATTATCCACTAAGCTAATGAATCTAGACAACCAATTACATTTTTTACGGGATATGATGACTCTATAACTCGAAAAAAGTGTCTGAACTATTTCACTGTTGACATTCATCATTGGATTTGAATTCTTCTTGCTGGAATATATACCTATTGTGTTGTATACTGACACTATATGCACATCGTTTACAATAGATGGATTGTCACTAGTAGTAAAATTGACTATACATTTTATATTATTTTAGACTAATCAGCTGGATGTAACTTAAATACTTCACTCCTAATGATAGACAGATCTTCGCATAGAACAAGTCAGTGGCTCTCTGAACTCAGTAGCTCAGTGAATATTGCATTATCTTTTAACGTGAATGGCACTGGGTTTGATTCCCAACATGGATATTAAAACCAAAAAGCAGGTGAATGCAACTAGAGAGTCTCAAACAGTATAATAGATGTGTCTTGAAATCCCTCGCTGTCTATAGTCCAACTATTCAGTTATTAATCCTTAGAAATGCAGTATTAATTTTGAATGTTAACGTCAATATCTATGCTCTGTATTAAAAAAACGTATTTTTTTCTTTCTCCCTTTATTTACTACACGCAAAGGATCTGTAACTGCTGCCAATTGTAAAGAATTAGCTCAACAACATGATGTCGATGGATTTTTGGTTGGTGGGGCTTCATTAAAACCGGAATTCACGGATATATGTAAAGCCAAACAATGTTGAACGTTTTGTCAGTCTTCTTCTTCTTACTCTTCTTAATTTTGTCTCTTCTCGTGTCAGTTACTTCCCTTTTTGTATTAACAACCAAAGCACATTATAATTAGTAGTATTTTAATGTCTAATGTAAAGAAATATGACTGCCAGTTCGAATTACTTAATTAATATCAGTCAAGAAAATAATACTTGTCGGTTTAGTTCATTATTTCATTTATCGTCCCTTATATTTAAATTTCGTATGTCCTAAATATACCTTGAATTAATAATTTAATAAGTTTTGTAAAATTTCGCTGGGCCTTACTTAATATAGAATGTACAAAAACTTATTGTCCGTACTGTCAATTAACTAAAACAGTTTGACGATATTTTGTACGTTGAAATTGGTAGCTTGATATTGTTAGTCCGAGGCATATTAAAGACAATAAGTTTCAGCAAATGTTGCTGTAAGAATATCTAGAAAGATGGAAGAGATATCGATCATGTTTGTAATCAACCAACTTCGGTTGATTATTAGTTCACATTAAAGTCTATTCATAGATAGTTTTGAACCTTGAGATGAAGTCAACAATTAGAATTTATAAATGGAACCAATTTTCTAGCACTTGGTTAATTAAATCACAAGTTCTAATGGTTGTTCACAGTTAATCCTGCTTTAAGGAAAGTGAAACCTCTTCAATTTACTGATAGCTGATTTGTATAACTCAGTAGTCAGTCATTGTTCAGTTTTATATAAGTTGTTTAGTGTTCCATGATTGGCAAATATACTGCTTAGTTTCCATTTTGATAACTATATCAAAAAGTTTACTCCTAGAAGTCAACAAAAATATAAATGAATAATAGTTGAATAACCCATCTAGGATTGATTTTGTTAATATGCCTCAATACTTAAATGAAAACGATAGGTGTGAATACCACATAAATTCAGTGAAATGCCTACTCATAGATTGGGTGTCTCAAGTATTCAAGTAATTTTAATTTATAAAAGTTAACTAACTTTTGAAAAAGTTGAACTGCCTATCAGCTACAGTTTCAAGTATTATAAACGAATTCAATCGGAATTGTGGAAAGATATAGGCATATTCAAATGACTCAAGTATCAATAATAGTGGGAAATTTATTAGCAAATAAATCACTATTTAGACTAATGAGGCTAGAGTACTACTTTTTTAACTGGAAAACATTCAAATGTTCAATTATCTGAAGATATAAAGTAAAGTGATGATCAACGACATCAAAATGTCCTGCCATTACTAACATCAAACCTAAAGAGCAAAAAGGTAACTGAAAATAGTTAAGAGATTTTGTGGCTTTACATTACGGATTGATTTTAGACTATCACTGTAAACAAAGAATCACTGGTAATCTGTTTCTTCACAAAACAAGACTCTAGAGAGGTGCCAGTACATTACTCTAACAGAAAGCGAATTCAAAACACTAAATCATCGTGGCGAACGACTACCACTTGAGCCTTTAAGTCTGTATCTTACGTTTTACATTTCTAAATTCAGTCGACTTGTGACACTGTACAACCATCTTCCAATTTCATTCGTCAGTAACTGCTTCACTAGCATGATTGAACTCTCCTGGTCACGAATTCGAACTAGAAATCAAAGAATTACCGCTGTAAGTTAGTCACTAGTAAGCAAATAACGATGTTTTTGAGTCTAGATAGCCTTTATGGCACGCACACATTGCTTTATTAAAATCTTAAATGTAGAATTTTTCTCTATACTACTGGTAAATTTTCGTAGTTACCCATTAAGAGTTTCCAATAACAACTTAAAAGCTCGTTATTTTAAGCTCAATAGAGGTTTTACAAGTAGCATTGATTGATATTTGCTTGTGGTTTTCACATGAAGATCATTAGCATAATAAAAATGATTTTAGCTTTTCTTGGGGGGGGGTATTTTCTTTCAATATATCTTTCTTGTACTTGTTAACTTCTGTTAAAAACTATGATAGTGAATAATTTAAAAAAATATTCTTTGTTTACAATTCCGCCAGTTTTAATATCAACGAAATGTTCATTTTATCGATAGAAGATTCGATATTTTTGTTAAGTGTATGTAGATGGAATCCATATAAATGTGCAACTGTTTTATCTAATGAAGCCATTTATTTTAAATATTTCAACATCACATCTTAGGAGTCCCGCACTAGGACGAAACGGCTGCTCATTATTTCCGAGTTTTCACCGATGAACTTAGGTTGGTCCATAATATCAATAAAATTATCTCCATAATCGTTGAAAACTGTCAAATCTTATGAAGTTCACTTCTCTTTGGTCAAGAAACTTGTTCTGTAATTTATTGTTATCAGATTCAGTTCTCATGATGAGCTCGTTAATTTTCGATCTTTTATTCAATGATTATCAAGTAATTGTGAAGAAATCTACATAGACAATTATATCACGTATAGTGTTAATACACAAGAAAGTACTAAAAAGTAGCTATAGTATCCAAAGTAACATTTTGCTAAGAAATAGATGAAATCTGTTGGGCTAGAATGTATTGAAATCAAAAGAAACTTGATGAGCAATTATTTCTTTTTGAAGACTAGTTTATATATGACCATACATTAAATACAAACCACTTATAGTGGTCTATCAATTATCCCTTCGACTACAGATGATAGTGAGCTATCGAATAGTGTCATTTACTCATTTCTACACTATAACTCCCTTTTTTATTATTCAATATTTCATAGTTTTCGATGTTTTTCTAATTAAAATGAATCCATGATGTAAGTTATGGATTCTGAAGTAATGATTGAAGTTAGATATTAACACCGTTGGATGCCGGCTCAGGGGTCCAGTGATTAAGCGCTCGCGCGCGAGACTGATAGGTCTTGGGTTCGAATCTCGCGGGGGGAGAGATCGTGGATGCGCACTGCTGAGGAGTCCTATACTAGGACGAAATAGCCATATAGTGCTTCCAGGTTTTCCATGGTGGTCTAGCTTTAATTGGATCATGATTTTAACTATTGAAGTTTCTAAAATCTCCACAAAACCCCTTCTGGTAAATTATACTAGGACGAAACGGCCGTCCACTGCTTCCAGGTTTCCAACGGTGGTCTAACATCAATTGATTCATGATCTCAATCAAAAACTTAACAATCTCCACAACCCCTATACTGATAAAAACAAATTATTGGACAGAGTAAATTACTTTAAGATTTCCATTCATTCATGAGATACATGTTAAACCAAACAAATCACATGAACTAAATTATACCAAAGAACACTTCATAATGATGTATAACAAAACATCAATTACAATATAAAATTACAAAAAGTAAATGATATTCACATGGATTTAGTTAATTAGGAGATTTGATTCTCAAAGTATTGATCACTTATTCTCATATGAATTACAGATATGGAAATGAAAATTTGTATAAAGTGAACTACATTTGTTTTAAAAACAGAAGAAATAAACGTTTTTATTCAAGGTTAGATTTGTTTTATTACTTGTACAATAATATAAGATCAGAAAGAACTCTCAGAAGACCTATTACATGATCGCAACCGTTAATTAAGTAATTTACTTTAAGTAGTTAAGTATAAGGATTTCAATGAAAGAATATAAAATAATCATTAGTGTATAAATAAGCTTAGATTTATCGAAAATCAATGAGAACGTTATTCATTATACATTAGAATGATCAATTTTATAATAATCAATATAAAATAAACTGTTTTTTTTTTAAGATTGGACCAGGGCATGTATAAAAGAGTTAACCTTAATAGGCATGAAAAAAACAAACTCATTTGCTAGTTAATTAATATTTCTGATCGATTCTATTCAGCTCTTTGGGCTTATCGTATAAGTACCTCCTAATGCCCTGGTACGGCCGAGAGTGAAGAGTCAGCTCACCCTATCGAAATGCTTTCACATGACCACGTGTATATAGCCTCTGCCAGGAAAGTCCTACTCATTGCCTTCTCGTGGTACGGGTGTTGTCCACGAAATTGAGAGGAAGAAAAGCGAATGTCCAATGCTTTAACCGGGTTGGTGGACACGAACAGTCCATCTAGGGGAATCGGAAAACCCTGATTCCAAGCCAATGATGCAAATTGGCTTCAGGATCCTGAGGGAACAAATGGCGTATGACCTAATTATTAGTCACCGACTAACATGAGACTGCATCCTATTACGATGCTCCATTGGCTCGTGGATCAAACCTTCAGGTCGGTGGCTCCGGGTGTGCCCCCCCTAGGAGAACCACCTGGTTCGGTTTGGGCACCCGGGGCAGTATCACAGCCCTCACACAAATCAAATAAGATTTGTGTGGCGCATATGTATTAGGTGCCCCCTTGTACCAATATTTATATGTTCAAATAAATGAAAAAATAAATAAATATCATATAAGTAATCGTTAATATTTTTAATAGACTAACATTCCAATCTTTGCCATCTTTAGCACTTATTCGAAAATATCACAGAATCCGCATGTTATGTTAACCTATTAAAACAAATTATTCGATGTGTACATTAGATAAAACTTGAGGTAAAACTTTCAGCATTACTTTTATATTTTTGCTCGTCCAGGTAACAGAAAACTATGTAGTTTTATTTGAACAGTTAGTCAACATAATTTCTTAAGTTCATTAGCCCTTTTGAGGAATAGACTGTCAACCAGGGATCTCTAGATAGTTCTGTCCTGGGTTCTACGTTTCAGTTGTTAGTATGTCCTATCCTTAGTCTTGATTTTTGCTTCCAAATCCGTAAGCTAAGTTTCGGCCTGTACAAAAGAACGGTTTTAACGTCAATGTTGAAAATTCCGGTTTTGGTTCTGAGTGGCAGTTCTTTTAGGCTCCAGATATTCTTCAGTTTTAGGAATATTGCCATTGATTTGTCGAATCATCTGTCTGTATCCAATGTGTCCACCGAATTCTTCGCTTTTCCTGAGATGTGAAGGTCTCTCGGAAAATGACCAGAAGAAATATAAATGGCAAGAATACGCATTCTTGTCTGATATCAATCCTCCGGTGGAACAAATCTATGTTCAACAACACTATGTTGAAAACGTTGTTTGATGCTGATGGTAGTGTGACCCCTTTGTCACGCACTAAAATCTCTTTTCTTTTGTATCTTGATAAGACGTCTTTTGTTTCAGACCGTTAGTACTTGTTCTTCCTCCCAAATCTTTCTGAAGGAAATGTGGGGCGTCTTAGCAGCTACCCTTAAATTTTACCAATGCCTCAGCCAGTATACAGTCTAGCTCAGCCGCTTGCCACTCATTGTTCTGTTATTGGTGAGGTATCATCTGTACGGGAGTTTGTGCGAGTCGTTTCGACATCCGGTGGGTTCAGTGGAGCTGACTGATTCAATAATTTTTTTCAGTACTCTCGACATCTGTCCTACTGCTCTTGAATCTCAATTGCTTGTTCCTGACTGGTCACTTTGACTGACTTAAGTTTCCTTATGGCTCCTCTGTCGTATAGTTCTTCCATGTTTTTCCCGTTTAGTTTTTTCTGAATTAGTTGAAAGGTCTCCCTATTATTTCTGTCTGTCAGCTCAAAAGCTTTTCCTGAATCGTTTGTTTGCTCCTGTATATTCAGCCTGTGTTATAGCTTTTCGGCCCTTGTTTGGATGATGTTAACTGGTGTCTTCTTGTACATTCTTTAATCTTGTCCAGAGTGTCTATGAAGATCCATTCATGCTCCTAGGATGTCGAAGTTCTTGTTTCTTTAATCTTTTTCCAGTTATCCTTCATCATAGTTTCCACTTCATTGAGTAGATCTTGTAAAGCTTGAAACTCATTGTTAAAAGCGATCCTGGACTTTGATCTTGCTAACATCTCGAAGGAAGGCTGTACTAAACTTTCGTAGTGCTCCTTGTCCAATTGTCCACTGCTTCTTTAACTTCGCTTTTAGCTTGGCTACCACTAGGTGGTGATTAAGTTATATCAGCTCTTCTCTTTGCTCTCACAACTTCCATGAATTTTCTAGGTTTTCTGTTGATGTAGATGTGATTAATGTGATTCTTCGTAGTGTAATCTAATAAAACTTATGTATTTTTTGTCTATTCGTTTGTGAGGAAGAGTTGTGCCAATTAAAATATTTTTGAAAGTGCATAGATTTACCTGTCTCTTACCATTGTCGTTTTTTCTCCCATATCGCCCCATGGTGTTTTCATACCTGATAAAGCCTATCCCGAGCTTGGAGTTTATACCCCCCGTCAGGATGGTCAAGTATTTTTCTGGGAATTTTCGAACACTGAACTGTAGCCTCTCATAAAACTGGGTGATATAGTCTTTTCTATTATTATTGGTGAAAAGAGATTGATTTGTAAGATAATTATCGATTTCTAAGGAGTATCTTTATGAGGAGAGGATCTCACTTATTTCAAACAGAGGAAAATTTTACCTCCACATTTATAGAGCTCCAGTTTCAAGCATTGTCCGATAATTCTGCATATCTATATCCCGATGAAGAACAAGTACCAACGGGCCGGAAAGAAGGACACCTCATCAAGATACCAAAGAAAAGCGATTTCAGCAACTATGAGAACGACAAAAGCATCACTCTTCTATCAATATCAGAAAAAGTCTTCAACAGGGTATTGTTAAACAGAATGAAGGACTCCGTCGACGCACAACTTCGAGATCAACAAGCAGGATTCCGTAAGGATCGATAGTGTACAGATCAAATCGCAATTCTACGGATCATTGTGGAACAATCAATTGAATGGAATTCATCACCCTACATCAAGTTCATTGACTACGATAAAGCATTTGATAGCGTGGACAGGACAACACTGTGGAGGCTTTCTCGACATTACGGCGTGCCCGAGGTGATGGTCAATATCATAAGGAATCCTTATGATGGATTCAAGTGCGAAATCGTGCATGGAGGACGACTGACAGACTCGTTCGAGGTATAGGCTGGCGTTAAGCAAGGTTGCTTACTTTTACCCTTCCTCTCTCTCCTGGTGACCAGCCGGATCATGAAGATGTCAACATGTGGTGGGAATTACGGCACACAATGGACATCTAGGATGCAGCCGGACGATCTAAACTTCGCAGATGATCCGGCTCTTCTATCGCACACGCAACAACAAAAGCAGGAAAAGACGAAAAGTTTAGAGGCAGCCTCAACAACAGTAGGTGTCAACATACACAAGGGGAAAAGCAAGATTCTCCGATACAACACAGCGTGCAACAATCCAATCACACTTGACGGAGAAGATTTGGAAGATGTGCAAATCTTTACATATTTAAGCAGCATCATTGATGAACACGGTGGATCTGATGGAGATGTGGATGGGCGGATCGGAAAAGCCAGAGCAGCATATCTACAACTGAAGATTATCTGGAACTCCAAACAACTGTCAACCAACACCAAGGTCAGGATTTTCATTACAAATATCGATACAGTTCAACTGTATGGGGCAGGAACTACGAAAACAATCATCCAGAAGATACAAGTGTTGATCAACAAGTGTGTACGCAAAATACTTCGGATCCGTTTGCCAGACACTATCAGCAGCAACCTACTCTCGGAGAGAACGAACCATATCTCAGCGGAACAAGGAATCGGGGCGAAGCGCTGCCAGTGGATAGGACACACGTTGAGAAAAGCAACCAACTGCGTCACAAGGCAAGACCTCACATGCAACCCTGAAGGTGAAAGGAAAACAAGAAGACCAAAAAACACATTACGTCGAGAAATGGAGACAGACATAAGAAGAATAAACAAGAATTGGACAGAACAAGAAAGGAAGGCCTAGGACAGAGTGATTAGGAGAATGCTGGTCGGCGGCCTATGCTCGATTGGGATTAACATGCGTAAGTAAGTAAGTAAGTAATATCCCGTAATTGAGACCATGAACCGATTGATGTTAGACCTGGAACCACTAGACGGCCGTTTCGTCTCCGGTAGTGCGCATCCACGGCCCCACTCGTGGGATTCGAACCCTGAGCGTTCAGTTTCACGCGCGAACGCTTAACCTACTGGACCACTGAACCGGCATCCAATGGTGTTAATGTCTAACTTTAACCAATCCACAAAGTTGCGTAACCATCTCCCGACCTCAATCGAAACTTAACAATCTCCACAACCCCTATACTGATAATACCCCCTGGTCGTCAGAAAGGGTTATGACCTGGTAGTTTACAAATCACCTCAGATGTTTTCATAAATTGTTATAATAATTCTACATGTGCACTATTTGACTCCAACGGTAGTGTTAAAATGAACTTATTAGGTTACTGTGTTTAGTATTTTCTGACGAGGTAGTTTTGCTGACCTCATGCTCAATTCACCTTTTTTACACGGGCTTGGGACCGGCGATAACCCCAATGAGACTCCAATAGGTGTTAATCAGTCAGGAGAATAGAATCAATAATGTTCGATGCTCGCGCGCGAAGTCACCCTTGTTTATGTAAAACTACATTGATTTTATCAATAAGACATGAAGTTAGGGTCATACGGAGTCAGTTTATATTGTTGTTTATGAAACAATCATGTCACTATAGAAATTTTTTTATTCCTGACCCCAGACTGAAATCATGAGGAATACGTTAGTAAATAAAAACCTACAATTTCACGCTAATTTTACTGAATTCTAAAAAATTTCTTTCTTATGGTAACTCAGATTGATGTAAACGATATTCCTAAACTTTTCTTTTGTTTAAGATACATAATTTTTAGCTAAAATATTTTTATACATCATCAATAAGTTGATCAAGAACAGATCTCACTTTTTCATGAAAAAAGATCACTCATGAATTGATAAACATAATTTCCTAATTTCAGTCACGAGCTGATCTTATTAAGACAATCTTCGGAAATCAGGATGTACTATATAGCCGTTTTGTTCTCGTATAACTATACACCAACAAACCAGGAATCAAACCCAGGACCTAAAAGACTCATGGTAAAAGATTAACTTTCAGGTTAAAAAGCCAGCAAAAATGTTTTACATTTCTAACTTAAGTCACTTCATAGCATTAAACAAAAATCTTCCAATATCATTAGTGGGTAAATACCTTACTCCCAACATTATTAAAAACTTGGATCCAGGTTCAATGATCTCAAGGTTAAGTGCTGGCTATGAGTTTTTAAAGCTCTAGGTTTGTTCCTTGATAGGAATATGAATTGGTACTACTGAGGAGTTTAATGCCTAAGGATTTTCAATGACTGTCAGTTAGTGAAGCAATTTATGAAATCTAATAGTCTTCCCATACCTTCCTTAGAAAGAATGGTATTGAGTATGCGATTAGTAATGAACATTTAACATAAGATCAATATTTTACTGTAGACATTTGAGGCTTGTCTTCAAATTATACCGCCAACTTAGACTCATATTCTCATTTCTTTGAAAAACTAAACTCTGATTTTCATGGATCTCGGAAACTAAATAAGACAATGCTTGAGTATTGAATTTTGAATGATACAGAAATGCCCGTTTATTGGTCCAGGATGATATGCCGATAGAAATAATGTTTTACATAGTTAAATCTGCTGTCTTTTTTTGGCGAATAAGCTCAAGTTCATAAATAGCACAGTATATATCAAAAAGAACTTTATAATGTTTGCAAATTGCCAGTAGACTAACAAAAAACAATGCGATTTTGAAATTGTAATAAATAAAACTAGATAGGATACTTTACAAATAGTAAAGCAATTGCATATTTTGGTCATGGTGCAGGAAATATTTGACAAAACTGTAGAATTTCAGATAGTGAATAATCAAATTTTTTGCAGTACTTTTTAATTGAGGAAGATTTTCAACAAGAAAAAAAAAGCTACAGAATTCATCTTGTTACTTGATTAGTCGTGTATTTGCGAGGAGACATTAAAAATCTATCGCTGAATTCCTCCCGTGATTACTGGTGTTGTCGTAATGTTGTTTTTCAAATGTTTCGGAATCACCATAAAATCACCCTCAGTGATAAATGCACCAAATATTTTAAACACATTTACATTTATCACTGCTAATTTTAAGACAGTGCAATTCACTCATATAATCACTGAAGAATAAGTAAATCCTGAGACTTTCTGAGTGCTGGAAAACCATGATAGCATTATAAACATTGAATATGGTTCATTGTAGTTATCACATACCTTTAAGTCAAAAATCTTTTATTGATGTCCTGATATATGGTCGGTCGTAAGACAGATAGCCAAAATTTCAATGATAATTTGTAGCCTCCTCCGGTTAATCGACTATTCTATCACAATAATACAATACCTGTAAAACATATCAAATTTGAGTTACTAATCTAGAACTCAGTGATCTAAGGAACAATGTTTTTGGTTTGTTACTCAAATGTAACGACGGAACATACTATTGTGAGCTTAATTTAGAGAAACTGTATCTAATAATATGCACTTTATTCATGAATAATGAAATAAGCTTTATACAAAAAAATGGAAATTTTTCGCGTCGTTTATTAATAAACAAATTAGAATACTACTGTTAATTAATTATTATTTTAACGTTTGTGCTTTGTTTGAACTGTCTATTTTACAGTTAGTCGATACACTAAGTAATTTAGTTATGTGTTTAGTGTGTACTTGGCGATGTGTATTTTGTACCTCACATACATATATAAAATGTATAATCGATTATCTAATCAAATTATTGGTTACAAACTGATATCACAGTCTAACATCTGACACCACCAGCTAGAATCCAATCTACCTTGTATATGGTAAAGACAATTGATAAGAGATTTCAAAAGTAGGTTTTGTGATAGTTATCACTTGCCAAATGGGTGATGCCTAAATATTTGGCCTAATACATAAATATTGATTAATTAGAGAGAAAAAATTATGACCTACAAGCTAATTGCCTCTTACAGCTTATGACATTTTGTATTCATTTTCACTATAAAAGTACGTTATTTTATTAGCCGGAAAAACCTATTCACCTGGCTAGTAGTTTTGTGAGGGACCATTATCCAGATGCATCATATCACTTACTTTATCATTTAGCATCATACTTACTGACTTTCACAATCGAAAATTCATTCATCAAATCATTATTGGTAGTCTAACTTAAATCAGTTCATGATTCTAATGAAAATCATTGAAAAATCTTCTGCATAAAAATAGTACAGATACCTAATCATATGGTACAAAAACTTTAGTATATTTAAATTCACTTGTTATTGTTTGGCTTGTATCTTCCCACTGAGGTTTAAGACTGCGATTGATCAGTCTGTTATTGGTATATGTGCATACTGCGCGTATGCCTCGATATTATCTTAATTCACAAGCTATTTGGAAGCAGTGATGGATAATGGCTAGCAGTGGAATCCAGGACGCGCGTCTCGTCCTATTTGGGATTCGTCAGCTGGATGTGCCTGCACCTCAGAGTTGATGTTCACTCTGGGACTCGAACCCAGTACCATTCGCTTCGAACGCCATCGCGTTATCCACTCAGCTAGTGAGTCCTGATAGCCACTTGCTTGTGCAATGGGGTGAATTTGAATTCACTTGGTATTGTCTGGCTTGTATCTTCCTACTGAGGTTTAAGACTGCAACTGATCAGTCTGTTATTGACATATGTGCATACTGTGCGTATGCCTCGATATTACCTTAATTCACAAGCTATTTGTAAGCAATGATGGGTAGTGGCTAGCAGTATATTTATATTTCAAGCATAAATTGTAGTAATCAACTAAAGAGGAGATTTAGTTATAAATTTCTATTTTACTAGTATTTATAGACAAGGTAAATTTATGATATTGAAAGTATGCTTATCTTTATTCTGCTTCAATTTACTAATAATTAAATGAATTTTAATATTTTGAAAAACGAATTAGATCATAACAACTTAGTACAAGTACACATTTTTTTCTTTTACATTGATTGATCACTGGGTATCACGTGAAATTGAAGCTTAGTATGAATTGATTGGCGGCATTAAAGCCTGTTCATCAATTTTAATGGACGTGTGATCTGGTATGATTAAAGTGATAAGAATGAAAGCTTGATGTCAATTCTAATGAACTTAGATGTATGCTGGTGATGATGTTAGATATGCTAGAGATTTAATTCAAAGCTGTTTAATGTCCTGGATAACCTATGCTACTTAATGTGACCTTGTAATTGTTTTATGTCCGTT
This sequence comes from Schistosoma mattheei, assembly GCA_944470405.2. NCBI lineage: Eukaryota > Metazoa > Platyhelminthes > Trematoda > Strigeidida > Schistosomatidae > Schistosoma > Schistosoma mattheei. The sequence goes on along the minus strand of OX103947.1, from coordinate 8,343,229 downwards.
TGATTATTATTCATTTATTTTTATGAACCGACTATCTTAATAGATTGAATGAATGACTTATTAGGTGATTATTAACTGATTACGTTGAACTTTCTTTTTAAGAACAGGAAATTCCCTGTTACGGCCGAGGATTGGAAGTGTCCCCTCTCCCTCTCGAAATGCCCTCACATAGCCAGGCATAAACAGCCACTGTCAGGGAAGTCCTACTCACTGCCTTCTCGCGGCGTTACTGTTGTTTATGCAATTTCGTGGACGAAAAGAAAATGTTCGGCGCTTTAACCCGGTTGGTGGACACGAACAGTCCATCTAGGGGAGTTGGAAAACCCTGATTCAAAACTAATGGTGAACATGGGCTCCAGTATCCTGAGGGAACAAATGGCGTATGAACCAATTGTTGGTCACCGGCTACCATGGGATTGCATCTCCTTTCGATGCTCTACTGCCTTGTGGATCAGACCATCAGGTCGATGGCTCCGGGTGTGGCCCCCTAAGAAAATCACTTGCTTCGGTTTGGGCTCCCGGGAAGTATCACAGCCCACACACAAATCAAGTGACTTGTGTGGCGCATATGTGTTCGGTTCCTCTTTGTACCAATATTTATGAGTTCAAATAAATAAATGATAAATATTTCTTTATCTGAGGTCTCAATCTAACAGAGAAATATACATGACTGATATATGCCGAACTAGACCACAACGCACATTTATACAATGTATGGCAAAATAACGCATTTAGAGTACAAAACAGTTTGTTATTCTTTTTTAATATACTCTCTGAGTTTATTCAATCAACTAACATTCAAACTGATATGATCGACCTAGTTTCATAATTTAATCGGAAACGGATTTTTACTAATAATACACAAATTGACAACAAATATGATTCTTAATTCCCAGAATTTCATATTTTACTGAGTCAAAAAATATTAAGAGATAAAGTATGTCGTTTGAATGAGAAGAATCTATTTCCTTAGAAAATGCCACAATTACATCTTAATAATTACCACTTCAGGGAAGCAAAACCCGACTCGCACGTCTGAGTCGTGCCTCCTGGATAGTCGGACGGATGACCCATGAGCTAACGTGAGCGGTAACCCGGGTGGTAGAGATCGGGCTAATCACCCACTCGACCGATACCCTCAAACCGATTACGAAATCCACAAGGAATCACAGCACAATTACTCTTCGATGGAAAAACGACGAAAAATTGACAAAAGTGGTGGATGTAATGTACAGGGTTGCTCCTTACAGGGCAAACTCCAACTGGTTGCAAAAACATCTATTCTAGCCACGGTAGTTGTGCCGCGCTTCGGTGTGGCCTGTTTTTCTTCAGAAAGGCCTACTAGGCTTCATCAACTTGTTTGGTTGGAAGGGTGGACAATTATCATTTCGAAATCAATTTCAGACTAAAAAAAGACGAGGCTTTTGAATAGAACATAATAGAATAGTAAAATAATAAATAATATAAATTGTTAGAATAAAATCAAATGTTATACTGAACGATTATCATACTAAGTTGATCGAAAATCTCACTTTCAATTGCATGCAGTGGTGAATCACGTACACTAGTTAATACACTGCATTTGCTAATAAATATTGATCAGGACAGTGATCGCTATTCAGGGAAGTTTGTACGAATATCTTAGTCAATTTGAGGCCAAATGCGGTACAAAGAACTTAGTAGGTATGCAACAGGCTGTAAACGTTGATGACGTAGGTTCGAACTACACAAAAGACATTAATTCCTTCAAGAATATAGGTGCGCGTTGGTAACGAGTTCAATCTGACATGAAATCTTAGTACATGATTTCCAACTGACTTCCTCCAACTGGTCAAAATTTATTTTACACAACATGCCTCTGAATCTAATTTTAATTATATTTTATGTTTCCAGCTTGGACAATTTATGATTCATTGAAACAACCTACAAATAAAAATCTGTAGAACAAATAAATACCATAAAGTTAGGTTAAAAATAATTGTGAATCATTTTGTGGATACTGATAAAAAATGTAGAGGATTAATTAAAAATATCAATCACTGACTTTGAAACTTAATTAATCGACTAATGAATTCAACTATTAAATTATTACAATCTCCACAAAACTCCTTTCCTGATAATAATCATCATGTGTTCGCTAGTGACTGGTTTCAAGATGTATTTCTTGGAGTTCTAGTGAGGAGCCGTAACCAGTGCAGTTGAACCGTGTCTGTTGTGAGGCAGTGACTCACTGGAGACAATGGTGGACGGTGGCGAAATTTCGTGGATTGGTTGAAGTTAGACAATAACACTGTTGGATACCGGCTTAGAGGTCTAGAGGTTAAGCGTTTGCGCGCGAGACCAAAGGTCCTAGGTTGGAGTTTCACATGCACTGCTGAAGAGTTCCATACTAAGATGAAACGGTCGTCCAGAGCTTCCAGGCTTTCCATGGTGGTCTAGCTTTGATCGGATCATGAATTAAACCATTAAAATCCAAATGATTATATGTCCATGTGGTGTTTGAATGAACTAATGATACCTTTGTACTTGTTGAATGCTTGATTTCGGATTCTAAATACAATACATTCGTTCGTGCTTGTCTAGTACTTCTTGATTCAATTGCGTTATTTCTGGGACTCTTAGTTCGTACTATAATTCAAATAATTCGAAACATTATATTGGCGTCTCGGTCAGGATCCTGTGATGGGACGGTTGGATATACATTCAGATTTTGATCCTTTTGAGGAAAGGTTCGAAATCTGGGCTATGACCAAGGAAGATGATGAGGATGTTAATATTGTAGCACATTTCCTCACATTCATCGGAAAAGAAGCATATGGTTTATTAAAAACTCTGGCTTTACCGGAAAAGCCCATTTCGAAACATTATAGTCAACTGACCAACCAATGCGAAACCCTTTTAAACCAAGAATTCGAACACTATTGTTATTCAAACAGCCAGTCTTCATGGATTTATTTCATCTGAATAATTTATAAACTAGCAAAAAAATTAAAATGATGACTATATGAATACTACTGATACAGAAAGTGAAGAAAATATGACATTTAAAGAGATATGAAAATAAGTTAGATAATTTTGTATACATGTAAGAGTTAACGTTAAAGACTTTAATCAATCAGTCTGTTTCAGCTTATGTGTGCGTCGACTGGATTGTCATCAGTTACAAGTTTTAAAACAGTTGGATTATGTTTAACATTGAAATTAAAAACATGTGTTTTGTTTTTCTCAGGTCTCATCACCTGAATGTATCCGCATCCCAGTGCTGATGTCCACATCAAGAATCACGCTCATTGCATTTGTTATCCGCTGAGCTACTGATAATGTTAAATTTTAAAAAGCAGTAAAATTTCCTGTCTTTCAGTCTACTTAGATCAGGAAAGTTGAACATAATCTTCTTATGTAGGCGATTCCATATTCTCAATGCCTCAGTTTGCTGAAGCTTGAAAATTTAACCGTTGATCAGTTTGTTCTCCATCTAACAGTACTTATACAAAAGTAATTAAAACATGTGAACTCTAAAATGGAGTGTTTCAGAGTAGAGTACTCTACTTAATTTGGTTTTGTCCTTCAATTTGCTTGTGTGTATGATACTTTAGAGCTCAACTAAACACATTATTACATGAAAAACGGAGTTAAAAAAGAAAACTAATGTCTGTTTATATGATGAAGTATAACACACTGCATCATTAGATCGTCTGAGGTAGTGTTAGAACTTCCGTTTCACATTCTTTCCCCAATTATTGGGTCAAGAGTTATTGGAGGGTATAGGACAAGTTCAGCTGAAAGTTACTTGGTTACACCTTGTTATTTTGAATTGCGCAGTTTAACATAAGGTTATAACATCTTTTCAAATAAAATTAGTTTATAATTACAATATCTCACAAATCGTCTTTTTCGTTCAACGTTTAACTTACAAATTTTAATTTTATTCATCGCTCTACCAAGTAAACTTTACTTCAAACCACATCCAATAGAAGTTTCACGCATACTTTTAAATTATGTTACATCTTTCGTATTACCATGAACTTCTGAAGAATCAGAGAATAATTTCCACCAGATTTCAATTACTGAATGATCATCAAAATGACCAACAGTAAACTTATAACCTGTTCTTTAATTCCGCAGGAGTATGCGCGTATGATATGATTGAGGTTTAGAATTACAACTTTTAAGCTATAAGTGACCAAGTTACTATGTTTATTTCAAATTATAAACTTTCTGTTAAAACGCTATCGACTTTTTCCTACATGAATAAACTGTTCGTATATTTTAGATGAAAATATGCAGATGTTCAACGAAGTTGGATAGTGGCTAGCAGTGAAACTCAGAACCTGAGTTTCTTCCAATTTAGGACTCGTTTGCTGAATGTTCTTTCGTCGCAGTGTTAATATCCACTCTGATACTCGAACTCAACACCTTTCGCTTCAAAGGCCAATGCGTTATCCAAATGACCACAGAGTCTAGATATCCGCTGACTTGTCCAATGTGAACAGATTATAGTTCAGTTCTAGGGATTTGGTTTTACTTATAATTGTTGTTAAGAAATGCGATCGATCAGTCTCTTCTGGTATGTGCACATGACAACTAAGTAAATAACGCAAGACATTGAGTTTGGGTCCCAGAGTGATACACTAACACTGAAATTCAAGTACACCGAGCTGGACGAAGTGTGCACCCTGGATTCCACTGCTAACAACTATATCTAACTCTGCTTAAAAATGCTTGTAACTAATGGTAATGAATCAACCCGTCTCTGAAGCACATATGCCGAGAGTGATCACTTACATTCCTTAACACAAGCAATAGGAAGATTCAAAGCCCTATAACTTGATTATTTTTAGATATTATTCTTAGCTTGAGTAACGGTTGTATTGTAAACTGATTAATTTCTGTCATTCAACCTGTATATTATAGCACATTTATTTGTAAATCAGACATTGATAGATTTTGAACCTCTATCGTAAAACTGTAATTTTTTAATGAAAGCCAATGAAATAACGATAAAATATTGAATGATACGTCATATTTATTATTAAGACATTAGAAATAACACCGGAAATATAGACTAAAGGTCAATCAATTATCAATGGACAGACATATTTTATTACCTGATAACCTATATTTTGTTTACACTCATATGATTACCATATTACATATTTGTTTAGTTAGTTAACATTTATCAGAAGGGGTTTCGTGGAGATTTTAGCAATTTCACTGGTTGAAATCATGAGTCAATTGAAGCTAGACTACCATGGAAAACCTGGGAGCACCGGACGGCTATTTCGTCCTAGCATGGGACTCCTCAGCAGTGCGTTGACATTTGTTGACCTGATAAGAGTTTATATAAGCTAATCATTATCAAAGATTGAAATGTTTCCGTGAAACAACATTTATTAATTTAGATAGATTTGAATATCATGCTTAATGTTTACGTAATACTAAAGACTGGGATAAATTTCAATATGTAATGTTAGTTGAAATACTTATTTACTTAATTGTAAGGTGAATTTGATTATTGGAAGTAGATGTTTTTATCGTAAAACTTATGTAGGAAATCATATTATCGATTAAATCATATGAAAGGTCATTTGTTACTAGATGTTCCGGATAGTTAGTGTTCATGAAATAATTATAATAGTTTCAATGGTTGAGATCATGAGTCAGTTGAAGCTAGACCACCATGGAAAACGTGGAAGCACCGTTACGTCCTATTGTGGGACTCCTAAGCAGTGAGATGAAAATAGTACAAATTTGTAGCTCAGAAAGATTTTCAATGCATTATGTTCTCTGAACTGGCTAGTTTACTTATGAAATTTTCATTGTCTTTCTAAATGGTATTATTAACACATAAAAATAACTAAAGACTTATTAGACTATTTGAGATGTTAGATGTAAACTCGAATGTAAGTGGAGGTTTTGGAATGAAGTAATCAGTAGTATGAATCTGAAATTATGAAAATGTATGAAGTTTGCTGGAATTACACTACTTTGTTCATAAGTGACTATAAATTCAAAATACAGGGCCCAAGTTAGGTGCAAATTATTCTTCCTGTTAGTTAATTAGAATATAGTAAATAACTTTTAATATGTTATTTGTCAATAATTGATTACCGTGTCATCCAAACATGATGAAAATAAGACGATAACATTAAAGTGAACTATTTCACTGAATACATCTTAGAAACATGAAAAGTAAGATTGTTATATCCGAGCGAAGATTAAATCACGAGTAACTCCTGAGACATATTAATTGACTAATATTATCTATACATTCTTATGGTGTAACTATTCGATAATTAGATTATGTATATTGATATTCCTCTTATTATCAGCTTATTTTGACCCATAATTTATTATTGTACGATTTACTGTTCTTAAGCTATGTTCAGTTTATTAACTACTGCCTCCCGCGTTCACAGTCACTTTTTGGCTTTATTGTGTACAAATGTTATTTCCTATTTTATGGTGCTTTGCAGTCTGTTTGGTTGATATATAAACCCAGTATGTCTGAGATAAATTATTCGATTCGCATATCGGGAGCTGGTATTTGGTGTTCTGGACTCAAGTGGACGGGCTAGGCGTGCATAGGACCAATAAGGACGCTAGACTGTCCATGCCGGTTGAACGTCATTGGTTTGGCACAGTGCTAAGATTGTATGAGTCGTATTTTGATTGATGGATAAGTCACGTGATCAAAGCCGGACATCATGTCACAACGAAGATTACATAATATTTTTATCTATCAATCAATTTTTAGCAGTGTTATTTTTTTTCAGTAAACCAATCAGCATAAAATTATTCTGAGAAAAGTTGGTGTCTAGATATTAGCGTTTCACTGACTTCCGGCGGAAGAAACATATTCGACGAACTATTGTTTGTAGAATACTCAAAATGTACACCTAATTTCTACAGATAACTTACACATATAGTATGAATTTTCAAAAAAAAGCTTCGATCTACTCATTCAACTAACGGCTGAAAACATGAAGCTACGAAAATAATTTCAGTCATTAATAAACTTCAATAGAAAAGATATTGTAACGGTTTTCAATTCTGGTAATAAAAAATGCATTGTGGAACATTAGGATTAGAATTCAGTGGTTGTTAAAACATCGACTATTAATGAATTACTTTAGAGAAAAATTTTAAGATCATACAATCGCACGACAACATTTAGATCATCAATGTGGACATATGTCATGGTGGTCTAGCTTCAATTGACTCATGATTTCAACTAATGAAAATGGATCACACGAATATTGTAACAAATCTTAGTAAAGAAAACAATCGACTATTGAGTGGTCTAATAAATTTAAATGAGTTAAGGCATATGTGGTTTGGTCATTACTTATTATTATTAATTTAACACATAGATATTGGTACAAGGAGGCACCAAATACATATGCGCCACACAAATCCCATTCGATTTGTGATAGGGCTGTGATACTGCCTCGGGTGCCCGAACCGAACCAGGTGGTTTTCTTAGGGGGTCACACCCCGAGCGTTCGACCTGATGGTTTGATCCACAAGGCAGTAGAGCATCGAAAGGAGATGCAGTCCCATGGAAGCCGGTGACCAACAATTGGTTCATACGCCATTTGTTCCCTCAGGATACTGGAGCCCATGTGCACCATTGGTTTAGAATCCGGTTAAAGCACCGGACATTCGCTTTTCGTAAACAACACCCCCGAAAATATGGTTTGGTACTCCATATAAGTTCACTAAATGAAAAAAACAGTTTGAAAATGCTTTTTTCTATCACATTCACGTAAGTTATACAAGAAGAACTGAATAACTGTTTAGTATTAGTTTGAAACTTTTCAGTAGGGCAAACTTGAGCCCTGAATACACCATAGGATATCTAGTACTAATGAGTTTTTCAGCAAGAAAATATTTTTCATACATCACTTAATTGTATTCATTGGCAAATTGACAATCTATATGCATATTTTGTAAAACATATCCTGTATTGTCAAAACTTAGGGAAATGGTAACTTAGGTTAATTGTAGTGATTAAAATTGTTTATAAAAATAATATATCGATCACTTGTGTTAAGATAATAAAAGGTCGGTTTCATGGACTTGTAAATCCAAATGATAGACAATATGCATGAATCGATACTTTGTCCTTTTTCCAGATGAAATGCATCTAATATATGGATATTTGATTATGATGAATAGGTGGAAAATTTGTCAGTATATATGAAACTCTGAAGACTATTAGCATTTAACACAATTATATGAGAAGAAAGTTATAGAGTGATGAATATATGAGATATTGTTTAGTCAGTATAAGTATCCATATCATTATTAAGAAAGATCACTTTATGTGAGAAAGTGAGTAAAACAATTTTCTTATTTTAGTATTAGTTTACTAGATCTCCATGAAATAACAGGATGACTTGCTGTTTTTTTTTAAATATTTACAATATATCCCTCAATCCTCATACATGAACTTAACTGTAGTATCCATTAAGATCACAGGATTCCTTTTTAGAAAAACAAAAGGTTTATTTAAGACTAAAAATTTGTTCAATCTGAAAGTATACCATTCGATACCAAATTGTCCCGTAAATCTTTGACTCAGTAAAATGGAAAAAAAACTCATCAAGGTTGAATTAGAAAACAACTAATTTATTACAACTAATATGAGTGATTTTATTAAAATTCATCATTACTGATTGGTATTTATAAAAATATCGTGGATGCACACTGTTGGAGAGTCACACAATAGGACGAAACGGCCGTCCAGTGCTTCTAGGTTCTCCATGGTGATCTAGCTTCAACTGACTCGTGATCTATATATATTTCTTACAATATTTTTCAATATAAAACTACTTAACATACGAAATTCTTTTCAAATTTATTATTTCATTATTTTCACGTTTCCTTTTCATTGTAATTGAAACAAATTACTGGTTAAAAGAGAAAAATTAACTGCAATGGCGAGGAGTCATAAAATCGATAACCAGACACATACATTTAGGACATTTTAATGTTCAAGTGGATAGTTATTAAAAAACAAATAGAATAATCAAGACTATCACCCTTCTTTGTGGGTGTCGATTCATAAATCAAACTGTAAACATTATTCATTCATGTCAGCTACAACGTAGGACCAGTCACATATACGCATCGGTCCAAGTTGACATACTGCATTAGCACAGCAAGATGAACACCGGATTCATAGAAGTAGTTAATTCAATGGTAGTAATATATAAAACAAAGATTGCATGTATGATTGGTTAATAATTCCTTTCTTGTATATGCATATTGTCATACAGATTAGTAACAAATTGTTTGGCTTATATTTGCACATACCCAAGTTTCATATTTTAATCATGGGAGATTTCCATTTATCACAATAAGCAATTATCCTATCTGTTTACATTTCTATTTAAAACGGTTTGCCTTGTTTTTCTACCACATTTATTGTTTTTTTACGTATGCTACTCTTTGAAAATTTCTTTAATTACGAGAAGTGACATGTTATTCCCGGTTACTTGATAACTGTGTTTTAATTTTATTTAAGTAGTTGTACGGCACTCTTTAACTACGTGGTGGGGATTTCGATAATGTAACAGATTTCTTAACACTTTGAGATTGAATATTATTAAATTCTGAGTGTTAATACTTTCCTTATTAAATTATTTGTACGTAGTATTAGAAATATACCTTATTATTATGACAGAATACTTCTATGTTCGTTCGGGGACTTAATGACATTATAGAGGTAATCCACACGGGATGCACATATACCAAAAGAAACTGATTGATTTCAGCCCTAAGCATAAAAGGGGATATATATATACATGTTTGAATATCAACAAATCTGTAAATAACGTCTAGAAACTACTCACTGATGTCAACTGATGAACAGTATTTTACACAATCAACTAAATTTTTTGCATTTAACACATAATAATTCAATATAGCTATAATACACTCCACTGTGGTAACTTCAGAACCTCCAGACATGGATCCTACTGTAACCTTAGAGATATTGGCAATATGTCCATATATCTCAACGATTACAATAGGTCATCTCTTCAATCCAACCCCTACTCGGCGTACAGAACCTTTCTTTAAAAAAATTCTGACTTGATAACGCATAACGGAAACACAAACGGTAACAAAACTTTAAAGAGTGATTCAAATGAACAGAATTTGGTATTAAGTTGTAAAAGATTAACATCAAATAACTTTGTTGACAATGGTTATGCGACCACTTCTTAATAATAGTGATGTTAGTTAGAGTTAAGCCTAAAAATTCTGTTGGGATTCAATTTATTCAAATAACCTATAATTTCTAAAACATCAACTCGTTGCCAACATTAATAGACAACGAAAATAAATGGTAAATATACTGGGGAAACGAGATTGATAAAGAGAACAACAATGACGAATTCAGGAAACTGCTTCTCTAAAAAAAACTCCGAGATTTTACTGTTGATAAGTGGTGAAATCAACCACACAAATATATATATACAGTTTTTAATTGTTATCAGATATACATTCACTTTCTGTGTCAGAACTATCAGAGAATGATGGAAGCATATCTTCTGGGATATAATTGTCATTCTTTATTGAGGATTCCTTTGATATGTTTACAGTAAAAGTTTCCGGCCTATAAAGAAGTGATAGGAAAAATAATAAATATCACTCAGCCAAAAAAGCGGTTAAAATTGTTTGGTAATTAAAATAGTATACCAAGAAATCTAAACACAAACGAATCGCTCAGCATTTAAAAAGCTGTGATCAATTCGTGAATAAAACCACCGGTTGTATTTTTTCCAACGGAACAGTCAGCAATTAAAACTATGATTAAATACTTACAACTCAAAACGATAGTTGATGGTGCGATCACTACCACTAGATGTTGACATATAAATAGAATTAGAATTAAAGAGTGTAACTATAGCATAAAAGTAATGCAGGGACTAGTAAGCTAAGTCGTACATGTTGTCAGCACAAAATGAATGTGTAACTAAAAATTGTTTTCAGTTACTGGGGTGAAGGTTGAAATCAATTCTAACTGTTTATGTTAAGGGACCTAGGTATTATTGCTAGAACCCACTCAAAAAGATTGATTCACTGAATAAAAGGTGCTTAATAGAGCTACGTTTCATATTAATTAATAATGCTGTAGCTTCTGATATTCTTTATTCAGAGCTACACCAGAATTTCAGTTCACATCAAAACATAAGTAAAGAAGTATTAAAAGGCTGGATATATATGTGATTAAGTATATGATTTGTAATAATTATATTTAACACTCTCAGAGTCCAGTTTCCCGTATATTTTATTAATGATCATCGAGGAGTGTATTGGACATAGTCAACAATTACGCGAAGCCAGAAGCGGCCATTAGGGTCAAGAAAACGAAAGATAACCTCTTCAATAAGATAACAAAGGCTCTCCCAAGCGCTTGACGATAGATGTTGGTATAGATTATAGTATTTTTATACCAATTTATTAGATGACTATAAAAAACTTATAAATATTTTGATTGAAATCCACCATAAAGGACATTAACTAATTAATGTCATTTCTTAAGGCAGCATTAGAGCAAGAGGCTGGTGACGACTGATCAACCATGCAGCCTAAATTGTTGCTTTCTAGAGGTCGTACTACTTCAAAGATTGTCAATGTGTATTGAGTTACTGAAAACTCAATCTCCAAATGTTTCGTACTACGATTTGTACTATTTATAAATTATCAGTAGCTACAAATTTACGCATAAATTGTGAAAATGTTAAGCCAAACGGTGCATACAAACTTGATTACAGTCTGTCCGATCCAGAACAGTGATTATGAAGTGTAGGTTATCGTTGACTTATTTATTACTCAGGAATACCAATTATTATTAAGAGCGACAATAAATAAACTTACGCCTACCTAGCAAAACACCACAGAGTAATTTCGAAATACTACTGTATCTTTAAGTATATTCTACACCTTGAAAAGATAAAACAACTAGTGTATTCGTTTTACGAAACGCTAGTAACATTTTTCATACAACACTCAGGCTAAGTGATGATTTTTCTAAATATTAAATGTCTAGTCCTAACGAATATTAGTTGACAGAAATATAGAATAGATAGATCTAACTGCTAGTTCTTTCTTACATTTTGAATCCTTGATACATTTTAACAAAGTGAGAAAAGATTTCCAAGATAACATGAATGCACTATATTTCAAAGCTTCTTACCAGTTTCAAACGACCTGAAGTTACAAATAATTGTCATACTATGAACAGAGTTTTTCATACCTTAATTACTGAAGTTGGTTTCGAAGTGAAACAGAAAAAACATACGAAGTACGAAAAGGAAACAACCTATTTGATATAATAGTTAAGACTGGTTAGTATTTATGTGTAGAAAATGAATCCCTATGCAAGTGCAACGTCGAATTGTACATAAATATGGCTTCTGATCTGAGAAAAAGGATCTTAAACAATGTGACATACATGTTTTCAGCTAAACTTACGCGTTGTCAAATGATGATTCTATTACTATGGCTAGTAGTCAGTGCGGGATAAAACGTCAACATTTGGTAATTTCAGTTCAGAAAACAGGAGTGCAAATTACAGGAATCATCTGAAAACCGAACACTATTAGTTTTTACATTCTGGCATTCCATCACATTATGATAATAATGATAATAAGTAATGTAAATAATTTATGAATAAGACTATATAAAATTATGGTACGACTATTAAAATATTATACACTTACCAACGGCCTTCATTAATCAGAGCCTTAATATTATCCTTCTGTAAACAGTTCGAATTTCTCCCTTCACCTTTTTGCTATCCAGCGGTGAACAGATAACAAAACCACCTTGAGCAAAGTAGAATGTATTGCGAAATCTTTCTGGAATCGATACGAAAACTTCCTCTCCCTGTTCTGTTATTGCAGTGAACAAATAGTTGCCGCATGATTTGACTAACTGGAGATCAGATTATTTATTTATAAAGTAGTTTGTACCTTACAAATGATTTCATTTGACTCTATGGTATGAGTATCTTTAAAAAGTTCCTTTTCTGCCTTTTTACGCTTAGGCACAGAGGAGGGAAGAATCATTCTTGCTTTATAGGACTTATAGATTAAAATGTCGTCTTACAGATAACAGCTATGCAAAACGTGGAATCTCTAAAAAACGGAGTAACAGTTAAAGTTTACCATTGGAATAAACGTATAATAGAGGTGGATGAATTCTATAAAAAGCACCTTTTGTGTGAACTGAAAAGTTGGTTGAGTAAAGTGTTTATAAATCGCAAACTTAGTATTCGGTTAACAAAAATATAACCCTCTTACGAAAATTAATTTTTTTTTATTTATTTCGACACATAAATATCGGTACAAGAGGGCACCAAATATAGATGCGCCACACCATATTTGTGTGTGTGTGGGCTGTGATACTGCCCCGGGTGCCCAAGCCGAAGCAGGTGGTTTTCTTAAGGGACACATGAATATTGGTACAAGAGAGCGCCAATATATATGCGCCACACAAAACAATGAAAATTCGAGAGGAATACAAAGAAAGAAAAAAAAGCTAAGGAGCGCAACAAAAAAGAGAACAATAACGAAGAGATTGGTGTAAGGTAATGTGCTAGTAATCAGGGAACGCAAAGGTACAATCGGAAGAAATCTTTCAGGTAAGGGAGACAGAACCACATTTTATGAAGAAAGTAAAAGAAGGTTACAGCTGGATCGCCACTGGCTTCTATTCTGAGCCATATCTGATAACGTCTCTAGCCACTGTGTAGCACCATCTCTCAGACCCCAACCAGGGAGTCGTGAAGGACCAACACAAGCTAGTCCTTTGCAGCTTTCTTTCATGCCACGACACCATGTCATGCACTGACCACCTCTCCGCTTCTTCCAACCAGTCCCAGAGTCGGCAAATAATGCACGACGTGGGGCCACACCCCGAGCCTTTGACCTAAAGGTCTAACCCACAAGGCAGTAGAGCATCGAAAGGAGATGCAGTCCCATGGAAGCCGGTGACCAACAATTGGTTCATACGCCATTTATTCCCGCAGGATACTGGAGCCCATGTGCACCATTGGTTTGTGATCCGGTCAAAGCGCCGAACATTCGCTTTTCTTCCTCTCGTTTTCGTGGACAACACCCCCGCCACGAGAAGGCAGTGAGTAGGACTTCCCTGGCAGAGGCTGTATACGCGTGGCCGTGTGAGAGCATTTCGAGAGGGGGTGAACCCACCCCACCCTCGGCCATACCAGGACATTTGGGGGAATGGTCTTGCAAAAACCTCATACATCTGACCTATGTAGTCAAGTAGAACAACGAAATGATACATGGCATAAAACTACTACAATGTCCAAGTGAGGTAATTCAATATTAAAAATGTAGACCTTTTATTCAAAATTCACCTAATATGTGAAGCATTTTACAGGTAAATTTTTGAGTAATTTTTCATAAACTACTAGTGCAACAAATTTAATATCACTTTATATACGGCAAATCGATCACTTTCTTCCTCTTAACACTGATCAGAAAAATTACAATGCAAACAAGTATATTGCAATCCAATGGCGAAACTATGGGTATATCCAATGTGCAAACAGTTATGATTGAGCATGCTAGCAAAATTTCCAATCATATTAATACTTCACGCTTTTAACTTATTACAAACATAAATTATGAGTCACGTCGTGTCCGTTTGATCAACAAATTCTACCCTACTTATACCATACACTTCATTATTTTGGAGGTTTATGTAGAACAACATAGTTCAAAAATCTGTAAATCAGTACGTTAGGAAATAATCAAGGATATATATGGAAAGATACTTACCACAAAGATTTCACTTAGTTTACTGATTTTATTCTATTTTTTTGGTTGATAATGCTTGTATGAACTACCTAATTGGACTGAAATTACCTAAAGTAATACTACTTATTTATACTCTTCACAATAATGACATACCACTCTTTTTACTGCTAAATTCAGGATTCTACATACAGCGTTCTATCGTTAGAAGGAATCGAAAAAAAATGACAATACGTTCTGCAACCCACTAAAGGCAAACATGTTTTTAACAAAAAAAGTTTTTGGCAGATACATGTAAATAAATTTTAATGTACTTTCTTGCTTTTTATACCGATGAAAAAAACTTCAACCAACTGGAAAATGTTTTGCTGCAAGCTTACAGCTTGGTGCTTTTATATAATAATGACTATTCGATCGGGTCAACGAGTGAGCGATGATCTTTAAGTAAAATTATTACTGAAATAGGTCTTCAACGTTGCATACGATCGAATCAAAGCAACACCCACTCAGGTTTAATGAAAAACTATTTCAAACTGTTATCTCTGACCCATAACCACGATTTGATGGCTAACATAAAATTTATAACTGTTTTCAAAATTTGACTTAG
Source organism: Schistosoma mattheei (assembly GCA_944470405.2). Classification (NCBI taxonomy): domain Eukaryota; kingdom Metazoa; phylum Platyhelminthes; class Trematoda; order Strigeidida; family Schistosomatidae; genus Schistosoma; species Schistosoma mattheei. Next base: position 8,327,824 of record OX103947.1, on the reverse strand, counting down.
AACCTATAACCAGATCCCTATGACCTAAAAAGACGTTCGCAAAATAGCCGCAATTAGTACTTTAGGGCTAATTGAAGTTTTACGTGTGCGCTAACGACTGTAAAATACCGCGCAAATGCTTTAACGCTTTAGCAAAGATGTACTCTGGGAGCTTGAATTTGTAGATTGGATAATTTGGCGACTACTGGATTGCAGTTCCAGATGAAGAAACAACTTTCCAAAATGTGGATCCACATTTTGGAAGACTCCGAAAACAAGCCATTATAGCGAATATTTAGAGGCAATAAATTGGATCACTGTGATTCTTAGGATATATCGATTGCTTCACGCAATGGTCTGGAGTTGTGCTCATCACAGAAATCACTGGTGAAACTATCGCACGCGCTTTAGCCGAACGACAGACTGCAAACTTTGGTTGCCAACTAACTATTAAAAAACACCATAGATGCCATATTGAGACTGGATTCTTCTACACCTTGATGACGTTTACAGACAAAAACGCTTTTGAACGATCTCATACACTCCCCAAACATATGATGTTATAGCGAATTCATTAACCATAACGTCACTTTTTCCCTGAGGATACAGCACACTGAGTGGACGTACTCCTACTTTTACTAATAATTCGTACTCCGGTAAAGCCTGATGCTGGGTGCACTGTACATGAACCCGTTTATGACATGATCATCCAAATCCCAAGAGGATATGTGAACTTTTTACATTCACTCAATACGAGCCTAACCCACGCCTTCAGTCAGTCAGTCAGCTACAAAGTGGGACCAGGCACATATATGCGTCGGTCCAAGTGACCACACCTCATTAACACAACAAAATGAACACCAAATTCATAGTAGTTACTTCGGTCAAGCTATACCTAACGCAAACCCAATCAGATGTCTTAATTCAACTCTTGTACTAAACTGCATATCTGGAAAGTAACCTCTCCAAAGATGACCACCCGATGGCACCAACAAAAGACTGCATGTTGTAGATTACCATAAAACATCACTCGCTGTTCATGTTTGCCGCAGAATAATGAATTCCTATATACTGGTGTGAAAATGAACGAAGAAAACTACACGAAAATCTTTGACATATATCTGGGAAACATTTGTATCGAAGTACATTTAGGAATTCCATGGCATTTTAGATGCATAGTATTTAGATTAAGTAGCATTCAATAAACGGATTAACATAGCTCCGGTCTAACAGTCTATTTGAAAACGGTCAATCAGCAACATGCTTGTAGGACAACGTAACAAAATTCGTTGTTTTGTCCAAAAGTTTTGGAAATTGGGTTAGACAGAATATACTGTCCATAATAATAATAAAATTTCCGGGCCAGAAGCACAAATTTCAATAAGATCATATTCAGAATGATGAAGATTTCTACTCGTGATTTAAATATGATCTAATAACTTACTTTCCAACAACACAAACAAATACAGTACACAAACACTTAGACTTGTTAAGAAGCATGCACTTAAGAAGGTCATTCCGCAGCCGCCTACTGCTCAATCTCCAATTAAATCGCACAGATATGCCATATGTTAAAATAGTTCTGAACAGAACAGAGCAAACTTACGGTTGAGGGGCTTCCATTACTAGAAGTGATGAAACATTGATGACTACAGGTGGTAAATACGTGGTATAAAACATATTTGTGTACTGAGGACAGAAGGCTGGCCTACGGCCTATGTTATCCCTTTCCGATTAAGCTTCTGATAATTCCTCGTCTTCTCCTAAATAATTCGATCTAAGAGAAAGAGAGCATTTCTTCGTGTAACAGGTTGTAAGAATTGATTGCTTGGTGGGAAAACCTGTGTACCCCAAGTACCTAATTTGTTCTTAGCTTTTGTACTCCCCTCGTATTTCCTCTGAGTTGTAGTAAGCTTGTAGCAAGATAACGAGGCTATATAATAGGTTCAACATGACTTCTTAGTATCCTATACATCGAAACCAGTCCACCTAATCTGCGACCAAACAGAAATGAGAGGTCTATAAGATCCTGCTCTGAGTGTTTAAAAATATATATGTCTTGGTTTTTAGCAGAGCCCGAGAAATCTTTCAGACCAATTTTGTGGATAGTGGATCAAAACACTCGACTACTTTTAAGGAGTAGAATGCATGTCTACGATCCAGTTTACCATGTTCCACCTATGAGGTTAGTGTCTGGGCGTAAATTTATTAGATGTCCGATATGACGATCACGAACGTTTAGGACTTTTAAGTCACTCGGAATTCTTGACTATGTCTCTTACACGATAAAATATGAGAACCCAGTGGCTTAGGGCTCTCCTCGTAGGTCCTGGGTTTTGGCCTCCAAACTGATTAAGTGATTCTCCTCCAGATACTCCCCTCAGAATTTATATCCTTTGTAGCGGTAAATAAATCCCTAAAATAAATAGCTCTGTAAGTTTTCGACATTGGATGCTGACCATATGTTTTAGTGGACTCATCTAGCTGAAGGCGCTCGGTCAGGCATCCGCACCAGATCACGTGTAGTAACGCCGTGCTCAACATCAACCACAATCGCTAGCCAGATTAGATCAGAGAATCCCGGTATATTGGTCATCGCCAAATATACTCTTCCGATCTCCTCGACTCTGTCTTTTGATTTCTCTTGGTGGGAACGAAATATCTTAGAAGGTGTTACTGGTAGAAGCGTTGTCAAACACTGAATACCTGTGACATCATCATTGGTGAGACCGTCGTGATCTGGTACACCTTATTGCAACTGTGAGTCTGTTCCTTTTTGGGATTTTTATATATCATTGCCTTATTTTTTATTTTTTTTAAACATTGTGATTTTTTTTCGTGTTTTTCTTGGATATATATATATATTTTTCCCCTCGTTCATTATCGTACTTCATATTTCATCATGACTGAACAGACACCTAAAGTACTCAAGCTTAAGACCTTGTCCCCACCTTCGTTTCAACTGATGCCTTTCTGGCCCGACAACATCGAAGCCTGGTTTTGCTACGCAGAAGCCGACTTTTCCGAGCACGGCGTGATCGACACACGTGCACAATTCCTCGCAGTAGTCAAGGCACTGCCGCGGGAATTCAACAGGTACGTAACACCTAGTATGTTTACTAGTGATGTTTCCGATCCTTACGAAATCTTAAAACGCTCGATTCTTAAACGAGGAGACCTAACCGATCGACAAAGGTTAGATCAACTCTTCAACAATATCGACCTGCAACACGGTTCTGCGACGGACATGTTGCAACGGATGAGAGAGGTTATAGGCCCAAGAACTTTCGACGAAGGTCTATTCAAACAACTCTTCTTGTCAAAACTTCCCCAACAGGTGCAAGCAGTTCTGGTCTCGTTCCAGAACAACGCCTTAGACGAACTAGCTGTATCTGCCGACCGCATTCTAGAAATTACGAAACCTTCTACTACCGAGGTATTTTCAGTCAAAGAAAAGCCTCACACGACTCAGAATGACATAACCGACTTATGTCACACACTCACGCGTTATCTTAGTCTTCGTACCGACCGTAAGAGATCGCGCACACCACGTAGAAGCATTTCTCGTAAGCGATCTGTCTCTAGACCACGAGAGACAGATAACCCCGACTGGTGCTGGTATCATAACCAGTATGGAAAGTTTTCCAGAAATTGCAGAAAACCCTGCAATTTTCCCAACACGAAACCGACTGATTCGGGAAACTTCCAAGCCGGCACGCGTTAACGGCAACCGTAGCCGGCGAACAAAGCCGTCTGTTATTCGTCACAGATGTGACAACGAGAGTTCGCTACCTCGTCGACACTGGCGCAGAAGTTAGCGTTCTCCCAGCAAATCCTAACGACCGACTTCACGAATCGACCCTAAACTTACAGGCGGCAAACGGAAAACCGATCGCTACGTATGGCAAAAGGTACGTTTACCTTAACGTGGGTTTACGCAAACCCATCCACTGGATTTTCGTCGTTGCAGATGTTTCTATGCCAATCATTGGTATGGACCTTCTACAACACCACAATCTGATCATCGACACTCGCAAACGGAGGCTAGTAGACGGAAACACTAATTTGTCCGTTTGCGTAACTTCTTTTACTGGTTGTAGAGTATCCCCAGTCACAGTTAAACATATGATAGACCCACTCTATCAACCACTACTCGATAAGTACCCTGGGATACAACAAACTCAACCGAAACTACCGTGTGTAACCAGCAATGTTACACATCACATCACGACTACAGGACCACCTGTATTTTCTAAAGCACGACGACTAGCTCCTGAAAAGCTAAGGTTAGCGAAAAACGAATTCGATCACATGATGGACTTAGGAATCATACGACCGTCAAGTAGCCCATATGCATCTCCGTTGCACATGGTCCCTAAAAAGGACAGCAACGATTGGCGTCCAACTGGTGACTATCGGCGATTGAACGCGAAAACCATTCCCGATCGTTACCCGTTGCCTCACATTCACGATTTGACAGCTACCTTGAAAGGTACAACTGTCTTTTCGAAAATCGACTTGGTTAAAGCGTATAACCAAATCCCTATGGCTACTGACGACATACCGAAAACGGCTATCATAACTCCCTTCGGACTCTATGAATTTTTGCGAATGCCTTTCGGTCTAAGGAATGCTGCTCAAACATTCCAAAGATTCATAGACGACGTTTTTCGAGGTCTCAACTTCGTACACGCGTATGTTGACGACTGTCTAATCGCAAGTCCGGACAGAGAAACACATCTCAAGCATCTGGACCTTGTTTTCGAACGATTACAAAAACATGGCATAACTGTAAACGTTCAGAAATGCCAATTTGGAACCGACTCGTTAGACTTTCTGGGACACACTATCGATGCTCAAGGTATCCGACCCCTTAGAACCAAAGTGGCGGCCATTCTGGATTACCCAGAACCGACCACCGTCAAGCAATTACGCACGTTCAACGGCCTGGTAAGTTTCTATAGACGTTTCATACCCAAATGCGCATCACTTATGAAACCTCTGACCGACCAACTTCGTGGAAATGCGAAATCCATTAATTTGGACGACACCGCACGAAAAGCATTCTCCACAGTCAAGGAACTGATTGCTAAAGCAACAATGCTCGCACATCAGGACACCCGAGCACCCATTAGCATCGCAGTAGACGCATCCGACTCAGCAATCGGAGGAGTCTTACAACAATGGGTTAACAACTCCTGGCAACCCTTGGCATTTTTCTCTAGAAGGTTGCTAGACACCGAATCGAGGTACAGCACATTCGGTAGGGAACTCCTAGCTATGTATTGTGCTGTACGGCATTTCCAACACTATATCGAAGGCCGTGAATTCACTCTTTTCACGGACCATAAACCGCTCACTTTCTCGTTAAGCTCTCCTTCTGACAAGTACTCTCCCCGTGAGTCTCGACAACTGGACTACATTTCGCAGTTTACTTCAGATATTCAACACATCTCTGGAGCAAACAATGTAGTTGCAGACGCTTTATCTCGCATAACTTCCTTGAACAGTTTCCAAGGAATCGACCTTCTTAAACTCGCCGAGCTTCAAAAAGAAGACAGTGATCTTCAGCACGAGTTATCGTCCACAACACTTAAACTACGCATCAAACAGATGGGAACAGGTAAGGAAACCTTACTTTGTGACACATCTACAGGTAGGGATCGCCCAATCGTGCCGAAACATTATCGACGCAATGTCTTCAACACATTGCACAAACTTTCTCATCCAGGTGTTCGTGCAACCATCAAGCTTATAGCAGAACGATTTTGCTGGCCTGGCATGAATAAAGACGTGAGGGAGTGGGCACGCTCCTGTGTAAGCTGCCAAAAATCTAAGGTTATCAGACACAATAAATGTCCCTTAGGCTCGTTTAAAACTCCCGATGCTCGTTTCGACCATGTTCATCTGGATTTGGTAGGACCTTTACCAGATTCAAATGGATACTCTTATCTCTTAACCTGCGTAGACCGTTTCACTCGATGGCCAGAAGCAGTACCTATCAAGGACAGCACTGCTGAAACAGTGGCCCGCACATTCGTCGAACGATGGGTAGCAAACTTCGGTTGCCCTTCAACCATCACTACAGACCGCGGACGTCAGTTTGAATCTGATCTTTTCCGTCGTCTGACCACACTTTTAGGAATCACTCGCTTCCGAACGACCGCCTACCATCCCCAAGCAAACGGGTTGGTAGAACGTTTTCACCGACAACTGAAAGCTTCGCTATCAGCTGCAAACGTTTCACAATGGACCGACGCTCTTCCACTCGTCTTACTAGGTATCCGCAATGCAGTGAAAGCTGACATTGGATACACTGCGGCTCAACTCGTTTATGGAACGACACTTCGACTTCCAGGAGAATTCGTGGATCCTTCGTGCTCTTCGATGAACATGGATCTAACCTCCTACACGAACAGGCTTACAAACGCAATGCGTTCAGTTAAACCTGCTTCCACTCGACCTCAATCAACTGATGTTTTCGTTCAACCTGACTTACCATATAGTACACACGTTTTCATTCGTCGAGACTCGCATCGACGACCATTCGAATCAGCATACGAAGGACCCTTCAAAGTTCTTCAACGTGAATCTAAGTACTATATAGTCGATAAGAACGGAACCAACGATAGCATCAGCATCGATCGCTTAAAAGCAGCGTATTTAGAAGGAAATCCTATCCACGTCGATTTTCCTTCGGTACAATCGAACGACACGACTCAGACACTAATAATACCTCATCCGACAACCAACGCACACGAAGATACTTCGACAGTATCCGAAAATAAACTTAAAACGACGCGTTCTGGAAGAAGGGTGAGATTTCCAGAACATTTAAACGACTATTGCACGTAAGGCACTTCTCGACATTTTATATTATTTTTTTTTTGAAAAAAAAAACAATTTTAATATGCTTATATATTTTTATTTCTATTAAAAAAAACAAAACAAAAAAAACAATTTTTTAACGCTATTACGTGCTCATGAGTTTATTTTCCATTTTTTTTCCGCCGACCTTGTTTTTTTACGCATATACGAGTGTATTTCGACATGCACTTACATTTTCTTTTTTCTTTTCCAGGACGGCTGGAAAAGAACGATGACGTTTATGAGGATCCGAAATTTTCATTGTACATTTTCTTTTTTTTACTATGTTGTACCTCCGTCCCATATAGTAAGGAAAGACGACCAGACGCTGCTAAATTTAGTAAGCTATCAGAAGAGTGTTTACCAACGACAAACTCGTTGGGTTTAAACTTCTGGCTGGCCACGTCTTAGGGTCGTCACTGCCCCACTAGGGGGGGAGTGATCTGTAGCGGTAAATAAATCCCTAAAATAAATAGCTCTGTAAGTTTTCGACATTGGATGCTGACCATATGTTTTAGTGGACTCATCTAGCTGAAGGCGCTCGGTCAGGCATCCGCACCAGATCACGTGTAGTAACGCCGTGCTCAACATCAACCACAATCGCTAGCCAGATTAGATCAGAGAATCCCGGTATATTGGTCATCGCCAAATATACTCTTCCGATCTCCTCGACTCTGTCTTTTGATTTCTCTTGGTGGGAACGAAATATCTTAGAAGGTGTTACTGGTAGAAGCGTTGTCAAACACTGAATACCTGTGACATCATCACCTTTAAAAGCGAAGAAAAGAATACCATATTTTCATATGCCGAGTAAAGCTGATTGAAATAATTGAAAGTTGGATATAAGATCACTGTTAGACTGACAGAATTGATGCTTCCAACTCACCAGTGAGTGTTGTTCTCTGTTGTCATTTTTGACATAGTATGACATTTTTAAAGTTATCATCATTCGCGTGATGCGTTCCTAGAGATCAGTTGTTCATGTTATACATGGAGTTTGCGAAATTTATCATTCGCACCAAAGTAAGACAAACTTTCATGCTTATCTGATCTATATCGTCCTGCAATCCTGTCAGATTTAAACGTCTAAAATTCCGTCGATCTTTAGGCGAGGCGTTTAAGCTCGGTCTTACAACTGATAATAAAGCTTAGTACGACATGGGTACCCTCTGCAAATCTAAACAAAACCTATTAGTTATCAAATAAGAATATAAAGTTAGTGAGAATTTCAATATAGTCATCCTATCTGTTGCATGTATATTTAGTCAAATCATTTCACGGGGACTACATAAATTTGTATTAAAATTCAGGAGAGTAGAGTAGTCCTCCCAGAATCTCATTGCCATAATGTATACCAGAAGTAGACTCTAAGTAAGAAATCTCATCCAGACACTCCGTGATGCTAGATATATAAGTGGTGAACAAGCAATTTTCGTAACACTAAATTCTGTTCATACAACAGCGATTGTTAGTTCCCAAGAATTCGAATAAATATAAAGGAAAGGTGCGGATTAAACTGCGTGATGCACAGAAAAGTATTTACCAAGTAAATTGAGACTTTCTGTACTGTGTTTTATAATTTAGACATCCAACTTTGTTTGACTCTGTCATTTGACAAATAATCGCGAGCTCTCATCATTACTTGTCATCTTATGAACTAATCATACTGATAAGAAGCAAATTTGGTGCTTCAGTCATGCCATCCATCGTCGACCATATCAGTCGTTTCAAGCGTGAGATTGACATGTGAGATTCTAGATGGTGAAATAAATTATATCCTTTTGTATACCATGTATTTAATAAAAGTGTGACATTAAGATGTTCAATTTCTTGCTTTAATATCATAACCACAAGAGTTACGCAACACATAATGGAGTTTTACTCATTTATACTCATGATTCGAATTGAAACTTGTATGTCCACCAACTAAATCGAGGCACTATGAACATTGTGACATTGCGAACAAATATTACACAGTAGAAGGCACGTTTTCGCCTCGTGTCTACGAATAGCAGACTCAATCCATCTTGTTGCTCCTGTAAAGTGATTGTTGATCCCAAGCCCCAGCAAAGGGGAAGGGTCGGGTATAAAATCAGTGACCCCATAACGTAGAAAACAAACTTGCTAAAACAACGCTGACCAGAATAAACAACTTAAACCCATTAACCTCTGCCCTTTGGGTTGAAAGATCTTCATTCGGAAGAATTGTAATCCATCATCATGAAAACAGCTAGGGTTCTTCGGAAGTCACGAGTCTGGCGCACCTTCTAACAACCAGAGCAACAATCGACATAGGAACATGAAATATCCGAACACTGCGAGAGAGACCGCGGGAACCAATCAAACTGCTACGGTAATAAAGAGATACAAGTTGTAGGTGCTTGGAATCAGTGAAAACCATCAAACCCAAGTTGGACAGAGAAGGACAGATATGAGAGTGATGCTGCTGTACTCTGGTCACGACGAGAAAAAGTGCCCGTACACAGGTGGTTGCTCTGATGCTGTCAAAAGAAGCATCTATAAGATGGCAATCCCATGAATCCAGAATTATCAAATCATCATTCAAAATAAAGGAGGGAATCACAATGAATGTTATCCACTGTCATGCACCCACTAGTGATAACAATAAATACGATAAACATCAGTTTTAGTAGGGCTGCAACCGATCGTAGAGAACCACCCAGGACCCGACCATCCTGATGGGAGACCTAAACGGTAGTGTTGGGACGGATAACACCGGATATCAAGATATCATGGGATGGCATGAACCGACTGAGAGAAAAGAACGAGAATGGTGAGAGATTTTCAAACTTATGTGCATTCAGCAAAAACGGTTATATACGGCACAATATTACCACACAAACACATACACAAAGCTACATGTGTCTCACAAGATCCCACTACAGAGAATCAGACCGGCCACATTTGCACCACTGAAAAATTCGAAAGGTCAATGGAAGACGTGAAAACCAGGAGAGGAGCTGACATAGCTAGCTTCAGATCACCACCAACCGGTGGCGGTCAAGATGAAACTGAGTGTAAAAGAGCACTAGACAACTGAAAAACAGCATTACAAGGGTTCAACACAGCCTTCCTTCGACATACTGACAAACTCAACGATCTTAAGATAACTCTCAATAACAGATCCCAAGCCTTACAAGATCTACTGAAAGAAGAAAAAACTACTATGTAGGACAAATGGAAAGGAATCAAAGAAGCACTAACTTCAATGTGTCAGGAGATCCTGGGACGCAAGAATTATCATCACAAGGAATGGATCCCTATCAAATTACTTGACTAGATTCCGTAAAGGAAGAACGAGAAGACAGCAATCAACAACAGTCGAACAAGAACAGAGAAAGTCGACGCACAGGCCGAATACACCAAAGCAAACAAGCAAGTGAAGAGAAGCACTAGAGCCGACAAGCAGAAATACGTGGAAGACTTAACAACGACTGCGGAAAAATCTGTAAGAGAAGGAAACTTGAAACAACCCTATGACACGACGGTAACAGTAAACGTTTTTAACAGAGGGTTGTTGAACTGAATGAAAGTATCAGTAGACACCCAACTCCGAGATCAACAGGCCAACAGGATTCTGTTACGATCAATCGTGCACAAACCAAACTGCGTCACTATGGATCATTGTTGAACAATCAATAGGATGGAACTCATCAGTACACACCAACTTCCTTGACTATGAGAAAGTATTTGACAGAGTGGAAAGGAGAACCTCATGGAAACTTCGTCGACACTATGGTGTAAAAATCACCAACATCATCCGGAGTTAATACGACCAACTAAACTGCAAAGTCGTGCATGGAAGAAGGCTGACAGATGTATTCCAAGTGAGTACTGGAGTCAAACAAGTTTGCCTACTCTCCACCTTACTCTTTCTTCCAGTGGTTGACTGGATCATGAACACCCTCACATCTTGGGAAAGCACGGAATACAATGGACAGTTTGCATGCAACTAGACGATTTGGAATTTGCAGATGACCTGGCACTTCTATCCTATACGCACGGACAAATGCAGGTCGAGACAGCCAGTGTAGTAGCAGCCTCAACATAAACAAGGGAAAGAGCGAAATCCTCAAATACAACACAGAGAACACCAACCCTATCATAATTGATGGAGAAGCTCTGGAAGAGGTCGAAACTCTCACGTATCTGGAAAGCACCATCTATGAACAAGGAGGATCGGATACAGACGCAAAGGCAAGGATAGGCAAAGCAAGAGCAGGATCCCTATAATTGAAGGACATATGAGACTCAAAACAACTGTTAGCCAGTATCAAGTTCAGAATCTTTAATACGGACGTCAAGATAGTTTTACTGTACGGAACTGAAAATTAGAAATCTACCACAATCATCAACAAAAGAGCGCACGGGTTTGATGCACACACAGAAAGAAAAGAAGCATTGACAAACAACGAAAGCTATTTTTGTGAACGTTATTTCACTTCATTCAAAGCTTGTCAAAGACTTATGTTTATTTTTATTCATTATTTATTCTAAGAGCCATAAGATTTCATTCAATGTATGATTCACCGACACAACATTTTTCGTTTTAAAGCTATTGTAATTCATAGATAACCTTTAGTAGTCTATTTTCCTACCCTAATGCCTATTCTTGGACATAATTTTATTTCCCTAATGTTTGTGCATTTTGATCACTTTAGTCATCTGTTTATTCATGTATCTGTTTTCACTAATCGGAATCGCATCGAAATGTGAATCGCATAGGGGAATTGATGTAGTAGTATTCCAGTCGTCTATTCTTTCTCGCACGCGTTTGTTAACCAGTCAGATGATGGAATAATTTTCCTTTCAAACTCATACGTTTCTAACCTCAAGAAAAAATGTCAGCTAATCTCGTTTTATTTTAGTTTGAGACAAATTATCTTCCGTATATTAGTGGGTAGAGAGATCATTAGCGCAACAGTGTTTACGAACAGTTGTCTGCGCTAGATACTTAATGGCAGTCGGCCGGATACCATTAGCAACAGCCTACTGTGGTAGAGAACAAACCGACTTCAAACTGAAGAGCAAATTAAGGAAAAACGTTGGAAGTGAACAGGACATACATTGCGAAAAACATCAAGCTGAATCACTAGACAGGTGCTAACTTGGAAAAGAAAAACCAAAGAATTGGAAGCAGACATCAAAGGATGGATAGACACTGGGTATAATTGTCCAGAACGGAGTACGATGGAGAAAGCTGGTAGGGAGCTTATGCTCCTCCACGTGGGGTAACAGGTGCAAGTAGTTATGTAATAACAGACTTGGAAAACTGTATGCAACTTGACTTCATACCTATGGTAATAGCGAATTCATTTGGGTAGGAAAGGATTGAAACGGCGTGATGGACTTTGAAGTGCATTACAAAGTAGTGAGGGTAATTAGATCTGCAAACGATAAAGTAAGGCTATTCTGAGTCAGCTAAAAACCAGATATTCCAGCAGAAAAATTGTACCTATAACTTCGAGGTAATTAATTCCTCATTTGTTTTTATAACCTACGGATGAAATATTTGTATGCTTGTTGCAGTATAAGCTGAGCTGTAGTTTATTTCTCAATTTGCGGTATAACGGCGGTAAAGAGTTATAGATTTGACAGGTTTACACTGTAGCAACACCAACGATTTGAAAGTTGAACATCGAAATATTTTGAACTGCGTGACAAGTTGGTTTGTTGAAGTTCAAACCAAACAAATATTCAGACACTAAAGTCTTATAGAAACACATGATGACTGGTCTTGGTATTACGCACACATTTTGTTTTGTCCTTTAAAAAGTGTAAGACTTAAACTCTTAAATGCTTCACAATTTCATTAAACATCCATTTATTCTGAAATAACTATGGTGACACTAAATGAGATATTAGTTGAGTTGAAAGTATTTGAGTTAATGTGCTAATCAAATTAGTACAATCTAATGTAGGTAGAACTAGATGAGTTCAAATGAACATATTATATTTGGGACTCGTAATCAGCAAGCATAATCAATACAAAGGAGTTATTAGTTCAAATACTACATATATGGATTATATGTGAAGAGAACCTGCGATTATAGAAACTCACGTATCCGTCCTCATTGTACGTTAGTAGCTGCAAAATGTCAGTCGCTTGACTATGGGAGATGACAATATACAGATATGTAATCCACGAGTTAGAACTAGGATATATATTGTAGTACTTGCGGGACTATGATGGTGTACTTCATATACTAAACGTTAACATTTTATCTCAAGAATTAGGAAGACACCATGAATTGTCCTACTGAACATTAAACTACAACTGAATCTCGAATGATAATGTATTGTCAGTCCAATTCATTTGTCGGTGAGTTATAAACTAGCAGAAGTCTGTATTACACTGTGTTATTCTTCGTTTGCAAAATTCCGATGATAAACAACGACGTTTTCCCTTTCACGGACATTTGTGTAATCTATTGCACACTCCCCTTGTAAGCTTAAAATCTTTCGGGAAATATTGCATTGGTAGTTGAATCGGATTCAGTCTGTTTTTATCGAGTCGAGAGCGTTACTGGTAAATGCATCATGCCAGTAAATTGAATGCATGTGGCATTTTCGTGGGGTGATATTTTCTTTGTACATATTTAACAGCACAAAGTCAATATCCTACTGTTCACACAAACATGACCGGGCGGGTTCCGTCAAAGTTGTCAGTCACAAGTAACTGGAATATTGAGTACCTACAAAGTAAAACTTACTGTGCAACATATTTTTGATCATCAATATTACACATAGAACCAATACAAGCCACTTTTGGACATTTTTAGTGCAACATTTGCTCATGAATGAAAAGGTAATTCCACGATGTGCCAACACAATATCCTCTTCACATATCAGTCAGAACACGTACTGATTAGCTCTGGAAATTACTAGTATCAATGTTTTGTCGCATGCTAGTGATGCTTCGAAATATTGTACTGACTCAGAAAATATCAACTAAGCATATTTGACTGTACGGAAATTTCTTTTCCACCTAAAAATATGATGTCAAATGTACAGACTGAAGTATATGAACACAATTATCAAATTACCAGGTAATTTTCATACTTGAATTATAACTGATGTTAGCTCATGACATAGACCTCAATAACCCATGTACAAAAGTTTATTGATCGTGCCCAAACCTAGTTGCTAATTATTACTGTATCGACTCTATCGTAAATCGCCCTCATGCCTCAACTGAACTCTAGATGATACAATTCATGATCGCTTTCCACAAACGATTTGTCACTTTAGGTGAGTGGATCTACTGCCAATTGGCAGACGTAATACACTGGTACGATGTGGCTGAATGATGACTGCTTATTAGGAAGGAATATTGACTAAAATCTCCAAATAAATTGGTATCGGAAAACGGAACACCAAATCAGTAAAAATAAAGATCGTTTGGTCTAAGAAGATAATATGCTAATGTATAAATTATTAATAGGGAAATAAAACGATTGAATGTCATAAACGATTGAAACAATCTAATCCTACAGGTTATTCACCTGCGAATGAGTTAAGACCTAATCCTAGGCTTAGATTTTGTTCATCATACAATGATTATAAAAACCAGCATAGCATAATGAGTGCGATTTATGTAGGAAAAATGAAGTAAACTGAGTGGATTTGTGGAATGCAGAACCGGTTTTATAGTTCAACTACGATGTCTAAATACTGATCAGAACTGTTAGAAGTAAATCTGACCCAATTTCTACTGGGTTGGTCATTTAAGCAAGGAGTGATATGTCCCTAAAAAAGTCCATTTGCAGAAAAGAAACATGAGACGCTCAACTTTTACAGCTTAGTTGCATTAAACAGAAAGAGGAATCTTATTCACTCTTTGTTACCAAATAAGTAAGATTCATGATAATGAAGGACTTGTGTTTCTCAGAGAAACATTGGCTGACAATGACTATCCAGGCCGCTTTGTAGAGAACATCGAAGGAAGCCAGAATTCTTGTTTCAAAGGAATATCTTTATATGGATCTGGACTTAAAGGGTAGCCGCAACATAAGTCTAACTATAACTTGGAACAGTTATTTTATATCCTAGAATTAAAGTGATTTCAACGAAGTTAATTTTATTCCTTTTACGAACTGGCATAATGAAGTACAAATAATTATACCCAGCCACACACTGTCTGCCAAAGAACACAGAAGAAAACACCCACTACATGACGTAACAGTTAACACAAAAAAACTAGTAGGATCATGATGTATTGGCTTAGGAAATAATACAAATCATAACTGTAAGGTGGACAAATCAAAGAGTATCCCTTCGCCATTTTGATGAGCCTATAACATCAGTAAAGTGTCTATTCTCAAAGGATTTATTTACATAGTCATCCGCTTGTCCATCCACTTCAGCAGTGAACCAATCAGGAGTTGAAGGATGCAAATACGGTGCCTCGCTGTACTCGTCACGAACTACAACAGTTTGGGCAGCGATAAGTCTCTCTTCTAACATTTCTAATGCTTTTAACGATATGACTAATGTGTCATGATGTACCATAGACCAAACATTTAAACTGTGAACTGGCATTAATGTTAAACCTCTACCAGGATGAGTAGCTCGCGGAGCAATAGAATCAAGTTTGAATGCTGATGACTCCGGTGAAATCTCGTTCTTAACATGATTTTCATAGGAACCACATGCCAAACTAATTGCTAGATTATCATAACTAGAGTTCATGTTGTCTGTTTTATCATTATCAATGTTTTCGCTCCCAGGACATGGGACTGCCAATTGACTTGCTGGAGAATGTCTTTAAAAAAAGACAAAAAATTTACATGATGAATGATAACAAATTGCTGCTATCATAGTAAGGAAAGACAAATAAAAGTAACATCCTACTTATACTAGTCACATATATCAAGAAATGATAACATGAAATTTCAAATATCAAGGCTACTTAAAGTGGTCAAACATAATCAAAATTCTACATCAACGTATATTGGTAGGTAATATCTTGAAACCTGTAAGTACCAATGTTGGGATATTCAGGAAAATATCCCAAAAATTATCCTGTTAAGCCTAATGCTATCCTTGGACATGAAATGGTATTATCTTATTGGTCAATATTTATTTAACGTGTTATTTTCCTACTGGTTAATATTGTACAATGTTATTTTCTATTTTATCGTACGATGTGGTCTGCTTGACTGGTATATAAACAAAGTATGTTTGAAATATAATGATTCATAACTCAGAGGCTGTGACTTGTGTTCTGGACTCAACTGACTGGGCTAGAAAGGGAAGCGGGGCCAATCAGAACCCTAGGTCGTTCTACGTGTTTGTGCGTCTTTGGTCCGATCAATAATTCTCTATCCTCTAATCTGTTTTGTCTTCCACTAAACTAGATAGATATAAAGTTGGTGGGAAAAATCAAGATTAGATAGTACTTTAACACACAAATTGCTAGTCAGTATTCTAGAAAGAATAATTCTTCAGTACTTTAAACAGTAGAATGTAAACTAGAAACAGACAATTATACAGAATGAGACATGAATGAACATATTAGGTTACGCAGTGATACTATTATGCCAAAAAATGTACATGGTAGCGTACGGAGACGTTAGATCGTAATCCTCAGATTTTGTGTTGGCCGTAAAAGAAAATATTTTTTCTTCTGAGTGAACAAAAAGATTCGAAGTGTATTTAACATGGCTATGTAAACAATTGATAGTGGATCTTTTCCATCACCTACAAGTTTATGCAATTGGTTTCAAGCTACAGTTTCGTGAGATCACTAATGATACTATATATATATCATAAAATCGAAAATGTTCTTACAGTTACTGGGCCAAAAAATGGATTAGGGTTGGAGAAGTCTAATTGGTAGTAGATCTTCACTCCATTATAGTTATCTATTAGGAATCATGTATAAACTAATGTTAATTGCTTTAATTCCTATAAAGAGTTGATATGAAAGAAGAAAGTCGTCTTAGAAATGTTTAATTTGATAGCCTAACCAATCATAGATACATTGAAGTTAGCTATCAAAGAACTAGGGAAAAGTTCTAACTTAAAAATACAAGTACCCGAACGAGGGAAACATGTAGTGTAGGTTGTGATAAACACTTGTAAATTCGGGCTCAAACAGCAGTTTAAAAAAAGGAGGCATCACAGGATAAGGATAAGCACTACCATCGATAAAACTTTAATAGTACAAAATCAACACAGTTACATCGCATTCTAGAAAACAGTTGGAGTAATTCATTTATTTATGGTCGATGAAGCTTAAAATTGATTTATACCTTATGAAGAGAATTCTTAGGGTTAAAACTCAAAGAAACACCCTATGGAATGATACAGGCTAAACAACTACAGATAAATATATTAGATAACACTTGCAACTTCTCAGAAACAGGTAGAATTGATCAAATGTATGAGATTAGTGCAATACCAATGAAGTAGTCGATTAGAATCCAAAGTGTAGCTAAGAACATAATCGACAGCGTATACTGCTAACAAGTACAAAAATGTCCCAATGTAACTATTCAGAGGTTTAAAATTTCCTACAAGAAGCCGAATAACGAGAACCTAATGAAAGGGTAAAAATTCAACTGCTCAAAAGAGTATTTCAATCTAAAAAATCATTATATTTTTCATAACCTACAAATGAACAAGATAGTAACTAAAGTAATAATTAACCTCTAAATCATGAGATAGATGATCAGATGAGGAAATAATATATGATCACTACTTAGAATAATACGACCAGTGATGCGGATGAGCAATACAGTTGTATGGACTGCCGGGATTTTAAAAAATAACAGCACGATATTTTGATTCAAAGCTTTTTGTTGACTACAGTTACGAAATCTTTCAAAACTAACTTATATGATCTATACTTCATAAATGTATAATGCGGATCTACACTTACGCATCGACAAACAAAATAGATGGACCCCAACAACGTAGATCTGCCAATTGACGAATATATATTGCTGCTTCGTTCATTGTTTTAGTTAAACGATAATGACGTGTTTTATTAAGTGCAGAGAGTGGATCTTCCAAATCATTCAAGTTAAGAGAAGCAGTTTGTGCTTCAGTTAAAATAGTTTTAGCATCTTCTTCCAACGTTTTTGAAAGCATAAAATCATCAACAATATGTAAGTCATTCTAAAGAAGGAAATAAATGAGATAAAAAAGATTAAGTTTAACAATTAATTTAGGAATAAGTTTTCAATTTAAAAATGGGAAATTTAAATCAACATCAGCATTTTGTACAAGATTCGATTTTCAGTTAACGGAGTTCATTTTGTGAATACTTTGAGTTCAAAGCACCTTTTTTCTTTCCTTTTCTTTTCTTTTTACAATCACCAAAACATGTGTGATAAGCGTTCATCCAATATATCTTTCCCAAAATAAGAAGTCTTAGATAAAAATGAACAAAATGCTTTCACCTTCCGGATTGCAATGCAGAACTATTTTATACATGGGAAATAAACTCAGATACAATTAGAAATTCCAGAAATCTACATAATTCATTATTTACTTTCGATAGAAACAAAAATTACCTGTGCATGCTTTATAGATAACATTGATAATAAACCAGCAAGGCGTTCATTATAAGGGAGAAGATAGAAAAAAGACTCTGGTCCACGTGGACCTTTACACTGTCCTCCATTGAGCCATATATGAGTACGACGATTACCATGTCGAGCTTTTCCAGTTTTTTTTTGAGGCCAAGGTTTTTTTCTAGTTCGATAGGATAATTCTGCTCGTGTTGTTATACAACGCCAATCCTAGGGAATTTTTTTTTAAAAAACGTCAACTCATTTAAAATAGACATTAAATGATTAACTCATTTATTCAATATTTACATATAAAACATAAAAATAATCAGCATCTCCATAACATTTCACCTTATTCACAAGAACTAAAAATTGTTCGACAACAGTTTAATCACTATACAGATTGTTAGAGACTTGAATTTTATAGTTAATATTAAGAACTAATTCTAGATAAATAACTAGAGAAAAGCAGGAAGCACTGAAAACTGTTTCATCGTAGTATGAGACTCCTTAGCATCGACGATCCACGACCCCACCAGGGATCGGACTCAAGAACTAAGGTCTCGCAAGAAGCCGAAGTCCTATAATAGGACGAAGCAGTTGTCCAGTGCTTCCTGGTTTTCAACGGTTTTTCTTAATGTTAACTATGAACATTTAGGTGAAACCTCAGATACAGGAAACCTTAGATTAGTCGAATAGCATAAAAAATATGAAAACAAACTTAAAGTTGGTTTAGCGGACTGTTAGTTAGATATATAATTTGAAGACCAAGGGCAAGAATCGTCTATTACCATTAACGAGATAAGCATCGGTTCTTTAAAAATAGTGAATACACTGTATATATATATATATATATATATATATATATATATATATATATATATATATGAGTGCAAAGAAAAAGATTTCAACTATTTATTAACTTACAATTAACCGATAATGAGCTTGCCAGTATAAATTTTTATGCACCAAATCGATACGTGGAAATACAGCAAATATATCTGGATGCAAATCAATCATACCAAGTAAACTTTGAGAATTGGAAGATTTTGAAACGCCTAGTGGTTTCAATGTTTCTAACCATGTTAATCGAGAACCACGAGAATTAGCAGAACAGTAAACCGGAGGTTGAAGTTTTCTTGATGTCATAATTGGTTGGTTCGATGGTTCTGGTTGTAGCTCATCACATCTTGTATTTGTTTCCGGTATTTTAAATGGACGAGATGAAGCACTTCTTGTTAGAATAATATTGTAATTGTGTTTTAGGAATGAATCACATCCATATTTTACCTGAAAACGAGAATAAAATAGTTGAAATGAAAACACAATTCAGTAAGTAGGAACAATACGTGAGACTAAAATATTGAAGACAACTACATGTAATAAATGTTGAAAAGAGCAACCATAAAACTTATTTTGAACATATTAGAAAATATTTCGGTAAATTTTTAACTTCATAATTCAAAAGTGTATAATTCTTAGAATTTAAAAAATTCAGTATGGAGCTCAGTGGTTCAGAAGTTGTGCGTTCGCACGCGATGCTTTAAATCCTGGATTTGATTCTGCACTCTATGCTTAACGATTTCATTATACAAGAGTGACTGATCCTGTACATAATTCTAACCGACAGTTGGTAGGCATAATTGAAATTACCGCAGTTACGATGGATGTTAAATACACCATTAGAAGATTGTGTTTCTATACATCACGGAGTAACCAGATAAATTATACATTAAAATCAATAGTATTCCTTTGCACATACGCAAAATATTATATATGGTAGGGCAGAAGTGTAGGCAAGCCGCTAAATAACTTTTGTGCACGAAAAATGTACAGAAAGAAGCTGTCAAAGAAGCAGAACAGTAACTATATCTTGTTTGGCAACCTTTCTATTAATCACTGTTGATCAGATACTAAGTAGTTAATTGTTCATTCTATGGAAAGAGAATGTGTCCAAATACATGTTCAGTGAATTATAAAACTTCAATAACCATTATATCTCTACATGTGATAAAAATTCAACTTATAATCAAAACTGCTTTTGATAATACACCAAAACATTGGATCAAGAATTGCGAAAAGAAACAATTTGTTTTAACCTACTAGTAAGCTGGTAATTTCACGTATATGAAAAACCATAATTAGTTTTTTTATTTCTCCCACAGATAATAACGAATAGAATGAAGCATGAAATCAGTATCTGACAGGCGTATGATGCCAAAAGATCCCACAGTGAAGAAAGTCTGAAATAATACGAGAAATGCATACGTGCATGAAAACTTTAAAATGCTAAAGTTCGTAGTATGCTAGAAATCTGTACAATTTACACAAACGAAAGTGGTGGAGGTAAAGTGATGTAATTCACTGAAATTATTTTGTCTACAGTGTACAGCCAGAACTAATATGTGTACCTTTATAAGCGCATTTACCGAGTAAGTACGTATGCGATCTAGGCGCCAATTATAAATGACCAATGTCTGTGAGAAAATAACAGTAAAATTACGAAGTCAATAAACAGCTGTTGTCTAACACACAACTACAAAAGTTACTGACTAGCATGAAATCATCCCAGATACTATGTTTAACAAGAATTGTTGAGAAACCTCTTGATAACAGATAAGTGCCTTTTGGAAATATCCAAGGAGGTTAAAGAACATGTTTGTATAGAATAATATTGATCTATCACCAATGTGATCAGAGAATTTGCATCTACTCACCGTATTTGTGACATCAGAGTTGTTGGTAATATTTAAGCAAACAGTGACTGCTTTTTAAGGTAGTAGCCTTCTGTAGAAATGAAACAAAATACAATCCAGAATTTTACAAATAATGTCACATGTGACTTTTTCAAAGTGTATTACTTGTGGAGTATGGAGATATCCATCAATCAACCGAAGGACGTATATACTACGCATAAGTCTGCTCTGTTCTACTATATGGCTGGGAAAAATGATCTATGAAAGTAGGACATGCGAAGGCCGGCTATCGATCATAAGTATCTTTAAAACGATTCTCGTTTGTTAGGTCCCGATAAGCATAATGAATGGTAACTTTGGGATCCATTTATGGACCAATACTAAACGTATATTTTTATCGTATAATTGTTAAATAACTAAACTATTCGTATTCATATTCCTCTTATTATAAGCTTTATTTTGACCTATGAACCATTATTATACGTTTTACCATTCTTGAATTATGCCTTGTCTATTAATCACCGCCTCCCACACTCACAGACACATTTGGCCAAATTTTGTAAAGTTTTATTTCTATTTTATGGTACGTTGTGGTCTGTTTGATTGGTATATAAACCGAGTATGTTTGAAAAAAATGATTCATATTGCAGAGGTTGAGATTGGTGTTCTGTACTTAACTGGCTGAGCTAAACGGAAAGTAGGAGTAATCAGGACTCTAGGCTGCTCATGTGTTTTACGCGTCCTTGGTCCGATCGATAATTCACTGCTTTGATTGGTGGTATCGTTACGTTATACATTAACAGAGCACTCAGGCCACAAGATATAACATTTTATGGAACAACCAAGTAATATTGGTTATACATAAGGTGCTACGTAAATATGCCAAATCGGTTGGTGTTATCGTCAAGGTGACTATGACATGTCCAGGCACCACCTACTTCGACAGACGATATTTTCTGGAGCCAAAATGCTCTGGGAGAAGGTTGGGGATTGTCGGACTAAGACACAAAATTAGTTTATGAAGTTACTGACTGTTGGTCTGAGCCGTGTTAATGAAAACTATTTAGTTGGGATCCGTGAGATGACCGGGATCAGCGGTTGGAGACGCTGAATGACATAACACAGAATAGTTCAAAATGGAACAGGTCTATTCACTCTTCGTTGTCATCTAGATATTGAATCCCAGTACCCTTTAATAGATACTTTGCCACCCAGTCCTTTCGGATTATATTTTCAGCGTTCAGTTTTTCGCATTATTATTATTACATTATTTCGGCCACTTTTGCTATAGATCCTATTAATCTCATTTTGTTGTGGTTATGTGGTATGACAATTTGGTTCAGTGTACATCTGTACCAGGTATTATGTTGAACATTATTGACTGACTTCTAAATGACTTATGGCAACCTGGACCGATGAATATATGTGCCTGGTTCTACGTTATGGATGGCTGACTGACTTCTATAACGAATAAGTAGCATAATTCAACACAATTACTCGCAACTTATGATTCATCGTTTTTGAGTTCGTCGACAAAACCTTCAAGTTAGACAACATCGAATTTTGGGAAATTTGTGCCCAGTAATAACCAATATATAGTTTACTTAAGATTATATGAAATTTCATAAACACATGGCAAGAATATCACCCTCTAAACAGCATTCTTACATAATTTCTTAGTTACAGCAGAATTAGTAGGTAAGCTATAATATCAAGCAGATATAGTTCAAGGAAGTGTGTTAATGCATTTGTGAAACAACAACTAGTCCTAAATCATGTCAAGTATGGTCTGTAAAAACTATTATCTATCATCTCAGTGACCCCACTTAGAAATTCCACACTTTAAAACACAATTCATGTTAACCATCAGTTATTTCACAAACTAGGTATGACGTGTTCTGCCTATCATCGGCTTTTCTACGACTCGAACCAACTAGTGGTGGTTGAAATGTAAGTTGGTAGAACCACAAAAGTTTTTTTCAATAGTAGCGATACTTTATAGGTGGCTAACCTATCAGCAACAGAGCGACTTTTCAAATTAGCCCAATGATCCATATACACAACGGTGTAAAATATTCTCCTAAATTAGATAAGAACCAATAACTATATCATTAACTTGCATTAGGCAGACAAGAAACACATATCTAACATTGTCATATCGATATGAAAAAAGTATTTTAAAAAAATAAGCGAACGTGATTTCTTATTGCTTCGATAGCCTACTCTTTGTCATATTCTTTTCGCTCCAATAATTCATCAAACAACATTTAAAAATCTGGCCAGTCTGAACATTTGTGGACTATTCGGCTTCGTAATTTGATTCTCGTTAGAGAATCAGAATCATGATTTTAAATATCTCAGTTATGTTCCACAAACTATTTTTCTAATTCTTCGAATACATTCTTGAGGTTTTACGACTTCATGTGTTGGAAAAAGTTCATCACGTATACTTTTCAAGAGTCTATAAAAGTACTGAAAGGCACTTAAAACCACTTGAGGAGTCTAAATAAATGCTTCAAAAGCAGGAATCAACTAATGGCGTGCGCTAATTAAAAGGACAATGGTATTTTTCCTCGCTGAGTAAATTCTATTGTTTTGCTAGTATAGGGGTTGTGGAGGTTATTAGGTTTTTGATTGAGATCATGAACCGATTGATGTTAGACCACCTTTGGAAACCTGGAAGCACTGGACGGCCGTTTCGTCCTATTGTGGGACTCCTCAGCAGTGCGAATCCACGATCCCGCTTGCGGGATTCTATTGTTTTGATAGTTTATTACGTACCAAGTCTACTGCTTTCACTTTAATTGAATTTATTTCAGTTAAAGTATTTGATTAGAGTATCATTTCTGTGTCAAATTAGTTCGTCGTCGGTGTTTCAAAAAGGGCAGTGATTTCGTACTTGTTATGATTACCCTTGCTTTTGTGTAATTATTGCATTAAAAGCATTCTTGGTCTAAATCAAAGTACTTTAGTTAAGGTTTGAAATCTTGCTAAAGTTTGTCTTGTGGTACCCTTTTACTCGTTGACTGACACTATGTTCATACTGTGATCATATTGTGCTTTACATCTTAATCTGAATGCAGTGTGATGAATGCAAAACGTGGTTCCATAAGATGTGCACCCGTTTAAGTCCCACTGCATACAAAAGATGTTCGAAGCCTAACTCAAATTGGCTTTGCATGTGTTGCTGTGCAAATAAGACGTTACTAATACAGGAGGCTATGAGCCTATTGGCTTTGGCCTGTAAGAAGAACGATGGCGCATGCACTGATAACACGAGCACTGACAGTGACGAATGTGTCAGTGTAGTACGTGCTGTTACGAGACGCCTTAGACAACCGACTATGACTGACCGGAAAGTAAAATCTCCGTTAACATTAACGACGGGGGTGATACCACCTGATACTGACATTGATAACCATGCACCGTCACTGCTCCAAATAGTCCCAGTGTCCTGAGGGATGAAAAATGGACTACAGTACGAAGAAACGAAATGAAAAGAAAAAGGCTGTAGGCAGTGAGCAGATGATTAGCAAGTCACTAAATGCACTACCAAAATCTGATAGTAGGAGAGAAACCCACCCTGGCGTGAGTGAGAAGAAGAATATAATCTCATCGAATATTATTGTGAGCGAATTGCTGGAGTCAAACGACCCTGATCCCAAAATCAGACACGCGCATGATTTAGAGAAGCTGGGAGAATATATTCATAGTATCTTACCAGATGACTCTAAAGGAGTTCAGGTAAAAAAAACTGGTTAGAATAGGCAAGAGAACTGAGGAAAATGTTGAATCCCGACCATGTAGACTCCTTAAGGTAAACCTAGGATCAGAAAAGCAACGAGATCTCTTGTTAAGTAGTGCTCGTTGTCACGACGATTTCGATATGCGGGTTAGACCTGATATGTCTCTCGAAGATAGAATAAAAAGAAAGAAAGCATTAGCTGAACTAGAAACCCGTCGGCAAAACGGTGAGGAAAATCTCCGGCTAGTGGGTTTTCGGATAGTCAGGTCTTGGAAGCGAATGCTACCAAGGCCTGTGTGGATAGGCCGTTCTACTTAGGAGTTTTATATGCCAATGCTCGTAGTCTAAGAAATAAGTTCTATGAATTAGAAGCATTGGTGGACAGACTAAAGCCACTCATCGTAGCAGTGACAGAAACTTGGTTAGCCCATGGCTTAGACATTACACCAGAATTATTCAGATGCCATTATCTCAGGAGTGGTAGACACAGATGTAGAAAAGGAGGTGGCATCCTGTTATATATAGCCAATAATATGAATATCCGCTCCTCTGTTAGAGAATCCCATGACAGCGGTACTTGTGAAATCATTAGCTGTAAGTTGGCTATCGGGCGTATTACATTTATGCTCGGTGTCATCTATCTCAGCCCGATCTGCTTAGCTGATGACTTTATTTTAGAGCACATTCATCTTGGAAGTGCAAATACCAGATGTTTGATAATAGTATACTTTAATGCACCTGATATTAGTTGGACTGAAATGACCACGGACGGATCTACAAACTCCTTTGATAGTAGGATCCTGGTAACAATAATGGAGCATGCACTAGTGCAGCATGTATCCAAACCCACACGTTTTGGTGCTAACCAAGGTTCTTCTCTGTTGGACTTGGTAATCACTCATGATACTGAGGATATTGTCGACCTAAATATTCTTCCACCGTTAGTGAACAGCGATCACGCTGTTTTGTCATTCACGTTTAGAACTAGGGACATGTTATACGATCAGGTAACACCTCGCCCAAATGTATGGAAAGCTATTTTATTTATTTATTTATTTATTTGGACACATGAATATTGGTACAAGAGAGCGCCAATATATATGCGCCACACAAAACAATGAAATTCGAAGAGGAATACAAAGAAAAAAAAAGCTAAGGAGCGCAAAAAAAAAGAGAACAATAACGAAGAGATTGGTGTAAGGTAATGTGCTAGTAATCAGGGAACGCAAAGGTACAATCGGAAGAAATCTTTCAGGTAAGGGAGACACAACCACTTTTTATGAAGAAAGTAAAAGAAGGTTACAGCAGGATCGCCACTGGCTTCTATTCTGAGCCATATCTGATAACGTCTCTAGCCACTGTGTAGCACCATCTCTCGGACCCCAACCAGGGAGTCGTGAAGGACCAACACAAGCCAGTCCTTTGCAGCTTTCTTTCATGCCACGACACCATGTCATGCACTGACCACCTCTCCGCTTCTTCCAACCAGTCCCAGAGTCGGCAAATAATGCACGACGTGGAATTCTCTGGGACGACATTCGGAGAACATGTCCAAGCCACCGAAGTCGGTGTTTCAAGATGGTGACACCAATTGAATTATCATCTCTGTGCCCGAACACACGATGCCGAACCTCTGCATTACTGACATGGTGTTGCCACTGAATGTCAGCAATCCTTCGGAGACAGCGATGATCGAACACAGAGAGTCGTCTAACGTCCTCAACTCGGAGAGGCCAGGTTTCACAAGCATAGAGCAAAACTGCTCTCACCGACGCGTTGTAGATCCGACCTTTTACAGCCAGACTAACATCACGAAGGCGCCAAAGGTGGCCCAGATTGGCATAAGCCGCTCTGGCTTTCACTATTCGTGCATTGATCTCATCACTCACACCCCCACCAGCACTTATGCAGCTACCCAGATACACGAACTTCTCGACTACGTCTATCTGCTCACCATCCAGGGTGAGTACAGGATTGGAATCCTGCCAGTCTTGTAGAAGTACTTTGCACTTCGAAGGTGCAAAGCACATACCATACCTACGGACACTGATTGCCAACTGATTAAGTGCGGATTGCATGCCTTGGGCATTATCGCACAGTAAGACAATATCGTCCGCATACTCAAGGTCGAGAAGTCTTTCTCCAGGCAACAGATCCACACCACCATTACTTACATTCATCAGAGCTGTTTCCAGAATGTCATCGATGGCAAAGTTGAAGAGGAATGGTGAGATTGGGCAACCCTGCCTAACCCCACTGCTCGAATGGAACAATGGAGAGAGGTGGTTGTATGCCCTCACTCTGCCTGAGGTGTTTTTATATAGGGCTTTTAGGATGTTAATAAACTTCTCAGGCACACCCTTCTTCAATAGACAATCCCAGAGAACAGTCCTGTCCAACGAATCGAAGGCAGCCCTGATGTCAAGAAACACTACGATTGTTGGCCTTTGATAAGTATGGCGGTGTTCTAACAT
This sequence comes from Schistosoma mattheei, assembly GCA_944470405.2. Classification (NCBI taxonomy): domain Eukaryota; kingdom Metazoa; phylum Platyhelminthes; class Trematoda; order Strigeidida; family Schistosomatidae; genus Schistosoma; species Schistosoma mattheei. The sequence continues at coordinate 8,300,523 of OX103947.1, read as the reverse complement.
TTGGCGGAGGGTGAAGATATGATCAATACATCCTCGACCAGAACGAAACCCAGCCTGCTCCTCGCGAGTCAATCTTTCTCGGGTTTTGAACAACCTACGAAGTATGACGGAAGCCAATAGCTTGGACGCAATCGGAAGTAGACTTATCCCCCGATAGTTGTTACAGGAACGACGTGAACCCTTTTTAAAGATAGGGACAACTATCGACTCATTCCATGACGTTGGTACACTCTCTAGTTCCCAAACCTTTGTAAACAACGTCGTCAATTCCTTAGTCAAAAAGTCACCACCATCTTTAAAAAGAGCCGGAGGTAAGTCATCTGGGCCAGGTGATTTGTAACGCTTCAAGAGTTGGAGTTCCTTGCGGACTTCCTCCTCGTTTGGTGGATCAGTCGTCACCGGCCATGGAGGGCAGGACAGTCTGACCGATGTTGCCGGAGCAGCAGGCCAGTTGAACTGCCCTTCGAAAAATTCTGCCCATCGTCCAAGACGTCGATGGATGTTAGTGATTGGCATCCCATCATCCTCGCAGATTGTTTCACTCACACCAGACTTCTTGCTGCCAGTGGCTCGGATGAGCTGGAAGAGCTTCCGGTAATTACCAGATGCAGCTGCTGCTTCCAGCTCATTAGCACGCTTCGACCACCAGGCTTCTCGGTCCTTACGCAAGCTTAAAGGCGGGACGTTTCGCAAACCCACAACTGACTGTTCCCGCCATTTTCATGGCGTCATGCAATTGCAACCAATGCTCATCTATACTTTTCGGTGGAGTGGTAGCTAGCCTAGAGGCTAGCTCGGTTCGATACTTATTTGCAACAGAAGTTGCAACCAGCTTGCTAATATCAATCCTTTGCTGGCGGTCACTTCGTTGTCCACTGAAAAGTAAGACAAGATTGGCGCAGACCAAGGCATGGTTAGAGTTCAGATAGGTACTCCAAAAGGAGCGCCAGTCTTGTACACAACCACGCCAGCGGTAGCTGATCGCGATGTGATCAATCTGAGTCCAGGCTTGGGATGCAGAGGGAGGAAGCCAGACGGCACATCGGCGATGACTGTGCCGAAAGTTAGTGCTAGCCGGAAACAGGTTGTGGTCTGTGCACAGTTGCAGTAGACGGTCCCCGTTATCTGACCTGAGACCAACGAGTCCCCATCGGCCACCTAAACGACTCTCTTCTGTGCCTAGACGCCCGACCTGAGCATTCAAGTCTCCGGCTAGTACTACAATATCTGTCGAACGCACTTTCTGGAGATGAACAGTTAACTGGTGGTAAAACTCATCCTTGATTGCATCCGGGCTGCAATCTGTCGGGGCATAGGCGGAGATGACGAAAAGACATCGTTTCTCACGCCGATTTCTTCTCACTTTGATGGAACTTTCTAATCTAACAGCACATAACCGACTGTTAATGGGGATCCAATCGACTAGTGCTGCCTCAGCTCTAGCGCTTAGTGCGACACCAACGCCAGCAAGACCAGACGAAGATGCCACAGGGTCCCCGGATAAGCGCACGTAAAACAAGCTTTTCGAAGCGACAGATGGAGATCGAATTTGTAGTACTTCGCCAGAGTCTTGAATACGGGTCTCGGATAGACAGCAGACATCGATAATAAGACTTTCCAAAGACATAGCCAGTCCTATCTGTTGACCAACCTGCATAAGTGTGCGAACGTTGAAGGCAGCCAGTTTGAATGGCGCACGTGGTTTCAGAAAAACTGCTTCAATACTCATATTCGATGGTAACATACAATTTTCGACCGGACAGTGACTCGAGAACGTTTAGATACAGTCGGATTTCCACCAAAGACGAGCCGCTGTATAAGTATAAAAGAGGGTGAATAATGTGGATAATAATAATAATAATAATAATAATAATAATAATAATAATAGACAATAATAGTAATAATAATAATAGTATTAATAATGACAATAATAGTAATGATAATTATTTGAATCGATTGATTGTTTTTCGGAGCGAGAAAAGTAGTTGCCATAGACATAGAGTTCATCGTTTGTGTGTGGGCTGTGATACTGCCCGGGTGCCCAAACCGAAGCAGGTGGTTATCTTAGGGGGCCACTCCGCGAGCCTTTGACCTAAAGGTCCAACCCACAAGGCAGTGGAGCATCGTAAGGAGATGCAATCCCATGGTAGCCGGTGACCAAAGATTGGTTCATACGCCATTTGTTCCCTCAGGATACTGGAGCCCATGTGCACCATTGGTTTGTGATCCGGTTAAAGCGCCGGACATTCGCTTTTCGTCCTCTCATTTTCGTAAACAACACCCCGCCACGAGAAGGCGATGAGTAGGACTTCCCTGGCAGAGGCTGTATACGCGTGGCCGTGTGAGAGTATTTCGAGAGGTAGAGCGGACTCACCCCACTCTCGGCCGTACCAGGGCATTCGGGGGAATGGAAAGCTAACATATAAGCCATTCAGGAATGCGCTGCTAAGACAGATTGGTTTGTAGATACTAGCTTATCAGTTGAAGAAGCGTGGTTTGTATTTAAAGTTTAGTTCAGTTTAGTTACGTCCTCGTTCATACTATACCTGGTACCGCGAAGACGGAATAACAGTCCACCATGGATAACTAAATCAGTCAGGAAACTTCTTAGGAAAAGGAAGAAGCACTGGAATATGTTCATCTCTACTGGCTTAGAACAATACAGATCCAGTTATTGTAAGATTAGGAATGCCTGTAAAGAGTTATTAAGTAAGACTAGACAACCATATGAAAAACAATTGGTTAGGGATTCTAGATATAGTCCGAAACGGTTATTATCGTATTTAAAAAGGCAAACTCAGAGAAGCGATGGAATTCCATCACTTTTGATACGAGAAAATCCATTAATCTTGGCATAAAATGATACCGAAAAAGCTGAAGCTTTATCGAAATATTTCAGTAGTGTTTTCTATTGGTAATGAGGAACGACCAGCGGCTCGCTGATGGACCCTGTAGTCATTGAGAAAGGTACTGTTTTAAGGCTACTTCAGCATCTCAAACCTGATAAGTCTAGTGGTCCTGATGATATCCATCCTAGGATTATGAAAGCCATATCAGATTTAATTGCTGAACCATTAGCGATACTGTTTGACATGTCTCTAAGGCAGTCCAGACTGCCCAGAGACTAGAAAGACGCTATAATAAGTCCGGTGTATAAGGCTGGGAGTAGGGATTTAGTTAGTAACTATAGGCTCGTTAGCTTAACTAGTGCAGTTGTAAAACTGATGGAAAAAACCATTCGGATATCTGTTATAAACTATGTCTTTTCTCCAGGGAACAACATGGTTTTCGGAGAAGCCTATCATGATTAACAAATCTTGTCATTGCAAGAGAAGATTGGGCTGCTGCAAAAGATTGGAATATTCCTGTGAATGTGATCTTCATAGATCTAAGTAAGGCCTTCGATAAGGTCTCCCACTTTGGTCTTAAATTCAAACTGGAACGTTTTGGAATCCATTATACAGTCGTAGTTTCGATAAGTAACTTTCTACATGACAAAAGACAAAGGATAAGAGTAAATGGGGATCTCTCCTCGTGGGTACCTGTAAAAAGTGGAGTTCCCCAAGGTACAATCCTCGGTCTTCTTCCCCTTTTACTTTATGTAAATAAATTACCAACTATAGCGAAATCATCCGTTCTACTCTCCGCTGATGACATAAAGATTTGGAGACCCATACACAGTATGTCGGATAGGATAGTATTACAGAATGATCTTAGCTCATTGGTGATACGGCTGGACAAATGGCCACTAGAAGTAAATCCTAACAAGAGTGTAGTGATGCAAATAAGTAAATATGATGAATCGTACAATATGTGGATTCGTGCTACCCAAAGTAAGAAACTATAAAGATTAAGGAGTCGTATTAAGCCGTGGTCTCAAAACCACTAGTCACTGTGAGGCTGCTACTGAGAAAGGCTATGGGGTATTATGGTCTACTCTTAGGTCTTTCCAGTATTTAGATGATTAAATATTTAGACTAGTAAACCCAATTTATGTGCGACCACAATTAGAATATGGGATTCAAGTAGCAAATCCTTGTTTTAAATATGAAGCAGAGATGCTGGAAAGAGTCCAACGACGAGATACTAAGATGGTACAAGGTCTATCTGGCCTATCTTATGAAAACAGACTGAGACACCTTGACTTATTTCCGTTATCTTACCGTAGAGTACGGGGCGATCTAATATTGGCTTATCGTATAAAGAACGATGACCTTGGTATTAACATGTCTTATCTTTTACTTTCGTCTAGGACTGATCATTTGAAAGGACATTTGGAGAAAGTTCAAAAACCGAGATCAAATCGTTTACGTCTGGAGTTTTGTTTCTCGCACCGAGTAGTGAATTACTGGGATTCTCTACCGGAACACGTAATATCAGCACCTTCTGTTAATATATTCAAAACGAGATTGGACCTCCGCAGTATTAAAAACTGCAAGGATTAACATAGGTCGATAGACCTATCCTTATTACTGAAGACTGATATTCCGCACTGATAATGTCGACGTCCCCATGATCAAATGAAGTTTCACTATGCACAAAGTTGATACTCGTGGAATGAGTGCTTACCAAATTACAGCTGCTGTAAACTGTTATCTTTGTGAATAAAACGTTGGAAATTTAGATTCACTACTGAAACGTATTGAAATTTCAAGCGTCAACAGATCGTGATTCAAAAGCTAACTTTAACTGTTTGGAAGTTGAGGAAAGGTTGACACCAAAGACAGGATATAAGACCAGTTGATAATGACACCAGTCAAGTACAGAAGAAATATAGACAAATGATGTTTTCATGCCATCTGGACTATGACCTCTTTCCTTGAAAAGCCTAAAGAAACTGAATTAGAATCGACACTATAAACCTGTGAGTGTAATAGGAAGCACATCTGTGTAGCCATACTTTTCTTCCCTAGACAAATAAAATTAAGATTCCTAGTTGTTTAAGAAAATACAACTAACGATTATTACCACTGATACATGGATAACCTGTAATTAGGACTATCGACTACTATAATAAACTACTCAAACGCTAAGCAGGCACCTCAGAGAAATCGCAAAACCTATTTTTCACGATACGCTTAGTTTAGGGTCGACTGTACTAGTGACAGCATGAGAAATTAAGTCTTATTAACGTTTCATAAATGTCTCACCTTAAGGTAGGCAAAGATTTGAATTGGCTTCCTATTTTTCCAATGATCAATGGACCGTTGTTGTGTCTAATATATCCAATGTTTGTCACGAGCTTAAATGAATAACATTCAGCCTTTCATAGGTTTGCACCCAGCCCAAAGGTTTATTGAGTGCTGATAGAGTTTGAGGAGCAGTATGTGAAAAAAATTGAAAGAGGAAAAGTTAGTCGACGACTAAGTAAGCACATAGAATGGAATTACGTTTAATGAACAAAGTAGTTGACAACAATTAAAAACAATACAAACATCATATGGAGACGATCTGATGATCGAGACTAGAAACTGAGAGCGTAGAATTTCGGATGCGTTACATAAATACCGAATGATTTCTTTGCGTTCGCTTCTTGTTGCTTCGGTACGTTCCCAAATTTTCATAATATCCAGTGACAGTTGGTATAACCTTTTTACCGCACTTATTCTAGTCAGTTCAGTAGTAACTGTTTATAGATTCGTGTTGAGGCTAAACTTGAGTAGGTATTTAAGGGGATGTCCGGAAGTGTTAAGGATACTGTAAGACATCAGGAGGTCACCTCTAAGACGCCTGTACTCTAATGGGTAAAGGTTAAGTGATTGGAGGCGCTCTTCACAAGGTTTAAATTTGAGTCTCCGAACTGACTTCGTGGCTCGCCGTTGGAGTGTCCTTATCCTCTTGGAGTGAGGAAGGAAAGACTATGTTTCCATACTCTAAGTGGGGACGGATAAAACTGCTGAAGATTATATGGAAATTTCATCCGTTAAACTGGCCAAAAATGAGCTTCAATGTTACCAGTGCGAGGTTTGCTCGAAAGGCATTTTTGTCACAGTTATTGTAAGACTTTAAATCGTAGGGCATCAGGACTTCTAAATCTTTTTCGACTCGGGATACTACTAGAGAGGAGTTTCCTAAGTTGCAACTATAGTCTGCGACATGTCGCAGATGGACAACTTCACACTTTGAAGTGTTAAAGTTAAGTCCGTTATTGTCTGCCCAACTTTGAAGTGGAGTCAGATCCTCCTGAAGTGCGTGTATATCGTCTTGGTTGTGTATCCCTCTCCGAGGTCCACGTCGCCAGCAAAACGTAATAAGTCTGACGTTACCTGTCGAGGAAGATCATTTATATAAATCAAGAAGAGAAGAGGTCCTGGTACTGAACCCTAGACGACCCCACTAGGACATTCCATAGCCTGAAAGAAAGTGAAGTTAACACTGATCTTAAAATGTCGATTTTTCAAGTATGAAGTGAACCAATCAATTAGAGGTGGTCTGATACCCAATCGTTTCAGCTTATTGATATGACATATATTGTTAACCCTATCAAAAGCTTTTGAGAAGTCAGGGTAGATTACTCCAACCTACTTGCGATCGAGGATGGTTGTCCATCTGTCCACCACAGTCAATAGGTTGGTTGTACACGAATGACTCTCCATGAAACTGTGATGTTTGGGTGGAAATAAGTTTAATGATAATTAATAGTCATGTATACCAGGGATTTCATAATTTTTGAAGGTTTAGGGAGAGGAGCAATCGGTCGGTAGCTCGAAGGTTCTCTGCGCCGACCTCGTTTAAACATTATTGTAATGTGAGCCAGCTTCCAAATTTCCGATAATGTGTCTCGGCTTAGCGAGTGTGAGAACATCACGCTAAGCGACGTTGCCAGGACTGAAGTTGCCTCCCTAAGTATACCAGAATGAACCATATCTGAACCAGGATGCGTATTTTTTAGATGCTGGAGATTCCGATACGTCAAGTCAGCGCTCAGGTTCATTTTCGCAAGTCCTGTGCAGTTGTAGATGAAAGTTTCATCATCATAGTTAGTCAAGGGTCAGTTGAAATGTCAGAGTGTACTATCCAGCCAGAAGATTAGCGGCGTCACCGTCGTTGTTGTTCGAGCCACTAGTATCTAGCAGTTCGAAAACTCCAGTTTTGGCTTGTCGTAGAGCGGCTCCACAACGGAATTGGCTTTTCGGATTGGAGACAAATTTATTCATAAGCTTTATCTGGTAGTGAAGCCTGTCTTCTCTTGTTGCCTTTGAGCAAGTGAGCCACATATTACTCACGGAGTTGGCGATCTCTGTCACTCTAATTTATACATATTTCCTTCTGTCAGTTATCGTTCGACGGTATTGTCTAAAGACTTGACTATACGTTCTTCCAACACTTTCATAGTTGACGTTTTATATTGACGTTGTTAGTAACGGGATTAGTATACGGAATACATGCGAAGCATATCGGATATAAATTTCGCAAAGTTTAATATCATTCGACTATTGCTGGAGACAGATATAAGTGTACCAAGTGATAATTAGAAGCTGTAGGGGCATTGCTTCTTTTCCTCGCAATCCCTGAGGCCGAACATACAACTACTGAAAAGACTTTGATTGAACGCTGAACGCTTGGAGAAGGCCAGACAAGATGAAGGATGGGACACTTAATGAAGGTGACATGCATTGGGCCTAAAGAGACGGTTTCTTTTTGCAACGTGTTGCTTTTATATTCAATATATTATTCTACCATCACCTTAAGTGCACTCTTTAAAGGCTTCTAAGACGCATACTGCTGACTATCATAATGAGACGAATCGATCTAACAATCATATGTCTTCTATGTACGCTCCTACAAGTTAGGTAATCATATCATGCCACATCCATAATATTGGATTGTTTCGATTAACCTACTAGAGTAAATAAGTGCACTAAAACTAACCTTGGCTTAATTCATGCAAAGGTTTTTTTCCTCACTACTGTGAGTCCGCTTGAAGTGTTAAAGGAGCTTCTTGTTCTCTCCTGCTATGCCCTGTGAGAATACCTGGGGAATGTATTCTGAATATCGCTGTCTAATTATGCAAACTTAATAGATTTACGGAGACATTCGTTTTTGGTCCGATGACAATTAAAAAGCCCCCAAAAATTGCCGCAATTAATCGAAGTTTGACAACATCTCTATAATCGGAGTATGCTGACCTAGTCAAGTCATAAGTCAGAAATGAAGTTCGAAAATATATTTGGAGGGCTATATGTATGTCGAGGGACGCTCGATATAACCTGTCTAATAGTTGAAAGAGATATGAAGCATGGCGTACCCGCTCGTGATCTGGTATGGATGTGTGGCCGAGCGCCTTAAGCTAGGTGAATCCAATAAAACTAATGCGGTCAGCACCAAGTGTCGAAGACTTGCGAAACAATTTATTTTGGGAATTTCTTAACCGCTCCGCTCATTTCCCCCCTAGTGGGATAGTGATAACTCCAAGACGTGGCTAGTCAGAAGTTTAGACCCAACAATATTGTCACTGGTGAACATTCTTCTGATGGCTTGTCATCTTCAGCAGCGCCTGGTCATCTTTACGTACTATGAGAGGCCATGTGGTACAACATAGTATTGAAAAACAGTATAATAAAAATTTAGATTCGTCACAATCTTTGCCGTTTTTTCATCTTTTCCAGCTGTACCCACAAAGAAAAAAGGATAAAAGGGGGCATGTGAAATTACACTCATGCTTGTGTAAAGGCACAAAACGGGAAAAAGGGGAGACAAACTTATACATACACGTTTTGTAGATATGCAAAGGCCTGGAAAGATTTTCAGGTTACGAATTGTCTTTGCAGTAAAAATATATATATGGTCATAATAAAAATAGTGTTTTTATGGCACAGTAATGCACAAAACCAGGATAAAATATTATGTAGTGTCTTACGTGAGGTAGGGTTTTCCTTCTAAATACGCGACTTTGAGGTGATCAATGTTGGTGCTATCGTTAGTTCTTCTCTTATCGATTTTGTAGTATTTGGTTTTACATTCAGAGACTTTGGAGAGTCCTTCGTATGCCGTTTTGAGTGATTGTTAAACTGAGTCGCGACGTACAAAGACGTGTTTAATAAATCGTCGAGAAGGTTCAACGGAAACATCAGTTATTATTATTATTATTATTCGCAAACATCTTATGGGTACATAAGTGTTGTGAAGAAACCATTTCGGGTTTCTTCAAAAATGCAATAATATAGAATTTTCAATAATGTCAGCATTGTACTTGCCATTTAAAAAAAATTTAGAGCAATAATAGTAGAATATTAATAATAATCAATCGGGTCTGTGCAATTGAGAAGAATATTGAATTGAGTTTAAAGAAGGAAATGGAGAAAATAAGGGAATAGAAATAAAGGAGACGTGAAATACGCAAACAGTCTAATAGGCGTGTTTATGAACACAGAACAAGAATAAACGACTATGTGTGTATCGTTAAATTAGTAACAAAAATAATTAAGAAAAATAACTTATTGTTGCAGTAAGATATGACGCTAGAATAAATGTTTGTGCAGTTATAGTTTATAGTGATGCTATGAAAGTCTCAATTAAATAAAAAGGGATAATAAAATATCAATATGTATGAGTAGTCATATATGCATAGTGAAGATAAAACGGGTCTGAGAATTTAATTTAAGTGTAACACAAGTTATTGTCTTAATTACAAACTTCGTAATCTTAAGAATATTTATTTAGAGGGAAAGAAGAGAGAAAAGAAGTGAACACCTAGTGAAAAGTTTCATCCATGATAAGAATAATAATTGCGTAATGAATATCAACCTCAGAAGGAAACCAACAATTTATAAAAATAAAATAAAAATCCTTTAACGCACTCGGATGAATACATTTAGATTTATGTAATAGTATACAGAGTGAAACCGGATATTAGTATAAACACTTGTGCAATAATAATTAAAAATGATGCTATGAAAGTCACAATTGATTTCAAAGAATAATCTGGATTTAAATATGTTAAAAAGGATAAGAAGATATAAAAGGAACACCTAATGTGTCGGGGGAACAATAATGATATTAATAACAGTAATAGTTATAGATACGAACATAAGCAGATTTCATATATTAAGATAAATAGAAATAAAATAAAATAGACGTGGAAAGATTTAAAGGTTTTATTTTGCTTTTCAAGCAATTAAATGGATGACGGATGACTGTGGTCGAGTGGAAATAGGTTTGAAATTGGGTGTGCAAGTCTGCTAATGTGAAAGTTTAAGTCCATATTAATTGAAGAAAATGAAGAATTCACGAATTGTCCTGGAAATTGAAGTGTCGTTACATAAACGAGCTGGACTGAAGGGTATCCAACGCCAGCCTTCATTGCATTGTGGGTGGAAGAGATTTGGTCTAATGCAAAACGTTTGCAGCTGAGAGTGAAGCTCTTAACTGTCTGTGAAATCGTTCTACCAACCTGTTTGCTTGTGAGTGGTAGGTGACCGTTCAGAATCGTGTGATTCCAAATAGTGTAGTCGGACAACGGAAAAATCCGGATTCGAACTGGTATCCGTGGTCTGCAGTGATAGTTGAAGGACAGCAGAAAAATCTTGTCATCGTTCGGCGAAGATGTGGGCCACGGTCTACGCAAGTTTAGAGGTATAATTATCTATTTGAATCTGGTGGGGGTCCAACCAAGTTCAGATGAACATGGTCGAAATAAGCATCGTGAGTGCAGAATAAAACTAAGGGACATCTTTGGTGTCTAGTTATTTGCTGTTCACTGATTTTTGTAAGATCCCTCCGAATACAGTGCCGGGTGAGTCTATTTCGTCACTGATTAGTGTTTTTACATTGTTATATGAACATTATTTCTCTGGCGATAAGCTCCTTAACTGTGGAGAATGCTTTTCCGCAATATCGTCCTAACTGATTCGTTTTTCTACAAATTTGATCGGTTGAGGTCTTATAAGAGACTCTCAGTTCAATATGAACAGTCGATGGAAACTTACCGGACCATTGAATGTGCGTGGTTGCTTGATTTTAGTCGGTTCTGAGTATTCTAGAATGACCACCACTCAGAGGTCAGATGCCTTGAGCATCAACAGTATGTCCGAGAAAATCTAGAAAATCGGTGCCAATTTGAAATTTATAAATGTTCACAGTAATGCCATGCTTTCGTAGTCATTCTCTTTCTGGAATCGAAATCAAGCATCCATCAACATACGCATGTACGAAGTTGGGATGTAATCAACGAATCTGTAGTGGCATTGGACCATAATCAGAAAATAGATATTCAATATTTAACGCGGAGAAATACCTAACGATGGAGAAGGCGGGAACAAGGAATCGAATTAATTGCAGTTGATCGAATGGCATGGCTCGGCCTTGCAGGCGTTGTCCTTGTAGAGTGTTATATCCTATATTCGTATTAAATATATCGTTCTATCTCTAGCCTAAGCTTGTTCTACATCATGTTTGGTGAATGTTACGATACGATGAGTTTGTGCAGACGATGGTATGACTTCTACGTAAGATCCCATAGATTAGGCAGTTATATCATGGCAAGTCTACAATTTTAGGATTAGGTCCATTATCAGAGCAGTACTAATATAATAATAGACAATAATTCTACAAACCTCTGGAACGTTTGTGCAGCATTTCTTAAACCGAAAGATATAAGTGAAAACACATAAAGACCGAAAGGAAGTGATAGTGGTGGCTTAAGAGATTTCGTCGCTACACCTCAGTAATATTCGGCTGTTAGGTTGTCACTGGGAGTAGGCTATCGGTAATAAATTGATAATATGCCAAGTCTACATTTATGTGTGCTATGAAATATGTATAGTGAATCGGATCACTTATGAACACCATTACTAATAAAGGTATAGACAGAGACTCTAATGATTTCTTCACAAAGCTAACGGAACTCTACTTGTGTACTGGAAATCGTTCTGGAAGTAAATTAATCATAAACCAGGTGCGTCAGGCGAACTGAAAATGACCATTTGTTACAAGTATAACCCGAAAGCGAGATCATTTAAGAACTGTTTAGAGGGTAAATTTTTTTGCAAGGAAGAACCGACCACATTTTTAACGAAAATTTGTCATTTTACTTGGATTACTATATTCTGAGCATACACATTCATTCTGTTATGTCACATTTATAGACTGGAAATCACACATTCTAATGATTACAGTCCATTTCATACTGCTAGACTGGTTTGTATTATTATGGCACTAAGTTTTATGCACAGGTTTTTTCGAAACTTTGATATTATAGGCTAACACAACCAATTTCAGTGAACAAATAGAACTTACTGATATTTAACAGTGAGAATTCGAATATTTAACCAAGTCTTCCAGTTACTTTTGATAGTTACAGCAACTAGTTCATTACTTATATATATATTTCATATATATAACATATATTTCAAGGCTGTTGTTGTGCAAAACTATCGTGTGTAGACTCAGTGGTTGTAACACCTAGCAGATCAGAGCATCAAAAAATTAGAATAAGAAGTTCGAGCAAATGAGCCAGTGTGCTGAAACTGACAGCACTATGACAAGCTTTAAATAATCGCTGAAATAATTATTATCTAGTTCATGAATCTATTAATTGTTGTATTCCTATATCATTCATACAATGTCCAGTATTCATATCTTTGTAAAGTTATGGTAGTCAATATACAACTTGTTAATGAATGGAATTATATACTTATTTTGGAGTACGACCTCTGATCAAGTATGTGGCTATTAAATGCACTAGTCCAGTTCTATTGGTTAACTCATGCTCATATGTAAAATTAATTTGGATCTCCGTATCAATCCATCCATTCATCTATTTATTTATTTGTCTACCCACCTCTTGATCGTATTCCTTCATTATATTGATGCTCAAATACTTTAGACGCTCTGAACAGTAAGGGGTAACACCCAGAAATTGGAGTCACAACAAGGCAGAACGGACTGTAGACACAACGTCTACTCCTTAAGAGTTGTCAAATGCTGGAATTCGCTGCCGACTGAACTAGTCCAAGCGACTTCACAGGAGTCCTTTAAGATGAACCTTGACCTATTCTTAAAGACTAAGGATAACCTATCATGATTTATCAATTTCTTTTCTCCCTCTATTATCGTAAATATACCTAGATTCCTGCCTAGAGGTATTGGTGATCCCCTGCTACTAGACACGGAAGCCTGTTAAGCGAAAGCTTCTTCGATTCCGTCCACAACCATTTGAACCATTCATTTCAATGCAGTGCAAACTAGACCAATCTAATACAGTTCTGAGTTTATTGAATTACAATACAACTTTTGGTCATTCTATTGGCAATGTCAAAATAAATCCAGTTCAATAACAAAAAGGTTTAATTCTAGTGGTAGTCTGATGCTACTATTATTCCAGCCCATTCCTATCCATCCAATCCGTTTATGCTTCAGATGTTTATTACCACTGTATTTGCTAGCGGTTTTAATTACCAAAAAACATATTCAAGAACATTTGTACTCTAGTCTTTACTTATTCCACTCGTCCTTGGTCATCAGTCATGAAGATAACGATCATAGTGCTAGTGTTGATCAGCCAATTATTCCATGTTAGTTTCTTTGTGTTACAGTATGGTCCCAGGTCGTTGGTATAGTCCTACCTGGTTATATGGTACTTGCTAGGTTACAGTAGCACCAATAACCCAAAATAATCATATTCCTTTACATTCAAAGCAACTTCATCTTGTAGTAATTGCCAATATTTTAATGATTGTTCAAGATCAGTGGCAAGAATACCAACATTGGACATTTCCAAAAGCCTGGTACCATATTGTAGCACAAAGAAACTGGTATAGTGTAATCGTTTAGTCTACACTAACTGGTCACAAATATATTGGGTAAAGACGTAAGTGAGTAAAAGTACCAGGTAATGGACAGAGATGATAAGGTTTCAGGTAGCACAGGCAGGTTAATGCTCATGAAAAATAACATTAATGGATGAAGTGCGAGACATAGTCCAGGTATGTTAATAAATCCTTGTTGCTCTGAGGACACGATAAATATAGAATTCAATCGAGATCGCAGAGAGTGATTTCCTGGGCCTACCAACTCGGCAAACCTTATATAGGTAGACTACCTGTCCATTCACGTAAGGCTTACACAGACAAACAGGAAGAAACTCACGCGTTTCAAATTGAAAGCATAAACTGCTTATACATGAACGCCGCGAGTCTACCAAACAAAATGGATAAGCTACGTGAACTTATCAATGCTACTAATGCTCATCTGATAGGTATATATTAATCTTGGATATCTTCTCAGTTCTATGACCAGGGGCTAGCAATACCTGGGATGTCTTTGTTTCGCAACGACAGAAAAATAGGAATTGGGGGCGGATTAGCCGTACACATACGATCTTGATTGGACGTACACCAAGTTCATAACCTCCAGTTTAACAATCTTGAGGAATCCATATGGTGCTCTGTAGGATTGTCTACTACTTCAAGGTGCCTAGTGGGAGTCATATATAGGAAGCCCATTGCGGACATCGAGTATGACAGTCGTATGCTGGAAGGACTATCCCGCTCTACGCGTTCGGATTCACTCATATCCTGATTCTAGGGGAATTAAATCTCCCAGAGTCAATTTCGCGGAACATACATATATTGGTGGTGAAAACTCAACTGATGCTCGGTTCTTCAACCTCATTGAAGATTTGGGATTATACGAAAATGTGAAGTTGGCAACTCATTGGAGAAACAGTCAGACACCGTCGCGCTTAGACTGTGTATTTACAAACGAAGAATTTCTAGTTGACAACCTCTCAATCCTGGCTCCCCTGGGGAAAAGCGATCACGTCGTTATAGCCTTCAGTTTTGTAGGCAGAAGTGAGATAAGATATCCCACCAACAACGTGCGCTGGAATTTCATACTGTTGAATGTGTCAGCTCTACAGGACTATCTACAACAGGTGGATTGGTATATTCACTCGCAATTCGATGTGGATACTCATTAGGACTTCTTGTTCCACACGATCGTATGTGCTACAAAGCAGTCAGTTCCTCGAACGGCCCCCAAAAGTTTCAAGCAACCTACAATCATCAAGAACCACACTCTTCGCCTATTAAGCCGCAAAAGGCACTGTTGGGCAGAATACAAACGAACTGACAACAATGGAGCGTGCAGGCAATACAAACATATAAGGAACATATGCACGAAGGCTATAAGAGAAGATAGGCTTCAGTACCAGGCAAAGCTTATGGATAAATTTGTCTCCAATCCGAAAGCTAATTCCGTTATGCAGCCTCTCTTCGTCAAGCAAAAAATGGAGTTTCCCAACTGCTAGGTTTTAACGGCCAGACCAATAACGACGGCGACGCCACAAACCTTTGGATGAACAATACTCTTTGACATTTCGACCGACCCACATCAACTATACTGATGACAGCTTCATTTGCAACTGCACAGGACTTTTCGTATTGACCTGAGAGCTGACTTCGTGGTCCGGAAACTGCAGCACATAAGAAAAGACATTTCTCCTGGCCCAGATATGGTCCATTGTGATATACTGGGGGAAGCAGCCTCAGTCCTGGCAACGCCGCTTAGCGTGATGTTTCTACACTCACTAAGCCGGGGCAAACTATCACACCAATTTCCAAAGGTGGTCGACGCAGCGAACCTTCAAAAGCATTTGATAGGGTTAACAATATATGTCATATCAATAAGCTGAAACGATTGGGTATCAGACCACCTCTAATTGATTGGTTCACTTCATACTTGAAAAATCGACATTTTAAGATCAGTGTTAACTTCACTTTCTTTCAGGCTATGGAATGTCCTAGTGGGGTCGTCTAGGGTTCAGTACCAGGACCTCTTCTCTTCTTGATTTATATAAATGATCTTCCTCGACAGGTAACGTCAGACTTATTACGTTTTGCTGGCGACGTGGACCTCGGAGAGGGATACACAACCAAGACGATATACACGCACTTCAGGAGGATCTGACTCCACTTCAAAGTTGGGCAGACAATAACGGACTTAACTTTAACACTTCAAAGTGTGAAGTTGTCCATCTGCGACATGTCGCAGACTATAGTTGCAACTTAGGAAACTCCTCTCTAGTAGTATCCCGAGTCGAAAAAGATTTAGAAGTCCTGATGCCCTACGATTTAAAGTCTTACAATAACTGTGACAAAAATGCCTTTCGAGCAAACCTCGCACTGGTAACATTGAAGCTCATTTTTGGCCAGTTTAACGGATGAAATTTCCATATAATCTTCAGCAGTTTTATCCGTCCCCACTTAGAGTATGGAAACATAGTCTTTCCTTCCTCACTCCAAGAGGATAAGGACACTCCAACGGCGAGCCACGAAGTCAGTTCGGAGACTCAAATTTAAACCTTGTGAAGAGCGCCTCCAATCACTTAACCTTTACCCATTAGAGTACAGGCGTCTTAGAGGTGACCTCCTGATGTCTTACAGTATCCTTAACACTTCCGGAAATCCTCTTATACAATTACTTAAGCTTAATCCCAGTATCAACCTATGGGGTAACACCCAGAAATTGGAGTCACAACAAGGCAGAACGGACTGTAGACACAACGTCTACTCCTTAAGAGTTGTCAAATGCTGGAATTCGCTGCCGACTGAACTAGTCCAAGCGACTTCACAGGAGTCCTTTAAGATGAACCTTGACCTATTCTTAAAGACTAAGGATAACCTATCATGATTTATCAATTTCTTTTCTCCCTCTATTATCGTAAATATACCTAGATTCCTGCCTAGAGGTATTGGTGATCCCCTGCTACTAGACACGGAAGCCTGTTAAGCGAAAGCTTCTTCGATTCCGTCCACAACCATGTGAACCATTTGAGTTATTTTACAGTAAAGTTTGGGGTTTGGTTCATTTAACATCGGAGGTTGTTACGTACAGAGCGTTACGACAATGAAGCGACGGGTGGTTTTCAGTGAGTCGGATTCAGGTAATGTTCAGTCCGTTTATATTCAAAAAAGATGATGAAATTAAGAACAAGGAAAAGCCGACAGTAAAACAAAGTACGAAACGATATTCCGAGAAGAAAGGAAATACACAGACGTCGATGGTATTAAATTACTTCCTTATAAAGCCCCTAGATAATCAAATATCCTGCCGTGATAACTCCCAGCAGTCAATAATCGACGCTTTACGACGACAGCAAGAGTTATGCAAAATCAATCGTGGCAAGAAAGCAAATACTATTGAAGCGTACTTCTCACAGTCTGTGAAACCCAAGAAGAATGTAGTTTCCGTTGATGATTTCTTCGGACCATCTGGAACAAAATCGAATGCTAAGGTGAGCTTTTAAATAATACGAATTTTTTGGTCCTTATCAACTCATTACTACAAATGTTTGTTAGGGAAATTGTACGATATTATTCTTCGTCGCCGTTCAATAGGTAATGGTAAAAATACTCAGTCTATCCAAACATGTTTATGAAGGTTTATTTGTATATTTTGTGCCAATTTTCTGCTTTGATATAATCATCAACCAGTTGATTTGATATTATTTAACTGTGGGATGAACCAATTGGGTTTCAAATTGCATCTTTTAAACTCTTGCGTGAAATCTTTTCATCTGTATGGGCTTATAAGTTCATTGCATTAAAGTAGGCTTCGGTTTTTTGGTCAAAATACTAACCCTGGTTTATTACCCTGCCCCTAACCCTAAATCCTAGTTTTAATCTCCAACATTAATTCCTAACCGTATCTTGAAACGGGTAAATGGTTGAAATTTCGCAGTGCGATTTCGAGAATTGCTTATATTCGCTCCAACACTGTTTCGAGTGAGAGATTCCTACTATTCAAGGTTGCTAAATATTTCTGTACCTATTGCGTGGTTACTTCCTGACCTTTGTCTTCAAAGTAATTGTACCCTGTCATAAGTAACTTAAAACAGCTTACAACACTCCACATTTGTAAAGGTGCATTACATCATGAACGTGTTATTATCTTCTTGCATATTGTTTTTGCATTTTTGCTTCCTTTCTCATCTATATTTTGGCACCAAGTTTCTAAATAACAAATATTTACTCCATGCTCTGTTGTTTTTGCATCTTTTCATCTGTTACTACAACTGACTGGCTAACTAATCACTTTTTATTTATCGATTTATTTATTTATTCAAACACAAATATTGGCACAAGAGGGCACCAAATATATATATATATATATATATATATAATTCCTACTCACTGACTTTTCGTGGCGGGGGTGTTGTTTACGAAAATGAGAGGACGGAAAGCGAATGTCCGGCGCTTTAACCGGATCCCAAACCAATGGTGCACATGGGCTCCAGTATCCTGCGGGGACAAATGGCGTATTAACCAATCGTCGGTCACCGGCTACCATGGGACTGCATCTCGATGCTCCACTGCCTTGTGGGTCAGACCTTTAGGTCAAAGGCTCGAGGTGTGACCCCCTGGGAAAACCACCTGCTTCGGTCTGGGCACCCGGGCAGTACCACATTCCACACACAAATATGATGAGATGTCGATATTTATGGAAAATACTTTTCTTGCTTCGATTAACAATCAAACGATTCACGTTATTATTGCTATCATTGTTATTAACTAGTCACTCAAAATGCTTGACGCGATTATAATGTATTTACCTTCAATCCATGACAACACCCATTTCGGATGGTCCAATAAATTTTATTGAATTATTTGTTTGCTTACATTTGTTAAAACATCCGTTTTAAGCCTTCTGCTGTCGTCAGCACACCACCTCATTCACCGATGGAGATCATCCCGGATACACCAATATTATCTCCGAAAACACCTCTGGGGACCAGAGGAAGTTATAAAAGCTCACCCCAAATCAATGTTATCTCGGAGGGTGTGAAGACAACTAGTAATCAAACGTCATCCATGGTTAGTCATACTTTTGTTACTGAATTTAATGTTTTTATGAAGCATCCCTAGTCTCTTTTCTATTTTTTACTTGTGAAACAAGTAACTTCTTATACATTGTCTATGAAAGTTCCGTTCTAGTTACTTATATGGAAAAGATATAAGGTTAATTATCACGATTATTAAATTTAAACAACAATAACTACATAGAAAAATCCAAACACCCTTTTTTTTCAGGTCCTTTTCAGCATGCTATCGTAAATATGTGTCTTACCTCCAAAGAATAGTTTTGTATACTTGGCTGTGAGCTACGCTTCGTTTTGGAGCCATTCAGATTGCATGGGTGCTCAGACAGAACTATGTAGAGCGTAGTTCCCACTTAGTCGGAATCTGATCACCTTGACCTCCAAGTAATAGCTTCACTCTAGCATGTTACCCTTTGTGAAGTGGTCTCTTATTAGTTAAAGGCACTCAATCTCAACTTGTTCTGGTCAGTCAATAGTAGTGTTTGTCAACGAAAAGCTATATTTGTAAGGTAATTGTGTTTGTTGTAGGTGTTTATCAGCGGATATGCTTTGAGTAAATTGTTCGTAGATCCAGCTGTTCCTTTTTTTCATCATCATCTACTCTATAACATTTATTCTGTTTTATTAGGGTACGCATTAACACTATCACCTTTTACCTCTCTATTGTCGGCTATTTAGGTCGAAGCGTGATTAAGCACGTTATTGTGGGAAATTCGAGGCTGTTTTTTATTATCGAGTTCATTAAATTCACTCACATGTCTATGACTAGGCACAAAGTGCTGTAGTCACAGACAAATATAAAAGTAATATTGTCTTTTCGGTTCACGTACCAGTTTGACGGGCTAAGATTAATTCTGTGATAGATGTCTCATATGGATCTCCATTTATTTCAGGCATTTAGCTTTTTTCCGCATATGTAATCTATTTTTAGTTTCTGTCACTCATGAAATACTTGCATTGTGTAAACGCTAACAACGTCTTACCATTCAAATGTCTTTTGATTTTCAATAACGTAAAATAGGTTAATGAATCTCTTAATGATAGCACTGATACTGCTGTAAAAGATCGAAAGCATTTTTGGGCCTACAAAGCTCGCGATGGTCCTCGCAGTCTTGGATCAAGAGAAATTCCTAAGGTTAGTCCTCTTAATTTGATGTAAACGGTCTAAAATATGATACAGTTTATTTTAGCTCACAATCAAATGTCATTGGTGTAGAATTTTTCATGTGGCGACTATATTTTCAGTCAATAATTGGTAAAATTAATTAATTTCTTTAGCTGGTGTAACTAGTTATTTGTCTTAAGGTCAGTTAGAAAATAAATGTGCTGTACACTAGTGGTCAGACGACATTGAGAGATCAAGCCTTACATGAATGGAGCAGTTCATAGAAGTATAAGGTGGGTTTTGTTGTTTCCATGAGATGGTAATATATGCCTTAAAAGTCCTAGTGTTATGACACTATACAATCATGTTAGTATGATTAGTTGGACTGATTAAGTCTTTGACGAAGTAGACATGAACAATGTAGACCTCGATAAAATTATCAATGTGAGCTGAAAACCCTTTACTAACATTGGAGAAAGTAATTAAAGAAGGAAAGCCATAAAAATGAAAATAATGATAAAACGTACCCTAGATTTACTAGACAAAGTCTAAGAAAACAGTCAAAAACAAAACGTACGGCATAAGAATAGTTGAATTTTTGAGACTTATCAGTCATGTTATTTTGAGTTCACTGCAACAAACAACTCAGTTTTGACGATTTCTCTCCTGCTAGCCGTAACCAAAAGATTCCGATTTCACTGAATTTGTAGCATATTTTAATTTAACTATCTTTTAAGTTATCCACTTAATATCATATGGGTTTGGGCTAAACACAATTATTAGGTATTAGGTGAAAAAAGCATAGTGCATTTTCAAATCCTAAGTGATATAGCGGTTGAAAGAAAATCTGGCTGTCCTGTACAGCAAAGCTTTTCATTTCTACTCCAGTTTACGTACCTCGTTGAGAAATGTCACATTAAGATGTTAAAAGCTGTCCACATGCATAATTGGTAAGCTATAACTAAACACTTTCTGTAGTGTGATATTTATTAATTAAGTACAGATTTATTTACTTAGATGCGTGTCTCAAGCTTTGTATAAAGCTGTCAATAGTGTCTGGGTTTTCAAACAGAAGTAACCGGGATCTTAGTTTAGATTTATGACTTACTGTCTGAAAGCGAAGTGCTTTAACCCCTTAGCCATCAGGAATTAGTGGTTGCTGTGCACTCGAAAGGTGATCGTATATGGATTTATACAGTATGGACAAGAAATGTGGTAGTGGTGGTATTTATGCAGAAAACTAGGGATTCTTATGACCAGACAGGTAGTTTACGCAATCCTTTTTAAAATTAAATGTCTTTCAGTTTTTTCGTGATTTTTGATGGTTTGTTTGAGTTTGTCAAGTACAATAGTGGAAATGTCTCTATGAGACGACATTAGCGAAATGAAATGTATTGTTATACAATTTCCGTTCCAGGGAACTCCGGATTGTTTAAAGGGACTAAACTTTCTCATCACTGGAATACTAGAGTGTATTGAACGAGAGGACGCTGCAAATCTTATTCAGAATTGTGGTGGAAAAGTTTTAAAAACATTGGGTAAAAAGACTGATTATCTTGTTGTCGGGCGTGAACCTGGTGCAGCCAAAATCGAGAAGGTGGGTTTTAAATCTATATTGTACCAAAATATATTATTGAATAAAGCCTTTAATAATAATAATAATTGTTTATTTATTAAGAGCAAAAAACTAATATTTGCTAATTCCCACCTTAAATTTTTTTATTTTTTCACCAGTTAAGCTACTTATTTCCAGCTATTTTAGTATAATCTTAACTCGGCTACTTATAAGTAGAAAGGAATAGTACTTTTAAACTGTAAAATTTTATATCTCAAGTATACCGTTTAGTTAGTCTACATTGAGGTACGAATATGTAATTAGGTCAACTGCTTGTTAAATTTTAACATTGGAGAAAGATTGAATAGTATGATAATTACTGATTTCTATAGCCTATGCATATGAGAAGAAGGCTTCCACTTATTTTAAGCAGGACCAAATTGTATCTTCTCATTAATGTGGTTGTTTATAGGAATCTCTCGGTCTCACACTTTGTTCAGATATTCCATGTCCCAATGTTTATTGTTTCCTTGGTTGTCCGACCTATTTGATTCCAAAGACGGCTTTCACCATGCGCTGTCACATGTCTTATCCATAAAGACTCTTCTCTTCCTGGAACAGAGTTGAATTCACTTTTTGTGTCTACAGATTCTGTAACTTGATTCTTTTTTACGAAAAAGAGTTTATCACCTTACGTCCAATCCTCTCTCTTTTCCCGGGCTTGGGGCTGTTAGTAGCCTTGCAGGTAACTTGGGACTTCTGTGTTTCGAGAGAGGTTTTGAGACGCTAAAGTAAAAGTAAATGCTAAATTATAGTTTATGCCTTCTGTATCTATCTGTCTTTCCTTTTATTATATTCCCACCAAGTTTTGTGCAATTATAGACGTATGACTTCAATGGAGATGAAAAATAGCGTGTTCAAAACCTTCTTTTTAATCTTATTAATTTTTTTCACCACACCCAAACACTTCTACAGTACTCATCACAGACAACCCAGATATGCAACAAGGACATTCAAACACTGAATTTGAAGCAATGCGAGTCCTTTTTATGAATCATTACGGCAGATTAATTTCCAGTCTTTGTTAATAACTTACATGAAAATGATAATCAAAAGCAAGTGTAAGGATTTAAGAGTTTCGAGGTCAACATAATACTCGAATATGTTTGTAATTTTCCCCGGCTCAAAAATAGGGTCTTTTATCTTGTGAACTGTTGGGATGTGCAGATTTCTGTTGCTGTGATCAACCACATGGGTCCAACATGTAGCTATCTTGACCAAGTTGTCCCCTTAAATAATCGTTTTGAAAGTTAAAAAAATAAACCTTGTTCGATAAAGTGTGTTTACTTCCATCCATTCTAAATTTTTCACATATGAACTAATTATATTAGGAAAAACTGTCTTACAAATGTGATTTTGCATTTAAAAAATACATAAAGTGCTTTAATCTATCGATGATAATTATAATCATTTTCTACAATTATACAATTTACCACAACACTTCCTGATTCAATTAATATTTTCATCCTAACTGTTCAATTTCATATCAAAGAAATTTTGTCAGAATGTTTTCGTTTTAAGAGCAAGCAAACTATGTTTTTATCATTCACTTGAAAAAGAAAAGTGTCAAAGTTCATCTGATAAAGTCTGTTGAAAAAATACATATAATCAAAAAGATGACTCGTCACCTCGTTGGAAAAAAAGTATTTATCAAATTTCCGTTTAAATAAACTGACCCAAACTCGAATAAACGTCGTCATCTAGAAACCAACACGGCATCGATTTCTTATGTCCTTAGTTTAATTATCATATGTAATTCAGGAAGATCTATTCATCATTCAAAAGACTGATTAATTTACCATCACTTTATCAAATCCAATGAATACTTCATTTTGAAATTTTCATACCACTTCTGAGTATTATCATTACCGTTGTCTTCATTATGTCATGTATCACTCCACTGTTGATTTTTGTAATTAGTATTAACTTTATTATTTTCTCTACCTTGCTATAAATAATCTGTACTTGTTCCTAATGATCTCTCTCTCGCTTATTCCTGTGTAAATTAGGCTTATATAATCGGGGAAAATAATTGTAGCTTTTTTCTTCATCAATATACTCAATCGATTCAAACACATTACATATAAAGCATTTATAAAATTGATTCGGATATGAAAGATTTGATATATACAAAATAAATTAAATCCATTTTGTTGCCCAGTATTTATTGTTCGTGTTGGCCAGTTGTTTTTGTGCATTTAAGCAGATGTTTATTGGTAAGTACTGCTAATAATACATGATAAATGAGAGAAAGATCCAATACCCCTTGAATTTCAATTATTCATGGATACTACTAATCTACAAACCACTACATATAAAGCGTAGTCTAGCATTGTGTTCACTGACAGATTAATTAACAACTGAAATGATTATTATCATTCATCGATGTTTATTGCATCTGGTACTTAGAAAGTAAAGTTTATTTATCAATTATGATCAACGTAGAACTCATAGTTAAACTGTTTAAATGGCTTCATTAATTTTTATTTTACTGACCTAAGAGTTGTTGTCTAGTATTTAAAAATATTTGGTTGTCATGAATTCGAACGATACAATCGTCTTAAAAGTTTATGATTACTTTAAGTTCTGACATAATAAGTTATAACCATCTTGAAAAACCACCCGTACCTAATTACTAAATAATGACATTAGCGTAACTATCTATTTGACTCAGTGCTTTATATATTTTATCAAATCACTTGTAGTGTTATTACTAATTTATACTTTTTGGCTCAGTTATGATTGTACACCAGTTATAAACAAATCGAATATTAAAGTAGTGATGTAACAAAAAAAATCAATTACCTTTACTTAAATGAGTTCCTTTTGAATTCTGTATTTTAGACAATGAAGGACCAAAAGAAGTACTGATATTGTGTCTATTCTAATTATGTTATTATTTGTTTGTTTTACTGTAGTCATCACCTTATACAAGTCATTTGGTTATTCGTTATAACTCCTTAGGAAGACATTTTATCCAGTCATAAGTAGAGCTATTGTAGTCTTTCGATTCTGGGCTTCGTTATTGTTGAGAAGAACACTATTAGTAAAAGCATATACGACACTTGAAATATTTCAGTGGGAAAAATTATTTCTGTTAAACAGCACATAGTATTATTCATTTCTGTGTTTGATTTGAAATTGTTTTTCTACTCACAACTGTGTTCTTTTTCAAATTCGTGAAGGCTAATAATTTGAAAATTAAGCAGATTACCGAAGAACATCTCTTTGAAATGATAGAAAAGTCCAGTAATATTCCTCTTGTAAATCATAAATCGAATGTATGCAGCTCAGAATCTTCCAAGAAATTGGAGCCTGTAGATGCAAACGATAGTAAACAAAATTTAAAAAGTCCTAAAAAATCCCCCAAGAAGAATCAATCTACCAAATCACCGGATAATGCTCCTAAATCTCGTAAACATGAATCTCCGAATAAATGTGCAGGAAAGTCTGTTATGTCCTCATGTAGTGAACTTCCTCTTACTGCACGTCCTGTTTTAACTAATAATTCAACATTCAATAATAAAACTGATCGAAGTCATAGCAGTGGTTTATCCAAAACTCCTACTAATGTCATCGATAAGCAAGATTCCCTGTCCAAGGAGATGAGTTCGAAGTTGTCTGAATTATGGGTTGATAAGTATAAACCAACGTCTATTCGCTCGCTGATTGGTCAAAATGGTGCACAAAGTCCAGCCAATCGACTTTTAAATTGGCTATCTTCCTGGCACTCGAGTTTTTCAGCAGGTTTGTGGTGTATCAGTTATCTTATAACCTTTATAGTTATTAATTCTCCTTCAAACAGAAGTAATTCGATCATTAATGTAATGAATATCATTTATCAGTGTTATTTTACGTTACCTGGTGTTGCAAAACGAAAGTTGCAACATCAGGTCTATAGATCCTTTTTTCCAGACTCTAACTTTATCTTTCTGTGTTCATGAAACGCGAAATATCAAGTGACATATATGCTGCTCGTTACAAACTTTATATTTTCATATTAGATTCATTAGCTGTTTTATTTCAAGCTTATAGCCTTTTAGTACTATTCGTATTGTCTGATGATTTGAAACTCGTTTGGTGTACTTGTGAAGCAGATTGCAGTCATTTTTGTAGAACCTTTTTTAGTTATCTGTCATTTTGAAAATTCCATGAAATAATCTGTTTCTGCCATTCCGATGAAATATCGGTTATGTTATTCTATGACGTGGTAAAACTGGGAACCAACTGTTCTTATATTTGACCTTAGTTTTAAAATTTTTTATGCTTGTCACTTTTCAGGTTTAAAAGCGAAGGCTTACTCAAGTGCCCCTCCATGGGGCCCGTCATCTAGTGATGATGGGAAGTGGGCGCGCGCAGCACTTCTTTCGGGACCTCCAGGGATTGGCAAAACATCAACCGCTATTTTAGTATGCAAAGAACTCGGTTATACTTATTGCGAATTTAATGCATCCGATTGTCGATCCAAGCGGTGTTTAAGTGAAGAAATAGGACAGTCTTTGGGTTTACGAAATTTGTCACATATGGCGTTTGGTCAAGGTATGTGTATGATGATTTTCTCCTATTTCATTTACCAGCATTTAGCGGTGATAGTTTATAAAAATCTTAGTATTCCTAAATGTTTATGTATACAGTGTTTGCATTCAAAATCATAGTAAGCGGAATGTTTTCGAGTATGTGTTTCCATGACTAAGATCTAAATACTAATGATTTACTTACCTACTTACATCTGTTACCCCTCGTGGAGGGGCATAGGCCGCCCACCAGGATTCTCCATAGAATCTTTTCTAGTTGTCTACAGTTGCTATTCATTCTTTTCATGTATGCTTCTAAGTTCTTTGGCCTCCCTCTTTTCCGTTTTCTTTCAGAATTCCAAGTTAGCGCTTGTCTAGTGATGCAGTTTGGTGATTTCCTCAGTGTACGTCCCATCCACTTTCAATTTATTTTCCTAATTTCCTCCTTCAGCTGGAACCTGGTTTGTTATCTCCCCGATAGGCTGTTGCTGATGGTATCCGGCCAACGGACGATGAGTATCTTGCGTAGACAATTGTTTTTAAATACTTTTACTTTTTTGATGATGGTTATGGTAGTTCTCCAAGTTTCAGTTCCGTACAGTAAAACTATCTTGACGTCCGTATTAAAGATTCTGAACTTGATACTGGCTAACAGTTGTTTTGAGTCTCATATGTCCTTCAATTATAGGGATCCTGCTCTTGCTTTGCCTATCCTTGCCTTTGCGTCTGTATCCGATCCTCCTTGTTCATAGATGGTGCTTTCCAGATACGTGAGAGTTTCGACCTCTTCCAGAGCTTCTCCATCAATTATGATAGGGTTGGTGTTCTCTGTGTTGTATTTGAGGATTTCGCTCTTTCCCTTGTTTATGTTGAGGCTGCTACTACACTGGCTGTCTCGACCTGCATTTGTCCGTGCGTATAGGATAGAAGTGCCAGGTCATCTGCAAATTCCAAATCGTCTAGTTGCATGCAAACTGTCCATTGTATTCCGTGCTTTCCCAAGATGTGAGGGTGTTCATGATCCAGTCAACCACTGGAAGAAAGAGTAAGGTGGAGAGTAGGCAAACTTGTTTGACTCCAGTACTCACTTGGAATACATCTGTCAGCCTTCTTCCATGCACGACTTTGCAGTTTAGTTGGTCGTATTAACTCCGGATGATGTTGGTGATTTTTACACCATAGTGTCGACGAAGTTTCCATGAGGTTCTCCTTTCCACTCTGTCAAATACTTTCTCATAGTCAAGGAAGTTGGTGTGTACTGATGAGTTCCATCCTATTGATTGTTCAACAATGATCCATAGTGACGCAGTTTGGTTTGTGCACGATTGATCGTAACAGAATCCTGTTGGCCTGTTGATCTCGGAGTTGGGTGTCTACTGATACTTTCATTCAGTTCAACAACCCTCTGTTAAAAACGTTTACTGTTACCGTCGTGTCATAGGGTTGTTTCAAGTTTCCTTCTCTTACAGATTTTTCCGCAGTCGTTGTTAAGTCTTCCACGTATTTCTGCTTGTCGGCTCTAGTGCTTCTCTTCACTTGCTTGTTTGCTTTGGTGTATTCGGCCTGTGCGTCGACTTTCTCTGTTCTTGTTCGACTGTTGTTGATTGCTGTCTTCTCGTTCTTCCTTTACGGAATCTAGTCAAGTAATTTGATAGGGATCCATTCCTTGTGATGATAATTCTTGCGTCCCAGGATCTCCTGACACATTGAAGTTAGTGCTTCTTTGATTCCTTTCCATTTGTCCTACATAGTAGTTTTTTCTTCTTTCAGTAGATCTTGTAAGGCTTGGGATCTGTTATTGAGAGTTATCTTAAGATCGTTGAGTTTGTCAGTATGTCGAAGGAAGGCTGTGTTGAACCCTTGTAATGCTGTTTTTCAGTTGTCTAGTGCTCTTTTACACTCAGTTTCATCTTGACCGCCACCGGTTGGTGGTGATCTGAAGCTAGCTATGTCAGCTCCTCTCCTGGTTTTCACGTCTTCCATTGACCTTTCGAATTTTTCAGTGGTGCAAATGTGGCCGGTCTGATTCTCTGTAGTGAGATGTTGTGCGACACATGTAGCTTTGTGTATGTGTTTGTGTGGTAATATTGTGCCGTATATAACCGTTTTTGCTGAATGCACATAAGTTTGAAAATCTCTCACCATTCTCGTTCTTTTCTCTCAGTCGGTTCATGCCATCCCATGATATCTTGATATCCTGTGTTGTCCATCCCAACCCTGTCTCTAGTAAAACTGGTGTTTATCGTATTTATTGTTATCACTAGTGGGTGCATGACAGTGGATAACATTCATTGTGATTCCCTCCTATATTTTGAATGATGATTTGATAATTGTGGATCCATGGGATTCCTATCCTTTATTGATTTATTTGAACACATAAATTTTGGTACAAATAGGCATTGAATACATATGTGCCCCACAAGTCACCTTGTTTGTATGTAGGTTGTAGTACTGCCCGTGTGCCTAGGTGGTTTTCATAGAGGGTCACACCTGAATCCTTTGACCTAAGGGTCTGATCCACAAGGCTATGGAGCAACGTAAGGAGATGCAATCCCATGGTAGTCCGTGACCAACAATAGGTTCATACGCAATTTGTTTCCTCAGGGCCCTGAAAGCCATGTTCACCATTTGTTCGAAAATCAGTTTTTCAACTCCTATAAGTGAATGGTCTTTATCCACCAACCTGGTTTCAGCGCCGAACATTTGCTTTACGTCCGCTCAATTTCGTAAACAACACACCTGCGACGAGAACGCAGTGAGTAGAGCTTGCATGGCAGTGGCTATATATGCGTAGCCATATGACAACATTTCGAGAGGAAGAGCAAACTCTCCCCACTCTGTCCTGTTTCTTTGTTTAAATAAATAACTAAATGAAACAATCTAAATTTGGGACTTTCAGATCTTATAGTAAACATGAAACACTTCTACTTTTTTATCATCAGACATCAATGACTTGTAATTTGATGGTATGGACTAAATATATTTTTTTCATAGCATCAACATTAAATTCTGGTCGTCACGTTTTAATTATGGACGAAGTAGATGGTATGGCTGGTAATGAAGATCGCGGAGGAATGCAAGAACTTATTAACATGATTAAAATTACTCAATTACCTATTATTTGTATGTGCAATGATCGTCAGGCTATAAAAGTCAGTAATTTGTTTTGTTTTCATTTTCTTTTATGTGTGAAGTAAAATGACATGCTCTATACATGTATATGTAAACAAATGTTGTTTACTAACAGCTGAGAAAGTTATAAAAAAGGTCACGATCCAACTGTAAATTTAGCGCTTCAATAATAATATTAGAGTATTTTGTCTTATTGTTCATTTTGTTCAAAAGCTGAATTAATACTTAAATTGTATCAATTGTTAACATTTATCTTTAAATGATCTCGGGGAGATTTTCACATTTGACTTTCTTCCCAGCATTTTCAACTCTGAAGGTATCTTTAACATATTTTTGAAGTTTTTAGCACACTACATGATTGAAAATGCGCATATACAAGTTTTTGCTTGATTAAGGTTTGTTAGCTATAAAAATTAAAACTTTTCAATAGCTTCGGTATTTCTTTGTCGAAGCTCTAAAATTTTTATTTTCCAAGTCAGATTCCCCCCCCAACACACACACTTAATTCCCTCTGTTACAACTCATTTACCATATTTCAAACCTATATCATACCAACAACTTCCAAACTCCATATCGTAACATGATTGGATAATCTTTTTGTAAACGATTGTTTTGTGCGGCCTATTTATTTTTTATAATTTTGATTTTTAATTTCTCCCTTGGAGATGCTCTAACTAGACTGGTGAGCGAAAACCTAGAGTTATCTCTTATAATTTCAATTACTGAGATTTTTACAAATATTTATTTACGTTTTTTGAAGCGTCACCTATATACTCGGTGTCCAAATATGTTGTGAAACTAATCATTCGTTCAAATTTAGACTTAAGTTATTATCAAATTTACTTCTTGTTGTTTAAAATTATTGATAAGCCTATCTAAGCGTCTGACCACATGACAGAATTATGCACAAATAATCTGAAT
This sequence comes from Schistosoma mattheei, assembly GCA_944470405.2. Lineage (NCBI taxonomy): Eukaryota > Metazoa > Platyhelminthes > Trematoda > Strigeidida > Schistosomatidae > Schistosoma > Schistosoma mattheei. The sequence goes on along the minus strand of OX103947.1, from coordinate 8,270,416 downwards.
TCGGAAACTAAGATTTTGTCTGAGAAGCGGTCCGATTATTCACAGAAATATATCCAAATAAGCTACAAGCCTCTGGGGCGTTTGATTGATCGATGTAGATAAAACGGTAAATGGTTCTTGAAATAATTACCGAAAGTATGTTAACGACATATGATAGCATAAATTACTGTTATTAACTGTGTCTAAATTCAACAACGACAACAGTAATCGAAAGGGCAACTGGGTACTCAAAATTTGAAGACTGTTACACTTAAAAAAGATTCAGTGGTTCCAAAAAAACTAAAAATAACAGTCCAAAGTGTTTATAAGTCACGTCTATGGTTGAGTTCGCTGAATATTATGTAAGTACTGAGAAGTTATAGAGAACACGATATGTTATATACCCAAAATGAATAAAGGTGGAATTAACTACTGAATATTATTAAGTAGTATAACTATTACACCAGATTATCTGATGATAGGAAAGGGAGTAAGTTGAGTAAGCTGAATTAACAGTTATAATTTTAAGGAAATTTTCCAGACAAGCTTATTAAATAATAGCAGTTAGTATTATTTTTATGTTTACTCTTACATTCTGCTATTTTAATTAGATACGCTCTCTGGCTAATTATTGTCTCGATTTAAGATTTCATCGTCCACGAGTTGAACAAATAAAGTCAGCAGTATTGTCTATTGTTGCAAAGAAAATGTGAATTTACCTCCGGACGTATTAACAAATATTATCGATTCTAGTAATCATGATATTAGACAGGTAAAATATACAAAGGAACTTTTATCATTTTACCAAGTTGTGTTATTTTGTTTAGAAATTATTTAAGCTCTTTCTTCCTTTTTTGGATTATCGCCTTATTTTTTATGTTATGAACTTAAACAATCTGTACATAATTTGTTGTCGATAAGAAGCCTTATTAAGATTAGGAGCTAATGGTTTATTGGGTAAAGCATTTGACATCTAACCACTAGTTCATAGGTTAAAAACCTGCTTCATCTACTTCAATTCAGGTAATTAAATAGTACTTCACCCACAATCTTTACACGTAAAATGGGATTTGAAGCCAAGTACTTGGATCTATGCTTTGTAAATGTTTCATTTTTTGTCACATGAGAATAAGTGGGAAACAAATTGTAGTTCAAATGAGTCTGAAGTCTTTACAACTTGTTGTCCATAAGAGACATATTCTAGTAGGTTTTATTTAGATACAAAATGAGATGAAACAGTTATATGTACAAAGTGGATTATAACCAAGTTATTGTAACACATTTTATAATAATGTCATCCTGCAACATTTTACTAACCTTATTAGAAAGATGAGTGATGAATACATAATAAAGCAATTGTGTCAAAATTATCCACAATAATAACTGTATACGGAAATTTAACCAGTGCAACTACAAAGTTGTATTTATTTTTTCTACGAACTTAAACATATCCACTTAAGCACTTTACATCAAGTTAGTTATTCGTTTTAAACATCTATTTGGCAAGATGTATTTTCTAAAAGTGTGAACAATTTTATGATGTGCTTCACTATGTCCGAGTTATTCAATGCATGCAATTTTTGTAGTATTCAGTAAATGAATATTTCTAACTTTGTCAAGAGCTTGAATTCATCGCGTGTTGAAAGTGTTCATGTTAAATTTCACCTACATTTTTGGGAATAATCCCTTATAAATTAGAATTTTGGTCACAGCATTGTTTACACAAGCATATATAGCTTACTCAGTAAGTTTATCCGCAACATTTCAATGTTCGGTAACTGTATGTTGTATCCACAGCACTTTCGTTCATTTCTCCTCTCGATTAGCGGGTTTGTGCTACATATTGCTATACGATTTTGATCTAGAAATTTCATTTCAAATTCCAACTTTCACAACGTTTTTATTTTTTATGCACGATAAAAAAGTGTTCATTGCAGATTGCTACGTTTGAAGAAATAACGATATCACTTAAAATCTGCGAACGGAACAAAAGTCAACAACACAACGATAGAATAAGCTAATCTATTCCATTTCGCCTTAGCCCTGATAACAAGAGGGAGAAGACCAGATCTAACCGATATATATATATATATATATATATATATATATATATTCCAAAAGCAGCCAGAAGCACGAACAAAACAAGCACACAACTCATGCCTATATATACAGTTCAAGACTATCCTTGGAAAATGTCACAAAATAGCGTACTGAAGGAGAAATCGAACCAATGGTATTCAAGGTCCTTCCGAATGGGAATTACAAACTTAAGGTAAAAATGGATGCTTTTGGCGCGAAAATAGTAAATCCAAATTTGCATAATAAAATCACAAAAATGAAACATTTACCAAGTGATTTCTAGGGATCTAGCATCTCCAACATAGTCAAAGATAACTTCAAACTCTTGAACAGAAATATTTGGTGGAAATTAAGCTGTAATGTGAAGCACTGACACATTTAATCAACGGAAAAATGTGCGTAAAAGCTATATATGACGTACTTATTGGACAACAAGAATGTTGCTGATAACCTAAGCTTTTTTAATCACAATTTTACTTTCAGTATTAATCCTAAACGTATTTTGTTTTTAGCAACAATGATAACAATAGATAATTGAAAAAACAACCATGTATACTTTGTAATTTCAGGTAATTAATAATGTTCAAATGTGGTGTAGCTCTGGTTTAATTGATTCCGAAGGATTAAAAGCGGATGCATTAGGTGCACGTAAAGATCTACACTTAAATGCATTTGATGTGATTCGTAAAGTGTTTGCACCGGATATTTCTGGTTCTCAAGGCAGTGTTGCTACATTCAATGAAAGTTTAGATTTATTTTTTCAAGATTACAATTTAATTCCTTTGTTTGTTGAGGAAAATTATCTTAATGTTAGAGTTCATAATACCCAGTAAGTATTATTGTTACTATCGTTAATAATATTGTTTTTGTATACATATATATCTTAAAAGTTTATTTATTTATTTATTTAAACACATAAGCATAGGTACAAGAAGGCACCAAATAAATATGCGCCACATAAACCATTCGATTTGTGTGAGGGCTGATAAATAACTCACAATGCCAATAACTAAATCTCAAAGAAATAGGCTTTAGAAAGAGAATCGCTAGCCGATTGACTGATAACATTCAAATGATTGAGAATATTTTGCAATTCAGGTTGATGCTTTTCGTAGTATTTTGTTATCTGAGCTAGATTATTTAATTGAAAAGTTTTCATTGTCGTTTTAGAAAAAAATCATTAGCGTCTACTTCATCCAGAAGTGGGCTTTTCATTTATCTCTCAAAGCCTAAGTCAGTTCATTCGGATGCTGTAATTTTTAAATGATTATATTCATAGGTTTCTCTATTGTCATTTGTTTGTTCATTCCTGTTGATTGTCTTCTTCAGTTGACTGTCATTCATATTTTTAATTAGCTCCTTCCATATGGTTGATAGACGGGACATATGCCTACGTATCTATTGATTGCCATTTGATTTGAATGTGTTGCCTATAGAAATTCTCTGTCGTTCCTAGAATTTCCATTATCCAGAGTTGTGACATTTTCTGAATCGGATTCATTTTGATAGTTGTTAAAGTGGATTAATATCAATCCTATCTCATGTTACCTCACTGTCAATTTATTTCCATGTATACATAAATAAAGGGGCCCCTTACTTTGCCTGATTTAATGTTTCACCTGTGCAGTTTATTTTGTAGGTGATATTGGATCTGTCTTTGATTGTCGTGTCTTTAGGTCTGCATAATAAGTTATTGAGTTTTAGCGTTGGTCCGTTGGTGAAATCGATTCTAAAGGGTTCCGCGATCATTTTAGTAGTTTCTGAGGTATTTCTCACACGCCATGGCTGATAATTTTTGCTATCGATAAGACAACTGTATTCCAAACGGGTCCTACAACCTCTAGTACTTTTACACATCAACTGGAGTACTAAAGAGACAGCGTGAAATGTGAGTCATAGCCTTACTCCAAGGCTAGTTTTTGTACAGAAAAATCGAGCGTATTTACCGAGTTACACACGACCCTGGGTTTTTGGCAATTTCTGGATTCATACTAAATCTAGTTGCAATATAGTTACATATCGTGTTATAACTGTAGCACGTAATTCTGCATTTTCCAGATGTTTCCGAGAAACCTCCATCCAACCCTAACTGAATCAATATTTCTTGGCGTTTCTAAGCCCCTAAAAACTTTGACGAGGGATACTTTGGGGACTCCCCCAACGACTGTATAATTTATTTCTTGGTTTCCAGGGTTGACATTTTGGTGGTACGTCTATTCACCAAACACTTTGATAAAAGTGCTAGGAGAGTTATTCTTACGGAAAGCAGACAACAGATGAGTCCTTTCAATTTTTCGAATAGCAAGTGCTGTTTGGATTTTCATACATGGCGTCTGTTCACAACTTTTGTACCGTTACTGTTGTAGTTTTTCATACTCGGAGACTTCTACACTAACATTTCTAAAGTTCCTGTGTTTGCCCTGTCAAAACATTCATGGACGAGGTTTTGTTTTCTGGTTCTTTTTTTCTGGTAGTTTTGATATCACCGAGGAAGTTGTTCCATCAGTATATGCATATTTTCGATTTTGTGAAATAATACCGTTATGTAGATGGATATTCAACCAAATTAGTATGACTGCCAGTTATACGTTAGTTAACGAGTGAGTAGACAAGAATATAATTAACTGCCACGAATTAATCAATAAGTCTTCACTTTAAACAATTTTAACACTATCGATCCCATTGAATATTATAATATTAGGTTCAATCAGTTATCTGTTACGAATCAAGTTTTTGTAGCTACTGCAATAGTAATTGTACGCAAAAAATCAATTTATCTAACCATAATTCAACTGGTTCTTTTTGATACCTCAACGTTTTGTCTCTCTTACTGAAATCGACAGAGGCTCTGTATTCTCTGTAGTTTTGAGCGGAAGAGTCATCAGTGAAATATTATTTTTAAGATTCAAGCAGTTTATTTGATGCTTCTCGATTTTAGAAATTACCATTCTTAATTATTCAAGGAGAGTAGTGTTCCACATTCTGCTCTAATCGATACAAATACACTGATAGCGAAGAACTAAAAAGCTTGGGTAGCTGTTGTAACATCCTACCAATATGAATTGTGACATTGTTATTTTGAGGCGTATCGTCAGTGTTAAATGTATGAGTGTAGCCTTTAGCAGTTTGGACGTCTAGGTAGCACCACTAGCCCTCACATTTATAGTATCGTTCAAAAACAACTGTACGTAGTGAGTTACATTAAATTAATAGACACATAAAATATTATTTTATAAATTATTTACGTTCTCTGTATATATTGTAAGAAAGTAAGGTATGGTTTGTGACTCGCACATTTTCGTACTGTTTATATTTGTATTAATAGTGTCCATCGGTTCGTTCGTATGTAATTGGTTAACTTTGTTTTAGTGACGATAAAAAAATTTTGCAATTAATGTCTCAAGCAGCGTCTGACATCGCCACGGCAGATATCATTTCATCTACTATCAGATCATCACGTACGGGATCATGGTCTTTATTACCTGTTCAAGGTGTGTTCAGTACAGTTTCACCCGGTCGTACTCTTCGTGGCTCTTTACCTGGTGGCCCAGGTGGTGTTTCATTTCCTTCTTGGTTTGGTAAGAATAGTACACAAAGCCGTATCAATCGGACTACTTCGGAATTAGCTGCACATTTACGATTAGCAACTCATTGTGGTTCATCAAACCCGCTTACATTATTGCTAGATTATGCTACACCAATCTCTGAACTTATCACTCGTCCACTTAAAGAAGGTAACATTCTTACAATTTTTTTAGTATTTGAAATGTTTTGGAAAGGCAATCGGTTCAATAATAAGTGCGCGTGATTTTCCAAGAAATAACTTCTATTTCTAAACAATTGGAGAGATATTTAAATTTTTTAGGAAATATATATAGGACTAAAAAGCTGTGTATTTCTAAATTCTGTAAAAAAGCTAACACATTTCACTAAAATGTTAAGGTTTTAAAATTCATTATGAAGGCTATAATCATTTACTGTCTAATGTACACCACGGAAAAGTTTTCTATTTGATAGATCTTCAAACAAAAGTTGAGGAGTTTGAGTAATTGTGTGGAAGTTCAACCCATCTATCTGTGTTTTATCATCTAAACAGCTAGCGATAAATTCACAAACCTAATATTGCTGATATTTTTCTCATGATTCATAGGTTGCTCAAAACTTGTACTTTCACAAATTTTCAGTTCAACGAATACCTCATGTTACTGTCCAAACTAAATTATAAAAACACAGTATATTGCCATTTTATAAAGCTCAATAGGATATAAGCAAAATTAATTAGCCTGATGATAATTAACGAACTTTTATGCGTCATCGACGTAAGCTTTGGAGATAATAGGTTAGTTGGTGAAGCGATGGATCAGTTTTTAAGGGTTTTAGCTTTCAGCCAATAAGTTTGAGGATCGAATCCCTATACACGTACTTTCGTTTGAGTAAATGGACAGTGTCATTAGCTTTAATGCTTAAAATGTGGTTTTAAGCTAAGTATACGAATCTGTACACCTGATAATTCAATTGATAAAAATACTGCCAAAATTAGCTAAAAGAGAGCTTACAATTTGAACCATGTAAAAAGTTAACCAATAACATCAAATCATTCACCGGGCGCTTAAGTGTGAGCCCGAATTGAAGCGAGTCGGGGTTCGAACCGGAGAACAAGTGACCGAAAATCGAGTGCCCCAACCAATAAGATACCTCATTGCGTTGAGTGATTAACATAATCTTCGTCCTCATTTTACATTTTATCTAGTCTTTTTGTTTACATTTTCTTTTATATAAGACTTGTAATAGTTTTCAAAATTTTCTCATTTAAATCATCATGTGTTTTCTTCTTCTTATTATTAAAGAAAATACTTGTGTATTTATTTCAACAACTATTTGTTTAATTGTTTATATTTAAGGTGATATTGACAGTGCTATTCAATTTCTAATTAATTATCAAATAACAAGAGAAGATGTTGACTCTATAATGGAATTAACTACTTGGCCGAATCGACCGAATCGAATGCTTAGTGTTGATTCAAAAGTAAGTTATCAGCATACATATTGACAATCTTTTTTCATGATGTTACCCCCTTTTAAATAGCTTTAACATAAATACTATATCAGTTTCTGTTTTATAAATTAGAAGACAGTACATGTGTAAGTGAACAGTTTTGTTTCTATAAATAAATAATATATTTGTAATATCCCGATGAGTAGGAAAATTAGATTTTCTGACGTTTCGTGACTTAGTGCAAGTCACTTCTTCAGAGAATAAATAACCAAATTAAAATTAATCCAAGTTTATATATATAATACTACACTAATCAATATAATTTATGAGATTTTAGTATTAATGCAATATGATTATTGTTATGTCTTTATGCCCGGGTTAATGTATCACGTGATACGATCGCCAATTAGAATACCGACTTACTGACCAGACCAATAATGCATAAACCATTACGAGCAGTCCGGCGTGAATTCTGAGTTCTTATTGATCCACTAAGATAGTAGCTCCTCGTTTAACCCAGCTAATTTAGTACAAAACACCAATATCAGTCTCCGTTATACTGATCATATATTTCAGACACAAAGGGTTTATGCACAAACAAACTAGATCTCATCGTATCATAAAACAGAAAATAACAATTATACAAGATCAAACCAAAAAGTGGCTGTAATTGTGATAGACTGCTACTAATAAATTAGAAATATCTTAAGAATAGTAACTCGTATAATAGTAGTCAATGGATCATATAAAAGCTCGTAATAAATGGAATATGAATATACATATAATATAGTTACTTAAGTTATACAATAAGAATATGTATAATTATAATAATAATAATAATCCATAAATAGATCCTAGCGGTTACTATTCACCTTCTTTATCCGGATATAACAATTACACCTAAGAAATTTTAATGTTAATCGTACGGATTGTGATTCTAATGTGACAGGTATATACTAGTATGTATAAAAATAATAAATGACATGAGCATATATATTGATGTAGCAAATAGGTTAGAACTTCGAAAGATTAACTCATTAAAATAATAATTATTAAAAATCAAATGATAAACGAGTGCTGTGTGTAAATAATCAGTTTAAATAATATATATCTAGTAAAGACAAGGTACAAAAAGAATGTCGATAAATAAAGGGTGATAAAAACTGATAAAATTGTTTACCAATTCCTATTCGACCAATGAAAAGAAAGTTTAGGATTTTCTTTTAAATTCAGAAAGGGGTTTTGTGGATATTATAGTAATTTTTTAGTAGTTGAGATCATGAGTCAATTGGAGCTAGACCACCATGAAAAACTTGGGAGCACTGGACGGCCGTTTCGTCCTATTTTGGGACTCCTCAGCAGTGCGCATCCACGATCCTGCCTCGCGAGATTCTAACCCGGGACCTATCAGTCTCGCGCGCAAACACTTAACTTCTACACCACTGAGCTGGCATCCAACCGTGTTAATATCTAACTTCAACTAATTCATGAAATTGAGTGACACATTTACCATTGTCTTCAGTGAGTTACTATCTCACAACAGACCTGGTTGAACGCCTATTGTCACTGCTTCTCATTAGAACTCCAGGAAATACCTCTTGGAGACAGTCACTAGTGAGCATATGTTAATCAATATCAGAAGGGATTTTGTGGATATTATAGTAATTTTTAAGGTTTTAGACTTAAGTCTCTGTAGTTTTTGGTGTGTATAAGAGATGACAGGATATTATTGTTCGTTTATGTGTTGATTTAATAATAATACTTTGAACTTGAATAATTGTGGATCTAATAATCTGTTGTTTGACTGAATTCTCTATAGCACCGCCTTGGTTAAAAAAGGCATGAACGTTATTATCAGATCTCATAAATAATCTTATAGTGTAATTTGTGGCAAACGGATGTTTTCTGTAATGATTTGTAGTTATCCGACTAAATACCATATTTATTGTAGATTAATGAAGGTAAAGAAATGAATCGTATAAAACTTTCTTGTTTTTAAGAGTTAATAGGAAATGAAATATGACACTCACTAGGGATTATTCAAGCTTCAAAATAGGCGATGTTCATGTACACCTGTTTTGAATCGTTGATTTTTTTCATCATTAAGCCCAGAAGAAATTGATATGATCAACTTATATAGGGCTGTCTTTATTTTAATAGTCATCAATGTCCTAATGAAAACACTGTTAGAAGAGCCTTACAAATATCCTCCGTCAAAGTCTTTAGGAGCCCAGGAACGCTAGGTACCACTGATCCAATCAGCGTTGAATGGAAACATTTAGAAAATGTAGAATTACGTGCCACGGTCCTAATTGGATATTTAACTATACTGCTGCTAGATTTAGTATGGCTTTAGAAATTGCCAGAAACCGAAGGTCGCGTATATCTACAAATACTATCGTTTCCCTGTCAATAAACTTAACCGTAGAGTAAGACGTTCTTTCTGCACGTCGTGCTTTTTCTCTTGTGTTCAAATTCCCGCGAAAAATTAGACTTAGGGGTTACTGGTAGCGGATACGAAATCGCACCGATTGTTCGTTGGGCAGAATTACCACACACATGTATTAGTTTTAATGTATCATATATACGCAACAGTTCACTAACTCCTTGTTTTGTTAAGGTTGTATCAATCGTTAATAGAAACAAATTTTTGTGTAGACTTTTTACTCCACATTTTTTCCTTGAAGAATGAGATACATTGAAATTCAACGTAAATGTTTACTTTGATTACGTTTTTAAGTTTTTTTATCTGCTCGCTTTATGTACAACTCTAAAAGTTTGTTTTGACAGCATTGATTTGGTGAATAGAAGTGAAACTGTTGTTGCTCGCATTGTTATTGTATTTTTCACTGGTTTAATTAATCATGTTACTTCTGGTATTCAATACATAGGGATATAATTCTTTATGAATCCCCGTCTTAGTTAAGTAGAATACCTCCACTTGTTTTTCTTAGTGTTTCTATCTTCTGAAATCTTTTTCTATCAAGATCAATATGATGGATTTAATGAATAAATGATCAATTTGATTATATTAATTTGAAATAATCAGTTTGTTTGCTAAATGTGGTTGATATGATGAGATGTGTTTTTTTCAGAACAATACATTTCTAACAATTATGACTGATCAAAATTCAGTCATAAACATCAACAACATGATAATCCAAACTATTTCAGTTTCATTTAGAATCTATTCGTGTTTCATAAGCTTGTGAGGTATCTTAACTCGGTAGCTCAGTGGATAATGGATGGTATGTGTAAAACGGAAAGGTACTAGTTTCGAGTACTAGCGTGAATGTCTACACTGAGATGCAAGTATATACACGGATTAATTCTGAATAAGATGAAATGCGTGTCTTGGATTTCATCACTGACCATATTCCCTCTATTATGTAGGAACCTATTTAAGGTATTTTTACATGTAAAATGAAACGTAAAGTGAGGCAAATTAAAAGAAAAGACAAAGGAAATCTAGAAAATAATGGGACTTACATCACTCTATATAATAAATCACTATTAACAGGGTAAGTTTAAGGTGAGAACAAATTGTTCTTCAACACACAGGGAGGGGCAATTAAATTGTCATGTAGCTACGGCTTCAATCAAACAGTATTGTTCCTCTGTCCATATCTGTAGAATACCACAAAGATTTATTAAATACCAACCCTATGACACTTCCTAACTAAATGTTTCGTAATTGAACATGTTTGACTATATACGGTATTTAGTCAAATGAATTTCACTGTCATATCACCTGCTTATTCTATTATATTATTTAGATAAATTAATTTCATAACTTTCGTAAATCAACTTTCTGACTGTTATAGTTAGCTCATTTAAATAATTTATTATTAATGTACTCATTTATATCCTTTTTAAGGTCAAAGCTGCATTAACGCGTACGTATAATAAATCATCGCATTTACTACCGTATGTCATCTCATCAAGTGGTTCCTTTAAACGTAAACGTGGTGGTGGTGCTCCAGTTTCATTTGAAGGGGAAATTGAAAATGATTCTGGTCTATTCGACGATGATGATGAAGGAGAAGAACAGGAAGACGAGAAAGTCGACCTGAAGAATGATGCCATGATTTTAGTATGTTTCAACGATTGTCCATATAAAAATTTATTGCATTTTGTAAAGAATAATATTATATCTTATGACTATGAGGTGAATATCTTCTACCAAGATGAGATCCATAGATATGTATGTATATGTATATGTAAGGCTTTTAATCCTAAATTGAATAGTATACACCTGAATTCAAGATGTCAGTACTTTATATTATATTTGAATTGACATTGCTAATTATTGAATAAAGGAAAACGCCTTAAACAGCATTAATAAATTACTTTTACCTTTGTATTGTTGCACTGTAGACATTTGTCTGTTTTGATTTGAACAATCTACATAAGACAACAATGTACACTGACATTTTCTGTTGTCTTCTGCTCACCGTCGTCATTTGTTTTTGTTGTGAGGGGCGGTGTCCAAAATCTGATACTGATAAGCGGTGTGTTACGCGCCGACTCCCCAACTGACTACTTGAGTGAAAACACAAGAGTGAGTGAGAAACTGTATTGAACTACTGAATAAAATGTACAAATACTTATTCATAAATATATATACCACTCTAATCCTTAGGAAATTGATCCATTATTTAGCCAATGAAATGCACGTGTCCTTTAGGCCACTTCTGGTTGCCATCGATTGACCTTCTCATAAGGCTACTTCTGATTGGCTCCTCATATGAGTATTTTTGTTTTTCGTTGTTATCATACTTATATTTATCAGTTATCTATCCTTTGGTTTTCCTTCTATATCTAATATATATATATATTTCTAGATTAAAAAAGAAGATCCAAAAAAGCGCATAAACACTGAGAAATCCAAATTACAACGAGTAGAGCAATGTTCATCTTCTGATAGCAACAATACAAAAGAACGTGGTCGAGGTCGTGGTCGCGGTAGAGGTAGAGGGAAAGATTGAAACACATATACATACATTCATTCGCTTGTTGTTATTCTTACGGTTTCGATAGCATTTCATCTCATCACTAAACGCTGTACAAAAGATAAACAAATCTATTTGTTTGTTTGTTTTTTATTGAAAATAAGAAATATGTATTTTTATCTTTACCCTGCCATTGTTTATTTAATAGGTTCTATTTTTTTCGTAACTTATTGGGTTAAACTGCATTGCCCTATTGTTAAACATCAGATTATAGATTCAATAAATGTAATTGTATTATTTGTTTTTGTTCTTATGTCTACTAAATTTTGCTTGTTTGTACTTGTATGTTGTTGCATGATACTACAAATGTCATATCTGATCTGGCAAAATAGTATCAGGTGAATGTGTTTATTTTTGTTGTCTGTTCATTTATAGTCTTACGAATTCTAAGTCCTTTTAGTTCAATTCAAATCCAACCATAAGATAGTCTGAACTATACTATACGCTTCTAATCAGTAACTTATCTAGACGTGTCGTAAATTGATTACATGTCGATTTAGTTATCTGTTATTGGCAAGCTTTAATAACTATTGAGCTAATAAAAATTGGTGACCAATGTACACAATATCCGATCACTCATACAGTTCATTTGAAACTTCAAGCATTTAAATCCTTTTATTTGTAAATGTTTTAATCTTCACGTTGTTAATTTTAAGGACTATGATTGGTCAGTGTCTGTTGGCATATGTACATTCTTAGCAGATTGTCTCGCTATTGCCGTTGATTAACAAGTTTTTTTTTAAAACAAAGTTAGATATTGGGTAGCAGTGGAATTTAAGACGCGCGTTTAATCACATTTGATACTCTTCCATTGTATGTACTTAGATCTTAGTGTGAATACTTACTCTGGGACATCAATTCGATGTCGTTCACTTCAAACACCCAATGAGTTATCCACTTAGCTAGTGAGTTCTTCGGCGTTTATTAGATAATACTTGTAAAGTGACTAGTTTACTAATCGAGATGATCATTTGTTTCCTTTGGGTTTTACCACTTGATAGCTTATTTAATTTCATTAATCTACTTTTTCGTTTTATGGCTCTACCACAATCAGCAAAGCTGCTAAATGCTTCCTCGTTTGCAACGGCTATCTGACTAAAACTAATCCACAATGTAAACTGTGGTAGTCATATTTTTCAATACAATTCGTTCCTTATTATCGTATCAACTTACTCCATTATATTTGGGAATCTTTGTTGTTTCAGTCGAATGTTGTGTGTTTAGTGCCATTGATGCTTTTACTTTATTTCTAAAATGTACAGATCTATACTACACAGCTTTATGTCACATTAACTGTATGGGAGATGTAGTATTAACTAGCTCCCCCCCCGAGTAGAAATAGGGGGAATGGATTCAGAACGGGTAACCTGTTGATCGAAAGTCGATAGCTCAAACTACTCAGCATCTACTATTGCACAAATGTATATGTTTATTGATTAAATCATATACAATATGTTGGAATCAATTTTCGTTAGTATAAAACAGAAAACTACTGGATTAGTATTTGTTTATCGTTTGATTTTGTGATCAAAATTCTTTAAGTTTAAGCTAAACGTATTGGTTCAGTGATTAAAACATTCGATTATTGACTACTGGGTTATGGTTTTGAATCCCAATTCATTTATGCCACTTTAAACTTATTAATTGTTATTATCCCGAGAAATTGTAGCTCAAAATTGAGTTTACAAATATTAACTTAGTCAATGAGTTGTCAGAAATGGAAAAAAATCCTGTAAATATCTTTTTTTGTCATGTATTTTTCACTGTTTAATAGTAAGCATCTAAAGCCATCTTCAATAGTTATTATGAAAAGGAACTGGTGTTAGTTGATAACAATTTTGATTAGAAATTAACCTGTTATGATTATGAAATACCGTGATTTTGCATACACAATGACTATTAATTTATTATCTTTCACGTTGTATACTTTACTAAATCGAACTAGTTATTATATGATTTCATATTAATATGAATATACATGATTACTCTACTTTGTCATATGACTTCACACTGTAATCTTTCGTTATTACTGTCTTTAATTTGATAAGCCATCTCATGTAAACATTAAATGTTCGAAAAAAATATGTTGCTTTTGTTCGAATCTCGTGGAGATCGAGATCGTGGATGCGCACTGCTGAGGAGTCCCACAATAGGACGAAACGGCCGTCCAGTGCTTCCAGGTTTTTCATGGTGGTCTAGCTTCAAATGACTCAGGATTTCAACCATTGACGTTTTAAGTGTTCATTATTTAAAAACATACATATAGTTGATAATATAGTCTATTGCATGTTTAAGTAAATTAAAGTGATCGCGTTTTTATTTGCATAACTGGAACTCTATATTGATTGTTTAAAAAAGATGAATTTATTGGTTTATTGGTTGTGTCATTGAAACTGGAATTTATCCTTTCAGTTTTGTATTTTTAGATTCTTCAAAGTGTTTATCGATTCAACAAGCTTCAAAAATTCCCTGCTTATCTATTTTCATTCTGTGTACAGTTGACTAAAGTGAGATATTTCTTGTAATATACATTTGTATCATCGTTACGTACTTTTGCAGTACTTACCTTTATAGTTAGCTTCAGTATTTAGAAAAAAATGATACCAATGTAACTGATGATACGGACTGTGCTTATTGAGCTACAATTTTTAACAATATATTCTTCACATAATCACAATAGTAGTGTCAACACTAATTCCATTGTTTTCATATAAGTAAATGTACATGGTAAATATGAGGTTAGAGAATGAATTGGTGAATCAGTAGCTTAGTAGTTAATATATTTAACTGTGAGTTAGCGGATTTGAAATTTAATTCATGTACTCCACCATTTCGGTTTGAGTAATCGGTTAATATCATTAGGTGTAATATAATATAATCTGATTTGGTGCTCAGTTTGTAAGTTACAATATTCGTTAATTTTTACTATACTGTGAGATGGTGAAGATCTACTTAGGTGGGTGTTTTTGGTACGGTTTTATTCTCGGACCTTAATTGTTTAGTTGTGAGATTATCTTTTCCTTCTAGGCAATATCATTAAGATTAAACGTTAGATAGAAGTAAACTATTCTGAGTTATTTTTCCACAAAGGGTGATAATGTCCTAAAAGACAATGAAAACTTCACTACTCAGCTCAGAATATTAAACTCCACCAAAATTACTGTATCGTTAATAACTTTTAGAGAGCAAGAACAAAGATTGATGCAGAATAATATGAATTCATTTTATTTCGTTAGGTTCTCATCAGCTGCTTACAACCTAAAATATTTAAAATTCAACATTATTACAGATATTGACATACTTATACATAAGAGGGTGATTAAGGATGAATAAATGTATCATGGTGTAGCTAAGATTCCGATAGAGTTCCGGAACATTGAAATAGTGATTAGAACTCATGAAAATAGATTAATGGTAATAAAGAAAATATGAATTGAAATCAGTCAGTTATGTATTATGTAATTTAAACTTCTGAAAGAGTTGGAATAATAACGCAATAAATAAATACATAGAAATAAATGAATAAAAAAAGGGGGTTATTGTCACCAGGGTAAAGAAAGATTTATTATTGTCTCTTTTTGTATACATAGGTCTGGTTTTAGACGTTTGATTGCTAATGCTTCAGCAACTTTCAGGAGGTTGGAGCTTGATTTTTTATTAATCACCTTGAAGGACTTCAGTGTATCGACGCCGTGTCCTGTGTCAAGAAGATGTCTTGCGATGACACTGTTGAATGCTTTCAATTTATTTGATTTTAAACTTTTCGGAATATGTTCTTTGAAGCGGATGTAGGCTCTCCTTTCTGTCATTTTGGTCCTTTTTGAATAGTTCATTAACACGCTGTTAAATTTTGGTCTCTCATCATAACATTTTGTGATTGACTAACGCTAATGTTTTCTAAACTATAATATTTATGTTATTTATGACAATTCTTATCAATAATTTCCGAAAGTGTTTTTATTCTTTACCTTGACCTCTTTCTTACTCAGGGCTGCCTCATTAGATTAAAATCTATTTCAGATGTCATATTACACGTTAACATGTATTTTGGTTATGACCATATTTTTAGTGTTATGTATGTGAAGGTGTTGTTAAATTAGATTATCATAAGTGGCATACTTTATTGTATTTCAGAAAGTTTAAAAGATTATATTAAATATTTATTTAGTGTTATTCCTTGGTAGTACACACTTCAATTTATAAAAACTAATGTAGAACATGATCAGTAACTTTTCTGTTCACTTTCTTGATTCATTTCTATATTTATCATAGCTATATTTTTAGAAATAATACTTTCTTTATCGATCTTTCCAAGGATTATTCTCTTACTACGAAACTCAATTATCAACTTGGAGTATCCAGATTACACTTTTCTGTTTTTAAATAAAAAAGACGCTGATATTAATTTAACTTCTCAGCTGTCCGTCTTCTTAATTATTTCTTGTTGCGTGAATGTAATATCACGACTTTGGTTGATGTACGTTAGTTTCAGCTCCTACGTTGTTTACGACTTGGAACAACCTGAAAGCAATCATTTTGTCATACTATGTAGTTGTTGACTTAAAGTACAATTCTTCATTTGATTGAAATCACAAACGGATTTGAGTTAGAAAACCATTGAAAATCTAGAAGCAATGTAATGATTTAAGGCGTTATTCTTGTTGATATATCTTTCCAACGATAGATTATTAATATGATTTAAGTTGCTAAATGTCAATTATTGTTTGTTTGATTTAGATTAATAGCTGTTTACTTGCAATTGTTGTGACTGAGATGGTGGAGAAGATTTGTGGCTCAGATGGATGATTTTGATGGAGTTTTGTTTTCTGAGCTGGATGGTTTGGTCGTGGAGCTTTCATCGTCCGTCTGAACGACATCATCAGCACAAACTTCAGATAGAAGTTAGATTAGGGCTGCGTGAGGAAATTATCAATATATATGTCGAATGAATAGTTGTATCAGGGATAGTCAAAAAAAGGATTAGCAATAGCGAACCTAATTTCAGTAAAACGAATGAATTCCCACAATAAAAGGTATAAAACTAGTTTAAAATTTAGGATTTCAGGGTAGACAAATAGTGAATGCACCTACACTTTCCTATTTATTATACAGTGAGAATACAGAAAGCAGGTGCATCCATCTGACCACTCCCAAATAGGACGAAACGCGCGTCGTCGATTCCACTGCTACCCACCATCCATCTTTGCTTATAATAGAACGATTATGTTCCGAATGTTACCAACTTTAAAAAATGCATTTCCTAATTTGAAATTTATGTACAGTTAAATAGGACTAATAATTTAGTTAAAACGTTGAGTTTAGCACCACTGCAAACACTTGCTTAAAAGTACTATTTCGTAGTTAATATTACCATTCACTTGTTGATATGTATTGTAATTATTAAATTATCGAATAAATCATTCCAACATTCATTCTCATGAAGTATTGAGAGCGGTAGTTTATAATTTTGCCTATACGACACAAAACATACACCAACTACTTCACCTGATATCGTATATGCAAACATATGATTCTCTTGACAAAATCTACTCGTTTCCAAACTACTTATCAAAATACCATAAAATTGTGAATATTTTCGACAACATGAACCTATTATATAATCGGAATAGTAGCTATGTAGTTAAAACGTTCAACTTTTATCCACTAAAACTCATACTCGATAAGTACCCTGCCATGTCGCATAACTGCCTCTCACACTTGTGATGTGGCTCTAAACCAAGTACAAGAAAATGTCACTTTTTTAAATCAGTCGACTTAAATGTGATTGGGCTTTACTCAATCAATTCTTTAGTCAATAATCATACTTTGTTGTTCTCGTCTTTCATGTAGCTAACAATATTTCGTTGTTATCAATGGTAGCTAATTCAAAACTGCGTATCGGTACACATGATGGACGATTCCATGCAGATGAAATACTTGCATGTGCAATGCTTAAACATTTACCGGAATACTCAAATGCTGAAATTATACGCACAAGAGACTCAAGTATTTTGTCAACATGTGATATCGTCGTTGACGTTGGCGGTGTATTCAATGCTGAAAATCATCTATATGACCATCATCAAAGGTTAGCATTATAATTTGTTAAAATTAATTCAGCTTTTTTCCTCTTTTCTTTAAATCTTACTTTTTGTAGAGAATTCAACCTTACTTATAAAGATTTTTATCCGAATTCTGATTGGGATATAAAATTAAGTAGTGCAGGTTTGATATACGTTCATTTCGGTCAAAAAATACTAAGTTGTATACTTGGTATGGCTGAAAATACTATGGATCCATTAGTGACGGCACTTTTTGATAAGGTAGGTTTTGTACATTAAGAAATTGATTATTCCTGGATGCAATTTTCTTCCTTCAGAATTTGACAAAACATTTTCTCCCTTTATTTATGTTATTATAGATGTATAGTTCATTTATTGTTGAGATAGACGCTATCGATAATGGTGTTCCGATGGCAATAACACCTTTAAGGTTGTTTGAATTTTCAAATTGATATTTAATCATTTTGAATTCTAGATATTCTATGAATACATCTTTAAGTAGTCGAGTGAATCGTATGAATCCAGCTTGGAATCAATTGGATACAGATGAAACTGTAAGTTGATATACATGTCTATTTTTCCAAGATTACAAATGAAAGTCTACAGTATAATAATTCCGGTCTCAGAATGAACATCAACTCTGGGATGCAGACACACCTAGCTGACTAGTTTCATATGGGAAGAAGTGTGTGTCCTAGAGGTCTAATCCACAAGGCAGTGGAGCAACGTAAGGAGATGCAGTCCCATTGTAGTCGATGACCAACAACAGGTTCACACGCCATTTGTTCCCTCAGGATCCTAGAGCCCATATGCACCACTGGTTGGGAATGATGGTTTTAAAGCTCCCTTAGGTAGATCCTCCATATCCACTAACCTGGTTAAGGCATCGGACATTCGCTTTTCATTTTTTCAATTTTGTAAACAATAGTAATGCCGCGAGAAGGCAATGAGTAGGATTTTCTGGCGGAGGCTATATACTCGTGGCCATGTGAGATCATTTTCAGAGGGAGAGTTAACTCTTCCCACTTTCGACCGTACGAGGGCATTTTAGTAAAATAACTTCATACCAGTTGAAAAATTGAATCTAATTTTCGCTACATAATAAACTTTCTTACTTAATATAAGATTATAGTTAGACGATAACAACAATGAGAACATATCTGTCATCGTACTACAGTATTTATGTATTCCATTTTGTAATACATAAAGAAAACTATTCTTCATTTCAAAGTAAACATTATTTAACACTTAAGATTAACTTCCTTTTTAACGGTATATCATAGCCCATAGTACGATAAAAGTGTTCACGCGCGAAACCGGTAAGTCCTGGGTTCGAGTCTTGCAGGGGGCGATGTCGTGAATGCGCACTGCTAAGGAGTCCCACAATAGGACGAAACGGCAGTCCAGTGCTTCCAGGTTTTCCATGGTGGTCCAGCTTCAACTGACTCGTCATCTTAACCATTGAAATTACTATAATATACACAAAACCCATCTGATATTAAAATAAGAAACTGTAAATTTTGTAAGGGACTATTAGATTACTCTAAACATAATCATTTTTATATGATTAGTCTTGTTTTATACGATATTAATAATTTTTGTGTATATGTGTATATCCATTTATTTTAGATTTGTTTTCATAATGCATTACAATTAGTTGATAAAGAATTTATTACATTAGTTCATTTCTATGCTGATACATGGTATCCAGCTCGTGAAATTGTATTAAATGCTGTGAAAAATCGATATTCCATTGATTCATCTGGTACAATAATTTATATTGAAGGTACTGGATGTCCTTGGAATGCACATTTTTTTGAAATTGAAAAATCTTTATCATTAAATAATGTAAATGAAATTGAAAAACAGAATCAAATTCTATTTGTTATTTATCAACGTAAAGATAGTACATGGACTATACAAGCTATACCATTGGATGAGCATAATAATTTTTCACAAAGGTAAGTTTTTATTTATTTATTGTGAAATATGTATATTATAGTTGTAGTACCCATTAGTAACTAGTCTTTTTCAATGGTTAAGATCATGAGTCAGTTGAAGCTAGACCACCATGGAAAACTTGGAAGCACTGGGCGGCCGTTTCGTTCTATTGTGGGACTCTTCAGCAGTGCGCATCCACGACCTCGCTCCTGCGGGGTTCGAACCCAGGACGAAACGACCGTCCAGTGCTTCCAGGTTTTCCATGGTGGTCTACTTTCAACTGACTCATGATCTTAACCATTGAAATTACTATAATATACACAAAATCCATCTGATATTAACTAGTCTTTCTGTTGTATAATTTCTTAGTGATCGGTTAATCGTAAACTAACTATTGTGTCATTAGTTGATACACTTTGTTTTTAACTGTTCATCTATATTGAACTGGTTGTTTTTTTTGTACTTGTCTGTCCTGAGTTCATGGTTATTATTGAGCTTCTCACCTATAACTAGGGATTTTTTAAAATTCTAAACCAATCATTATTTATTAGTATTAGAGGTTTGTACAAATTATTGGATGTCATTTATATCATACACCGATCTAATTTAGATAGCCACTGAAAACCGAAAAGCACTGAACATATGATTCGTGCTTAGCAATGTGCGTCGACAAACTTACCGAGGACCAGACTCAGGTCTCGATGGCGGACATATGATGTGCATTACTGAATTCCAGCTCAGTGGTTTGAAGGTTGTGGTTGCGTGCGAGACCGGGTTCGATCCACGGTAAGGTCGTTGGTGCGCACTGTCGAGAAGTCGCATACTACTACTGTCCAGTGCTTTTTGGATTTCAGTGAATGTCTAAATTAGGTTGGTTCGTGATATTAATGGCTATTTGTTAATTATTGCATAATCATATATATATATATATATATATATATATATATATATATATATATATATATATATATATATATATATATATATATATATATATATGTATATATATATATATATTATTCCGGTGAATCCAACGTCATTTTTTTCGAATTTACATTATTTTAGACTTCCTCTACCTGAAAGTTGGAGAGGTTTACGTGATGAACAGTTAAGTAGTATTGTTGGGCTGCCTGATTGTATATTTGTACATTCTACTGGGTTCTTAGGTGTACATAAAACTCGTGACGGTGTTCTACAAATGGCAAGATTAACCATAAAAATGAAAGAAAATCAGTAACTTCTGTTCTCTTTTATCATTATCTATTTTTATCCTGGTTCCTAAAGCTAAAAAATACACGTATATGCTTTTTGAAATCTCCTTTCATCTTTTAAAGTATGATAGCGAGAGGGGTTTACTAACTGGATGATTGATCTCAAGTATATGATTGGAACAGTTACTTACTGGTTAAAGCAATTGGCTTTAACTAAATGTTTCAACCACATTCTGTTTACAATGGCCTAGACAGTCGGATATTATCACTGAAATGTACACAATTCGTATTAATTAAATGACGATCGCCTTATCAAAAAATCACTTACCAGATACATATTCATATATTTTACATCAAGACATCCGTAGTGGGCGAGGTAGTGATACATATCTGGTTGTTCAGACTAGACTGTGTAGGGCGTGATTCAAGCCTGTAATTACTAAGCTATCAACCATTAAGGCGACCAAATGAACCAGGAGTTCGTTGTCAAGCTACATTATTCTCAGTTGGGTATTTAAGTTGGCTTTTTTGTTTCACATCAAATTTCCTCAATATTGTGTATTTTGTTATCTATCCTGTAGTTGAATTAATTGTAAACATTTTTGTCTTAAAACCATTAAATTTAGTATCACTTAGTAGTATTCATAAAATCCGTTAACTCGTAATATATGCAAACTTGTGTATATCTTTGGATATAATAAAAACTGCAACTTCCTCAATCTCTCACTTGGACCTGTGACAGTTCTTCAGGTCGGACAATATATGAAACGTGTTCTAATCAGTAGAGTATTACTATCTTCGTTTGTTGTCATAACTACTATTAAAAGATCCTTCTCAGTCGTGAGCATATATCCAAACAATGTACAACAGTAAATTCCTTATTTTCAGTTAGAATTTGTGGTTGGATCGAAGCTAAAAGGGTCCATGTGACGATATTAGTTAAATACTGGAACTTCAAGTTATTACTCATGATTTTGAACTCATTAAAGTCGTACAATGTTAAATTATGAGTGATTTTGGGGTTAATATGTAATGATATTAGTATTCATTGAACATTAGACTAACTGTTCTACCGTATATAGTGTATCCATACAAAAAGATGAGACCTAAACATAACAATAATAATGAAATGATAAGTTGCATAATTACCGAAAGTTGTTTGCTTATTATACATAATTGAGTGATATTAAACATTTTATGTCATTTCTATATTTGCTAATATGATTGATCAAAAACTTGACCTTACTGAAACAGGTATTTCTTGAACAACATTGTGAAGCTCGAGTGATTGTCTGACTATTGATGTTTTCTATGAAATTGTCTTATCGAATGTGTCAGATAATCAGAACACTTGAAGAGAATAACATTTGTAGATTTGTTCAGTGAGTACGTGATGCTGTCGATAGGAACACTTCAAACATATAAGTGTTTTATGATCCTTTGAGCATGATTTGCTTGGTATGTTTTGATGAAAAGTTATTTCACAAGGTTATCATGAATCTCATTCATATTAAGTGAACTATTCTATTAATTATAATAAGTGGAATGAAGAATATCGTGTGGTGAACAAAATCTTGAGAACTATAATTTACTGATTTACTCGTTACGTACGATTAGTGCTTGAAAAAAAATATGTAAGTGGATGACTCTATTTGGATGTAAAATTGAAAAGGCTTTCAAGTACTTATAATTGATCCTATGATTTATTGTCTTTTTGGTAAGATATATAATTGTCTCATTTGTTTAAATAAATTGTTCTGCTAGGTTTGATGGGGATACACTATAGTAGCTGCGAAATAGTTTTTATGAAGAGAATGACCAATTAAGCGATTATTAGAGCTACAAAAACTTAGTCATCTATAAGCAACATATAATCTAGAACAATATTGCACCACTTCACGTCATACTTCATCAACACAAGTAGGTGAAATTATCACGATCGATATCAAAGTAGAGTTAGTGGCAGTAAAAAATGAAATTAAGGTATGGAATAAGCTTAGGATTTTCGGGTAGGAAAAGATTATATACATTTACTCCATTGAGACTGATATCACTCAACTACTAGTCGTTATAATCCCTCATCTCAAACATACTTGGATTGTTGCTATCAATGGCGTAGGTGTATACACTCTCTCTCTTCCCTTAAACTATGAGATTAAAATCGTTTCATATCTTTCTACGTACTAATTATTTCTTCCTGTACTATATCCTTATATGCAATAATTTTTTAAAAATTTAACGCCATTGAATTAACTACTTCTGTGAATCCGGTGTTCATCCTGCTGTGCTAATGAGATATGACAACTTGGACCGATGCATATATGTGCCTGGTTCTACGTTGTAGCTGACTGACTGCTATCAGGAAACTCCGGATTTTGTCAAGTTCTTCATTAAACAGGACGAATTCATCTGTATTCTAAGTTCTGTAATTGGAATTTCTCTGAATAGTTAGATAAAGAAGGTGTGATTTGTATGAGTACATACACCGCAAAACTAAGTAGAAGTAGAGAAACCAGTCGGTCTTGATTAGCACCACTTAAGACCGATCTCAGCTACTATTTGACAAACAGTGATCTATGATAGTCTCCACAAATGACAAACATTACTGCAAAACCCGTCGATTAACAAAGTAAAATCCTATCATTCTGTCAAGAAATACCATTGTTGTCGAGGATATTAGTTAACATAATAGATAAGTCAGAACTGTTCCATTAATTTTTTACTGATGATATTAAGTAAGGACCATCCTGTGTTAGGAAGTAGTCAAGATTTGAAATGTAAACCGATTCATCATGTATCATCCTTACTGTAGGATTTAAAAAGGCTGGGGTTTAATACAATATATGATTTACAGGTGCACACAACTGGTCTTAGGACGTTTCTCAACTGGTCTTGTTACATGAAGAGAATTATTTTCATAATGGATGAAAAAGGAACCGAAACAAACCGTTTGTATAATTTGGAATGTGACATGAATTTTGTTATAACCGAAAATAGGGTTTGGGGTCCACGACTCTCAACTTCACTAGACCATTCTATGAGTAGATTGTAGAATCAACTACTAGGCTGAGTATTAGACCACGTAGTACACCACACTCAGTTATCTTACTGGCAACCAAGAACCCGAAATAGGTTACAATAACAGTATATTATCACATATTCCAAATCAGTAAACAAGTGGAGTCAGAGTGAACGAAAGCGAAATCAGTTCTACATATAAGATGGCGTATTATACTACATATGACCGGATACGTCTGTCTTCGCTTGTTGGCTAATCACTGTTTACTTTGTCCAGCATATAATATTTAATACGATGTTAGTGTATATTCATCATACGATACAAAATGAAACAACAAAAATACTTTGATCTTATTCACCCTAGCATACTTGGAATAGAAAGAGTACGGTACAGGGATGAGCTTAAAGCAACCGCAAAGAGTTTTCATGCACTTCGCAGCCAATCTGAAAACATCCTCCGTAAGTAAATATAGCTTATAGAAAACAAAACAGTAATACTAACAGTATAAACAGATTTTACAAAATCAATGGATTTTTTTAGGTTTTCTACAGGTTACTTCTCTTGTGAAATAACAATAACATGTAGACTTATGGACACAAATTATCCGTTTCCTCGAATTCTTATAAGGGCCTAAATAGATTTGTAAAAGTCCCACATTCTTAGAACTTTCAATAAGAGCTGACATCAGCCGCAATGCAGAACTGCTCTTTAATCATGCGGATAAGTGTGTATTTCGTAAAAAAACATGGTTTAATTAGTTTACCATAAGCTATAGTGCCACCAGGTTAATATTTGTCTCAGTGTCTGGAGTTAAGATCCACGCATAGTATCAAGCTGCCTGTTAAACAAAATCTGCTTAATACGTCTAACATTAACAGGTTTGGACTATGGTGGCAAAATGAGTTTCTCATAATCATTTTAAATGTTTTGAGAAGCATACAAAGATATACATAACATTTGGATTTCGACCAAAAGCCTAAAAGTCACATTTTTTATTCTGATTGACTCATCCCCTACATCATACTTTTGGCTTTCATATCCAATATTCGAATAGCTTAGCGTATTTTTTGTAAATATCCTGCCTCGAGGAGTCCCAAAATGAGACGAAACGGCCATCCAGTGCTTCCAGGTTTTCCATAGTGGTCTAGCTCCAATTAACTCACGATCTCAACTATTGAAATTACTACAATCTCCACAAAACCCCTTCTGATACAAATTATTAAGTGATCATTTATCAGTTTAGTTTGCCTAAGATTGAATAAAAGAAAAGCAGTTTGGTAAGTAAGTTTTATTGCAAAAGATAAACAATACATATTTTGATAGGAATAATAGTAATAATAACAGTACAATAAGAATAAAATACATTTTCTTTCTTATTTTAGCCTTTAAATAACCCAAAATAGAAAATAATGATAATCAGAATTATAATATTGTAGTAGTAAATGCAAGAAGAAAGATAAATTGAATCTTGTATACAACTAGACATAGAATTGAGATAAAAATTGAATCTCTTCTGGGTTCTACATAATAAATATACATAAAGTTAGTTATAGTTAATCAATAAAAGCAAAACAAAAAGTTGTATGAGAGAGAGAGAATGATTATCATCCTCATTTTATAAAACGTTTATTTACATTGTTTAACTTTACGCTGCATTTTCATATACCAAGGTGTATTTAGATGTTTACGTCTCTTCTTCACGTTGTGATGTAACTGACGTGTTTGTTGCTCGGTACTTTGACCAGAGATATTTTGTTGTCGTTGTATATGGTGTTGATGATATATGGAACTTTTCAATGGTGGGAATTTGATTTTTATACCTTTATACGTTATTTTACATTTAAAACAAAGTTAAATGAAGAGATAAAACTGACTAACTAATCAAATTAATGAAGTGTTAACTAAAAGTACAATTATCACTACTTTTAAACTATTACTGGGTAATAATTCGCGTATTTAGCTTCGATTCACACAGCAAATATGAGTGTTAGCGAAAGCACTAACTAGTTGTCCAAATTAAAGTAGATGAGACGGGGTTCGAACCTAAGACCTAGAGTCTGAATATCAAACAAATTAACCACTAAGTCACTACTCAGTCAGTCAGCTACAACGTAGAACCAGGCACATATATGCATCGGTCCAAGTTGTCATATCTCATTAGCACAACAAGATGAACACCGAATTCACAGAAGTAGTTAATTCAGTGATGGTAATATATTAAATAAAGATTGCATATAAGGATATAGTACAGGAAGAAAGAATTAGTTCGTAGAAAGAAAGATATGAAGCGATTTTAATCTCGTAGTTTAAAGGAAGACAAAGAGTGATAGATTCTGGGCCATATCACCAAGAGTTTCCAACCATTGGTTACGATAGTCACGCGGACCCCAACCAAGTAATCTCAGACCAGAGGTTAGTGACTTCAAGCACTGATGCCACGTTTTTGTTTGGCCACCCCTAACTCTCTTCCAACCATCTCCAACACTAGTTAGCATTGCGCGTCGTGGTAATCGGTGTTCAGGCATACTACACTTGTATAAAAAATAATATAGTTTATAATATTGCATAAAAAAGCAGAGAGATGAATTAGCATTAGTTAATGACCTAATAAATATAATAACACAAAAAAATTTATAACTTTTGATTAAAACTATGAATTTTATTTTATGAATTACAACAATGTAGGTAACTATTTGTACATTGACTTTATTTAATAATTAATTAATTAATGACTATTTGTATAAATAAACAAAAATAATTGGTCACGTTTATTCAGCTTTTATTGATTTCATTTCACCTATAGAGTAACCATTATAGAAAACTATAGTAAGATTATCAATGATGAATCGTTTCCACCATATTTGATTCTGTGTTAAATTCAATATAAATATCATTCGATTTATAGTATTATTCCATAAATGAATTATCTTTAAAGTATATTCCATGTATTCTCAATATCAAGGAAGTCATGTTTAATTTGAAAGCTTCTAAGATACTATACGTGAAACGTGTTCGAACATCAAAAATGGATATATGATTATTAGGTTACGATCTTGATTATGTCGGAATGCATTGGACTTTATTATAATGGGTATTACAGACATAAGTGGTCAGTGAGAAAATTGTCTATTATCTACGGTATCAATAAACAAAATTTTAGACAGATAGAATAAAATTGATCATATTGAGGAATTGTGAATTCAACTAACTAACTTACATAATCAACCAGATAGATGAACTATTCAATTATTTCCGTCAGCTCATTATTAAAGATAATTACAAAGCATAATTTTTTCCTAGTGTTATGAAGTTACGCCGCATCACAATATTAAAAAGTACATGTCATATTTACAGTCACTTTTAACCAACCAAGTAAGTTCAAATACTCCAAAATTTTTAATACAGATTAGGATTTATGAAGATCTATCACAGAATAGTAAGTCTTTTGAAAACTAAATGAGAAGAGTATTAAATGAGTTCTTGTTAGTATTAGAAGTTTTTCAAAAAACGAAAATATAGTAGCTAACATTATACAACCACCGATGTGGATAAACTATAAATGAACCATATACAAAGATAAGCAAAATTAATCAAAAGTTAAGAGCATCATATTTATAGTAACAGAAGCAGTATTGCTCCAGATAAAACATATCATATTCAATTTTATATATGCTCAGAACTGCAAAAACAAATACAAAGAAATGACGGGATGGTGGCTATCTACAGGCTTCACTGAATCAACATCCCATAGGAGCAAAAAATATAATCATTTAGACTGCATGTGACTTTCTTTCGAAAAAAATATCAATGCATTCAATACTATCGACAAGCAGCATACTCCTTATCTGTAAAAAATTTCAGATAATATAACAATTAAAAGACTAAAACTTGACATGTATGTTGAAAAATGTCAGTAGTCAATTTGCGTTGTATGGTACTTATGTGGACAGACATAAGTAGTATGTAACACCAATCAGAAGTTGAAAGCTTATCAAAAGAAGGTTGAGAAGATTTGACTGAAGAAAACAGAAAGGAATACATAAAGCAACTGAGAAATGGAAGAATTACGAAGGACGTAAAGGACACTTGATGGGAGATTTGCAAATGAAGTATTTAATGTATGGTTTTTACATTTTACGAAAGAACTCGGTAACTTTTCACTAAATAATAAATTTGTTATTGTCAGAACAAGGGTTTGTGGAAAATGTAGTCATTTAATAGTTGAATTCATAAGTCCATTTAAACTAGACCAACTTAGTGAGTATATGTGACCAGTGGAGTCAAATCGTGTCAGTTGTGACGCAGTTACTTAAGACAATAATGGACGGTCGCACAATATCATGGATCGTTTGAAGTTAAACATTAACACGATTAGATTCTGACTCAGTAACCAAGAGGTTAAGAATTCACGCGCGACACCCAAGGTCCTGTGTTCGGGTCCCGCACGCAGGATCGTGAATATGCACTGCTGAGGAGTCCCATACTAGGACGAAACAACCGTCCAGTGCTTCCAGGTTTTCTAGGGTGGTCTAGCTTAAAACGACTCATGTATTCAACTACTAAATAAATTGGTTGTCTCCACCTGAGTTCTCGTTCAGTACAAGTCTTCCACTGCTGATATATATATATATATATAATTGTTACTAGACTGTCAGCCAAAGGTATCAACTTTGAAGGCTTACAATAACTTGTGGAGTTCAAGAAGAGATCAAACGGACAAAGAATTGGAACTCAAAAAAATCACTTTAAAACTAATCAATGAGTACATTACCATGAAATTTATTTGCTTCAGTAAAATCCATTCTATTTCCTGGAAAAAATTCATGTATACATGATAAATTATCATATTGATAATAATAATAATAATAATAATAATAATAATATAATAATAATAATAATAATAATAATAATATAATGGTAATAATAAAACATACAACTAACCCATTAATTGTGTTTTTCCTTTAGCTCGTAAATCAAGTAAATATTTAATTTCATGTTTAATTAATTCTTCTTCTAGAAAAGAAAATGGAGTAAATGACAACAACAACTTACTATACAAATTCTCCATAAAATGTTTCCCTTGTATACCAGTGAAATATCTTAGAAATGGTTTTAATTTTTCATTTAAATAACTGAAATAAAAAGAAAATTAATTCATGAAAGATATTATGTAAGATAAAATTTTAAGAACAGGTAGACAAAACTTCAAATAGACTTCTATATTACTGAAAGTGTTAGTTTACTACACATGATCTTAGCTCAGAGAGCCGAGAAGCGTCACAACTGACGAAGATTTGGAAGATGTAAAAACCTTTACATATATGGGCAGCATCATTGATGAACATGGTGGATCAAATGCACATGTGAAAGCACGGATCGGTAAAGCAAGAGCAGTATATTTATAATTGAAGAACATCGTGGACTCAAAACAACTGTCAACCAACACCAAGGTCAGGATTTTCAATAGAAATGTCAAAACAGTCCAACTGTATGGAGCGGAAACTTGGAGAACTACGAAAGCCATCATCCACAAGATACAAGTGTTTATTAACAGTTGTCTACGCAAAATACTTCGGATCCGTTGGCCAGACACTACCAGCAACAATCTATCGTGGGAGAGATCAAACCGGATCTCAGCGGAGGAAGAAATCAGGGAGAAGAGCTGCAAGTGGATAGGACACACATTGAGGAAAGTACCTCACTGTGTCACAAGACAAGCCCTCAATTGGAATCCTTAAGGCCAAAGGAGGAGAGGAAGACCAAAGAACAAATTACGCCGAGAAATGGAGACAGACATGAGAAGAATGAACAACAATTGGATCAAACTAGAAAGGAAGGCCTAGGATAGAGTGGGATGGAGAATGTTGGTCGGTGGCCTATGCTCCACTGGGAGTAACATGCGTAAGTAAATAACCAGCGAAATCATAGGTCGATTTTATGCTTTCTCAATGTTTAGATAGAATATACCTTTTTTCCCATGTCATGTAAGTGATTAGTAACTGGCATCAGTTAGATTAGTTTAAAAATGATTCCTAACTTTGAATTAAGAATATGATTAAAACTTTAAAATAATAAGCATATGTCTACCGAGAGACACTATTTTCTCGGGACGAAATTCTCATTTTTACTGAATGTTTGTGGACTGAGTTTTATTGTTAAACACTCTCTATCATTTGGATCAGCTGGTTTGGAATTATACTAACAACCTTACCTCGTTGATTGTTTCATTATTCATGGGTATATTTCAGCCACTTCATACGATATGTTGAAATATCTGTGAACTATGAAAAGTGCTCAATGCAATCAATCAATAGGCAAGGTTATGTGACCTTAAATAATGTAAATATTAGATTTTCTAAAATGTACATACGATAGTATGAAAACTATTACCAATCTATAACGTGAAATAGAATGCTTATTCAAGTTGCCATAAACTGAAGTAATGATAATTGAATTCAGTAACGTTTGTGGGTGAACACCAACAGTGTTCACCCTAGAGAGAACATCAATATGTTGTCATGATACAATATTACTAATTACAAACTTACAATCCATTGAAATCTTCCAATGAGTTTGTTGATTCAACTTTGTAGATATTAGTTGGATTTATACTTTTGGAATCGGTTAGCACTTGATTATTTACAACATTCGATGAGATATTGACTACAATTGGTGCACCTTTTATCAATTCAGATGACTGAACAATAAATGGAGCAGCAAGCCAACTACTTGGAGAAGGCTTTTTAGATGAACTTTTACTCAAAGATTCATTAATGCTGGATAGTTTTTTCATGGGTGTTATTTTACTATTTAATTTGTTGTGTGATATATTTGTCAATGATGGTGGACGTCCACGATGTTTACTTCTGGCAGGTTTATATTCCTTTCCAATGTGTTTTTCTACTACAGGGATACGTTTTTTACACGTTTTTTCAGAATAAATGCTAGAATATGAGGAATCAAAGCATGCTCACAAGCAATTTCTTTGCGCCTTTGACGCTCACGCAACCTTTGCATGTAAATATTGACTTGTGCTACTTTTAAAGCTAAAAAAATATTGGACAATTACAAATATTTCAGTGAATAACAAAGTAAGTATCTGATATTTCGAGAAATGGCTAATACAGTAATAACTAAGAATCGAAACATATACGAACAAACCAATACCAAAAGTAATGAATAAAAATAAACAATATTAATTCCAATGATACAGTGACTTATCCTTCTTTGAAAAAAAATATTTTCTTAAAAAGATTATTATTGCTGAACAACTGACCATCGTCTATGGGTAATCAGTTTTTTAATTCCTTTTAGACGACCAACCGCCAGATATATATGAAGATGACTCGGTTTCATATAAATTTAGGACGATTATGTAAGCTTTAAAATAAGACAGATTCGATTAAAGTGAAATATCCCGATATCTTAGTTATTTTTTATAATTTGGCGTCAAAGTAAATCAATGCTAACTAGGGAAAGTGAGGAAATGATTCAGTAATCGAAGCATCCAACTTTCAATCATTATGTTAGAACCTCAAGACCCTTTTTAGTTTCGGGTAGTCGATTTGTATAATTGGTCTTTACAGAAAACAGTTTGGTTCTAAATCAAGTGTGAAGACCCATACTTGATCCGCTATGCATAACCACTCCTATGAATCCGCTGTTCATCTTGCTGTGCTAATGAGGTATGGCAACCTGGACCGATGCACATATGTGCCTGGTCCTACGTTGTAGCTGACTGACTGACTGACCAAATATGCAAAACTTACAAAATAAAGGTAAAATAATATAAATATTATGATAGAGTTGTGAGATCATTGGTTAAGGGTGTAGTTTTCACTAATGAATCACAGGTAAGAACTCCGTTTCATCTATTTCGGTCCAGATAGTTAGATGGTACAGATTCAGACATACACAACGCAGGGATCAATTCATAGTAGATGAGATGAGATTTACCCCACGATCCAACGATTAGAGATCGCATCTCCAAACCACGAATTTCCACCACGCAATTCAATGAATTTATACTTTAAAGTATTTCTGGATAGGATTCTTTTTATCCCATAAGTGTAAATAAGTTATAATTAGGCAACTAAAATAGCAGTTTTTATCAGGAGAGTATAAGATAATGTAACATTATGCCATTATCTACTAATTATTAAAATTTGGTCAGCTATTATACAAAAGATTTTAACTCCCTAAGACCTGATGATATCCACCACAAAATGAATTTCATTTACACAACATCATAACACGACTCAGTGATTGACATTTTATGTTGTCTCATGCAATGCCTAGTGGAGAGCAGTTAGTCATACATTCAAATGGTGAAGTGGTTGCAGCGAAATAAGTTATTTATTCATCATAAATAAAACATTTATTAGGAAAGACTTCAATATTGTTATCGGCATATTTATCTTTTCTGAAGTAAACGATGCATTTTAGTTTCCAAAATACAGATTTATTTAAGACTTGATTGAAAACTAAGTTTCCGAGTATATCGGTCTTTTGTACACACTAAAAAGTTGTTAACGTTTTATATTTTTAATATAACCTTTTCTCACTTATGTCCTTTTTCATGAAATATTATTATATAAATAAACGACACTACCACTTTAATTATTATACGCCCTGTGATAATTTAAGTCAATGGTGTATTTCTACACAAGAAGCTATACATGTATTGTTTTATTCTCCTCCTAGTAAGATCATAACTTAGCCACTATTAATTAATGTTGTGAAATAAAAAAACAACGTAAAACTTGTATATTTTTAAGAAATTAAATAACCAATTTTTATAAGGATGTTATTTTCACATGACATCAGTCCAATAGAGAAGTGTTCAAGTACGAATTCAATCCTTTATTTTTTATAGAGACGAATGTCAGTTAGGTTATCTGTTAATATGAGTAACCGATCACTTTCTAGATGCAATCTAAAATACATCTATAAGAGTGGAAGTGATTAAGAGTTTGATCCCCAGGTAATGAACTGGCAATGATTAACTGATGAACCAATATTTTGATTTTAATGTTGCTTTCTGGGAATAACTTCGTCTGTACATCCCTCGAACAAAACGTCAGGGTATTTTATTAGAGGTAGCTTGTAATTTGTAAACATCAAAAATATCTTCTACTTTATCTAGGACCTAATCCATTATGTGTGTTTCCCATAGGTTTGTACTTCGAGAAAATACTACCTTCCTTTTTTAGTTTTCGGATCCTTTAATTTTTTTCACTCTTATTTGTTTTCGGTAACATTCCACTTGAATACCCTGGTACGTTTTTAGATGAGACAAAAAAGCCCAACACTAGGTTATATATATATATATATATATATATATATATATATATATATCACAGGAAGTTTAGATTTTGTCAACTAGGTTAAAATAAGACGCAAACAACTGGAATCGAAATGTCTATCAGTCAGTCATGATCAGTGTTGCACCTAGGACAAATGTGAATACGTATTGAGAATATAGTTTAAAAATTGGGGTACGTATGAAGACATACGAGAGCTCAAGATTAGAGAAAGGTAGGTGTATGCATCTAAGTCATCACGACATTTTGAGTCATGTCCCCAAAGTTTTCAGTCACTGATTGCGGTTGTTGCGCAAACCTTAAAATGGTAGTCTGTATCTACCAAAACGGGTCAGACTATGGACCGACGTTACGTTTCGGTTTGGGAGCCCCTTGTCTTCTATCAATATGATATTATTCAAATAAACATCACTCGTCTATGCGAAGTGATTAGGTCTAGGAAATAGTTTAGGTCTATTAATGCTTATTTTTTAAAGTTTGATACAACTAACTAGTCATTAGTAAGATGAGGGTAAAACGGTTTCTAGTCAGGTACGAAATAGAGCAGTTACAAAGATCCATAGCTACTACAATAAACTATTTTAAACCACATACCGTCCTCTAGGTCATCATGAGAAAAACTGGGATGTAATCTACATAGTATGCTCTCAGCATCGTTGTCATAATCCTATAAAAAAATAGATAAACGAAAGTGGCTGAACAAAACTAACTCGTTCAAAGTCACCACGGTTTGGCATGTAACCCAACAGCTGTTGATCTTCAATATCAATATATGATGAGTGTGGTGGTTGCATAGGAGATAACACTACGCGGTTTGTGTGATCTGTAATTCGAGAAGGATATTTATTATCATTCAACAACTCCAGGCCAAATACTCCACCCAAATAGCGATTACAGTAATGATACATGCATTCTTCAGAGCTTTTAGTTCCCACTTTCAAAGCTATATCCTCCCTTAAAAAGTAAAGTGAGTGGAAATAAAAACACGTACCAATTTCCAATTCCATACTGCTCCAATGCTTCAAGAAGATTCAATTCCTCCTCAGAACTCCAACCCTCGAGAATAGAGTGTGGCAGCAAATTTAGTCTCTACTTTAATTAACAGAGGGATTACAGAATATTTACCGAAACTCGATAACCATGATTTTTCTTGTGTATTCCAGACTCAGCACCGTAACAGTAGCACTGCAAGTAACAATGAGTTTACAAAACTTACGGCAACACATAGCTGTACGCAATCACATTCAACACATATAAGATGCACATCAGCTTGTTTCAAACAGTTCGAGCATATATTTTCTCTCGGGATTGTGGACATCTATATTAATACTATCAAAAAAAATATATCCACTATAAAAGATAATGTTAATGTTTTTAAACTGAAAAGTGGATGCTTTCGAAAGATATAGAGGAATTTATTTTTAAGACCTAATATCATAAATAACTTCAATTTGTCTCATAAAGCAGTAAAAATTAATTTTGTTGAGTACCACAGGGGTTCATTCTAGGTCGTTTACTGATTATACTTAATATAAATGAAGTCTTACGCATCATTATCTCATATGTTACGTGATGGTGATATCAAAGTCTGACAGGCAGAAGAGGCTGATATACATGCACTCAAGGCCAATGTAGACAATTTGACAAGTTGATCTAATTTCTGGCTAATACCTATCACTGCAGCCAAGTATATCTACATACAAATTACGCACGTAAATGTCAGTAAATGCAGCACGAGGGAAGCGTCAGTGCATTTAGTCCTGCATTATATTGATTTAGGAGTCATAGTAAGTCACGACGAACATGGCTCACATATGTTGGGTTGTAGATAACGATTTTAGAACTAAGTGTGGGGTCAAAGACATGCTTTCACCGATAAATACGAATATTTGTAATGAAGTTTACACAACCCTAGTGGTCGAAAGCAAAAAGCTGTGAACAGGCCGTACCACTTTGTTTAAAAGATAGTTCATATCACTGAGAAAAGTAGAAAGGACAGTTATAAATGCAATCAAACAGCTGCGTAGCTTACCGACCTCAACACCGCTTGAAAAGTTAGGCTTCCTTTCTTAAGCGTAGATTAAAAGATAGACTGGTCGCAGCGTAATATACAAAGAACTTGATTTAACAATCTTTTTTTTCACAACTGAAGACGGATTGGAGGACATATTAGTCTGTTCCAGAGACCAAGAGAACACACGAAATACCTATGACATGTGAACTTTTACATTTAGTAGTCACATTTGGGAGACTGACCAAGAGAAATGATGTCCTAACCCTTAATTGACATATTTGAAGACACATGGAAGCTCATCAAAAAGATCAACCGACGTTCTTGGCTCTTGATATATAACCACGTGCAGTTTCTTGAATAAGGCTTTAGCAGAGATGGGAGCGAGAGACTGGCCTGAAACTCGAACACACCAGTTTTGACTATTTCTGCATATGTCTACCACTCCGAAATTGGTTCCCTTCCCCGCTCTACTACTTACACAATTATGATAACCATGCTCTCCGCGATCTCTTTTAGCACGATTTAACTATATATAACCAACTCATTATTGCAAAATCAATCTTTGAAGAATATAAAACGAATCGAATTACATGCCCAGTAGTCATATACAAGGACAGATGCAGAAGGACAACTGGATTTACCGCGGCGGAGTTTTACGCTACTGGAAAACGAATATTCAGGAAAACCTATTTCCTCAGGAATCAGTCTAAGTGAGTCAACTTATCAATAGAGATATAACAACCAAGGAAGTCATGACAAGGTATGGAAAGGTGGTAGACGAAAGAATTGCCTTTTAAGCCTAATTTTACCATAGGAGGAATCAACGCAAATGTGTACCTCTTGCAATGAAGTCAGGAAGGAATCATCCAACTGCGGAAGGTGTAACGTAGCACATATATAGCGCGCCTCCAGAACAGAATCCAATGCGGTGGTCTCAAACATGAATAGACTGAATAATTTCTCCGCGCTCACTTCTAATTATTTCGGTACGTCTACAGTCATTCGGTACTGTACAAAAAATTGCAGTTCAGCAAATCGAATCCACTCATTCAAGTTGGTCCGGTAGTTGTGTGTGGATGTACATTTCTTTTAATACATATGAATCCCTTTGTCTTAGAGCTGAAGGGTTTCTGAACATCAGCAGCTATCACATTACTAGGTAGGAGATTGGTTATAATATGGAAAATAATGAAGTGAAAACTTGGGTTCTGCAAAAAGATGACTGTTTCACGAATGACAGATAAATTATGAAGTTGTTAGTGTGTAAAAAGGAGTTGGGGAACTGTGAGAGGAAACGGGGTTGATAAAAGAGGGATAGGAAGTAGTTAATTATTAACGTTGGCGTAAACCATGGTAATTCATGGGACATGCACCAAGTACGGCTGATTCGAGAGGCGAGTTGTTATTCACGGTTGAGTAAACATTTCTCAAGTCTCCCCTTGAACTTATGCATAGAGGTTACTGTAGTTACAGAGCATCTCAAATGAGGGAAACTCGTTGTGGGAAAATCCGAGGGCGTAACTGGGTGTTTGCTCTCCTATGTACAGCCTTTCGAAGGTTGTCACGTGGAATATGGTGCTGATGTCTTTGTAGTATACCCGTGTTGGAGTGGTTCGAAGCACTTAACGTTGTGTGCCATTGTCAAATCATCAATTATTCTTCTTTAGCTCTTCGAGGATAATCACACGTGGTCTAGTCTGTCCTCAAAGGATTTATGTTTCAGCACAATCACTCAATTCATTCCTCTTTTCCGTATTCCGTCCGAGATGTTCATGACACTTTTGACGAGAAAAGTCAAAGACATTGATATACCCTGCATATGTTTCAAACAGTGTCAGGAACAACTCTGTGATGATTGTGCCAGTGTCTACACGTAAAGTAGGGAGTTGCGTTTACATTAACTGCATCTCCCAGTGCAGTTTGAATTGATGTCCAAGCTTACCGCGCTCACAAGCCCGAAATAACAAACTGAGGAGACAATCGGGGGCGCATTTTCATGGAGTGTGTAGGTTCTTTATGTAAAATAAGGTATCATGTTTATGCCATGGCATTTCGACAAGTTTCACCTCATTATCTACGGCTCATTCCTCTATTATCGTGTGGCTCTTTGGATGTTCGAATGAATCCGTTTCACTTTTGATGGACTACCATATTTTTGTATCCCCTGCAAAAATAAGTGCTTTCGCGCTAGTTTTATCTACTAGGTCGTTAATAAAGGTCAAGGACAAGGGTGAACCTAAGGTTTTTCCTTGTGAACCTCCTAACATATAGGCCGGTCGACCTGCGTGCACTGTACTTGCCTCATTACGAAACATCCTGTTCTCCAGGTACCTTCGGAGCCAAGATTGAAAAGGAACAGTGAAACCTTCGCAATAGGAGATATATAAGGAAACAGGCCGACATTCCCGAAAT
Organism: Schistosoma mattheei; assembly: GCA_944470405.2. Taxonomy (NCBI): domain Eukaryota; kingdom Metazoa; phylum Platyhelminthes; class Trematoda; order Strigeidida; family Schistosomatidae; genus Schistosoma; species Schistosoma mattheei. Next base: position 8,232,368 of record OX103947.1, on the reverse strand, counting down.
TAACTGGAATAATAAACCTACCCCACAATCACATAATTGCCATGATTTTGTTATGTAATCAGTAAAACTTTACGGAGAATTCACATCATCCTTCATATTGACTTGTCCTATTGTACCACTGAGTAATATGATGCTTAGCTATTTTGAAGTACATAGTTGGCCTGGCGCAAAATATGAAACGAGGTGTACAGAACAAACTGTGGAACACATATGAAGAAATTCGAACTCTTCACTTCTATCTGAAGTTTGTGCTGATCATGTCGTTTAGAAGAACGATGAAAGCTCCACGACCAAACCATCCAGCTCAGAGGACAAAACTCCATCAATATGAATTGTAATATGTTATATAGTTATTACGTCAACCCAGCTGTACCAAATGGATCAAGTGTTTCTGCGTTCATCATTTTTAACCTTTAATGATAATAATAATAATTTATTCTCAAATAACAGTTTGTTACATGAGGCATGCCAATTTACAGGCAAGATCAAATTGATACAAATGATACAATATCCACTGTAGCAAATTACGTAGCTGGGCTGATAATTTATGAGATATGAATATAGATGGTTTTAATCAGTACCACAGTTGGCGCGCTTCATGAAAGTTGCGTTGCAAATGTGCAACTGATGGACAAGGATAGGTTCATTGAAGGTGGGAGCTTCTAAATGTCGTAACCTTATGTCACTTTGGAATGTCCAAGGCTTTGAGGATGGTGCAGGATGAAATCCTTCGTTCCATATCACAAGGGAGCTGAAAGAGGGAGCAAGTAATAGAAAGGACGAGAGGCAGATTAGCCAATAATCATGAAGGAATGCTTAAGGTATGATTACTCAGTCTAATTTTCTTTTATTAAGGTATTTGTTAAGAAAGAGCATTTTAATAGGTTAAAGAAAATAAGTGTTAACAAGGTGTGAGTGGAAATACAACTGACAAATGGAGGCGATTCGGAAGCGAGGTGAGAGTATGGGATTATGTGTGATTATAAAATAAAATATAGTGCTAGGAACAGTATTGTGATATACAATTGGCTATCTTCCTTTTATTATCGAAACTATCAGAGCCCTCTTCGTTTTTTTTTGTATTATTATTTTTTTCCAGGTATTATAGGGTCTTGAGTAGGCTTCGTATATTAGCGAATTGTCTGGTTTGCTCGTAATAGGATTACTGAGTAGGGAGTGATGTAAAATGTTCTCAGTTTGCCACCAAGGATCGCACGGTTGTGAACCAACTCCGCTACATATTTTAAACTTGTGTTGCTCTCTTCTTTCGCAATGTAGCACTCATCCTACTACTTTATCCGTGGTGTTGGGTGATAGCCATGTTTCAATGAAGGTCCATGATCTTCGAAACTAACCGCAAGTTCGTGTTTCCGACTTCTCCTAGTTTATTCTTTAGTCCTCCAACGTTGTTTTAGAAGCACTTGATGGTTGGTGTCATCACCTGGTGCTCTTCCTCAGATACATCTGTCCTTTGGATTTCAGGTAGTTTGTTGCTCAACGTCGGTTGATCAGTTCCGTTAGAGATAGCCACCATAAGCACTTTTTCTGCATAAAATGACTTATTACCAGGATCGTTGACTGTGTCCTGTACCATGGGTCGCTGTTCAAAGTCAATAGACATCTAGGTGTTTTGCTCGACTCTTCTAACGTTGTTTTACCAACCTTGGTTAGCTCTCATTACATTTGATGTGCTGCAAAAATAATCTGTTGAACTATGGTCAACCTCATCCTAAAATTGTAGATTTGTCGTGATATAACTGCCCAATATATAAGATCTTACGTGGAAGCCACATCATCGTCAACACCAACTGATTGAATCGTAACAACCACCAATACATGTTGGATAATACAAGCTTAGGATAGGGACAGAACAATATATTTAATATGAGTAAAAAATATAAGGTAACATTCAACAGGGACCACTCCTGCAAGGCCGAGCCTTGCCATCCGATCAATTCGAATTCATTCAATTCATTGTTCCCCCATACTTCATCGTCGGGTTTTACTCCGCGTTAAATATTGAATGGCTATTTCCCCATGTTGAGCTTTGAGAACTTTGTAGTTAGGGCTTGATGCCACTACAAATCTCTCTATCTATACCGGGCTCCAATATCCTCAGTTAAGTCCTCGCGGCACCCGAGGTTCACAGACAATAGACGCAGAAATTCAATAGTCACGAGGTGCAACGGGTGGTGCATCCTGAGCACGGTACTTATTGTAGTAGTGTGAAGATCCACGCTACGTGATAGCCAACGCCACTTTTCCATAGCTTGTCTGTGAGCATTACTCTGAATTTCATCCACCAGATAAGATACTCCTTGAGCAATCATAGTGCTCGATTATTGGTGCTTTTATTGGCGGCCATATAGCCATACCTCTTAGAGTACACGGTTTGCCGTATTTAACTCGGAGTTCAAAAGACCTTTTACCAGTCTCCAAGATGTCAATACGATTTTTTTTCATAACGTGCAATGAATACAAAATTACTTTAAAGGGGTGGGGTTTACTTCTCGCTCAAATTTGGCCCATA